>BCIF01000008.1:0-664573 GCA_001599895.1 Priceomyces haplophilus | reverse complement strand
TTTCTTCTCCTTCTTCTCCTTCTTATCCTTCTTATCCTTCTTATCCTTCTTCTCTTTCTTATCCTTCTTCTCTTTCTTCTCCTTCTTGTCGTTCTCCCCACTCTCCTCTCCCTCACCAGTGTAAGCTTTTAAAGCAATGCCATCTTTTATTCCAAAAGAGAGCTTTTGTTTTTTCAGATCAGAATCTTCAGAACCTGAAATTGATCTCTTACGAGAGTCATTAGAATCCCATGTACTATCTAAGAAGCCTCCTTTAATGAAAGTCATCCCCCACTTACCTTGGATAAACATTTCCTTATTTTTTCTGTCCAACTCCTTATTCACTAGCTCTTCCTTTCCGTTAAGTCTACCCAAGATCCTTTGGAAAACATCCAAGCTTGCACTGTCTTCGGGATCATGCCCATGAGTTCCATTCTTACGAGCAGTATTTGCACCAAGGCCTAGATTATCATCTTTGATAGCAATTTTTATATGTGATTTAACAGCATGATCAACTACTCCAAGGCCCTTTCCAGGTTTCCAACCTAGCTTTTCAAGATAAATACGACCAAATCTAGAAGAGTCATTAGACCATTTGGTGTTCCTTGGATCCGTTCCGAATCTCTGTTTCACCTTTGTACCTGCTAAGCCCATTATATGACATTTTAAGATACTCAATTAAATTTTTCATTATAAAATATTATAAAAGATACCAGCCTGTATATAACAATCAGTGACTACCTAAGATAGAATACCAAAATGGAGTAACCCATAGACCTTGTTCCTGTCCCCTCAGAATGCATTTACTTTCTAATAACCATTTGATTACAGAACGAAAGTCAGAGTCACCTAGTACAGGCTGAAGCTTTTGCTGTATAAGATTACAGGGTATTCCAGGCCTGAAATTGATATAGTAAAGGACAGTAACAATAATTTTGATCCACATCTGACCGTTGATTTTACCATTCAATCCTAACCATATATGTGAGCAAGCTTTACCCGTTGGTACGGGTACCTTCTTCATAGAATTGTCGGGCAAAGGACATCCCGTAACAATAATATCGCAAGATAGCTTATCTTTATCAATAAGTCGTGACTCGTACCCTTTAAAAGTGTACGACCTATCCACACGAATCAAGTCTATTGAATCTGAAGATATTAGCTGAAGTAACGATGCTATTTGCCCATTTGTAATACCCTGAGAGATAATCAATCCCTTTGAGACATCCAATAAATTGACAATACTTTCTCGTATAGATTCGGCTTGATAGAACATGTTCGGCGAGAAGATTTTCAGAACAAATGTGTTGTGGAACTTGTCAGTTGCAATGAATCTAGTACTTGAGTCATCCAACAGGTAATAAGATATCTCTTTGTCTCTTATCAAGGAAGAGGTCGCTTCTTGAATTTGATCCTCTTCGTAAGCAGACAATAACCGAGTGACTTGTTCACTTGAAAAGTCCTCTTCAGAAGTTGTGAAAATTGCTTTCAAAACCGTTCGAAGTTCATCATATCTCTTTATCGGTGCATCAACCCTAGTATTTTCGAAAAAACTTACTCCCGACAACAATGCTTCTTTTTGCCTCATAGAATGATCCTCCAACTGCTCGAATAAATCCAATGGGTAGTCTGCAGTTTCGATTCGATTGTAGTGAATCAAATTTTCTTCAACAGACAAATATAAAGGGTTCTTATCTATGATATCCAAAATTGAATTATCTGCATCCTTCCACAAATCTAAGAAGAGCTCGAAGTTGATACTTTCTAAATCAGAGACAGAGACAATTCCTTCATCAATTCCTTTCATCACAATATACTCAAAAGCCTCTGCACCTTTTGTCACGGCGGACAAACCCCCAACCTGTCTTCTGACGACCGTCCACTTTTGCTTTATCTCTCGCGCACTTATCCCTTCAAATAGACTGGCAATCCGATGGAAATCAATAAAGCTCTTCATGAAAGTTTTGGATATAACGACAGCACGAAACAACGTCGTAGCATCAACGTTATCAAACCTGATTGCTGTACGATATTTTCTAGTTATTGTGCTCTTTTCATCAGAATTTCTAGGTTTCAAAAGCTTCTTCTTTCTCCTTTGTTTTTGAGATATTAAAGAGGACAAGGGATCTTTCGAATCATTAGACGAGACTTCACGTAATTCTCGAGCACTTTCTTGGTTATTCGTTACTTGCTTCACTCCAATTCTCGAATCATCATTTTTGGACGGTTTCATATCTACACGCCTTGGTTTAGAATTGACACTTGGAACCCTATAAAGCGTTACTTCACCCTCGATTACACGTCTCTTGACGGAAAAACTTAGTTTCGTCCCATTGTCTTCGATACACTGAGACTTCATCAGCTCAATTTGCTCTTCAGAGGGACTCGAATCAGGATCATTCAAGATTAGAAGTTTTCTAGAAATAGATTGACCCGATCTGATGAATGATATGTTTCTAGCCTCTAGCTCGCCATTTGATATCAATATGGAGACATCTCTAGCAAGCGTTTTTTTATCGGTGATAGTAAAATTACCAAGTTTCTCATCGATTAAACGACAAAGCTTAGTAGTGGTGTAGGTGACACCTCCCAAACCTCTTATTAGATCGATCAATACAGCCCTTCTTTTGCTGGCTTTTAAAGACAAAGAAGAATTGGCCTTTGACGATGTACTACTTGATCGTTTTTTATTATTTGAGGCAGGCTCTTTCTTAGGCACAATTGGCTCTAACCCCTGTGCGCTAGAGGGAGTTACAGATGACTCTGAGAGATTCGGATCAGCAGTGTGAGACAGTTGGAGTTCAGATAATGCAACTTGCGAGATAACCTCTGTTTGCAGCATCAGCGTGGACTCACTATTGACTTTTTCAGTTTTCAATTTCTTTAGTTTTGTCCTCCCCTCGTTCATATTGATCTTTCTTTTCTTCACATTCATTAGCGGACCCTTTGGTGTATTGGAAAGGGGGCTAAAAAGTTTGTCGTTTAGTGCTTTTAGTGGAACCTGCAATGATGGCAGAGAAGTTGCTGGCAGTTTGCTGATATGTCGCAAATGATCGGCAATTTTGAAATATCTGTAGAATTTAAATTTACCCTCAAAATCATAAGCACGACCGATTGCCAATCTATTCTGTACATCAACATCCATTTTCAAAGGAGAGAGCTTATCTCCGTCGATGTTGTAGGTTGTGATAGAATCGAACAATTTAACAAATGGCCTATAATCTGAAACGCCAGTTAAGTTGCGTGTCAATTCCATAGATGTAACCCCAGAAGAGTCACTTCTATTGATGTACTGGAACATTTGATTAGCAATTGGAAAGATAATATTTATAGACGGGATTTCAACTTTTTCAATCTCATTGTCTTCGAAATATTGGTCATCAACGGTTTCATTTGAAAAATCGACATAATCTGAAATTTCTTCAGAATCTTTAGGAATATCTTTGATGTACTTAATACAATAGACCATGTGGTCATCGGAATCCTTCACCATCAACCTCTCTACAAAACCATGAGTATGCAAAAATTCGACAATCCCCCTAAAGAATTTACTTGACGACTGACTTTTGTCTAAATTGAGCTCACACTTGAGATCTTTGAATCCTCTCAATCTATTTGGAGCCAGTTTAACAGCATTCACAATAAAATGTTTCAACTTATTAACATTTCTGGAAGCATCAAAATCTGAATCTGAATTACCTGAAAACTGAGATGCTTCATCATTGGCAAATTTGAAATGAATGCACAAGCTTGTGTGTTGACTTGCCTTTTCGTTATAAACATTTTTCCTTGTCACGAGACCTAATTCGTCAAGCTTTTTCAATCGTAAAGGTAAGGATCTAGGATCTTGACCTGTTGCTTTGCAAAGATCAGGTGAGTGTATGCCATTTGCCCCATACTTTGAGATTTCACACAAGAGCTGGAAAGGGTATTCCCCTAACTGTTGCTTTAGTTTTCGGGAATTCCCAAGTCCTGTTAAATACTTCCATTGAGTGTCTGAAGAAGGTATGATTCTGAGATCCAGCTCTGAACCGACTGTAGTAATTACATCCTGATAACTAGGCAATATAGTCACAGGACTTCCCTCTTTAACCATTATTAGATCCAACGGATCTTCTTTCTTTTTATAGAAGAAAAGCCATTGCCAAACTACTTGTTTTTGAAAGTCATCTAAGATGGGCAGTTGAAGTTTATCCGAAACTATGTCCCACATCTCATGCAAGGTTACCCCATTGCTACCAGAAAATGACGTAGTCTCTAGAACATGAGAGACTAACTTCTTAGGAGTACAAGAAAACAGCATATCCCTGATATGTAGTCTAATTAGTTATTTGTTGTATTGTTAGAATTAGATAAACAATTAACCAATACGACATTTCTGAAATAAATGTCGAATTTTTTTAATCGAAGCAATTTCATTTTGACTTGTATTCTGTGAAGATAAGCAAAAATTAGCCAGTATAAATGGAGTCTGACGAAGAGCCGCTAGCTCTTTCTTCTCATGCCCTTAAAGCCTTAGCAGAGTTTAAGCGTGAAGAGCAAGAAAGAACTGAAAATTTGAAGAAGTTATTCAAAGAATCGGAAAAAAATTTTCTGGCCAGAAATGCTATTTCTATTGACACTTTCCAAGAAGATTGGCAGTTATCCCAGTTCTGGTACGCCGATGACACTGCTGAAACTCTCGGAAGAGCTATTTTAGAAGGGGCAGACAAAGATACTGTAATTGTGATAGCAAGTGCACCTTCGGTGTATGCTGCTATTAAGAAGTTCACTCCTGAGTCTGTGCCCACTGAACATATCTATTTGTTGGAATACGACAAAAGATTTGAGGTTTTGGCAGGATCATCTCATTTTAGATTTTATGACTATACAAAACCTCAAAATATACCCGAAGATCTTCGTCATAAATGCCATCGTCTTTTAATTGACCCTCCGTTTTTAGAGGAGGTCTGTCAAAGGAAGTCAGCAAAAGCCGCTTTTGGTCTACTTGTTGAAGATAAATCTGGTCTTACTGCTTCTGGTGATCAGAGGTACAAACTTGTTTCCTCTACTGGCGAAAGAATGAAAGATATTGTTAAAGAGTGTTATCCAGATGTAGCAGTAACAAACTTTTATCCCGAACATAAAAATGGTCTAAGCAATGAGTTTAGATGCTATGCAAGCTTCGAATGCAGTCAGTGGACGTTTGCTGGGTAGTACTTATACCTCCAATTTTTGATTCTTGTTCGCTTGTTTCATGATGTTTGTAATTCACTTGATAAAATTGATCCCGCTTGAAGAAAGAAACAGGTTGTTGTATTTAGCTAATAACAAGAAGGTGATATGACTAATAAGCTCAACAAAAATTACCAATTTATTGCAGCCTTCTTGTTGCAGCTTTCATATATTGCAGCCAACCTTAATGTAGACGATTCACCAAAACCGTTACCCGCAATGAAAATTAGTAACTGCTTAATTTTTGTCAAGTAGTAAACACCATACTGCCACAAGTAATTTTGAGTACTAACAAACATCGATCTCACGTTGTTGCCCCTTTTCATCTTTAAAAAAATTTTCCAATTTTTCATCAGTCAGTACA
This sequence comes from Priceomyces haplophilus, assembly GCA_001599895.1. Taxonomy (NCBI): domain Eukaryota; kingdom Fungi; phylum Ascomycota; class Pichiomycetes; order Serinales; family Debaryomycetaceae; genus Priceomyces; species Priceomyces haplophilus. The sequence goes on along the minus strand of BCIF01000008.1, from coordinate 659,016 downwards.
AAACACTTGTAATTGATTCCTAAGCACAATTGTAAAATGTCATTTTCCGATTTCACCAAAGCGGACACTCTTAAGTCATTGAACGAGTTTTTGGCTGACAAGTCCTATGTCGATGGGTATGTTCTTATTTGTTTCAAAAAAATGGAAAGAAAAATGTTCTATCAAACGGTACATTCTGAAATATCGATGAGGTACAGAACTGAATGATGATCATTATCTTTGGTCCGTGTTTATGAGGTGGATTCAAGACCCACCGCATGAGTGACAAAGAAGATTTAAATAAATAACGCTGACTTTACTTAGTTTGAGATGACTTTCTTTCCAATAACAATTCTAGAGAACTTTACTAACAATTTTCTAGTACTTCTGCTACCAAGGCCGACGTTGAAGTATACAAGGCCTTTCAAAAGCAATTTCCCCAGTTCACCAGATGGTTGAACCACATCTACTCTTTCACTGAGGAGTTCGATTCATTACCAGCAGGTAAGGCACCAGCAGGTGAGGCCGCCGAGGAGGAAGACGACGACGACGTTGATTTGTTCGGTTCTGATGATGAGGTTGATGAGGAAGCTGAAAAGTTGAAGCAAGAAAGGTTGGCTGAATATGCCGCCAAGAAAGCCGCAAAAGGCCCTAAGCCTGCTGCTAAATCTCTCGTCACCTTAGACGTTAAGCCTTGGGACGATGAAACTGACTTGGATGAGTTGTTGGCCAACGTCAAAAGCATTGAGAAAGATGGTTTGAATTGGGGTGCTCACCAATGGATTCCAGTCGGTTTCGGTATTAAGAAGTTGCAAATCAACTTGGTAGTTGAGGATGCAAAGGTATCATTGGATGACTTACAACAAGAAATTGAAGAGGACGAAGATCACGTTCAGTCTACAGATGTTGCTGCCATGCAAAAGTTGTAAGCTAATATCTTTCTTTATTGAGAGCGTAATAGCGACTAATTAACCAATTATAATGAATATACAATAAATATTTATAGAATCTTTCCCTTGGCTATCAGCTTAGGATTATAGCGGTAAATAATCCACTCCATCCTCTAGCCACTGAGTTAATATTTGTTCCTGGGTTAATCCCAGTTCCCAAACTTTTTGTACAATGACTTTTAGGGTATATAAAGTACCCATCTGTGCAGTGTTGTATAAAGTCTCCATAAAATTTGATAATGACTCCCTTTGATGGGCAGTTTTGCATTCACAGCCAATGGCATATATGGGCCAGACCATTTGTGTCACGACAGGGGACTTCGAATTCATCGACCCATACACATCAATGAACTCTTCCACAATCGTTTGGATTCTATTGGACCACTCTCCAATCCGCGTAGTTCGTACAAGGGTTGCATATACTGCCAATGCCCAACACTGTGCTGCTTTCAACCTAAGAGGATAGTTTTTTCCTTCAAAGCTCACATATTCTCTGTAACGAAAGAGCTCTTGTTTTATATCTTCATACTCATTTATCAAGGTTTCATCAACGACTCTAATCTGCTTCATCAAGTCATGTCTAAGAAAGCAAACTTTTGAAATTGAGCGGAATATTTCACCTGGACATCCCATCATCTTAGAGGTAGATATACTATCATTTAGTGAGCCATACCAAAGTGGGGAACAAAATGGAAGTCTGCAATCTGGAGACACAACGGCACTAACTGTATCATACCACGACAAGACAACCACCAATGATGCCTTTTTGTCATTTTCCATGAGAATATTATAGAGGAACTGATCTTGACATATTGATGCAAATACCTGAAAAAAAAACCTGGAGCATGCACTTTTACCCTTTTCTAGAACTGCAAAAAGAATATGAACATTAACTAGAACCAAAATTACGAACGCGCTAATCTTTTTCTTCTCTATACCCGAAAGATCATCAAAGTTGTTGAATACTCCCAGCAACCCATTATCGTTAGATCCGATAAATTGAATTAGATAGTCCATGGTTTTGTTGATATGAGCCATACCCCGCGTATAATATTCTTTGCCGCCTTCTCCAGACTCGTATAAGTGAATGCAAGCAAGAGATATGAAACAGCTACGAGCGATACTAAAATCACAATATTTCAACGCTAGGTCAGGCCATGGTGATTCTGGATGCGCGTCCAATAAAGGAAGTAACTTTTGGAAAAAATGTTTCAAAAGCATATTCTCCTCCTGATGAGAAAACTGCGATTCAGTCAATGAATTTGCTACTGACATTTCGTTGTCAAAATAAGATTTAGGTTTACCTATATTACCCAAATCGAGTTTAATAGTGCTTATGGGTTCGTTCATAGATGCCTCAGGGCTTTGTCCTTCATGATTATCACCTGACAAATCACTGGACACTTTTATGATATCAGGCTTTTCTTTGCTATCAATAGAATCAAATAATACTCCTAATTCCTCGAAAAATTCAGAGCCTATGAAATCCAAGTTGTTACCCGTGGACTTGATTCCAAAGTTCAGGAATGGTCTTGGAGAAAATGGCTTCTCGAGCTTGACATCAGTCAAGTGAGACGAAATCTCACCATCCAAAGGGTTAAGGTTGTCTGATGCCGTTCCTTGACTAGTCTTTGAAGACTGACCTGGAGTTGAGACCAGATTTCTTTTTTCCAATTTCGAATCAGATTTGCCTTCGAGAGAATGCTTTACCTTACCCCTATCAATTTTGGCTCTTTTCCTGCTGTCATCAACATCAAATAATAAACGCAACTCATAACCTTCACACAGTCTATTGGTTTTTAAGCAGTTATTGCAAAATGGCTTTGCTTCGTCACACTTTCTATGTCTATAACCGAGGTCAGTACAAAACAACGAGCTTAAGTTTAGCAAACTTACCTTCTCTTACACGTCCAACAGCCTGTGCGAACGCGAGTGATCTTCAGCATGCCTCATATAGTTTTGGAAAGAGTTCTATAGAGAAGAAATGGCTAGCGAACAGGATTTGGTTTCAAGCAGAATTATTGATCAAAATAATAAACCTGCATATACCAAACCTGCATATGATATCAACAGGGATATCTGAGTTCGAAAATGATTGCAAATTCATAGAATCAAATATAATCAAAATTCGCAATTGTAATTGTATAAAGTTAACTCGTAGTTATTTTCTGAGAAGCTCATTCTGTAAGGAGTCGTAAAAGCGCTGAGTAACGAGAAAACTAAATTTCGCAAAAATCAGAATAAAATCCAGAATGTCTAAACAAACACAAGATTCTACAGCATTTCTATGAAGAATAATATTACCATCCAAGACATAAGAAAAGAAATTTGTTTGCAGCAGTGCAGCATCGCAACATCGCAACATCGACAAAAAAAAGTTGATGATGATATTTCCATCAAAGAAATTAAAAGGCGTTCTATATGAAACAAACAACCGAATACATACATGATATGCATATCTGAGCAATAAAGGAGTCATTATAGTAGTAGCAAAAACACATTAGGTCACAAGTGAAAAAAGAATAAGTAGAAAAGTCCATAACTAAAAAGATTGTAAACTCAAGACAAAGCTAAAGTATATAGTATGATAATTAAATTGCTCCACTAATCATAAATTTATTCACTCCCTTTTTTTTACCTACTAAGAAATATATTTAATGCGCGATATATAAGTTATGACAGTTTGGAAATTGTTTTTTATATCGCCCTTGATGTTACATGCATTGAATTGAAAATATGTTAGCTATATCAGGTGCTATAGTCTTACATGGAAAGCAGCGAAAGCTTTAGATAAACGTTACATCATACAATATATACGTTGTCAGCATACACTCGGTGAATTGAATTTTATAAAACATGAATCTGATTGATTTTATTTCCAATTTTGTTTATTTAGGTCACGAAAAGTAAATTACTCTGTATGAAAAATATTAAATTTAACGTTGTAATAATAAAATCCCTTTGGTTAGTATAAAATTGAATTGAATGTATGTATATGACGGTTTTGAGGTAGTTCTGTAACTGTTAATGAGATGATAACAATTTTAAGTTGGTATTTCTCACTATTAATTTATCGAAATGATTACATGTTGAGAGGACAAAACATATATGATATTTATTCCATCTACTGCTAGTATTCAAAAGAAATTAGTCTAATGGTGATATTAATTTCAAATTGAAGATGTGAGATAAGTGCCTAACTAAATGTAGTTTTGGGGCTTGTTCTATGTATTGACATTGGTGTTCAAAATTATAAATGGAAGTACTATTTTGACAATTTGAGATTTATTATACATTCCATGAGAAAATTGTCCCCGAAGTTTGTGATTTGTTTTTGTATTATACCGTGTATACTGGTGGGATCTGCTACTAATTCAAATTATTGTGTTTATACTTTGTTTTAACAATATATATCTCTTTTATTTTATTTTATTTGTTGCAGTTATGTTATTGTTCACAATAATACTAGAGACTGCTTTGTTGCAGTTATGTTATGTACTAATAAAGTTTGCGATTTTGATTGAAATATTGTATTGTTATAATTGTTTGGTATATTAACAGAGATAGTTTTTGTTTGACTGCAAGTGAATCGTTTGGTTCGTCAGTGTTTGAGGATGTGCTATATAGCCGTTTCCGATACGTTTGAAAGAAATTTCTCTATGTATATTAGTGAGAGTAAAGTTTAAATATGAATCATGCCCATATATATGAAGATCTTTATATTACATTTTTTTCAATAGGCATTTACAATTGAAAAAAATGTTTGTATTGTGTTACTATAAATGTGAGATCATATTTGATGATATTGTGTTTTACGGAATGTTCTTTTTTTCTTTATTTTGTTTTATGGTTGGGTATCTGTGGTGAATCCATGGTTAAACCATAATCTTTTTTGATGAAATCTTTTGTTTTCTTGATGTTAAAGTTTTTTCTTTGTGATTATATTCTTTCTTTATTTGCGACTTTATTTATCACTGTTATCAATGTCTATAAATTATATGTATTGTTATTCTTGTGGGTACAATAATAAATTCTACTTAAATTGATATAGTTTATTTTTATGCTGGTATAAGTTTACTATAGTATTTTGATTTTACTACCAATCTAAATCATCATTTCTCCTTCTATATGCTCTACGTTTGGTTGGACCAACGTCATCGACTTCTCTTTTCATGTTTTCCCGTTTCAATCTTCTTATATTTCTTTCTCTTTCGATTTCTCTTTTCTCAATTTCCCAGGGAGTCAAGACTTCTACGATGGGCTCCCATTGATCATTACCGTTGTGTACACTTCCTTCTGTTGTAATTCTGATGCCACTCTCGAATATAAGTCCTCCTAATTGCTGGTATTTGTGCATCTCATGATTGTAACTACCTTCGGTTATTTCTTTCTTCAACCTGAGAAGTATTTCGTGTAATGAATGAGCAATAGCTGGTTTGAACTCTAACGATAATCCCATATCAGACACAATTATGTGCGCGAATGTTTCTGGTGTTATATTGTCTTGAGCCAAATCCCACTCAAACCTATCTTCATAAAGCTTTTTATTCAAGTTTACGGCTAAGTCAATTATGACATGATATTCTGCATTTTGGGGTAGCTGCAAAGAAGACGCGTAGTTATAGTCATCAATCTGTTTCACTATAGATTCGGTGATATCAGGTTGTAAAGACGATGGTAATTCCAAGTCGTTACAAAGGATTGCTGAGAACTGGTTGGGTGTTATCAAAGATTCGTTTAAATTCCACATAAAGAAGTCCACTAGTTTTGAATTACCCCCGTTATATTCCATATCTATCCTAATCGGAATGAGTGTATCATTCTTGTGTGTGAGTTCTACTAATTTCTGTTCATCTGTTAAGCTTTTGAGTTGCGGTGTTGTACGAGCTTGTTTCAACAGATGCTTTTGAATATTAGGGGTGATCTGATTATTCAAAGAAGCGACCATTGTCTTGTTTGTAGGCGTGGATTCCTCTAGTTCAAAATCATCATTATAATTATCAAATTCAGCATAGTTAATTTGTTGTGCATTCCTCTTTGCAGATCTTCCAGCCGGTGCAGAATTGACAATTAAGTTATTATCGGGATCCCTCAAGATCCTATTTGGCAAGCTGGTTGACAAAGCTTGGGGATAGAATGCTTTATTTGCCGACGATATTGACATGTTTGAAGTCTTAGAACACTCTGTTTTTCTTGTATTGGGTACTAAAATTTCATTCAATTAAAACGCTAGTTTCGTGTACACTTCAATTCGTCGCGGTAGCATAATAATAACGATTGAATATTAAAGAATTATACAGTCTGCAAAGTAAATAGTGCGTATAGGTTATGGAGTCTTCTGAAGTGTTGACCAAGTATTTACTTGAAAGGTCTCAGCTAGAACACATAATACTGTTCGAAGAGTTTAAAAAACTTTTCCCTAAGGGGTATCAAAATGAGTCGATGTCATATATTTATGAGGAATTGAAGGAACAAAGAGAGATAGTATTAAGTCAAAGAAAGTCACGAATAATTTCTGAATTTTATGTGCCATTCAAAGATTTATTGGGCAGTGAAGAAGACTTCAACTCTTTTAACGTCAGCAGGGTTTCTATGAGAGACTTGATAAGAAAGCTTCGAGAAGTTAAAGACATATATACAGCTCATGATGACCTATTAGACAACGATGTTTCAATTCTCATTGACCGAATGAGTTCCTTGATTGATGAAGCCTTTAATAATGATATGCAAACAGATTATAAGAATAACACTGGTTCGGAGAATCTAATAGAACAAGGTTTGACGACTATCCAAAGATGCGAACAACTTTTGAATAAGTTCGCTTCAAACATTGACAGGACTACAACCTGATTCTACCAATCGGTCCAATTCATTCAACTCTTCCCTGCCAATCCATTTCCACGTTTGGAACTTCCAATTTAAACCGTCTCGTTGGCCAAGGTGGTAGTTGGTTTTCAAAGCACCTGAAATTGGAGATTCTTTCATGTATACAATCTTACCGATTCTTGAATGAACCAAAGCCATACAGCACATTACGCATGGCTCGTATGTCGTAAATACAGATAGATTGTGACATAGGTAAGTACTCCTACCCTTCGATGAAGACTCGTGTAATTCAATCTTCTCTCTGTTTGAGATAAGTTCTATTGCATTCATAGCGCTATGCTTTAAAAGATGCTCTTCCCTCTCATCATTTGCGATTGTTAATATTTGGTACTTATGATCAACTTCTCTTGTTATGAGTGTGACAAATTTACGTGTATGTTGAGATCCCTTCAGAACTTCGTCCAAGAGTGTTTGTATCATTCTTCTTTCTTCGGCAACATCGATATCCAGCTCCTTGAGAATTTGATGGTATGGATTTCCTTTCCATGACATTGGCCAAAACTTTTGAGACCATCGCTGAGCTATTTCCTTGGAGGGTGAAGGGTTTTTTGGTATATTAGTTTGGAAAAATTCTATAATTTCAAGCGAACCCATTTTCTCTATATAATTGTCTATTAGAGTTTCTAATTCTGTACCATCGAACAAATCAGCAGAACATACAACAGCCTTCAATAAATCTTGTTGATCTTCCTCATTTATCTTTTGAAACCGTTTTATGTGAACCAAAGAGTGTGCTTCGTGTGGATTTATGTAGTCTTTTATGAAAGTTAAAAGCTTTTTAGTGTCTTTAGCTGAAATCTTGCAGCACCATACCCTAAGCATAGGGGGATCTTCAGGGTCCGTTCGGATGCTTGGTTGTACTTGTTGAAGGGCACCACATATGGTGCCACTTTCGAAATCTATGTCTTCGAGTCGTATATACTTCTTCTTGAATTTTGTCATATACTCATTTGGTTGAATTGTATACCTCAAACTCTTCCATCTCGAGTTTTTTAATCTTCAATTTTGTATGAGTAAAACGCGACTCAATAATTGACTTATGAACAGCAAGGTTTCTTTGCTAGATCACTTAGTTGCAGACTACCTGATATCAGAAGACCTAATAAAGAGATGTGATGACTTCGCAAATAATGAATTGTTCGAGTCCTTTTTGAAGGATACAATTGTGTTCAAGTTGCCTCACCACTTAATCAGCCCGATCACCAACTTTCAACTCAAAGCTGTTAACTCTTACTTAGAGTTCGTGGACTTATTCGTGTCATACTTATTATATATAAAGTCGTCCAACGTCTTAGCCCAAGGATATAAAGATCCATCCACTAATGCTACATGGGGCGTTAAACCTGTTAATCCGTTTGTAAGTTTCCAAGTGAACCACTTGAAAAATCATAATTGGAAACGAGTATATACCCTATTGGGGAGAAATGAATTTGCAAAACTTTTAATGACAACCAGATGTTTTGCTAAAGTTGATGGGGGGAAGTTTATACAAATTAACGGCCCATTGATGGAATACAAATTGCAAAATAATTATTCTCTTTCAAAAGCAAGCACACTATATTGTCGAAAAAAGCCACGGCCGATCTTGTTGCTGTTTGGCGATCCTCATAATCTCGTTAAGTCTATTCTCAGGGGGGAACTTAATGGTAACAATATTCCAAAGAAATTCAGGCGACTCAAATTTTTATGTCAAAAGATGTTGAAAAATGAGGCTCGTTGCAACTATCATCTCATTTACGCTAAAACCCTTCCCCAGGGTCAAGTTCTTGTTGGCAATACCAATTTTGATAACTCTGTTCCGATGAGCTCTGTTTTGCAATTTGTACTACGCTGTATTGGTAAAGTCATTCCTTTAAGTATATGGGGTACCAAAAGAAATAAGGCTGAGGTTATGGGAAAAGTAACTCACTTCATAAGGTCTGGACCTGGTTTCAAAGTTTCCAATTTTGACTTAACATTTAACGTGAAAATGAATGACATATGTTGGTTGGGAAAAACAGATCGTACCACATCTAGCCAAGACTTTTTGATTAGAAAAAGAAGATTTCAGGCATTCATGGTATGGTTTTTCAGCTTTTTCATTTGCAAGCTAATCAAGTCTTTTTTTTACGTGACTTACTCTTCGAATCACTTTCAACTGGTGTCATCGTCTGAAGGACTTTTGTACTTTCCTCATAAAACGTGGACAGCAATGACAAAGCTGTGGCTATGCAAATATACCGAGGACCACCTTGTTCTAGTTGATAACGTCTGGGATATCTGTAGAACTGATGATAAGTTCATCATCGGAAAATTAAGATTGGTCCCAAAAGCTAATGAATTTCGTGTTTTATGTGTTCCTAATAAGCAAGACGTAGTGGGTCGAGATCTGGGGAATCAAAAAGTATTTGCAGAGCTGAAATTCGAGTACTTAACTTACATGCAAAATGTCATTAAGCCTGTAAGGGATATCATCTCTTACAAGGCAAAAAAAGCTTTCCATTGTTATCCAATTTGCTACTCGATTATGGATGTTGCTAAACACTTGAAGGATTTCAAAAATCATTTGTCTTCGCTGACGGGTGATGTGTTGCCAAAAATCTACATGGTTAAGTTTGACATGAAAAACTGTTACGATTTATTAAACCAGCAAAAAATATATGAATGCGTTAAAAGGCTTTTCATAAATGAAGATCAAAGGAAATCATATTATGTACGGCAATATGCAGAAGCTGACTCTTCTAGTAAAATGAAAAGAATAAAAACCATTATTAAAGAGCCTAATAGTATTCTGGAATTTGATTTCGAAATGTTCAACACCGATTGTTTTGGTAAATCTAATTATTTAATTGATAAAGGTCACACAGTCGTATTGCAGAAGTCACAAATACTAGAAGTTGTACGTAAACATGTTTTTGATTCGTGCATTGTGGTTGACGAACTGCCAATTCGTATGTACAAAAGAAAGGTAGGCATTTTTCAAGGTTTCCCCTTACTGGCGACATTTTGTGACTTGGTTTACAACAGCATGATAGTTGAAAATTTTAGTTTCTTGCTCGAGGATGCTAACTCAACAATGCTTAGATTAGCAGATGATTTCTTAGTCATTTCGACTCACGAGAAGATATGTCAGAGAGCCTTGAGCATCATGCAAAGTCAGAAAATTAATTCCTACGGTGCCTTTATCAATGAAGAAAAGACATTGAAGGTTGAGTCTGGTACTAATACGAAATTCATCACGTTTATTGGTCTTAATATCAACATTGAAACATTAAATGTCAACAGAGATTACGGATCTGCCAGATCACGGATAGCATTATCAAATCAAACATCTTTCAAGAAAGCTTTCACATATTTAAAATGGTGCTACTTTTCCAAATTGTCAGATTATCTTCTAGATCTTGATTTTGCTTCTCTTAGCATGATCATGGCTAATATTGAAGGAGTATTATGCTTGGTTCTAGATTCATTTGTAAAGAGCTATAATATGATTCGCAAAGTTGAGGGGAAATTTGATGAAAGGAACCTCAAACAATTCTTGCTATGTCTTCTTCATGGCACTGTTTTGAAGTTTAATTCTTCAAACCCGGAAACCAATGGTTTCAATGAAATTCACGCTGTTTATCGAAATCAAATATTATCGTTTTTCTCTCATAAGTTTCCTGGTACAGCCGAATGGTTCACTGACTTTATGAATAACTAATTTAGATAATACCGAATGAGCTCTTTAAGTTTTCATTATCCTTCATTTGTCTCATTTTCTCTAATTCATCAATTCCCCCAGAACTCTTTAGCTTGTTATCATCAATGAAATCTCCTAATTCCTCTTGGAATTTAGTAACAAGCATCAACTCTCTTTCCTTACTCCGTAATTTTTCAGCCTTGGCAATAGCTTCTACCCTTTTTTCATGATCCGGCTTCAAAGAACCAACTTCATTCAAAACAGCATGTTTCATGTCATGGATGTTCTCACCAGGTTCTGGTATGTGAAGCTGAGCAATAAATTTATTTCTCTTACTAGTGCTACGTTTGCTTTGTTCCAACGAACATTGTTCGATGAGATCAAAAGTTTCCTCGATCTTCTTCACGTCCTCATTTAGATCCTCAGCTAGATCACCCTGAAGGTTGAAAAATTGTTGTTCTTCGCATACCTTGTCTAATTCAGCTTCCCAAATTTTTTTCCAGACTGACCTCTCTTTAGCTATGTAGTCTGTCATATTATTCAAGGCGATCTTAGCCTCTTCAATCTCTTTGAAAGTAAATTTCAATTGCTTTTCACCGATTCTCACCCCCCTTTGAGCAACATCTTTTCGCAAAGCTTCCATTAAATCTTGTAGATCGTCGACCTTAGTCAAAAGCGAATCTGACTCTTCCGATAGTCTTAAGTGACAGCCTTCCATATATTCTCTATTCGATGATTTTGAAGTCTCAACATTCGACTCTTGTAGGTTATTTACTTGTTCAATAACGTTTTTAATAGATATCTTGATACTATTTTTGTTTGAAGTTTGAGCCAGTTTCAATGCCTTTAGTTCTCTTTGAATACTCCCCAATTCCATCAAATGAGACTCATCGATCTGTGATTTGACAGAGCTTTCAGAATTCACTGGTACAGGTATAGGTATTTCAATCGACTTGATGACTTCTTTTATTTCGTTTGTAACCAACGAGTAATGCTCTTCAAATTTTTCTGATAGCTTCGTGAGTTTCATATCTAACTCTTTTTTCCAAAGATCATCATCTTTAACTCCTTCAGTTTCGTTTAGTGACAATAGACTTCCAGGTTTAACATCATCTAGATTTTGCTCATCCAACTCGTACCTGATACCAGTTATAGTGTCTTTTATATATATATCAGGGAATGTGCTAGCCCCTGGTGAATATGCAAACTTTTCAACGAAAAGCAATCTCACTGATGCGAGGGATATAGGGAACTTCACCTCAACTTTTCTAGTCTTCTCGCCTAGTCCAAGAAATATGAATGATTTGCCAGATGGTGGTTCTTTAGGAGTTAACTGTGAGTGATCTGGACTTTCCAATTCTCTACTCTTTTCTAATTGATCCACTGCTGAAGATTGCTGTGGCAGTTTCGGTGGTTGCTGACTCGAAATAGCACTCGGTGACATATTTGCTAACTTAGCATATTGGTATGCGCTGAACCTTTTTGACGCACGCCGCAGTATGAAGTTTCCCTTCTGTAGCTGTTTTAGCGCAGCATCCAGCTGCTTTTGCTGTTTAGATATATCTGAATTACTTGAATGAGTCTTGGGTTCATCAATTATTTCTTTGCTAGGCTTTTCAGAAGTGTGCTTTGGTTTCTCATCCTTTGTCTCTTGCGATAAAAACTTGGCTTTTACTTGCTTGGATTTAAGATTTTGAAGTAACGTTACAATGATATTTCTTATGTTTGGTAGAAACCTATCCAAATTCTCTTGGCTTGGGGCCTCACTTAATGCAGCTTCAAGGATTATCCTCAATGCCTGGGGAACATCTCCTATATCTGAAATATCCACTCCAGCACTTGAAAATGCTCTCGTTGCTGCACGAAAGTCATTTCCCAATTTCACGTATGCATCAGAAACAAATTTATCGTCTGCTTCATGCCGAGCCCATTGTGTCAAGCTTTCTAGCAAATGTTTCGTTGACACCAATAACCTGGTTACACTCGATTCAATAGTGCTTAGAGAGTGTCTCTTACCGCCTGAGTTCGAGGACAACACTGATGAAGTCCTCGTTGATGATTCAGACATTCTCGAATATGATATCTGTTTTAGTCAATGCTTATAATATAGTGTTGGTTATCTTTTGATCCAATCGAACAAACATTTACATTTTTACTTAACTTTCAGTAAACTGCACATAACAAGTTTTGAAGAACAGGATCGAATTGCTTATAATCTCTATTGGTTATTAAATATGATATATACGTGGAGTCATAATAGACATTGGTAAGTCGAGTAGGGCTATGAGAACCATTTCTGGACAATAATCATTTCTGTATGATGCTTTTGTAAAATTGCGAGAGCCTCGTTATGTGGTAAAGTATCGAGAAGGCGTCTGGCGGAATTGGCAACTCTTTCAGCTACATTACCTTCTATCGTCCCATGAGCTAACGCTTGAATAACAGAGTCCACGATCTTTGGGATCTGGTTCATTATGACAGGGTGGCTGTTATTGATTAATTCACTCAAAAATGTGTAAGAGTAAGGAGCTGCTTCTTCATCCTGTACAATTGGTAATAGGCCAATCCATTGCAGAATCAAAGAGTTCAAATTGGAAATAGATGGACCAAAACTATGACAGACCTTTGCAATTGCACTCACCGAGTTTTCTGTTGCGTGTACATTTTCCTCAGCTCGAGCATCTGGAACAGAGGACATCTTGAATATGGGCTCCAAACAAGCGATGCAAAAATCTGAGTAATTGCTACCTCCAAATTGAGCAGCTACTCCTACTGAGTATGATGCGGCTTGACGAATTCCTGCGTGTGACGAAGTAAGCGATTTGCCTATGACGTTTAGGAACATATCCTTATAAATAACAGAATCAGGTCCAGTGTGTTCAATTATATCACAAATAATCCACAAGCCACATAATTTTATATTTGTGTTATCGTCGTTGATGAATGTGACAACAGTTGATGCCAAAATCTGGAATGCCGGCAAAAAGTTAGTTTTCGAGTTTTTGAAAATGGCAGAAACTGCCTTATTGATTTCATCAAGAAGTTCCTCATCTGTGTACTCATTATCATCTTCTTCCACGTCTTCAGTGTATTCGTCATCTTCGCTATCACGAGACTTAATTCGCCCATAAATTTCGGTCAAGTTAGCATTGATTGACTTTGCCAACAGTTCTAACTGATTTGACGATAACGAGTTAAATCCCAAGGAGCCAATAGAATCTATCAATGCTGTGTAATATGCAACTAGTAACTCCGGGACTGGCTCATTTGTTAATGCATCGACTAACTTAGTGGATATTTGGGACCACAATTGCAATGATTCGTTGGAGTTATTTCCAGTAGCGAAAATAGAGCATTTCAATAATGAGGCCAAAGTCAACGCAGCCGACGCTCTTACACCATCATGAAGATAGAAATCTAAAGCCGGGATTCCAATGTCTTGCACTATTTCATTCACCCAAGGAAAGAAGTCTGCTTTCAACTGAACTGCGTACGTCCTCAATAAATCCATAGCAGAAACCTTGTCATCTAATGCAGCAGTATGTACAGCAATTAGTTTACCAGACAAATTAATGACATCCCATTCCTCGTTAGAGTTGAACTCTTCTGCTTCCTCCTCTTCTAACAAAGATATATCTTGAGTAGCTTTTGCTGCTTTCAATAAGGGGGGTAAAACCGCTGATAAATATGGTAAAAAATCTTTTCCAATTATTCTACAGATTCGGCCCCACCCTTGCTCCAAATATGGTTTCACTGGGTCATCGTCTTGTGTTGCAGTTTCCTGGATGTGACCAAATAATTGAATCAAATCTTGACAATGTGGTTCAAACTTCTCTTTTCCAACTGCTAAGGCAATTAATGTAGAGCATTCAATGCATTTAGCCTTAAGTAACCTATTCTCTTCTCCCATATCGGTTTTCAATACATCAGTCAAGAGTGGCATTAAGGTGTCATAATACTTTATGAATTTCTTTTCTGCTGCATCTGCAATTATTGCGATGGTCGTAAGTACCTGCTCCTGGACATATCTCTTCGGGGATTGTAACAATCCCAAAAGGTTATTTAGTAAGTCATCCAAATACGGTTCTAAAATTTCTTTAGAGGCAGCTTCGGAAAAATTTACCAATGCGGCAGCTGCGTGAGCTTGAACTCTTGGTACAGATTTATTTGTGAGCATAGAGATTAAAGCTGGCAAAATTCTATCACCTGAAGTTTTTTGGATCACATCAGCAAAGTCAGTTGACATTTGTCCCAAGGCGTTACAACAAGCATATTGAACCCTCGAGTGAGAATCTTGAAGCAGGGGTAAAATCAAATCTAATATTTTAGGTATCTCACTGATTAGCACATCTGCACAGCCTTCAGCTGCTGATGATAAAGCCATCATAGCAGCCTGTCGCTCTCTCCATTCGGAGGATTGAATCATAGAGGGCAAATATTGAAAAAGGGGACCAGCTAATGATTGACCATTTAGTCTTAAAGCGACACGGTCAAGAGCCTGACGAGCTGCATCATACTCAGGCTCGTCCTCATCATCTTCAGTGTCGTCATTATTGTTCCATTCTGCTGCTTCATCGTCATCGATACAAACCTCCGTCAACATAGACAATATTATCACAACAATGCTATCTGTGTAAGATTGTGTACGTTTGCACATTCCCGGTGACACTTCTGCAAACGTTGTTAACAACTCTAATGCTGCTAAACGGCCATTTGCTTCCAATTCTTTATTCTTGGATACAGCGGCGCAGAATTCAATCATTGTAGGAAACATATCCTTGAACATTTTCGGGGCTAATTCCACCAAATCAATAAGTGACTCCAATACAGATGCCAATGCCTGGTCTTGTCCATTCAGCAAAAATCTCGGTAATGAATTCAATAAATTAGGAAGCAAGTGAGATAAAGATTGCCAACTTTTTTTAGGAAGCTCACGGAAAAACGCAACAAACGCAGTACATGCGGCGATGCGTACATCATCACTATCATCCTCAAACCCTGAATTGAAAACTGGCAAAACTTCATTTATGAATGACTTGTCAATCAATTCTGGGGCAGAGGAAAAAACACGAAAAGCTGATTCTCGTAAACTGGGATCATTACTTGTAGCAGCATCAAACAAGGAAGGCACTAACTCATTCCATGACCCATGTGGCGATGCATCTTCTTTAGCAACCTCAGATATGGCATCTGAAAGTTTGTGTCTAACTTGGTTTGACTGCTGAGATCTAAATCCTTGGAGCAAAATCGACCTAATTTGCTGTTTTGCAGGTTCACTAATGATACCGATGGTTCTGTCTGTGACGCTAGATATTTCTTTTGGGGATTTTATGGCAACTCTCCTAAATAATACAGCGCAAAAAGATTTCAAGGTCTCGTCATTAGGGGCACAAGCCTGCTCTGCTAAAAAAACCAATAAAATTTCAACGTTTTCCTTTTTGTTCCACTCACTTTCAAGTAATCTCTCAGCTTCTGATCTAACAGAGTTATCTCCTGATGACAATGCAGCTACTAATTGGCCCAAAACCCTTTGAATGTCCGCAGGTAAAGCCGACATTTTAATATCCCACTAACAATCTAGACACGTAAATAAGTTTTGTTTGATGGGACAAAGGCTTTTCCGATTATGTATGCGTCTGACGTATTTAAAAAAATGCACAAACTTTGAGGTGGTTAATTGGTTTACCACTGTGCCAATAATCTTTACAAGATCTTGATTCTATACTTAAAACTTCCAAGTGTTTCAATGTATATACATATATTTTTTTGAGCTAAAATTTTTGTCGATTTAGTGAAGACAATCTGATAATATACAGGATTTATATAATTAGATTCTTCAAAAGATACATAATAAAAATCAGTCAAAAGAAATGCATCAATTCACCCTTCAAAATTACTCATTTTTTCAAAATAGTAATCACATCTTCATCCTCCAAGACGTGACTGAGTCCAACAACTTGTGGCTGATGTTTGACGGAAGTTCCAAACACAAGAGCGTTTTTGAAATCAGCTACCAATGACTTGTGAATTGAGTTACAGAAATCCTCAACTGTGCATCTGTCACTTCTCAAGACGACAGGCTCCTTAAAATCTGGAAGAAGGCCTTTTGGCTTCGTGTATACTCTCACTAACTTCAACTTGTCCCACATCAATTCTAACAAGTCATCAAGGTTCCAACCATTACCTGAGGATATAGGAATTGCATTTGGTATTTTGTAAAGTAAATCCAATTCTTGTATAGAAAAGGAATCGATTTTGTTTAGTACATAAATGGCTGGAATATATCTTCGCGACTTTTCTTCTATTGCATCAATGAGGTCATCTACGGTGGCATCACATCTGAACGCTATGTTTGCTGAATTGATTCTATACTCGGACATCACTGCCTTGACTTCATCATTGTCCAAATGTGTTAGTGGGACTGTATTTGTGATATTTATTCCACCCCTCTCTTTCTTCGTTATAACTATATTTGGTTTTTCTTTGTTAATTCTTATACCCACTCCCTCCAATTCTTTTTCAATGATTTGCTTGTGATGCAAGGGCTTGTTAACATCTAAAACCAAAAATAAGAGGTTCACAGATCTAGCCACAGCGATAACTTGTTTACCTCTTCCTTTACCATCCTTTGCACCTTCAATTATACCTGGTAAATCCAACATTTGAATTTTAGCACCTTTGTACTTGATGATACCTGGAACTGTCGTTAAAGTAGTAAACTCATAAGCAGCAGCCTCTGAATGAGTACCGGTTAACTTTGATAAAAGAGTTGACTTACCAACAGAAGGAAATCCAACAAATCCTATAGTAGCAACTCCTGTTCTGGCAACATCAAATCCCGCTCCTCCTCCTCCTCCAGAGGATGAGCTATCAGCTAGAAGCTCTCTTCTGAGCTTTGCTAGTTTAGCTTTAAGTTGACCCAAATGAAAAGATGTAGCCTTATTTTTTTGGGTCTTTGCCATCTCATCCTCGATAGCTTTGATTTTTTCAACTGTCGTCATTTTGTCACTTTCCGTTATGAAACTAATATCTTGTTCTATGTCAATGTTTGTAAGTAAAATTGGAAATCGATGCCTTTATAGCGTCGTGCGATTTCGATAACAAGTGACACAAAATCTTTCATAAATGAAAAAAAAATCCGATTTTTCAAAAGTTGATATCTGTGATATTAAGACGTCTAAATAACTTCAAGAAGCTATAGAACAAAATGGGTAAGAAATCCAAAAAGGGAGTCAAAGCTGGTGGAGATATATGGGATGATGAAGACTCGTCCCCAGAAAGTCCTCAGGTTGAAGAAGTTTCAGACAATGGTGATTCGGAGGTTGCTGAATCATCACTTTCACCAGAGGCAGCTTCAGCGGATGATATCTCTGGAGATTTTTTGAGTGCCATCAAAAAGTCTAAAGCAATGAAAGCAGCAAAAGAAGAAGAAGAAAAGAGTAAATCCAAGGATGGTCCAAGAATATTGTCGAAGAAAGAGAAAGAAAAGTTGAAAAAAGAAGCTGAGAAGCAGAAGAAAAAGGAATTGGCGAATAAAAAAAAGGCTCAGCAGGCTAGTAAAAAAGAACAGATCAAAGAAGCCAATAAGCAGAATGCAGCTGCTGCCGCTGGTTCATCGGCTTCAGCAACCCCAGAACCAGAGGAAGCAAGCGGAGAGGTGCAACCCAAACCCGCTTCTAAGAAAACTGGCAAGAAAGTCCCAGCAGGTCTTGCAGCTTTGAAACGTCAATTGGAATTGAAGAAACAACTTGAAGAAGAGCAGCGTATATTAGAAGAAGAAGAAGAAAAACGCCGTTTAGAAGAGGAAAAAAGTGCTGCTGAGGAAGAGGCTAAGAGGGAAGCAGCGAGGGCATTGAAGAAGGAAAAGGAAAGGCTCAAGAAAGAGCAGTTGAAGGCTGAGGGTAAGCTTTTAACGAAGAAGCAGAAGGAAGAAAAGAAGTTACAAGAACGTAGACGTGAACAATTATTACAAGGGAGTAATGTCACTGTTGTCGGTTTATCTTCCACTGCTGAGAAACCTAAAAAGGTAGTTTATACCAAAAAGAAATCCAGCAAACCGAAGACATTCGTAGAAAACAAGCCAAAATCTATCACAAAAGAGAAGCCTATTCAGTTAAATGAAGAAAATGACGATGAGGCATTAGTTGATGATTGGGAAAAGATGGCATTCGATGACGATGATGCTGACAAGCCAGCATTAGAATCATCTGTTTTGGAAGAAGTTGACGCTTCTGAAGATGTCCATGACTCAGAAGTTGCCCAACATACTCCAGATCTTGAAGCGGCCGAAAATGAGCTTGAATCTTCAGATGAAGAAAGCGAGCAACAGGAGAATGCCTTACAAAATACAAGGCAAGTTGATGTAGTTGAGTCGGATGTGTTTTCTGATGCTGGTTCGAAACCATCTTCTACTGTCAGTATGCACAAAGAGATGCGCTCCCCTATCTGCTGTATTCTAGGCCATGTGGATACTGGTAAGACTAAGTTGTTAGATAAGATTCGTCAGACCAATGTCCAAGGTGGTGAAGCTGGTGGTATTACTC
Organism: Priceomyces haplophilus; assembly: GCA_001599895.1. NCBI lineage: Eukaryota > Fungi > Ascomycota > Pichiomycetes > Serinales > Debaryomycetaceae > Priceomyces > Priceomyces haplophilus. Next base: position 639,997 of record BCIF01000008.1, on the reverse strand, counting down.
AACAAATCGGTGCTACCTATTTCCCAGTTGATGTTATCAAACGTAAGACTGCAGTCATGACAAAGTATGAGAAGCAGACATTCGACGTTCCTGGTTTATTGATCATTGATACTCCAGGGCACGAGTCGTTTGCCAATTTGAGAACTCGTGGTTCTTCGTTGTGTAACATTGCTATATTGGTGATTGATATTATGCATGGATTGGAACAACAAACTATTGAATCAATATATTTATTGAGAGAGCGGAAGACCCCATTTGTTGTTGCATTAAACAAAATTGATAGACTCTATGGGTGGAAGACAATCCCTAACAACTCTTTCCGTGATTCATTTTCACAGCAAGAGAAGTCTGTTCAAGCCGAATTTCACAACAGATATGACCAAATTAAGCTTGCTTTAGCTGAACAAGGTTTGAATTCTGAACTCTACTACCAAAACAAAAACATGGCTAAATACGTTTCTATCGTCCCGACCTCCGCCGTTACTGGTGAGGGTGTTCCCGATCTTTTATGGTTATTGCTCGAATTAACCCAAAAAAGGATGTCAAAGCAATTGATGTACTTAACCCATGTCGAGGCAACCATTCTAGAGGTGAAAGTTGTTGAAGGTTTTGGTTATACCATTGATGTTGTTTTGTCTAACGGTATCATCAGAGAGGGTGACAGAATAATTTTGTGTGGTATGAATGGACCAATTGCCACAAATATCAGGGCTCTATTAACCCCTCCTCCGTCTCGTGAGCTACGTGTAAAGTCAGAGTACGTTCATCTCAAGGAAGTTAAGGCTGCATTGGGTATCAAGATTGCTGCCAATGATTTGGAGAAAGCTGTTGCAGGCTCCAGATTACTTGTTGTTGGAGAAGATGATGATGAGGAGGAACTCAAAGAAGATATCATGGAAGACTTGACTGGTTTGTTGGACTCTGTTGATAAGTCAGGTAGAGGTGTAACTGTACAAGCATCTACCTTGGGTTCTTTGGAAGCCTTACTAGACTTTTTGAAGGATATGAAGATCCCGGTCATGTCTATTGGTCTAGGTCCGGTATCGAAGAGAGATGTTATGAAAGCATCAACAATGTTGGACAAAGCTCCTGAGTACGCAGTCATGTTATGTTTCGATGTCAAAGTTGAAAAAGACGCACAGCAGTATGCTGATGAACAAAATATTAAGATATTTAATGCTGATATCATTTACCACTTGTTCGATGCTTTCACTGCATATCAAAAGAATCTATTGGAGATTCGTAAAAGGGATTTCTTGGAGTACGCTGTGTTTCCTTGCGTTTTGAAGACGATTCAAATAATCAATAAAAGAAACCCAATGATAATTGGTGTCGATGTTTTGGAGGGTACCCTTCGCTTAGGAACGCCAATTGCAGCCGTCCGTTCAGATCCATCTACCAAAGAGCCTAATGTTATGGTATTAGGTAAAGTTGTGTCGTTAGAAGTCAGCCATAAGTCGGTTGACTCGGTGAAGAAGGGACAAACTTCTGCTGGTGTGGCTGTGAGACTAGAAAATCCTTCAAGTGCTCAACCTACATGGGGACGTCATGTTGATGAGTCCGACAACTTGTACTCGTTGATTTCTCGTAAATCTATCGATACCTTGAAGGATCCAGCTTTCCGTGAATCTGTCAGCAGAGATGATTGGTTATTGTTGAAGAAATTGAAGCCCATCTTCGACATCAAATGAACTTCATGACATGGTCCTTTTTCTATTCTTAGCCAGAAGTATTTGCTTTCACAATAAACGTTTATATTTTCGTCTACTGTATATAATTTCAATATTCTGGTTTTCTGGTTTTCTGGTTTTATACCTATTTAGGAAGTCTAGCCTGTGTCCAATGAATAATCACGAATTCAAAATCTTTCAAATTATAAACCAGAATGAAGGTGGGTTTCATACTTTCGTGAACAAATTCCAAATAAAATGCAAGATCTACCACCTATTGGAGGATATGATCCAGTCCAGTGGAAAAGAAATGTCCCTTCTAGAGGCTTTAGACCAACGATTTACTTTTGGGGTATCACTGGGATGATGGCCTTTGGCTTTTATAGGTATTACAAGGGTGTTGATGAACAACGTGAGTTATCCAGAGAAAGGCAATGGGCAAGGTTTCATTTACAGCCATTGTTATTAGCCGAAGAGGATAGAAGCACTGCCAGAAGATTTTTCTCTGAAAAGGCTAGAGAAGAGTTAATCAGTGAATCCATGACTCCTGAAAACAAGGCTAAACTTGAAGAAAAGATATATAACGACGAATCTAAGACTCGTTTCCCTAGGTACAAACCTGGACCTTCTCCATCACAACAATAACTAAGTTGAAAAGGGTAAAAAGAGGTTTCTTTCGAATCGTCTAGAAATACCATAAAACTTACATGATGAAAGAAAGGCATTGAACTGAGTCGTTTTGTGGTACCTTGTTTCGTACTCATGTAAGTCCAATAACTTTATCGGGTCAAAGTTGATTTGTTCATTATGTCATCATACTACTAAATGACTTCATGGAATTTAACAAGTTGGGTTCTGAGTTTAATTAGTGAAACTTCATAGCATAAATACTATATTCTAGAATTAGTGTCTTGTAAATTGGATATGCTTTAGATATTCTAACAAAATAATCTGAACACATCACATCAAATGATGTAAGCTTTGAGTTTAAGTATTGAGTAGGTATGCTATAATATAACATAATATAATATGCAGTTCTGGTGGTAAACGAATATGCAACTGAGGACTATGATAAAATTCAGCTCGTTGTTCGTCTCAATCGGACAATTGGCCAACACCAGATAGAGATGCCCCAAAAATTGGATTCTGAGGAAGTAGCGAGGTCTATATTAGAAAAGTATGACTACTTCTTGTTTGATTGTGACGGTGTTATCTGGCTTGGCGATCATTTGATCCCGAACGTTGCAGATACAATTAGATTGCTCAAAAAGTTGGATAAAAAATTGTATTTTGTGACCAATAACTCTACCAAGTCAAGAGAAGACTATTTGACCAAGTTTAAAAAGTTGGGTATTGAAGGTATCTCAAAAAATGAAGTATTTGGATCTTCCTATGCAACAGCAGTATATGTTGAAAAGATTCTCAAGTTACCCAAGAACAAAAAAGTTTGGGTCCTTGGTGAGAAGGGCATAGAGAGGGAACTTCAAGAATTGGGCTACACTACAATCGGTGGTACAAGTACAGAATTAGAAAAAGAAGGAATCCAATTCGACCCAAACCACCCAAGCTTAACTCATTTAGATGATGATGTTGGAGCAGTTGTAGCCGGCCTAACTTTTTCCTTGAATTATTTGAAGCTTTCCATTTCATTGCAGTATTTGTTGAAGGACAACAAATCCATTCCGTTCATTGCAACCAATATTGATTCCACATTTCCTATGAAAGGTAATCTTTTTTTGGGAGCTGGTTCAATAATTGAATCAGTTGCCTATGGTTCAGGACGCAGTCCTGATGCAATTTGTGGTAAACCAGACCAAGCGATGATGAACACTATAAAAGCCGATAACCCTCCGCTTGCAGATACCCCTTCTCGTGGACTCATGGTGGGGGATAGACTAAATACAGACATTAAGTTCGGAAAAGGTGGTGGTTTGGATACTCTTTTGGTGTTAACTGGCATTGAAACTGTGGAAACCCTTAAAAATACCTCTCTGGAGTCCTCTCCAACTTACTTTGCAAATTCTTTGGGAGACTTGTATGGTCTTACTAAATAACGTATTAGCTATATATTTTGAATCTAGAAGTAAAATGATTTTGTGTAATTTCATGACGTAGCATTCTATTGTAAGGATAGTATGAGCCGTTGAACATGTTCATAAATTACAAAGCTTTGGTTTTTGAGTCATCGAACAACAAGTAATTGAGCCTACTGGAGAGTAGTTCAGCATAAGTAATAGGAAGATTGTGACTCAATCCCAAGTGGTCAAGGTAGATAAAATACAAGCATTCATCTAGACATATTTTGCTGAGACTACGGGAAAAGTGTAACAAGAGTATACACATAAAATTTGAACCGTACGTTCCATAGCTTCACATTCATTTAATACAGCAGAAGTCTAGAAGTCTACATAAGTACTTCAACTTCAAATTGGTTATCATTTATCACATTTTAAAAGCGTAACTCATCTTACCTAGGAAAAAAAGAGGAGAAGGATATGTCAGAAGAGAAGAAACAAAAATTACAGGAGTCTGGATTGGTTCAATGGCCTGTCTTCTCAGAACTCGTAGCGATGGACGAAGATGAAGAAGGATTTTCTAAATCATTATTTACTACATTCGTAAAGCAGGTCCAAGATACATTCAAAGAGTTTGATGAAAACTTGAAACAGAAAAATTTGGATAAGCTATCTTCGCTAGGACACTATTTGAAAGGCTCTGCAGCTGCTTTGGGATTGGAAAATATTTCCGCTCAGTGCGAGCGTATTCAAAATTATGGTCATAAAGTAAATTTTGATAGTTTTAAGAATGAAAAGGGCGACTCGAAGTTAACTGAGAGTGATGACGCATATTGGATCGAGTTGATCAAGGATGCTCTAGAAAAAGCTCGCGATGGCTTTACCAAGTCGCGTAAAGCTTTGAATGAGTATTTTGACGATGAATTATAAGAATGGAGGAAGTTAAATGAAGCTATTTCATATTCAATTGTATGCTGATCATAGGATCCTGCGGTTTCTCATTTAGTGTTAAGTTTTCTGCTATTTGGCACTTTGTGAATTAAAGTGGAGGGGGTATGCAAATCAATCATAACGAACACTCTTTTGCTTTTAGGTTCATTACAACGAAAAATGTGCCATTTGTAAAAGATGTATACGTAAAACCGAAAACTTTACAGCTTACATCTTGTTCGATTTGACATGCCTGTTCTAAGTTTTAAGATATATACAGTGGTTTTTTCGGTTTAAACAAATACATATCAATATTGAAGGACACATCAAATTTTTTGCAATAAGCAAAAATTCATGTAATCAACTTCATGAGGAACGTAATTTCTTAAAAAATCGGGCAACCATATTTGTCTTCCGAGTATAGAGCTGGTTCCGCTTGGGTTAATTATCTTGTTGCAACTTAAAGCAGACCATCCATTTGCAAGTGCCGTAAACTGGTCGCTTCCTCTGATAAGCAGTGTCTCCTCGTCCGATGTAAGTTGATCGTTATCGATGAACAATGAGCACACGTCGAGTTCCACGATCTTATCATCTGAGTATTGGTTTTTGTTATTCATCCCTGATGGAACGAATGCTGTCGATTCAATCCAACTAGATTCGGACTCTTTAAAATCGCCAGGAAGTAATCCATTAAAGCCACTCCTGGTGAATTTCAATCGATAATTGTCTGGCATGAAAAATGAATTTGGGTAATGATACCATTCTCTACCTGTGCAAACGTTGATTGTAGTTTCTGATTTGGGCAAACTGTCCAAACTCGCATAAGTAGTAAGTGGAGCGCTATAGTTTTCTACTAGATTCAAAATGCGAAGAACGGAGACTAACGCAACCGAAATAACGAAGACTGAATGAAGCACTTTACTAATTATATTGCCTTTGATCTTACCTGCTGTTACCCTGGCTCCAATTGTTGCTGACAATGGAAGCAATTTAACAAGAGTAATCGAAGCGCTGAGTGTTAGAAGAGGGTAAATGGGATAAAGAAATCTTTCTTCCTTGTGCTCTTGTGTACTGAAAATTGAAAACCAAATGAGTATTGGTGCGCTGACACTAACCAAGGTCCCGATGAAAGCTCTGTGATTAAGTAAAACCAAATTAGTCAAAATACCTGTAAAGCCTAATATAGCAATAATGTTGAAGTTGAGTAACAAGTTCAAAACATAGTACAGAAATGGTTCGACACCAAATATCTCTGGGCCTTCGCCTTCACCCCCAAACACATTGTATAGCACTATATTCAAAGGAACAAGCGTGTACTTTTGATAGAAGTAAGAGTCTATCAAAAACGTTGCACCAGTAATGAGGAACAAACACCCCAAAGAGTATTGAAAAATGGCAAGGAGTTTTGAGTTTTCATACGTTGCAAGAACGTATAGACCAAAAGGAACAGCCAAAACCATAGCAAATGGCCATCCAACAATACCTGCGACCATAAAAAGGGTGAATGTTGCAACTGGGTTAATTACTCTTGACCGATCTGAAAAGCTCAAGAGGGCCCTCGATGACGCCAATGAAATGAAATTCATTGCGAAGGAGGATGGAAGTAACGCGACGCCAGCATGGGTCATACCTGGAGCGATTGAACTCAAAAACAAGAACCACTTGGCAGTTCTACTACCAAATGTTACTTTAGTACTTCTGTATAACATTATTTCACCAAATGAAGTGAATCCGCTCAACGCGATAGTTCTAAGCCAATAGAAGGTGTAGTGAGAAGGAAAGTCGAGTAGTTTTCTCAAAATGTTGAATGGATAAGCTAGTAAATAGTATGGTATAAGGTAGGTATATGATCTGATAGCATAAATCGGGGAATACTCCCATGTTTCTTTACCAAACCCTCTAACTAGCAAGTTCAAAGGCTCCCAATAATTGAAAGTCTCATCACAATCAGATATGATCATATAAAATGCTGAATAAAGCCTAATTGATAAGTTTAGAAATACCAAAAAAACACCTATCATATACCCCGATCTCTCCGTATTCGACCTGTAGCCTTTCTGATTTTCAATAAATGACATGGCGACTGTCTTTACAGCGTCTATTCCACTGAAAAGATCGTTGTGAATATACGTAGTTTTCAAGTCACGTTGACAATTGATAGCTGAAAATAAAATATTAATGAAACTTAACAATAAGCTTGTGCGTAATACAGAATATAGAATAAGCGTGAACAATATATATAACTAGATTTAGTCGATTGTCTTGGACAACATTGAGTCACGAGCAGGACCTGTACCAACCCACTGGATGGGCACATTCAAGAATTCCTCGATGAAGTTCAAGTACTTTTTGGCATTTTCAGGCAAGTCGTCATATCTCTTGATTCCAGTAATGTCTTGCTCCCAACCTTTCAAAGTCACATACTCAACATCAACTTTAGCTAACACAAGAAGGTCCTCGGGAAAACCTTCTAACTTCTTTCCCTTGTAAGAATAAGATATAGCAACCTTGATCTCCTTAAACTTATCCAATACATCCAATTTGGTGATGTTCAATGAAGTATAGCCATTGATGGAAGTGGAGTGTTTCAACACCACTAAATCTAACCATCCGCATCTTCTCTTTCTTCCGGTTGTGACACCAAATTCAGCGCCCACGTCCTGTAAAGTTTCTCCAACTTCATTCAATTGTTCAGTTGGGAAAGGACCCTCACCAACCCTTGTGGTGTAGGCCTTTACTACGCCATAAATGTTTCTTATATCCTTTGGTGGAATTCCTAAGCCCGTCAACACACCACCGATACCCGTAGCAGAAGATGTAACGTACGGATAAGTACCAAAATCCAAATCCAACATCAAAGCGTTTGCACCTTCAACCAAAATTTTCTTTTTTTTTGCGATTGAATTCTGCATAAAAACAACAGAGTCCACAACAAACGGTCTAAGAAGGTCTCTATACTTTTCGTATTGTGCTAACTCAGCCTCAGAATCGTAGTCAAAATCACCATATCTTCTCTGTCTCGATTCTATCAAACGCTTATATCTGACCTGGAAATCGTCCCAAGCTTCTGGGTCTTCAGAAACTAAGTGGTGAACGCGAATACCAGACCTTGAAGCTTTTGTGGAGTAAGTTGGACCGATACCTTTTCCCGTAGTACCAATAGACTTCTTGTTCTCTGACAATTCTGCTTCCTTCAACTTATCGGTTCTCTGATGAAAGTCAAACACCAAGTGTGCTCTTGAAGAAACGAAAAGTCTACCGTTCGTATCCAAACCTTTACTCTTCAAGTTGTCCAACTCTGCGAAAAATGATGGAACATGAATAACGACACCAGACCCAAGAAGATTTTGGCACTTAGGATTGACTAATCCAGATGGCAACATATGGAAGTCATACTTGGTACTTCCTACAACAATTGTATGACCAGCGTTGTTACCACCCTGGCATCTAGCACAAACGTCGATGTCGTCGCAAAGAATGTCAACCAATTTTCCTTTACCTTCATCTCCCCACTGGGAGCCTAAAACAACATCACACATTCTCAATAGTTGTAGAAATCTTAAGCTAAGTGAATAATCAGCTGATCTCTATGAACAAGGATAATCTCCCGTTAAAACCAAAAAAAAAAAATTTGATCGAAAATGCGGGAAGAACCGAATATATAAAGACTCATACTGGACGTTCTCAATTTTCGTTTCGGCACATTAATTAATTAATTGACTCTGAAGATATCCTACATGTTGAGAAAAGTAATTCGAGAAACCATTGTGTAGCTCTATTCAACCTATAAAGGAGCGCTCAATTAGTATGAGTCATAAAGGCTTAAAGTATTTGTCAATATCCTCTATTTCTTTCCATTTTATATTGTCGCTTTGCGATCTTGCAGCCACGTTTGAGTTTCATGAAAATGGTACTAGATCTGTGCTCTCTGTTTGACCTCAACAAGTAATTTTTTTTGGTTTCTAGTAGCTTTTTGCCTTTGATTATTATCTCATGTTTTGCTGAAAGATTGTTTTGCTTGCCATACTCCTATTATTTCTATTTCTTATTAAAAATGTGAAAATTACAAAAAAATTTCAAAAAATTTAGGATGTGAAAAGGACAAGTACGATGAATACAAAGGTGCATGGTAATGGAAGTGCATCCAATACAACTAAAACTGGCGTTGCTAAGTTTTTTTTTTCCGTAAAAAGGAAGCTGGTCAGTGAAGTTGAAAGCACAACCAACAAAGCATTAACAATATGGTACTACTACAATCAAAAGTCAACACAAATGGTTTATTTATAATGAGTAACTAAAAGGACTACGAATGCATTATCATTCGAAGCCCTGGAAGCAGATTCCAGAATGAAAACTATTCTGAAAACTAATGTTTAGCATAAAATGGAACCTCTAAACGTTTAACTTAGCCAAAATAGCATCAGTGAACTCAGTAGTAGAAGAGTCACCTCCAATGTCCTTAGTTCTGACCTTTCCCTCAGCAATGACGTCGTAAGTTGCGGTGGAGATCTTGTTTGCGTGCTCATTCAATCCCAAATGTCTCAACATCATGGAAGCGGACAAGATCATAGCAGTTGGATTAGCAGTATTTTGTCCCTTGATATCCAAACCGACGTGACGACAACCCGGTTCAAAAACTGCATATTCTCTACCAAAGTTGGCACCTGGTACCAAACCTGGACCACCGATCAATGCAGCTCCGATGTTGGATAAAATAGAACCATACAAGTTTGGAGTCACCAAAACGTCAAACTGTTGTGGCTTTGCGACAGCTTGCATAGATGCATTATCAACAATCAAATCGTTGACTTCGATACCTGGGTAAAGCTGTCCAACGTCCTTAACAGTCTGTCTGAATAAACCATCACCCAACTTCATAATGTTAGCTTTATGAATTGCAGTAACCAACTTTCTATTGTTCTTCTTGGCAAAATCAAAGGCGAACTTGGCAATTCTCTCAGACTTGAACCTAGTCATAATCTTCAAAGATTCGACAATACCTGGATACGACTGATGTTCTAAACCAGAGTATTCACCTTCAGTATTTTCTCTGACTAAAGCGAAATCGATACCGTCTAACCTAGACTTGACACCAGGAATGTTTTTGATCAACACCAATGAGGCATATATGTCCAATTCTTTTCTCAAGGCAACGTTCAAAGATTTACCTGAAGCTCCAGTTGGGGTAAACAAGATACCTTTCAAACCGACCTTGTTTCTCTTTAAAGAGTTGACAGCTTCATCAACACCTTTATTCTTGTCCAATCCTGAAACATCACACTCCTCCCACTCAATTGGAACAGATTGGTCTTTGAAAATAGTTTTTACAGAGTCAGTTATCTCCTTACCAACACCATCTCCAGGGATCAAGGTAACAGTGTAATGCCCACCGTATTTCTTCGGTAAAACAGACTCAGGTTGAGCAAAAGTAGCTAAGCTACGCAAAGTATTCTAGTTGTGTGTTAGTATTGATCCAATTACTTCTTCACAAATTTCAAAAATATAGGCACTTCAGCTCCGAACACTCGACTCCGAAGATTCTTTAAAACCTAGGCTTTTTACTTACTTTTTGTGCAATGCTTGTTTTCAACATATTCAGTTGTTCCAAATGACCTAGATATATCTAAATCTAGTTATAGCAGAGAAATTAAAAGACAAATGTCTAAGAGTGTTAGCTAGTAAAATATTTAAGGGTCGATCCTTACGTTAATCATTCAATGTAAAAGGGAAAAATCTGAAAATGCTGATGGGTTTGTGTCACATTTTCAAAGCTATCGCAGAATCTGTGTCGGTTCCGAAGATCCAACCATTTTGATTGGTCAGCCAGGAACCCCGTCCGTGCAATGCCGACAAAATCAATTCGGTTTGAATGTGAAAGAAGAAAGTGCGCAGGACTTGGAAAATAGCGACATCTTCTTGATCCATGCGTCTATTTTAGTGAAATTTTCTCAGTAGAAGTCAAGCAAGCGTGGCTTTAGCGAGAATTTTACTTGAAAGAGTTCCCTTAATTCAAAATTTTTCAGAACCACTAGAATTACATCGAGCGACTAACATAATGAACTTCAGACAGTTATACAAGTCATTACAGAAAGAGCTTAATTTAATAAATAGGAACGCATATGCAAAACTTCATGCAAAGGACTCAGAAAAGCAAGTAGCTTTGTTGCAGTATAAAAAACTACAACTTATAAAAGAGGGCAAATCAATCCAAGAGATCGAGAATGAATTGAAGGAAATGAAAAGCAGAAAGCCACAAGCTCCTAAAATAGACTATACTTCAATCAAAGAGCTCGTTCGAGAGGGATCAAAAAGTGAATTGCCCAAACACAAGTTAACCTCCTTGTATAATATTGCTAATTTCTTGAAATCTCAGAGAGTATATACGGAACTCTTAGAGAGATATAATCCTGGTTTAACCATGAGCCAAGAAGAAAATGTTCGGAAAACTGCTAATAGGGTTGGTTTGCAAGTTCCAGTGGAAAAGAACGACTAATTTCAGTAATTTGTCTTTTAAAAGTTACATCGAGAAATGAGGTGACCAAGCATTATAATATTTTTTGAAATCTACTTAGCATGAGTTATCACAACTCAACTTCTAGCATACTATACTAATTCAATGGAACTTACTTAATACAAGACATACTTGGAAGCCACTATAGTACAAATTTCCAGCTCTTCCTTTTCCTTTTACATACCTCCGGGGTATTTGAACCTTCTTTTTCGGTAATCTCCACACGCAACCAAATTGTTAACCATGTCATCATCGTCAACATTTCTTCTTTTTAATTTACAGTTATTCATTAGTATTCCTGGGTTTCTTTGTTTGAGGCCCATGTTTTCGTCGTAAAACTTCTTCAAATTGTCAATGATAATCAAGTCATCGTAATAAGAGTTATTCAATTCTTTTATAGATGGTCTTTTGGACTTCAAGCAGTTATAACTGGCTCTCAAGTCATAGTTGTAGCTATCCATTAGATAAGAGATTGCCAAAGCAGTTGACAAATGGTCATTTCCATCAACCGAAACAATCAATACCTCTATCGATTGATTGATATTCTTAAGTAATTTTATCAATCTGTTGATACTGAATAAATGTTGCTTTATACAACCGCCACTCAATATAGGCGAGCTGATATAAAACCCTTTATCGTTTGGGACATCATGAATCAAATTTTTCGAGTTGGGATTGAACTTATAAAAGTGACTCATGAAGTTTTGTAGAATTCTGTTGAATTTGTTAGTGAAGTCGTTTAATAAATATTGCTCATCTGCAGAAAACCTGTCCTTTGAAAATGATGGGTCCAAGCTCAATATTATCACATCTGAGGAAAGTGCCATGTTAGACGCTTCCAATTGACTCAAAAACTCATAGGAAGGAGAACAATTGACAATTATTTTTATGTTCCTATCTGAAATAGCATTCAGATTGCGCAACACGTCGTATGACCCCAACCATATTGATGGCGCTACTTCCAGAGGACTCAGCTCATTGAATTCGAAATAGCCCTCCGTATCCATGTTTTGGTCTGTAAGATGTTGCGCAGACCTGTATTGCAAAATTTCCGCTCAGTTTGGAACTTCAGAAGACGCTTCAAGGAACTCTGTCCCTCTTAAAAACCTTATATATTCAATCTTTTTCGCCCGGTGAGCTCTGTATCACCTCACAGACTATATGTGGTTTGTCCCGTTTTACCGCCAATCCAAGCGTCTTTTATCTGCAGAGATTTGATAGTAAGCTGGAAAGAACAATCGGAGAGAGATTTTATTGCCTGAATATATATCTCGCCAACCTTATTTGTGCCTCTTTCCACTGACTAAACGAGGAACTAGCCCTTTGTGACTTCAGAAAAATTTTCCCATTCGAATTTTACGTCTGGCTTAAAACGGAGAATATGTTGATGCTGCAATCTAACGTAAAAGCGTCTGTAGCGCTAATAATGAGCAGATTCGAGAATTATTTCTTGCAGGAAATCATTTCCGGCCGTGGAGCGCGTTTCAATTCTAGAAACGGAAAACCCTGAGGGCCACAGGTCAGCTGCTTCTCACTACAATAACCATCAACTTCCGGCATAATAACCTCGGTATGTGATCGAGAGGTTGTGGACCCACTGCTTCTGCTTTTTAAAGGCTATCAGGCAGGAGCAAGCAAACCACCAAGTAGCGTGTATGCGCACATTAATGCCCGAGCTGTGCCACGCACGGAATTAAGAGAAGGGAAACAGCATGTGCAGGAAGTTTCTGGCATATTTGGTTCGTTCGTGTAAAGAGGAGAAATTGAGGGTAGCGGCATTGATTGGGGGCGATTTGGGCTGAGCTCTTTGTCCCTGGCGGAGGCTGCACTTTAGGGAGAAAATCAGCCATGCTCATTATTGCGCCAGCGCGAAGGAGGAGAGTCGGTAACGTGCCAAATTCTTGGAAACGCCACGAAATATTGGGAAGGGCTGACCAACCTCCGGGTCCAACCTAAAGCTGCAAGTAAACAACTATAGCTCCAGCTAGATTTCAAAATCATATAGCATTCATAAAGAGTGTTCAAGTCATCGGACACAAAGAAGAGTATAACGTAGATGTTCAGACAATTTATTCAGCCAACGAGATTAGGAGCAGCAAGGTTTGGTTCGAGGTCGTTTTGGGCGCCGTTGAGCAAGGTTCCACAACAGTTTGCAAGCACCAGCAGAGCTAGAACCAATGCTCTAGACGTTTCGAAGTTGAAGTTGCTCGGTTACACAACTGGAGCAATTGGGCTTGCAAGCATCATGAACAAATCCTCCTTCATTCTCAACGACACCTATGCAACTTCTGGTCAGCTAGGAAATGCACAAGTTAAAGCGGATGTGACTAAAGTAACCAAAAATCTTGGGGGTTCGAGGTTTGGGGGAAAGCTCAATTACCAAGAGCTCACCCTAGGCTCGATAGTTGGGTTGTTCGTGGGAGTGATTGCTGGTAAGCTCAGCTCTGTAATTGTGTTTTTAACGTTGTCATCGTACTTGCTTCTTCAGTTTTTAGAATCGAGGGGCATAGTGAGTGTGCCATGGAAGAAGTTTATCAACGTAGGATCAGAAAGAATTGAGATACGTAGCTTGCTTTTCGAGAGACCAAGCTTCAAAGTGACGTTTGTTTTGGCGTTTTTGATAGCTGCCTTTAATATTTAGCAAAACTGTCTTCTATTATAAATATACATGCTTTTTTGAAGCCAATTTATATGACTATATAAACCTGATACATCACGGATTCATATTAGAAAAAAGATCAAATGACCCAGTACCAACATTAGCCAATTTACCCATGACAATACTTGCAGAGGGAGATTCCAATTCCTCCTTGTCACCATCTAAAACAGCCTTGGTCAAAAACTGACAAGTTGTTTCGTACGACATCTTCATGAAAGCAGACGTGGAGTTATCAATGCCTTGTCTATTGAATGCCAAGTAAGATCCATCTCTGGTCATCATATCGGCGATCAAGTCCAAATGACGAGACGAGACAGATATTGCGTATCTATCGAAAACATTCTTTATTTCATTGACAACGGTATTTCTTGCGGCCTCAACTCCATAAGTTTTCAATACAGCATATATATCGTTCGAAGTGATACCATTGACATCAATGAAGTCATCTTGATCCCACATAGACTGAAAGTTTACACCTTCAGTAGTTAAAAGTCGTCTTCCGTCCGCTCCAGGTTCGGGATGAAGACATCTTCCAATTCTTGGAATCTCTCTGACAACAACTTTTCTGCAAATTTCCTCAACAATGTTCACCATCAATAATTTTTGTGTTGATCCGTCCAATTCTAATTGAAATTCACACCACTCACCAGAATTGTCATCAAAATTGAATTTTGTAATCAAGTTATGAGATGAAATCACTTCCGTTTGACGATCTTTGGCAGCCTTGGAAAGTCCTTCTGCGATTGGCTTGGCTTCAGCTTCTTTAACTTGTTCATCGTCGTCATCGTCATCATCGTCAGAGGAGGTTGAAGATTCATCATCCATTTCTTCATCACTTGTTTCTTCCGCTTTTCTCATGGTATCTATCTCCTCATCATCTGGCTCTTCATAAGACACAGCCTGCTTGGCATTATTGTGTTCCTTCACTTCCGTTGCATCATTATCATTCTCAAATGAAGAAGATCCAGATTCTTGGGCGACTTTTGGAGCAACTTTTCCTACCTCCGGTAAGTGTACTTTCTTTTGCTTCTTAAGCTCCTTTGTAATTTGACCTTCCAAATCGTGCAAAAAGTTATTAGTAATAACATGTTCCAAATGCTCTTGTGAGATATCATACTCTTGTTCGTACTCTTGCTTGGTAAAGAATCGAATGCGAATATTGTATGTCTTAGAGTTGACATTTGCATCGGAGGTACTTATTGTTTCAGTCACAGTAACACTTTCAATGAATTCAGAAAGAAGGACCCTTGCAATCGATTTACAAAACATATCTGCCTGGCTATCAGTGACGTCGTCAAGAATTGGCAAAGTCATTTGAGGCGTCTTTATGGAAGATGAAGCAGTCATGATAATCTCTCTCATACGCGGAATACCTAATGTCACATTGGCAGCACCATGTCCAGCAAAATGAAACGTGTTCAATGTCATTTGAGTTGAAGGTTCACCGATTGATTGAGATGCGATAATACCAACAGCTTCGCCAGGATCTATTAAAGACTTCATATATTTCAATTGCATCAAAGCACGGAACTTCTTCTCAGTTATGCCACCCTTGGTCTTGGCCTCTTTCGATGAGATAAACAACTTTTCGTTGTTGGAGATAAAGTTCTCTAATTTATCTTGGAATGTTTCAGAAACAGAACCTAAGTGTTTGGATGGATTGTATACGGAAATGACCGGATCGTACTTACTAGATTGCTCATAATGTGGCACATTGGATTGTTTCTTCGAATGTTTACGAACTTTCTTTGCATAATGTAATGCAGAGTCCGTATCCAAATGATCAATCAATTGGGAAGGATTGTACTTTGCTATTAACGCATCATAGTTTTCAACACAGAATTTGAACTGGTTCATGTGAGATTGCTTCACAGTGTCCACAGAGTCTCCGCCATACAAAAACTGAATCAATGCACCATCACCATCTCTAACTGAGTTATCATAGGTGACATGAACACCTTCTAATTGCTTTGTCAAACAACGTTGTAAGTAACCAGATCTTGAAGTTTTGACAGCTGTATCAATCAATCCTTCACGACCAGCCATACAATGGAAGTAATACTCTTGAGGTCTGATACCCGAGTAGAAACGACCTTTGATATACCCACCTGCTCGAGCATCCGTATCAAAAGGTTTAAAAGACGGTAAAGTCTTACCAGAAACCATCACTGGAACTCTTCTACCTTCCAAAGCTTGTTGACCTAATAAACACATAATTTGGGAGACATTGACGTTAGAACCCTTTGCACCAGACAAAGCCATAGCTTGCATAGAGTTGAATGGAAAACGTTTCATGGTACCGTCAGGTACACACTTAGAAACAACTTGAGAAGTAATAGAGTTAACTTTGGATTGAGACACCGCATCAAGAATACCCAGCTTGTGATCATCACGCAAAATTTCTTCCAAACGTTTCCTCAATTCTGGATCGTCGCTTGAAGTTGACTCTCCCAAACTTGCAACTTCCACTGCAGCATTTCTACCACTGTCTACAGATTTTTTCAAAATCTCGTTTCTCCATGAGTTTCCTTCATCCGTTAAACGTAAGTCGTCCATGCCACAAGTGAATGCAGTGGACATGATATAGTTAGTAAATAGTCTTCCCAAAACTGACAAAGCTCTACCAGCAACTACCGGCCCGTATACTTCGTGCAAAGAATGAACAATACCATACTGGGAAGCACCATATTGAGATTTGTCCAAGATACCACATAAAAGTTCACCATTTCTAAAAATCACTTCATTCTCATTGGAACCATCTCCCCAATATTCATTCTTGATTTTGTTTTTAGAAACCAAATTTATACCCGGAACACCTTTTGGCTTTATATTTAATAAAACCGTTGTGATAACCTGTTTACCTGTCCATAATGGCTTAGGTTTGTAAATAGCAGGTGGAACAGTAACAATTCTGATACCTGTCGTGTGGCCATCTTCAGGTCTGATGCACCCGTATATGAGTTGCTGGTAAGTCTCTCTATCGAAAAAAGTATCCTTACTTGTGAGCCACACACCCGCTGAAATGTGATCTTGAATCAAACCTCTCAAAGGAGAACCAGATGTAGGGGTAAGGTATTGAGAGTTAGTATTTGCAAGATTCAAAGCTTCAGCCTTGGCGTTTTCATTCTGAGGAAAATGCATATTCATCTCATCACCATCAAAATCTGCATTATAAGCACCAGTGTTAGCGTAATGTAAACGTAATGTTTTTTCCCCAGGTAAAACTCTAACTTTGTGACCCATCATGGAAGCCTTATGTAAAGTGGGTTGACGATTCATAATGACTACGTCGTTATTTTTTATATGTCTGTAGACCTTTTTATTAACAACAGAGGCACCATTTGATGGAGTGAGAAGTTGGTTCGCAACACTTTTACGTTGTTCCAACGTCATTCCAATCAAAGATACCATCGAACCATCTTCATTTTGAACTTGAACAGCACCTGGCCAATTTTCTGGGCCATTTATGACTGCCTTTCTCATGGCAGCAGCGTTGTATGAGGTGACTGGTTCAGGATATGTTAATTTTTTAGCGAAAACAGGCGGGACACCAATTTCATCAGTTTCCAACATTGGATCAGGCGATATGACAGAACGTGCAGCATAATTGACTCTCTTTCCCATCATATTCTTCCTGAACAACCCCTCCTTTTTTTCTAAAGCTTGCTTGATACCAGGATTGGGGATCTTTCCTGCTGGTGCATTCTGATTCTTAGTCGAATCAATTAAGGCATTGACATCATTTTGTATAGTAACAAAGGAATTCATTAATCTATTGAATAATATTTTTCTTTCATCAACTGACAAAGCTCCTTTTTCTACGTTCGAAATTCTTTCGTTCAAGTCTCTTATCAACAAGGAAGATTTCAACACGTTTGATAACAACTCGTTTTGAGAATTTTCATGAATTTCGTCACCAACGCTCGAGGGCAATCTAAATCTAGTAGGTGGAACAACCAAAACCTGTAAGAAAAGTACATCAGCAGAAACTGTTTCTTTTGAAAGAGGTCTCGAGTGAAATACTTTGTGGATTATCAGTTGTTCATTCTCAAATACTGCCCTTAAAATATTCCTGACTTCAGTGGATAGGATATACTTTATTCCAGACTTGTGCTTGATGTTAGGCATTCTTTCACTAGATTGAGTGGTCTTGTTATTTGTCGCCCCACCTTTGAGCATTTCAGGACGAGAAAGACCTTTGATTCTATTATTAGTTGTTTGTTTGTCAGTCAAAGCTGACTCAAAAATCTTAGAAACACCATCGTTTCTAAAATTAGGAGAGTACATACCGCAATTGTCACACTTGGGTCTACTCAAAAGCTTTTTGTAGAATTCATGGATGACTTCTTTCCTTTTGGAACTAACAGCAGACGTAGCAATACCATAACGAGTGGTGCGACCCTCACTGATGGCAGTTTGAATTGAATCTCTTACATACTGTTCACGACGCTCTTTGAGTTCCCTCTTTTCTTTAGGATCGAGCTCATTCGAGTTGTGTTCTTCGTCGTCTTCATTTAGGTCTGATGCGCCCTTCACCAAAAAATTGTCGATTTCAGCGGCTTCCAAAAGCAAACCATACTGAATCAACGTTAATTTACATTTGTAGCGATGTACTTCCAAAGAGTTGTATCTGAAGTGGTGACAGTAAAGACACGATGATCTCAAGTACATGTACAACTGGTTGAAAAATAAGGGGTTATAGACTGGCACCGGAAGCTCAATGTGCCCTTGATGACCAGGGCAGAATTTCTCGTCTAGTCCACATGTGGTACAGATGTTCCTGAGAAATGCCCCCAATGCTAAATCGTAGAGACCGCCATTGATTGGATGTCCCAAATTATCAAAAACCGTAGGATTAACAATCTGCTTTGCAGACAACTTTCTGATTTCGTCCGGAGACAAAATACCAAAATCAACAGATGTGATCTCAGAACCAATAGGCTTAGAAATATCCATCTTTGATTCTTACTCTGCTTGGCTCGAAAAGGGGTCGACGTTTAAAAGGATAGTCTATTCTTTCGAGATCCATCTCAAAAAAAATTTGGTAATTTTTCACTGAAGAGCATCAAAATCTTATATGCCTTACCAATTTTTGAGGACTAATAGATAATGAGAATATAAATCAATTTTTGATATAATTACAACAGATATAGAGATAATAAACATTTACACAAAAGACAATGCTAACAGTGACAATATATGCCCGAAATAGCTGGACTATGATAAAGTGATATAAAGTTACAGAAAGTCGAAACAAGTAAAATCAAGCAGATACGACAGGAAACGATGGAAGAATCATTAACTCAGTTTTCCAAGGCTCAAACCCTTCTTGAAAACTTTAGTTCCTCCAGAGATACCATGCCCAAGACCCTTTCCAATGCCTTTGCCTACTCCCTTGCCGACGCCCAAACCAACGTTTCCAACTGAACCAAGAGCATCACCTATGTTGGAGCTTTCGTCTTCAACGTTTATAATCCATGAAGGCTTGAACGAGAGCTTGAAGTAAGAGGTACCACCGTCTTCGTCATCCTCAGTAACTAATGGGACTGAGATTTCCACCTCATCGCCGGTCACAGGAACATCCGACAATTTTATCTCTCCAGTACCCAACAAATCGGGACTTTCTGGACCCATATCCCAATCGAAACATACGACTTTGATGACCGAGTCATACAAGTTGACAACGTCGACCGTAGTGGTTTGGTTCCAAGTAGGCTCTAAAGTCTTCTTGATTTTTTTGGATTTGAAGAAACTCTCTTTCTCCTTGTTCAAATATAGTCTGACATATGGATCTGATTTACCATTTCTGTCACCAGCAATCAAGTTTTCAGCACGCACCACATTGACGGTCAAAGTACCAGAGTTACTGAACAAGTCTTGCGGTGGAATATCGTGCTCATAAATAACTGGGATCCATGAGGATTGAATTTTGAAGGTGGCACTATTGGGGCCAGGCAAGGTGATTGGAGTAGGGTCATGGAACGTCTTTTCCAAAAACTCTTTGGTAGACAATTGGATCTCGGCTAAAGAACTAGCTAGTCTGTTTCCTTCTTTCTCTTTTGTAACCCTGAGAAGGACCTGTGATTCATCCAATTGCTTGACAACAGCATCACCTGTAACACCAATCTTTTGATTCTTACTCTTCAACTTTTCAGTGACGTAATCACTGTGGCCATGAGTATCGAAAAAAACTTGCAAGTAAACATCACTTTTAGAAAGCTGAGCGTCTACAATTTCATAAGCAATGACACCACTTTTATAGTCAGCTAACTCCTCCAAAGATAATCTTAACTTCTGAGTTCCCAATCTATTATCTTCGTCATCATCATCGTTATCGTCTTCACTTCCAGAATTCTCCTCGGCTTTAATGTTGGTTTCATCCTTTTTCTTTGAAAGATCATCAAGAGTCTTTCCACTCTTGGCAACATTCTTACCTTCTTCCTCAGCAGCCTTCTTCACTGCTTCAACTTCCTTTGCTTTATCTTCTTCTTCTTGTCTAATATCTTCCAAAGTCATAACAGGCAAGGTTGGGTAGAAAGAGAGAGAGTAAGAGATGGTGCCCTTGACATCTCTCTTGTGGATCAACTTACCCTTTCTTATTTCGTCTTCTGTGTGTTCCATGTAAAAACCTTTTTCATTCTTTTGTATGAGTTCACTTACGTTTACATCAAAAGAACCTAAAGTACGATCAGGAGAGTGAGATTCAACATCCATAGCTTCCAAAGTCAACTTCTGGTTGGGAGAAGCAAGGGTAAGATAATGAATTTCATTCCAAGATGGGTTCAATGTGGAATCCTTAGCAACAGTTCTAGCTCTATGAACACCATTAACCGAAAGTTTGACGTATGGATCGACCTTTCCTACAAGTTCCAAATTTCTTAAATCCTCGCCATCATAGATACTGACTCTCAAAACACCGATTGGTGGAGCATAACCACCTGCACCACTTGCGCCAGGAAGGGCAACTGGCTTCCAGGAAGTGGGAATTTTCACTTCTCCACCCTTGCTTAATGGGAACCAGTTCAGCTCGACTTGAGTAGCGTCGATGAGTTCATTCAAAGAAGTATTGATTTTACCTAAAACCTTTTCGTCCTTAGTCTTGACAATGATTTTAACTTTCGATTTGATACGATCACCAACGATCTTTTCGTAAGTTGCACCCCAATTTGGAGAAGCTGTTCCTTTTTTCACAGGAGATGTAAGGACTAATTCGTTGTTGAAGTATAGTTCCATGTAAGTAGATGGTGGTTTTTCACCATCCAGCAAATTTCTTGCTTCGGTGATTTCGATCCTTGCAACACCAGTGTTCAAATCAGGAGGTGGAATAATTGCACCATCAACTTGCTTAACTGGCTCGATAGTAGGCCTGAAAGTCAAAGAAAAGGTCAATTCTCCAACAGGCTTGTTGTTTCTAATAACATGAGCTTTGATATGTTCTTGTTGTGGGTTTTCACGTAAAGCCTCTAAATCGAATTGAACAGATCCAATTTGTTTGTCTTTTCTGACATCATTGTGATCGAATACTGATATATTCAATGGTTCGGAAAACGATTTGACTGTAATACTCTTAGTCTCATTCCAGACAGGGGAAGTAGTATCCTTTTTGTAAGTGGTTTTCTCCAAAACATTAGACTGGAAGCCAAAAGTCAAGTACGGGTCGGTGGTATGACCAAGAGTGTTGAATGATTTCAACCCCCTTGCATTGTGGGCAGTGATCTCCAAGACACCAATTGCAGAATCTAAGCCATTTCCAGCTACCAATTGCTGTACGTTAACTTGGAAGGACAAGGGAGCAAACAACATTGGACCAGCATATTTCTTAATCATTTCGTTGATAAAGGAATACAATCCCGGGAAAGCTAACACTTCCCAATTGAATATAGAATCTCCTAGTATTTTTGTGTTGAAATCAAACTGAGGTGGTTCTAATAAGGTCACATTAGCAGTTTCGATATGAGGATAGGAAGTCATCAATCTTAATCTGATTCTAACTAAAGCCTTAAAAGATACATCGGAAACAGCAACTGGAATTGGGAAACCAAAGATATTGGCTTTAACAGTGACCTTTTGATTAACATTGTTTTTAATCTGCTTGGTGTTAGAATCAACTATCCCATTAGGGGTGAAAGAGAAACCCCAGTCCATGACAACGACATCATCTGCGGTACCATGTAGAGTCTTCACCATATCAATACGTGGAGGCTTGGTACCGGCAGTAAAACTATCTAACCAAAGAGACTTTATGAAGGCTGGAGCAGGGGATGAAGCCAAAATGGGGTTGACTTGCTCACAAACAATTTGAGAAATGGAGGGCTCCAAGTAAATCCAAAATTTCTCCAAGAAGTTATTACCCCAGTTTAAAGTCTCATAATCATTTTCAATCAGTTTAATTGAGAATTCTCTCTGAGCTTGCTCTCTCAATGTGATTCTGTATTTTCTGACTGAAGAACGGTACAACACCGAAAACACCACAACAACAAAGAAAACGGGAGCAAGCGAAAATCTCAACCATCCAAGAAGCCACGAAAAAAGTCCTCCCAAGAATAAATATGCCACATTGTGATACCAGTCACCAAACGCGACGGACGGGAGGTAGTTATCAAAGAGAGAAGGCTTTGATAACAAGTCAGTGATCTCATCTTCTAAAGTCAATTTGTCTTTTTCAGACCATCTGCCAACTTCCTTCCATCCTCTGTAAGTTGGATCAACAGGGGCACGAGGTGGTGGTTTTGTTTTGACATCGCTGAGATCCAAATTCTCGCTAGGAGTCCAGTCAATTGTTTGACCAGGCCGCTCTTTCGATGAAGCAATGGCTGCCTCCCTAATTACGTTCTCACTAATGAGAGAAATCTGGCTCACTTCTCTTTGCTCGGGTGGTGCGAGTAACTCGTTTGGCTGGAATTGTTAGCATTGAATCTTTTATTCATAACTTGTTCCATATATACATACGTTTGACGCCATTTCGGTGGAAAATCAATTGCGTTAGATCTGTAAGTCTTACGTCTCCAAAATACTCGCCCTTCAACCTTGAAATCTTGACGATCAATTGCAGCTTATACTCTTACTTTATTTAGGCAATTGTACTACTAGGAGTCGGAGTAAGTTTAAAGCAAGAATTAATCCAAGAGCAAATTTCAAGACAAGAACATCTGTACAGGTATTCTGCCATATTGGAATTGACACCAATGGCCGTGCGGCTTATCAGCAATTATATGCAGACACGTTGACCGAGGCATGGCTCAAACTGATCAATACTGGAGCTCCATTTGGGCAGAGATTTCGATGGTAGGGAGGTGGAGAGATACCACGTCATTCAACGCACCAGAGAAGGAAGAAAGGAGACTTTCCACCAATGTAATGCGCTTTTTTCCGTACATTTTTTTAGGCGTACTGTGCTCGTGAGCGAATGGCGATTATGATACATGGCGAAACTTGCGATTTCATCATAGGAAAGGTTCGGAATCGCAGGATCAAGTTGCATTGATAAGTCGAAGATACGGAAACCATGTCAACTATGAAAGCAGTCGTATTTCATGGTCCTCATGACATCAGAACTGAAGAAGTGCCTGTTCCGCGCATTGAGAAACCTACTGATGTGGTGTTGAAGGTAAGATACTCTGGATTGTGCGGAACTGATCTCCACACATATAGAGGACACATAGGAGGCCCTAAGGGCCAGGCAATTGGGCACGAGTTTCTCGGAAAGTTGGTTGAAGTTGGTGAAGGAGTGAAAAAGTTTAAGGTTGGAGACGAGGTTTTAAGTACTTTCACGATTCAATGTGGGGAGTGCTGGTTCTGTAAGCACGGATATTCGGGACAATGTGATGTGACAAATACATTTGGTAAGGCAGGATTGCCAGGAGGTCAGGCTGAGTATGTGAGGGTTCCATATGCTGACACAACTCTAATCGCGAAGCCCGGATCTAGAGATGAAGAAGATGACTCAGTTTATGTAATGATGGCAGACATATTCACCACTGGGTACTATGGGGTAAAGAAAATTCGAGATTTTTTGAGAAACGAACTGGCAGCCGGAGCTCCACTTGTCAAGGCTGAAGATGTAACAGTTTTACAGATAGGAGTCGGCCCAGTTGGACTTTGCGCGTTACATGTCTTGAAACATTTTGGCTTCAAAAAGATTGTATGCGTCGACAGTGTCCCTTCAAGATTGGAAGCTGCAAAAGCAAGAGGTGCTTACAAGGTGATAAACTTCTTGACAGAAAAGGATGCATTAAAACAGTTCATTGAAAGGGAGACAAACAACATTGGCTTCGATGTAGTGTTGGAAGGTGTTGGTGCCGACAGTGCGCTACGGACAGCTTACGAATGCGTGAGAAGGAATGGCTTTATTTCATCAATAGGTATGGCTCATGGACAGCTTCCGTTTGATGGCCTTGAATGTTACGTCAAGAATATCAATATATCTTTTGGAAGATGTCATGCGTGGTCACTATTTGCCGAGGCTCTCGAAGTGTTCGAGTCATTGAAGACCGAGTTTACAAGCTTTATTGACTGTAAGATCACAATTGAAGATGCCCCGCGTGCATTTGAGCTATTTGATCAGCACAAGGTAAACAAAGCAGTGATCGTATTTCCTCAGTGAAACAAAAGACATTAAATAATTAAATAGGTATTATGAGTCCGTGGAACCGCGAACGTGTTATTCAGGAGCAATCATGGCCCTTAGCCTTCTTAAACGACCGTGGCATCTGTAGTTCCCTGTGATCCAAGCTTGAGCTTGGAATTATCAGTTGTAGTAGCGTCTGTAGCAGTGACATCATCAGGAGAATTGCTATTACTATTCTTCCTGCCTAAACAAAGCTTTGGAGTAGAAACAAAACTTTCAAACACCAACAAAACTGTCAATAAGATGGTGACAATACCCATCAAAAGGGTGGAGTTCAATTCCGCAAAACTTAAACATAAGATGATTATGCCAATCGGAACCCTAAAGACAATTCTCCAAAATCTGGGGAGTACATGCAAATCCTCAGGATCGTTATCCTTGTCTATAATTCCTATTATGAACATAGTTAGCAACGATACACAAATACCTCCTGTAAAGAAAAATGAAAGAGCGTACATGTTCGGTTCCTCCTCTTCTGTTTCCCTCTTTCTTAACTCTTCCGTTTCTTCATGTTTTTTAGGTTTCGAAAGATCTGTAGTATCTGACAGAGTTATATCACCACCAGCATCGGCAGCCAAAACTAACGCTGCAATCAATGGTAGATGGGCGTAAATCCAAATAAGAGCAGTCGTGCCGTTGCGCCTGAGAGCATGCGTTGCTCTTTTACATGTAGAACCGTAATTATAGATCCAAAATAAAATGTAGGCGGTAATAAGAAGAAACACACCTCTTCCAAATTTCGGGGTGATACCCGTATCCAAAGGATGATCAGCAACAACCTTGTATAAGAACTCACCGATAGCAATAGTAACAAATACACTTACCCGCTCCACTTCATGCTCGATGCTGAGAGCCGTGGACATGGTCAATTTCATGATCTTCTTGGTCCTAGGATGGTATGCAGCAATGAAGGAGATTTGCTCGAGAGCCAATATACCAAACGACAACCCCACCTTTGCTCTGGTGCCGATGAAGATCACAGGTATCCATAGGCACGTAGTGATGCAGATAAAAATACCGTACAATCTCATTTGCGGGCGATGCTCTGGAATGAAAAATGAATATACCCAAAGACTAACTGCAAGAGATAAACGACAAAGCATATACGGTACAATTGTAAGTGCTGCATGTCTTGGCCCATCCAATATCCTGGGGTGGTTATTGACAAATAGTGTGAGAAGACACAAGACCCAAAGAATGTACACTTTTTGTGACAAATCTTCATTATAGTAGTAATTGATGAAATCTTTCACATCGGACCATACAGTGTACGCGGGAATGAAAAGAAGAACATACTTCAATAGTGCACCACCTCCGGCGTGCTCAGTTGCATCTCCCGCAAGATTGGCAATTATTCCCACGTAAAGCAAATCCAAAAACAACTCCATCTTGGTAGATGTACGTTCACCTTTTGTTCTGTACAATACCCCATCTTTGAAGTAGTTCAACGCATGTGGCCTGATAAACCACATACGCTCTTTGGGTTTTCTGATGTATTGGAAGTTGATATCTCCATAACGACGTATAAACTCATCTTCATCTTCCGAATCTGTTAGAGCGTGGTGAGTATCCTCCAAAATTATATTTCCCTGGGGTGGACCCTCTTCAAGCACGGCGCTAACAGCATCAACAAGTTCCTCTCCGAACCCTCCAGAACTAAAATTACTTTTCGATCTGATGGTGTGGTTATCATCACCATGAATACTGTTACCAGACATAGCGTTTGCAGAAGCAAATTTGCTATAAAATTATGAAATTGTGTATTTATATTACATTGTTTTCTACTTACCTTCAGTTATTCTCGGCATTACTAACAATCATCTAATCTGCAAGAAGTTGCTGCATTACATAATAAAATTTCATATATTACATAAGAATCACAAAGATCCACTCACCAATAAAACCTACGATATAAAATGAGAACCTCCAATGTATGTAATAATAGACTACATCAAAAAAACTACACAATGAGTAATCCGTGGGCTAAAAGAGATGCTTGGAGATATGAGGGACAATTCAGCAGGTTGAACAGATTCAAAAATGCGTTTCCTGGGTTCGGTATTGCAGTTGGTGCATTCACATTGTACGTAGCTTACGAAAAGTTGGTTTTGAAGAAGGGGCATGATAATGAACACCACTAAAGCATAGAGTTGAAAAGAAGCACTTAGGGGTATTAGCCGCCGAGTAAAATGTGTTCGAAAGGGATGCATGAAGGCCAAACGGTAGGTGGTAACGCTTGTTGCTTCTACAAAATGTTTTTCTCATCGAAGAAAAAGGAAACTAGATATCCTGTCATTAGTGACAGCATTATAAAATGACAATCCGTCAGGAACAGCATACTACGTGTACTTACATAAACAATTTTCAGTTACGTTATATTTGCAATGTAGCTACCTATTTACACATTAAATCTAGAATCTATTGCTTGGATTCTTCAGAAGGAACTTCCAGAAAATCAAATGTAGCGGTTTCCCACATGGATTGACCGGTTTCGACGGATTGGTCTGAGCCCATTGAGGCTTTTGCAGCTCTTCCATCCTTGTTAGCCTGCTTGACCTTCATCTTTTCACCCGCGACTTTCGTCCAAGTATCAATATGTTCTTGTTCTTGCTTAAGACCCCATTCGATATTGGATGATGGGTAAATGCTACCGTACATTACAGACTCTTCTTTTGAAATTTCACTGTCCAACTCCTCTTGCATTCTGAGCCTGTAGAACTCGAATCTTGCCTGGTCGTATGCATCGAAAAGAGTCATTTTTATTTTCTGTTTTGATTGTAAAAGCCACAACGTTCTTTGAACTACAGATTCCCCGTCTAAAGGCTTATGGAATTGTAGCATATGTGACCAGTCACACTTCTTAAAATCGTGGCCGTCTTTTTCTATCAAATTCTTTGGTCTTGAAAACTCCCATGGGTGTTGGTGGTAAAAAACGTCTCTAAGTTGATCCTCTAAAAATTTTAGTTTGGGCACTCTTGATACACTATTGTTAACTTGAGTTCTGTCCTTAACATTCAGTCTGGTCTTATACAACTTCGTGAAACGGCCCCTCACTAACAATTTTTCGGAAGGATCCTGCTTTTGAGATCCAGACTCAAATAACTTCGGTTTCTTGGTCAAATCAGTCAGAGGAGGATATGATCCTACTACGTCAAACCAGGCGGGTTTGTCCCTCAATATACCGGCTTTCAAATAACTTGAAGTCCTTTCCAAGATGCTGGTAGCCTTATTTTGTATCTTCATCTTGGTATGGTCTTCTTCTAGTTAGTTATACTGATCTTATCTTGAATTCTCAAAACACCCATAACCATCAGTGATGGAAAAATTTTTGCTTATATAATCCTGAACATAAATATGTTCCTACAAGACCATACCTTGAAGATAAGAAAGTTGATTAACCATGTATAAAACATTATGAGACGATGCTTCGGTACAACTTCAATGAGATCTCATAGAGAATTGCAATCAGTGGTCACCAAATTATGTAACAAAATTCAGACATCACAGCAGAATAACCCGAAATACATCTTGAGTGCAACTGACACATTGATTGCAGACAATCAAGACTTCTTCATTCAACACTTTAATATTGACAAAGAGCTTCATATCATCAAAAAGAAGAAGAGAATATGGCAGTATCTCTCCGAGAGCAATACTTTCAACTTGGAAGTGAAGGAATCAAGAGGTCGAATAGTAAGTGAGAAGAGATTGGAACCATCGAAGATTGAATATAACAAATTTCTAAAAGCGTTGTATCCATTGAGGAGCAATTCTACGCTGTGCTTAACACAGAAAAGGGTTGGCGAAGGAAGTTCTCTTATAGACTCTAAATACAAGTCTGTGAATCATAATTTACTATTTAAACGTTATAATGAGTTACCAGTTCCCCGTCCCTTACACATAGACCCAGACCATTTAGAAGACTTTTTGGAAAGGTTCTTGATGAAAAGAGATTTCATCAAGCCAAATGCCCTATCACATAATATAGAAATGGCACCGAAAACTATGTTGATCTCTTACACTCAAATGTTGAACAAAAGAGCGAACTATTTGAGATTATGTACTCAGATATTCGAGGAAATAAAACTATGTGGATTATCTATGACTTCTGACGAACAGCGAAAGCTTTTATTTCTAACTTTTTACAAAGACAAACCTCCTATTGTCGAAAGAATAAACCTGGCATTGAAGGAATTAGGAGACCCCGAGAACGAAGAGATAAAACCAATGAAATATAACAATTTTAATGAACTAACCTATAAACAGATCAAGGATCTGTTTGATGAAAGAATATTAGACATAAATTTGAACAATACGTTACTAATGCATTCGATGTCTCACAATCGATACGTGGTTTTTGAAGACATTTTGGACAACTTGGGCTTGATTTCTGTTCTCAAAAAAACAAACAAGACAATGAAAATGAATTATAACAGACGAACACTCGAGATCTTATTGGAGGCTTTCTCGTCGGAACACTACTTCAATAGTCATCAGATTGACAAGTTAAATGCGTTTGTGAACACATTGAACCTTATATTGACTTCCCCAATCTACATTGAAACTCGTCTTATTAACAGAATTTTGGATGGTATACTCAGATTTGGATACATAGATTTAGCTGAAAGACTATTTTTTAAGGCTTTCATCCCTTCAAATGGCGACTTTAGAGAAGAAGAGATTGTTTACAAAGGACTAACACTTGATGACAAAAGTACTTACTCCACGCATGTCACTGTGTTCGATAAAATAAAAGATATCACAGGGATCGATGCCAGTTTCAAAATACTACCTAATGAAGGTACGTTTAGAAGGATGATATCACAATATTGTAATGCGAGGTCAGAGGAGCAGTCATTTCTGAAGTTAGTTTATATGATCAACCTCATGGAAAATGAATATGATTTACCTTTAACAACACGAGTATTCAAGCTAATATTGGAAAGATTTGAAAATCAAAGAAATGCTGACAATACCTCAGGCTGGTCACTAGAAGGATGGATCTACATCATAGGAAAACTTGTTAGATCTCATGAGCACTTATATAACATAAATCAAGACGGAAAGCTTTTTGATCAGTTGAATAAACTTCACTTGTCTAATTCATTACAAAATTTTGTGAACGAAGTGATTGAGAAAGGTCCAAGTTCAAACATTCCGACTCATAAGGGTAACTTTTTGAAGCTTGATGATAGTTTAATGAATAAGGTCTATCATTCATTCATTTCTGTGGTCAAGCTGGATCTGAGCTTATACGAAGAAGAGAAAGGCCGGTTACTAGAATCTGGCCTTTCTTTGAGAAACGAGCTTTCCGACCGCTTGAGCAGTATCAGAGGTGAAAAAGCCAACTTTTACAATAATGAGCCCAACTTACAAAACATCTCCCAATTAGATGAGATTAACTATGTCAAAAAGTTGTTCTTGGCTAATCTTATAGACATCACACTAGGAACCTAGCTTTTGTATATATGTATTAATACTATAATGAATTTTTTGTAAATTAGGGAAAATTTAAGTGGAAATTAATTTGTATGGATTACACCATGGCTTCTTTATCACCTCCAATATTTTGATCCTTGTAGAATTCACGAGTTTGTTCTTGTACAGAACTGTCAATTTCATCCCTGATGAGTGCATCAAGATCGTAGTCGTAATTGTTAGGATCATTGTTGAGGTCTAGCCTTTCCTTCGTTCTTTTTCTAAGGTTAGAGTCACCCGATTGCAACCTGATTTTCAATGGTATAGCCTCGGAAGTCAAGTTGAATCTATGCTTCAACCCAGAAGCATGATCTGATAAGTTATTCCTTTTCTCAGCATCAATTTTAAGTTGTTCATCCAAAGGGATATAACTATATGAATGCTCTTGCACCTTGGGTGGTGTTTTTGGCTTTTTAACCTGTTTCTTTGAGCTCTTATCTATCTCGAGCTTTATCAAACCGGACGCATATGGTAAGGCTAGTATAAAGGCTACCAATACCCCTATCATCAAAATGACAAACAAAAGCATGTCGTAGTGATCTTCTGTGAATCACAGTGTACAGTGCTTTGGTTGATAAAGATTGAAAACCCGATGCCTGCCGTTATTTCTCACAAAATGCACGACGGCAGAATTTAACCGGAACAGTTAAATCTCGCAATAAGAGAACGCCTAGTACTGACTTTACGAACGGAGCTTGACAGATTTTGATAGAAGAAAGCAACCAAATAAATGTTGAGAAGAGTGCTAACGTTAAGTTCGAAAAGAGTGTGTCCTCTGATCTTAAGGGCAGGAGTTGGCGTAGCTAACATAGCACCTTACAGAACCCCACTCACGAGAACATCTAGATGTTATTCAGTAAAGAGCACTGATGGGAGGTATATATCTGGTCAAATTGACGAAATAACAAATTCCCAGTACGATAAAATCTCCAGTGAATACTTGGAAACGATTAGTGATGAATTGGAAGAATTGACTGTGGATTACCCTCAGGTTGATTGTGAATATTCTCATGGAGTTATGACTTTAACAGTTCCTCCAAACGGAACATATGTCATTAATAAACAACCCCCAAACAAGCAGATATGGCTCAGCAGTCCAATAAGCGGCCCTAATAGATACGACTTGGTCGATGGTAGATGGATAACTTTACGTGACAATTCTCCGTTGACAGATTTACTAGAAAAAGAGATCTCTGAAGCATTAGCTATTGAGTTCACATTTCAAGGGATTGAACAATAAGGGTCGGCTTTCGTTAAGACTGGCTTTCTCGGTGATAGTCGAAGAAGCAATCTGCAATTGCCCGAGACATGGAATATGTAATAGCAATAAGCAAGTCGTATCACGGGTAACCTAATATGTAGTAATGTTTCACAGAGCTTGTTATCGACTATATATATATTGGTAACTTTGGTCATGCATCAAAGTGCAAAAATTCATTGTACATAGGCGGAGGGTGAGAGGCAATTCACACCATTTACGCATACCTGTATTTCAAAACTGTTATTTAAACGTACTACAAATTTTGATGCTACAATCTTAAATTTACGGAAAAAATGAGGTTGGCAAATAGAGCATAATTACAACACAATTACATCCTCAAAAGCTTATCAATAATCTAACCGAACTAGTTAGATATCATTCACTCATAAGGGTCGCGTCTCAAACTAGGGGGTCAAAATGGGACCTAGTATAAGAGTGAAAGGCCCAAGGTATAACAATCAAAGAGTCTCAGTATCATCAGAATGTGTTTTACTGAACCAAAACTCACAGAAACATGAACTAAATGTCCTAATACGACTTGATCCGGCAATATTGAAGAATTTGGCTTTGAATGACAATTATACAGTTAGCGGTATGGACGATGTATTCGAAAATTCAAGAGCCAACGCTGACCACGCTCCTCTGGGAGAGATAGAAGACCTGGACGAGGACATCTTTTCGCTTGACTTAGAGCTCAATAAAATATTGAACTCAGAATTAGATGTAACATCTTCTACATTACTAAACTCTTCTACAATCAAGGAGCCATCTCCGAGGAAGTTAACTATCAAAATACCGATCGTAAAACAGGAGAAGCAACCCAAAGACACTAGTAAGTCGTCGAAAAAACCTTCTACAGCTCCAACATATATATACAAACCTATCCCATCGAATATAAGGCCCCTTCTCGATGTTGAATTAGGAGAGAATGATAATGACGAAGACTTAGGAATAACGGATAAGCTAGTTTTCAGCATAAAAGACCCCTTGAGTGCCTTGAAAATTGCCTTACCTGTCAAGTCAAAATATTGCATTCATTTTCAATGCTTTGATTTCGAAACATTTTGCATTTTCAATAAGATACCTCCAGGAATTAAAATGTTTACCAAAAAAGAGCTAGCAAGAAAGAGCTTTGAGCAATTATCCTACTTTGAAAAGAAACCCATTAGAAGCTCACCATTAAGAATCATTATTCCGGATGGAATTAGTAGAGCTAATAAAGCTAGTAAAAAAGCATCTTCGAAACTACCATCATATAAATGTCCTTTGTGCGATTGTCGATTTCATTTACTGGACTTATGCATAAGTCAATCGTTTAATTATTTTGTTAAAAGTACTTCTAAGGAAACAGAGAAGATTGAGATAGTTAACATGCTGAAATATAGAATAATAGAGAGTACATTCAGTGAAGGTCTATCAGGCGAAATCAAGGAAGACGTTGTTATAATTTCTGATGACGATGATGATAATGATAACAATAATAACAATAATTATAATAATAATAATAACAATGATGATGATGATAATGATGATAAAAATAATATTAATGAAAATGATGATGATTACAATAATAATAACAACAGAGAAGACGTAGCCTGTTTGGAAAGATATGATAAAACTCTAGCTGATAGCACAGATAATGTTTTCGATGACGGGTTGGATGATGATATAATAAGGTTGAGCAAGGGAGAGAATCCAAAGAACGGGTCATTAGAGAGCGGCAGATGGGATGATCCTATAACATTGGATTAAATTATAGAAATATAATATTGAATAAAAACACATAGACATAACGTTATTTGTAAGTGGGCATAAAGTTTAGGAATTTAATTTGCAGATGCAGCACCGACTTTTTCAACGTACTCCTTGACAGACAAATGTTCGAATTTAACGTTTAAGCCTTTCGCAATCTTGGCACCAAGGTCCTTGTCAACCAATCCCCACAATAAAGGAACTCTTTCTTTCACATGAGGTACAGAAATACTCGAGGCATGTCCGATTAAGGCATTGATAAAATCTTCTTTTTGTTTGTCATTGTAGACGTCTTGGTACAACTTTCTTGGCTGTTCAAGATCCAATTCACTAAATCCTGAAATGTAGTTGTACGACTTCAGCCAGATCTTTTCCTCGTGTAGTCTCTTCGCATGCTCTCTTTGAAGAATTTCGTTCTTTTCTTCAGCACTCTTGGTGACAACACCGGGATATTTGTTAGCCTCAACAGGGGGTAAACCGTTATGTGATGCTTTGGCATTACTTGAAACTGCGTTCATAGTTGATAACGTGCTTATGTAGTTTGGTCTCGTACCTTGGTTATCATAAGCAGCAGCACCATCTCGTTGGAAGTTCCCTGCCAAAAACGGGCATCCTGAACCTTTCTCCGAAGTTCTGGGCTTGTTGACTGGTAGTTGTTGGTAGTTGACTCCCAACCTGTGGCGATGAGTGTCGGAGTATGAGAACAACCTTGATTGCAAAACAGGATCATTTGAGGGTTCAATACCGGGGACCAAATGAGATGGCGAAAACGCAATCTGCTCAATCTCAGCAAAGTAGTTCTCTGGGTTCTTGTTGAACACAATTCTACCAAACTTTCTCAATGGGTACTCCTTGTGAGGCCAGACTTTGGTCAAGTCATTAACCGAGTAGCGGAACTCTTCAGCCTGTTTTGGGGTCATGGTTTGCACATAGCAGGTGTAACTAGGGAACTTTCCTTTAGCAATTCTCTCGTAGAAGTCCTTGGTGTTGTGGTCTGGCGATGATCCAGCCAACTCCCCAGCCTCGGAATCTTTGAATCCCTTGAAACCCTCATCAGAAAGGATGTGGAATTGAACGTAGGTGAATTCGTTATCTTTGTTGACTAACTTAAACGTGTGTCCGGAATATCCGTTCATTTGGGCCCAACTCTTTGGAACACCTCTTTCTCCAAACATGTAGGTCACCTGATGCAAGGCTTCAGGGTTTTGAGTGAAGTAGTCCCATGTGTGAGTTGAGTCCGTTGATTGGTTCAAGTTGGTTGCAGGATCTCTCTTTTGGGTGTGAATAAAGTGCGGAAATTTGAGAGGGTCCCTGATGAAAAAGACCGGAGTATTGTTGAAAACCCAGTCCAAGTTTCCAACATCGGTCTTCAACTTGAGAGCAAACCCTCTCGGGTCTCTAGCTGTGTCCGGAGAACCCTTTTCTCCCCCAACCGTCGAGAACCTGACAGATATCGGACACTTGTAGCCAGGGTTCTGGAACGGTCTTGCGTAAGTAAGGTCCGATAACGAATCTGTCAATTCGAAGTAACCATGGCCACCACCACCCTTGGCGTGAACTACTCTCTCCGGGGTACGTTCAAAGTCAAAATGAGTGAGGTTGTCCAACAAATTGAAGTCTTGGAGCAACAAGGGACCACCAGGGCCTGCGGTTTGCACCCCATATGGATGGCCCGTCACTGGGGCTCCATTTGAAGTTGTGTAAACAGCTTGATCGTTTTCAGGTACTGGTCCTATCATTTTACCTTGGATTATTATTTTCTAATTGAATGGATATCAATTGTGCCAGTGCTATCTCTTTGCTTTATAACTGGCCCTTTTTTATATTTTGCGACTACATTTATAATCCGTATATGTACAGCAACCTAGATTTCTGGTTGCTGAGTTATTCCAATTGCGTTATTGGCTGCACATGCCCCTCAATATCAGAATTAAGGTAAAAAGAGGCGCCTATGCAAACCACGAGGTGAGATGCCCCATTACGTTGCAATATTACTAGGAGGAGGTGTTCGTGGGACAAAAACGTAAACGTTTCGTTGGAGACTCGAGCAATTTCCCGGTGCGAGACTAAATATTTGTTACTAATGGGTAAAGGGCCAGAATGACAGAAAGTCATCACTAGACACAATTTTGAGTCAACAAATTGTGACTGGACATTATTTGGAAAACGAGACAAATATCCTATAATTACGCATGTCATCTAGACTTGTTACTGGAAGTTGTTCAACAATGGGAAGAACAGTTCATATGCTTTGATGCAACTACAATGGGGGTATTGGTAGCCAGACTTCGAGTCTGTGAGAACAGTCACACTTGTGGAGAACATATATTGTCGTCAATCTGCATCTTCCCCAAATCTTTGAAAATTATCAGTTGCCCGCTTCCTTTGCACTAGCTCCATAGAAACAACGCTCCACTGCCGCACCTCCAAAAGTGGAAAGGACCCAGTACACCAACATCCTATCAATCGCAACTTTCCAGATCGTCCGCGCTCAAGATGTTTATGAACCTGTATATAACATATCAATCACGTTTCTTGCTTTGTTGATGGCTCTGAAAGCTATTTTGTCCAATGAGTACCTTAATACCAATTCACCAAACACAATCATTGGAACTAGGTAACTAAAATACCAAAAGCAGACGCCAATTTTGACTAGATATTCTCAAGTATGTATAGCGAAGCTTTACGTGGGATAAAGTTTTGGAAATCCAGAGTTCATACGCCAAGGGGCAAGATAAAGTCATTGTCATCAGCTGAGACTCGTATACAATTAACTCTAGCGTTGATACTAACTCATTCACAGTACTATTCATGTCACAACTGAAATCACGAAGTAACCATGCCTTATCACT
Source organism: Priceomyces haplophilus (assembly GCA_001599895.1). NCBI lineage: Eukaryota > Fungi > Ascomycota > Pichiomycetes > Serinales > Debaryomycetaceae > Priceomyces > Priceomyces haplophilus. The sequence continues at coordinate 604,242 of BCIF01000008.1, read as the reverse complement.
AACAAGTAGCAACTCTAGTGTTAGAGTTTTATTTCTTATTTTGACTCAATTTACCAACTTTATCCATGCGCTCCCTTTTAGACATAAGGAGCACGTTGCACACTTGCACTCGACGGTAAAGGCAACAAAGATGACTCCAGAGGAGTTCTACTTCAACTTGCTTATATCTGTTTTCCTTGTTTTGGCAGGTGGCTGTTTCGCGGGTTTAACATTGGCTCTAATGGGCCAAGACGAGGTTTACTTGAAAGTTATTGCAAGCAGTGGGGATTTCAAAGAAAGAAAGAGTGCAGGGAAGGTACTAAGATTGATAAACAGAGGAAAGCACTGGGTATTAGTGACGTTGTTGTTGTCCAACGTTATTACCAATGAGACGCTTCCAATTGTATTGGATAGATGTTTAGGTGGTGGCTGGCCAGCTGTAGTGACATCTACTGCATCGATTGTTATATTTGGTGAAATTATCCCTCAATCTATTTGTGTGAGATATGGATTGGAGGTTGGCTCCTTTTTTGCCCCCTTTGTTTTGGTTTTGATGTACATCATGTACCCTATTGCTTACCCTATTGCGATCCTCTTGGATAATCTTCTTGGAGAAGACCATGGTACAGTATATAAAAAATCAGGTTTAAAGACATTAGTCACTTTGCATAAAACTATGGGTGTTGAAAGATTAAACCAAGACGAAGTTACTATTATCAGTGCTGTTTTGGATTTGAAGGAGAAACCAGTTAGTCATATAATGACTCCTATAGACCGAGTCTACACAATGAGTGCGGATGCAATTTTAGATGAAAAAACAGTTGAAGAGATCTTTAACGCAGGATTTTCCAGGATTCCTATTTACTTGCCAAATGAACCCCTGAATTTTATTGGAATGCTCTTGGTAAGAGTATTGATTAGTTACGATCCTGAGGATGCTTTACCTGTTGCATCCTTTCCCTTGGCTACCTTGCCCGAGACAGGAACAGACACATCTTGTTTAAATATTTTGAACTATTTCCAGGAAGGTAAATCTCATATGATAGTGGTCAGCGAAAACCCAGGTGAACCAACCGGTGCTCTCGGTGTTTTGACCTTAGAGGATGTTATCGAAGAATTGATTGGTGAAGAGATTGTTGACGAGTCTGATGTTTATGTTGATATCAACAAAAACATCAAGAGATCTCAGCCGGGACCTTTATCAAAGAGAAATTTAACTTCTTATTTGCATAATTTATATTCAACCGCTAATAACTCGAAGCGGAACTCTTTGGAAGTTCCATCACAGGTTCCTCCTAGAGAGTCTATCGAAGGGGCTACCGTTGGTGCATCAAAGAATATTGTTACTATGTCACCTAAATTAGGACCTGTGGATTGGAAACCAAAGAATCCTGCCGCTAATCCATTAGACACTAATAAGTCATTTGTCACCATCAAAAGACCCAATATCGAATCTGTTAAAAATGCTGTGATACCTGGACCTAAGAAATTGTCTCCTTCAGGCCCATCTTACGGAGCTATTCATACAACGGAAGACGGGGCTTTAAAAGAAGCCAACATCAGAAGGTCTCATGATGGGTCTTCAAGTGTCGGCAAAAATGGGCAAAAATTCTTGCTTCCTGACGAAAGAGAAGCTGATGTTTCTGATTTTGCAAAGCAAAAATATAATGGTGACCAAAGCCTGAGGAGTAATAATAACCTCATTAGCCTAGGTAATGGTGAAACAGAATATCAAGAGCCTAGACTGTACAGAACCGGAGGCATTATAGAATCCATCGTTAATGTTCAAGGTGTTCATAAAACAATCATCGAGAACGCAAGCGATGATGAGACTGATGAACCCCATAGCCGTGACTCTCGAAGAAGTAGAGCAGAACAGTTTTCGATAGAGGAGGCAGACGAGGCGAAAGGATTACTTTCGGATCTTAAGAAGAAAAACGGTGCAAGTTCCAGTACCTTATAGGTAATCATTACGATGAGATTCATCTGGCTTTCATTCATTGTGAGATGTATTAGTGTACAGCAGTAGCAACTATCGAATACCATGAACCTAATAAAAGTATTACGCCGAGTTCTATTTATTTACTGTAAGAGTATAGTCAAACGTAGAAAGACCAAACGCAAATGGCTTCTGATTAGAAGCACCGCGATAATCGGAAATAACAATCACGTGATTATATGCGAGGCAATTGATGAGTAAGGATGCCGTGGTTTAAGACCGAATTCTTCTACACATATTGACGTCTAGGTCTGAAGCTGAGCTGAACTTACTTTAGCATCCAGAATAAGGGGTGCAAATATTACCAGTCTTCAGTTATGAGTGGGGATCAAGACATCTCAAAGAAAGGTTCAAAACACAGATTACGGGACTTTTTTCACACTACCCATAGGGATGAGTCCAAGAGTACCCCAAGTATAAACACTGAGAACCATTCCAACGTCCAATCTCATAGAAGCTTCTTGAGACGTAGGGATTCAGCTGGGGGATCACTGTCTAGTTTAAGCTCTACGACATCAAATGGGAAAAAGAGTATCCACCTGTCGTCTACTGAACCGGACCATGATATACTTGCTCCACATACGTCGGTGATCAATACTAGGAGCCACTCACCTATGCACGGACAATATGAGTCCGCTCACAACTCTGGATATATTTCGGACGTACCATCTGAGAAGGGATTGGATGTTCCGGATCCTGATGGAGAATCTTCTCGTAGCTCTTTCACCAAGAGTTCGATTGAAGATAGTAGCTTACCCGAGGAGAGCAAGTCACTGCTATCAACTGAATCCGGAGAGAGAGAAAGGGGAAAAAGCAAAGAAAGGCAGCCACAAGGAAGTCTTCATCACAATCATCATAGCCATCTATCTCTCAAAAGGTTTCTCAAGAAAATCAAACACAAGGAACATCATGCACCCGGTAAGCATAAGAGCCACTTTCCATCTTCATTACACTCCTCTGAATTGTTTGATAAATATGGTCCCGTTGGGAAGCTATTAGGATCAGGAGCAAGTGGTTCAGTTAATTTGGTTACAATGAAAGAAGATTCCACACAAATATACGCAATAAAGAAGTTCAGACCAAAGCTTCCGAAGGAAACAGATCGAGATTACAAAACAAAGGTAAACAACGAATTCAAAATTGGTGAACAATTGAAGCATCAAAATCTAATTCACACAGTAGAGCTTATCAAAGAGGGAGGATCTAGACCCTTTTCTGATGCTGAATATTTTATTGTTATGGAGTATTGTCCATTCGATTTTTTCAACCTAGTGATGTCAGGCTTGATGGATAATGCGGAAATAAATTGCTACTTCAAGCAAATTGTTCATGGTGTTGCTTTCCTACATGAAAACGGTTTAGCGCATAGAGACTTAAAACTAGACAATTGTGTTGTTGATTCAAATAATATATTGAAACTCATAGATTTTGGTTCTGCTGTTCAGTTTAGAAAAGAAAGAACGGAGAACACTAGAAGTGAAGATATAATTGATGAAAATTACGGACTAAGACGATGCAAGGGAATAGTAGGTTCCGACCCTTATCTCGCATATGAGGTGTTCCAACCATCAAATCTTGGGTATGATCCGAGATATGTCGATGTATGGTCTATTGCAATTATTTATTGCTGTATGGTTTTGAGAAGATTCCCCTGGAAAATACCAAAAACAAGTGATCCATCATTCAAAGCGTTCATAGAGACATCTGAAGATAGCACGAGTTTAGATAAGGATTTTCAAAACTTGTACGTGAAAAAGCAACAAAGACCCACAAAGGGACCAGGAAGGCTTCTTGCTCTCCTCCCCGAAAACTCTCGTCTGATAATAAAGAGCATGTTAGAGATTGACGTGAAGAATCGTGCTTTGGTCACTGATTTGATGGAGACTGACTTTTATCATTCGATCGATTATTGTCGTTACACCAGCCACGATCTCAAAGATAGAGATCTCATTTTATCCACACAACACACTCATCATTTGGTAACTGAAGAAGAATTACAAAAGATCAGCGAAGAGAAGGAACGTTTGAAGAAGCTCAAGGAAGCAGGCGTTGCTTAGTGCAAATAAAGGGCTACTCATTGTATATGTCTAAATATATATTCAGACCCCACATATAACGTTCTCTGTATTCAACTTTTATATACAGGAAGATGACGCATATTCAAAACATTGAGAGAGAGCAATCAGGCCCCAGGGTGCAATCACACTAATGATCATCAAAGAATTGAACGCCAGACTATTGACTGGGGAGTCATTTATCAAAAATGAGTAATGAGAATTGCATGCCTGGATGGGTAGTGCTTTTGTCAGGTTATTCGTCGATGATATCAACGTTGATCATTATTGTTTGCATCATACTACATTGCATGAACTATAGAAAGCCTTTCGAACAAAGGTTGATGATAAGAATACAACTCATAGTACCACTTTTTGCTGTATCGTGCTTCTCAATGTTGATAAACCAAAGGTCGTATGTCAATAATCTACTACTTGAACCCATCAGAGAAGTGTATGAAGCATTTGTTATATATACCTTCTTTTCGTTGTTGACGCATATGCTTGGTGGCGAAAAAAACATAATCGTCATGACCAGTGGGAGAAAACCAGTGTCACATCCTGGAATACTAGGTTATCTTCTACCTGATATGGATATATCCGACCCTCATACTTTTCTTGCCATCAAAAGAGGTATTTTACAATACGTCTGGTTGAAACCGCTCATTTGTTTTGGAACGGTATTCGCTGATCTACTAGGGATTTACAATTCGAATAATTTGAAGGTCACCTCAATATATCTATGGCTTACAATTCTTTACAATTTAAGTGTGACTGTGTCTCTTTATTGTCTTGCTATGTTCTGGAAGATATTGTGGTCCGATTTGAAACCTTTTAATCCTGTCAGTAAGTTTCTTTGTGTTAAATTGATCATATTTGCGTCTTACTGGCAAGGCGTAACGTTAGCGCTTTTGAATGCCTTCGAGGTGCTACCTGGATCCATTCCGGATCAAGATAACGTCAATATAGGTAAAGAGATTCAGGATGCTTTGCTTTGTATTGAATTGATAGGTTTCTCCATTGGCCATTGGTACGCATTTTCATATAGGCCATTCACAATATCGAATATTCCATACAGCAGGTTGAAGGCAATCCAGGCTTTCAAAGATGTCTTCGGCTGCAAGGATTTAGTATATGACTTCAGACTCACGTATTACGGTGATTACTATAAGAATTACAAACTGTTCAACTCTGTCGAGGCATTGAATGCACACCCAGAGTCAAATGGTACGATGAGTAGGATAAAACAGGGACTCAGATATCATAGCGATGGGAAGCAAAAGCATTGGATTCCTAATCAACAACCATCATCTTCCAATATAAGTCCCACGAGTAGTTCTCCTACCATAAATCAAATTCCTGTTACATTTCATGGCGGGGCTATTAACTATGCCAAATCTATCAACTCCACTGGAACATCTACTCGGGGTATAGTGTCGACATCTCCCAAATATCTTGTGTCTATCCCAGACTCGCAAATACCTGAGATTGACATTGAACAAGAAAACTCATGTAACCCAATAGCAGATGCTCTCAATACTGATTCCATCAATTATGACTCAGAAATGTTGGATGATGATGAAGAATTTTATCATAAAGCTTACGAGATTGTTAATAACTACAACTTGGATCAAAACGAAGTCAAGAGACTATTAAATTATCCTGTTATCGATGACATAATATACGGTCATATTCACAAAGTAAGAAGGCTGAGGGAACGCCTGATGTTATGGGAGTCGGACGAAACTCTGTTACAAAATGGAAGATCTGTTCGTTATGGAAGCATTGTATAATATATACCCTATATACATGTAAAGGAAAAAGTATTAATCCTCAATTTTCAATTGGTATAACGAGTCTAAATCTACCTCCTCACTGTTACTATTTGACTTTTTTGATTCCTTCTCCTTTTGCCTCATTAGTTTTCTTTGCCTCTTCAAATCCTTCTTGGCCATTTCTTGATCGACAGAATTGCACCCCGTCGTCTGTTCTGAAGCATTCAGCTTTTTTGGGGTACAGGAGATCATTATACGCGACTCACGATCACCAGTAACCTCGAAATCGCATCCCTGCTCCTCCAAAATACTTTCTATGTGCTTTAGTATCATATCGCGCTTGAATGCTTCGACATTCAAATCACCGTCATCAGCGCCTTTGCGATTCATTGTGTTCACTTCGCCTTTAGATTCTTTTAAATTTTCAATTATCCCATCTTCCTTGTCGACGGACTTCCTAGCAGAATACAAACTTCTTCTCTCACCAATATAAAGTACAAACTTCTCGCCTTTGCTTATTCTTTTCTCTATTTCAACTCGTTTTTGATTCTTCAAATCACCAACACTAATACTCCAAGCTAACGTTATGATTTTTGTTGAAGATTTCTTTTTTTGAGCTCTATCTCTTTGTCGAATAGCTTTCTGGGTAGCTATGCTTCCTTTTTCAAGAAGCTCCTTTTCTCTTGCCTCAGCCAATTCTTGGGTATATGATTTGATCATTTCCAAGGGTTTATTGAATTTGACTAAAGGTAAATCCAGGTCTGATTTAGGGGGAATAAATAGAATACCATTACTATTGAGGTCAAGATTGTTAACAATTTGCACCAAATGTTTAGTTTCTAATTTGTTGTTTTCGGGATTCACAAATTTTACCTTGTAGTTGCTGCTGTATCCATGGATCTTTGATATAACAGACTTAAGCGCATTCTGGGCTTGTTCCGATCCATTCTCAAAAACGAACCTATTGGTGGTTTTTGTGGATCTATTGTGAGCTTTCTCTGCCTTACGATTCGGTTTTCTTGACTTATGATTATCCTTGGTTTTAGCCAAACCGCTATCAAACATCTTGGCGAATCTATTATCTACCCTGGAACTCTCATCTATTTTTCCCTTTTCATTGTAATTACCACGATTATTCATTAGACTATGTAAGTCGCTCAAACCTCCCCGTGAATGCGAGCTTTTCTTAGTTTGACTGAAATCAAAAGGCTTCAGAGGCCATATTGTATAGGAAAAGAATCTACCAGCTTGCTTGCTGACAATAATTCTATATGGATGAAGCATGGTAGTCTACTAACTAGTAGTGAAAGAAATATTTCATTTTTTGACTTTTTCAATATGAGATAAATATTTATTGTTATATGCAAACCAAATCACAAGAAGACTTCGTGAAAATGGAGCCTAAATGACTATGAGTATTTGAAGGTGATCAAACATGAATACAGGCAAAAAATGAAATTACCACTTAGAACCAAACAAAGCTACATTAGGATCTTCTGGAGCTTCCACTTCATGAAAATAAGTTCTCAAAAGCCGCGTCTCGCTTAATTCAAATTCACGACAAAACTCTTGACACCAGGCCATAAGAGATGCAATCGTGATCAGGCTCGTCGGAGTGAGGTCTAACAAAGGAATACTGGAATAGTTCTCAAGTGCTTTGTTAATCCAGTCTTTGTTATTTATTTCTGAGGAAGAGCTGATTTGTCCACCCCCATTTATGCACCCATTCGGACATGCCATGACCTCCACATAATCACACTTTGAAGGATCAGCAACTTCGCTTTGTTTACTATCTTCCGACTTACCCATTCTTGCCCTTCTTCTGGCTACTAAAGGATTAACTTTCATGGTGGATGTCCCCTTAAGGGAAGGCTTCAATTTTCTTACTAGATTTTGTATATTTCTGAAACCGTTTACGACAGCTGAGGTGGCAACGGTTTTCCCGTTGTAAGTTAAGCGCATTTCATATACGTCAGAGTTTCGTCCATCAATGACTTTTATAGAGAAATTCTCTTCTTCATACATTTTTGGGTTCTCGAAAATTAAATGCATTTTCATCATTTGTAGGTAATTGTATCCATATCCACCAGACGCGGAGCCACTATCATTCGTCCATGATAATTGACCAAACAGCCAATTGGAAGGAGAAGCTTTTTCATATAACTGACCATTCGATTCGGGTGATTGCAAAATACTTTGAAAATTCTTAGGAAAAAGCTGATATTGATCCAGGCGCTCGTCTAACAACGTTATTAATTCTTTCGCAGTTAGTACACAGTCAACATCATTGATTTGAGGCTCACTCTGCTCTGGCCTTGCACTTTCAAGTTTTTTGTCAAAGCAAGGCATTATCGAAAGGTGGAATATATCATTTCTAGGTACATTAACTTCTCTGGAAACAAGAGACTTCAAAATACAACCAGTTATCTGTTGTGGAGACTTGGTGTCGGAAACACGAGGCAAGATGTAAGGATGTGTCTTCTCGGCATACAAGACCCATCCGGGACATATGGACGATAATGTTGGTCCTTCAAAGTTCGATACCTTTTTTTCAACTATGCCTTGTGACTCGTACAAAAGTGAAATCTTTCTTCCCACAGCAGTCCCGACGACATACGAGAATCCCATTTGGTTTATTAGTAAGTTGAGTAAGAGCCTGTCAACTTCAGCTATGGACAAGTTGTATGCTGTAGCCAATGAAGATCTTGACTGATGAGAGATACTTGCGACAAATGTTTTGTTTGTAATTCCTTTACTTTTCTCCTCTAACGCCTTAGTCAACTCGGAGTGAGAATGCTGTGCAACCAAAACCTCTTCAGCAGACGTGATGCATCCCGAACAGGCTAAACAATCGGATAAGGATATCTGTGCTGGTGCTAATTTTGAATGTTTCCCATCAATTTTCGAGATCTCTAATGGCTTCCCATTTTCGTCTATTTGAATCTCCACCTCCCCTGTGTTACTTCCTATCGGTAAATCACTTTTTTCATTTATAGGCTTGATGCATGCAACCCCAGGAGATATGAAATCGTTCAAATCATCAGCCGATAGTATTGCACTCATTTACAAGATCGCTTTATACTTGGTATGCTTGTTTCTCGTAAGATATCGATGCTGGATGCCTTTTATATATTAAAATTCTCGTTAATATGCTGATATATATAAATTTGAATCACGAACACAATCTGACTAATATTATAAGCAGATGAGATATTGGCTCCGAGATGAGCATATCACGTGACAAAAGAAATCATGATTGGATTTTTGCATCAATGTATGTTAATGGAAGGAAACAAGAATCTACGTTATCGATCACCAAGTGCAACAAAGGGTTGTTAAGCATAAATTCCAAATTGATATATACAGAACTAATGGCCCTCATTATCAGATAGGTCATCGAGTTCAAATTCATGAGCTGCGGAAGTAACTCCATCAATGTTCTCATAATCATCAATAGAGGAAAGCTCAAGTCTATCGTCATAGTCATAGCCTACTAATCTCAAGTAAAGAGAGAGTAGAAGAAGCATCCATAAGTATATCGTGAAAGCTGCGGCCGATACTACCAACACGTATGCAGAGTGGTCAGAGCCCAAGTCACGCACAAGAATGAGCTGTTCTTCGTTTGCAGCCATGAAAAGCACACCAGACAAAGCTAAACAGAAAGGAGGGAGGTATTGGAAAGACAATATTTTCCCATCTTCACTACAACCTTTCCCTTTCAAAAGAAACAGTGTCTCAATCGTCCTCGTGACGCCTGCAGAGATAAGGGCTATGCCAAAGACAAAATGGACCTTAGTGGACATGATCAGATGTTGATCATGCTGTGACATCGACCACCCCGTGAAGATCAAAAGTAAAGCTGGAACGAAAGTCCTGTTGCGATTTCTTGCAAGAAACATTCCTAAAAGCCCCCCAGCCCACCATATGATACCCATAGCTGTATGCTGGTAGTCGCCCATAGACCAGTCTTCAGTTCCCCATCTGTGCTCAGTAAATGTATTGATAATTCCCCAAAAACACATGACCAACGAATCGTAAAACTCTTGCGATTGAGAGTTTGGATTACTATTTCCTATCAAGTGATGCTTTCTGATCCACGGAATCGTCAACACGAATGTGAGAACGAATGAATATCCAATGAAAGCCAGTCCCATTATTCCGTGAGCAATACATTGGCCAGTGTGATCTCCATAGCAGAAACCAAATAATGCAACAGGTGCCATGCAAACCCTAACCCAACCTGTCAAAACAACAAGAACAGATAAAACTCTATAAATCTTGTAGGATATTTTCACCCCGTTCCCTATTGCTTTGTGAGGAAAGAATTTGTTTATGATGAGATTCGAACCGTTCATAAGGGTGCCGATGAAAACGGTTGCTCCAAGAAGACAGCTTAGGAACCAGCTTGTGCCTTTTGATGTTCTATTCTCGTGATTGTCAACGTTATCAGGGAAACTGAGGAAGAGCGTCTCAAACACGCAGTATGTAGTCGACAAGAAATGGAGGGTCAAGGCCCAATGCAATCTTTCTGCAAACGCTAGTACAGATGAAATCGAAGGTGTGATCAACAAAAGAACGAGTGAACAGATCCAATGAAACGTTTTCGACCCGGCATTCACCGGGTGGAACTCCACGGGGCCCTTCATATCTTCCATACCGCCATGATCATCACGGCTTTGAGCTAACGAGTAACACACAACTGCTAGCAAGAGCAGGATCGTTTTAAGCCTCATCATTTCTGTGCCCCAAAAATGCTATGTCAGCAATTGTCCCGCTGATTACCTCTCTCACTCCGTACTATTGGGCGAGGTCGAGTAGTACTTCAATGCTCTTTACAGATACTGTCGTTACTGACGTTAATCTAACTGGCGCTGACGGAAATCTTGATTTGGATTGTTATTACATAATCTTCAATTTTTCAGTCTTGCGGGAACGTAAGCTACGGCAGAGCAAATACGCTGTTCGTAAGGTCCAACGGTAATACCTACAAAAAAAGGAAGCTTAAGGTGTCAAAGGACGTTTATCAGTCCGGTTAGCTTTTCCCAGGTAAATATTGCTACCCCTTTGCACTTAAATACAGCCCGTCGCGTGTTGTTAATGGATGAAAACAATCGATACAGAATTGACTAGACAAACACATATACTATGATGGCACTGTTTGTGAGGCAGCTTTTGGCTGTGCTCGTATCTTTGGTGTACCTTTCGAACGCGTTCCAAATACCCAAGAGAGACTACGTTCAACGGAACTACTTCATTGTAGAGCTCGACATCGAGGGACAGAATGATTCACTAAATGCGTTCGTGAGCCAACACCCTGATTATAGATTCGAGCACCAAATGATAGGGTTTGATGATCATTATGTTTTCAGCATAGACAAAGAACACGCACATACCAACTTTTTGGGTAACTTCAATTCAGACGACGAAAGGTTGATAAAACGATCACCAGGATTCGAAGATGCATTTGACAAATTGGTTGATAATAAAAACTTGAAGTCAATAACCATGTTGGAGCCCAAGTTGTTGGAGAGGCGACTCCCTGTACCTATAGACGACGAAGTACTGTCGTGTTGTCGCGAGAAAAGGGCGGAAAGCCTTGTAGATTCGTCGTTACTACCCATGAAGAAAGTCAGCGATGATTTAGGTATTTCCGATCCCTTGTTCAAGGAACAATGGCATCTAGTCAATACAGTATACCCAGGACACGATGTGAATGCTACAGGATTATGGTATGAGGGTATCACTGGTAAGGGAATAGTGGCAGCTGTTGTTGATGATGGCTTGGATTATGAGAGCCCAGACTTGAAACAAAACTTCAACCTCAACGGGTCGTGGGATTTCAACGACAACAGAAAACACCCATTCCCCAGTCTCTTTGATGACAATCATGGCACCCGATGTGCTGGTGAAATAGCTGCTGTGAAAAATGATGTATGTGGAGTTGGCGTTGCATATGACTCTACAGTGAGTGGAATCAGAATTTTATCGGGAAGACTCACTGCAGCGGAGGAGGCTTCTGCGATGATATACGGTCTTGATGTGAATGACATCTACTCGTGCTCTTGGGGCCCGACCGATGATGGTAGAACTCTTGGCCAGCCAGAACTCATAGTGAAAAAGGCAATGATCAAAGGAATTCAAGAAGGTAGAAATCGCAAGGGATCAGTATACGTGTTTGCATCTGGAAACGGAGCCAGATTCGGAGACTCTTGTAATATGGACGGCTATACCAATTCGATTTACTCTATCACTGTTGGTGCAATTGACTACAAGGGGTTGCATCCACCTTATTCAGAGGCTTGTTCGGCGGTCTTCGTGGTTACTTATTCAGCTGGATCTGGGGAGCATATTCATACTACTGATGTTAAAAACAAATGTACTGCATTGCATGGGGGCACGTCTGCTGCTGCTCCATTGGCAGCAGGTATATACTCGTTAGTTCTACAAGCCAACCCAAATTTAACTTGGAGGGATGTCCAGTATGTCTCTGCTCTAAGTGCTGTGCCAGTGAATGAAGACGATGGAAATTATCAAAAAACTGCGATTGGAAGAAAGTATTCTCATAGGTATGGATTTGGCAAATTAGATGCATACAGATTGGCCCATTTTGCAAAAGAATGGAAAAATGTCAATCCTCAAACATGGATTTACTCTGATTTGAATGAAGTACATCAAAAGTCCACTGTTACAAATGAGAATGAAGGAAGGATGCAGTCTGTGATAGAAATCACGGAGGATGACGTCAATGTTAGCAACTTCAAAAGATTGGAGCACATCACCGTGACTGTAAACATCGGGGCCACATTTAGAGGCCGTGTGGGAGTTAGCATTACTTCCCCTTTCGGGTTGGTAAGCGATTTAGCTACATTCCGTGAATTTGACAGCTCTGGGAATGGTTTCAAGAACTGGACGTTTATGTCGGTTGCACATTGGGGAGAATCAGGCATAGGAAATTGGACCCTCGAAGTATACGGTCAAAAGGACACCGAACCGAATCACATCTCCTTTGAAAGCTGGGCTTTGAGACTTTTTGGCGAATCCGAGGATCCAGAAAAGGCAGAAAAGTACGAAATCACAAAAGATTACAGTGCTCAGAGAAGAAGTAGGATCGCATTACTAAAGAATTCAGAAAACACTAGCTCCAGTCTCTTCTCATCTAGTACAAGTTCCACCAGTACAAGTTCCACCAGCACAAGTGCGTCCAGTACTCAAGCGGATACCAGCAGCGCCCTCACCAAGGCAACGAGCACCCCTTCAGACTCTTCAACCTCCACAGCCGATCCCGAAGAGGGAAAGAACAAACACTACGCATCCGACCACACGGGCCAGTACTTTATGGCTCTCGCTGCTGTTGGCTTCATAATCGTGGTCCTCTTCATGAAATTCCACAAGACTCCCGGAAGCTCGCGCAGAAGAAGAAGAGACGAGTACGAGTTCGATATCATTCCAGAAGAAGACTATTCCGACAGCAACGCTGGAGAGGATGAAAACGACTCATTCGATTTGGGTGCAAGAAACTACGAGGAGCATTTCGAACACGACGACGTCGGTGATACGTTGTTTGAGGATCACGACGTGGACACCGTGCAGGAAGAGGAAATGTTCCGTATCGAAGACGAGGACGACGTTGAGCACGAGCAAGCGCACCATGGCGAGCCCAAGGCCAACTCGGACTCTCACTCCGGCGAAAGCACCCCTTCGCTGCCGTGATTGTTCATAAAAACTTACGAATTCCTGCTGCTACGCCGGGCCAATATGGCTCCAGGAACGACCCCGTACTACATATAACGTCTTTGCTGGTGTACGTACACCTCGTACACTTCGTATACTTCGTACACCTCGTACACCTCGAATCAGCCCAATGGTCTCCCCCTGGAACTGTTGCGCTGTGTCGCCCGGTTCGGGACTCTACATAACCCAAAAACACTACTATATTGAAATGCCCATTGTAGCCTTTAGGCCGATCCTCGCGGAGGCCCTGTCCGCTCCTCCGGGAGCGTCCCCCTCATGGGCGCGCGCTCTCACTAAAATTGGGCCCAACGGCCGCGCTAGAACATTTATTTGTGCCTATTGTCCCGTGGGTTGGTGTGCGTATTGCTCGGGCGAGCGCTTACTAACGAGAAAGTAATGCTCTTCTAATTCACGTGCCCGGTACCAGGTTCTCCGAGCAGCAATTTAGGCCGAGATAAATTCCCTTCAGCCCAGGCACATATATATTGGCAAAATCTATTGAAACCAGATCTTGCAAGTTCCAACAAAACCATTGATTCATTTGCTAATTGCCACATTCGTCTCACAGGTATCGGAAGTCGATTGATTAGCAAAGGCCCGAGAACACAATACAGAACACGGGATCGTACGAACATTGCTGACAAACATAGAGTATCTTTGGTGAGCAATAGTAACTCTCAATTGGAAACCTACGACGGAACACAAGGAAAACTGAAGAGCGCAGCCTTTCAGGTCAACAGGTTCCACGAAAAGATCAATCTGCGAAAAAACGATATAATCTAGACAAGATGGCGAACGAGACATTGGGAAAGCACATCAGTATAGTGGTGTTCGGCGCATCAGGGGATTTGGCCAAGAAGAAGACATTCCCAGCACTTTTCGGTCTTTTCCGTCAAGGGCTTTTGCCGTCCACCGTGAAAATCATTGGGTATGCCCGTTCTAAGTTGGCGATCGATGACTTCAGGAGCAGAGTCGCCGAACACTTCAAAGTCAAGGATGAGAAAGACAAGCCCAAGGTGGCAGAGTTTCTCGACTTGTTGGAGTATATTTCTGGGCCGTACGACGAGCCAGAGGGATACCAGAAGTTGAACGCAGAGATTGAGAAGTACGAGCAAGACACAGGCGTTGAGAAGCCAGATAGGTTATTTTACTTAGCTTTGCCACCCTCTGCATTTACACAGGTTGCCACAAACTTGAAGAAGTATGTCTACGTTGAAAATGGGCAGGTCAGATTGGTTGTTGAAAAGCCATTTGGCCGTGATTTGGAGACTTCAAGGGAGTTGCAAAAGAACTTGGCTCCTTTATTTACCGAATCGGAATTGTTCAGAATTGATCACTACTTGGGTAAGGAAATGGTTAAGAACTTGTTGGTATTGAGATTCGGGAACGAGTTCTTGAATGCAGCTTGGAACAAGAACCATATAAAAAGCATTCAAGTTTCATTCAAGGAAAAATTTGGTACTGAAGGTAGAGGTGGTTACTTTGATAATATTGGTATTGTCAGAGACGTCATACAAAATCACTTGTTACAGGTATTAACATTGTTGACTATGGAGAGACCCGTCTCCTTCGATCCAGAATCAATCAGAGATGAAAAAGTTAAGGTATTGAAGGCGTTTGATAAGATCGAAACTGATGATATCTTAATCGGTCAATATGGTAAGTCTGAGGATGGCTCCAAACCAAGTTACTTGGATGACGAAACTGTTCAGAAGGACTCCAAGGCAGTGACATATGCAGCAATTGGTCTCAAATGTCACAACGAAAGATGGGAAGGTGTTCCTTTTGTCTTGAGAGCTGGTAAGGCTTTAGACGAATCAAAGGTCGAAATAAGAGTTCAGTTCAAGCCTGTCGCTAAAGGAATATTCGAAGAGATTCAAAGAAATGAGCTTGTCATTAGAATACAACCAAATGAAGCTGTTTACATGAAATTGAACTCCAAGGTCCCTGGTATTTCCACCGAAACTTCTTTGATTGATTTGGATTTGACATATGACAAAAGATATTCCGGAGATTTCTGGATTCCAGAAGCTTATGAGTCCTTATTGAGAGAGTGTCTCTTGGGTAACCACTCCAACTTTGTGAGAGATGACGAATTGGACGTTTCTTGGAAGTTGTTTACACCATTGTTGGAGTTCATTGAAGGTGATAAAGCTCCTGCCCCTGAAATCTATCCATATGGCTCTAAAGGTCCAAAGAAGTTGAGAGAGTTTTTAGGTAAACATGGCTACGTCTTTTCAGACCCCGGTACTTACGAATGGCCGTTGACCACCCCAAAAATCTGATTGGGCCCATCACTTTTAAGTAAATAATAAATACCTAAATGCGATGAGATTGTTGATGTAAATGATGTAAATAGCTTTTCAGCTACAACTTAAATTCCTCTTCAAATCTCTTGTGCTGTAATGACTTATATCAGACATCCATGGAAGGTCAATAAGCGGTCACTGGCATACTAAGATGGGTTCTTTGTGTATGCTACCGAGGAAACTGCGAATGTTTATGGAATGTTTCATCATCTTAAGTCATTCAACAGCACAAAAGCTGAAGGAAACATGGAAAACATTGATGTCACACTCTTGAAGGGTGTGCTTAAGTCAATCATTCATCATACATGAGAAAAAAACTTAGCTGTAGTGAGACCGAGCTTTCAAAAAATCCATGAACATAATCCAAACAAAAGTAATGCATGAATCAGAAGTGTTAAATACTGGCAAGTATAAGTCCAATTAAAGCTTCCTGCTACAGAAGCCCGAGCTAATTGGACGATTGTCAACCCTGTCGTCATAGTCGAATCGGACTGGGAAAGAAGTATACTTATTTTCATCATCTTCATACATTGCTAGAACGAAAATATCCAGACCGTTTCTATTTCAAAGTTCGAGCTACTAGCTAAGTCATCCAATGTATAATGAATAGATCCTATAAGCCCAGACTCAAAAGTGTAAGACAATAAAATGTTTTCATATTCTGTTGAAAGGATAAAAGAAAAATTTCTTAAGCCATAAAAAAAATTCTCTTAAATATTTCCGAGATGACCTTTACCCGGATAATTGAGACGCTTGCAATGGAACCTTCTTCACCCATAGAAAGTTCCATACAGTGTAAAAGGTTTAACTGCATCGAGAATGGCTACAAAGACTTGGCATCAATGGAAAACATATAATTGAATCTTAGTGGGGCTGAAATACAAGCGAAAAATTGAATGAAAGAACGATATGGAGGGTGGGGTGGGGGGGAATAGGTGAAAAAAAAGCACTGTTCCAAAACATCAACTGCTAGACATACTTGCGTCCTTCTTCTTTCTGTTGTGAATGTTTGGGTTACCATAGATTATGGTTGTAGAGCCATTGGAGTTAGTTTTGTAGTGTGTCTTCAAATGCTGAGCCAAATTGTCCGACCTACTAAACTTCTTATCGCAGTATTTGCAATGGAACGGTCTTATGTTCGAGTGAACAGATCTGTGATGTCTTTTGAGGTGTTCAGATCTCTTGAAGTGTTTGTCACAATTAGGGCAAGGGAACGCTGGCGTCTCGTCATCAATGTCAACCAAAGTTTCCATTTTTTCTTTCTGGATAACCTTCGGAGTGGATTGCGGAGTAGCGCGAGTGGATCTCACTGGCGAAGTGTGTTTTGACCGAGGATTACTAGACGCAGGCGGTATGACCGGGGTTGATAGTTCCCTTGGAGGTACTAATTGAGCCTTAGGTTCCGTTGACTTGAGTTCAACAGTTGGAGACGTCAAAACAGGCTCAAACCCATTCTGTGACTTTCTTCTTTTCTTCTTCTGACCAGCAGAGACAGGAACTTGGCTTGATGGTAGTGACGGAGTCACAGCGAAAGCTGTCGCACCATCTTCTATGAACTTGTTGAGATTTGAAGGATTGGAAAACTGAATTGAGTTTCTTCTCTTGTGATAAAACCCTGACTTGATAACACCTGTAGGATTTGCCATGATCTCAGCTGCCGTGTTATCCACATTTTCGTCATTGCTATCAACAGTTTCTAGAGTGTTGTTAAGCCAATATGTAATTGCATTGAAGCATTCGTCGTTCATTTTAAAGTCGAATTTCTGACTGATTGTCTGTTGGTTCAATTGATTATGAATTTGCTGGAGTTGAGCACTTTGTTGCTGTGACTTAGCATCTTGCATCTCCGTGCCACGCCTTTGAGGATGGCTTGTCATTGGAAGTCTTGAAGTGGTGTAATTCTTGTAGTTCTTATTCTCATTTTTAAACAACGTCGTTAATGAAGGAGAGGACAAGGATATCGGGATCTTGTTGGACGTGAACAATTCCCTTGGATTTATTGTTCGTTCTTCCTGCTCTTGTTCTTTCTCCATCGGGAACCGTTCTGGCGAGGGTGACTTCGAATTATGAGCTGACGGCAGTGGGTGCTGCAACGACGACAAGTTGAGCTGATCAATCTGCAACGAAGAAACGGACATCTGCCTACCATCTGCATGCGGGTGGGTTTGATGCGGAGGTTGGACGTGTCGCGTTTGTTGTCTTTGATGCTGTTGCGGATGCTGATGCTGTATTTGTTGATAATGCTGGAGTTGTTGATGCTGTGACTTTTGTTGAGATTGCACTGAATGGATGTATTGAGGGTTAACCTGGCCCTGGTGATTTGAAAACCCTGAAGCCAATATCTGCTTCTGCGGCGAGTTCTGGAAATCAGGAGTCGTCTGGCTTGTGTTGTTGGCATATCCCAAGTTCTGCAACGAGGATGTAGACGACGACAAGCTGCTAATCAAGTGGTCGCCGTTGTCGGTCATGGTGTTACCTACATCATCAAATATCTCGTCGTACAAACCGATTCCTTCAATGCCGGCGGATCCTCCGCTGGCACTAGTGGCAACACCACTCCATAAAGCGTCTTCTCTGTCGTCGGCCATGGGCAAGATCCCCTGGAGACCGTCGTTGTACATAAGGCTCAGCGTGGCTCCAAGTGAATAGCCCGCGGCGCTGTTCATGTTGTTGGCACGATCAAAAATGGCCTGGTCCTCCATGGTATCCATGTCGGTCGTATAGGCGTCTATCAAGGCTGCGTGGGCTCGGAATGTCTCGGCTGGTGCCTCTGTCTGCCTCCGCACGTCGCTCTCTCGCTGCGTCTCGCTCGAGTGCGTGGGTGGATGTCTGTTCGTCACCTGTTGTGCCCGGCTCCTCTTGCGCTAGGGCCTCGGAAACCAGTCTGTTCTCGAAGAGTCCGCTTGTGGCTCTGCGTTGGCTGTTGTGTCGCTTCGAAGCTCTCTGGCGCTGCTTCTGCGTTCTTGTGGTCTTGTTGTTTTGGTGGTTTTTCGGCCAGCTCACTTTCCTGTTATTATTAATTATAGATAAGGAAATTGCTCGGACTTCCTAGCTTTCCCACTTTCTCTATCTGTTCCAGTAAAGTCTGACCCGTGTGCACCTGCGCTTGTTGTTCTCTGCTCCCGAACTCGTCTGCTAGCAACTTTTGTCTGTCTGATTTGCCTGAATTTACGTCTGGTGATCGCTGGTGTCTATCTCCTCAAGAAGTGTGGTGGTTGGTGGAGTTCGCTGTGATTGGAAATTTCTGTTCAGAGCGAATTATCAGTTTCGACCGGGTTACGCAGCCCGCGCGAGAACCGGCCCCAGTGACGGCCGTGGTCCAAAAGGTCGACAGGGCAGAGACGCCGCCAGAACGCCAGGGCGGCGGGCTGGCGGCGGCGCCCACGAGAGGCTACTGGCGGCGGCGCCCACAAGAGGCTACTGGCGGCAGCAGCAGCAGCAGTAGCGGCAGGCAGCGAAAACCGAAGCTCCAGCGGATTGGGGCATGGCGGTCTGCGTGGCCGGCATGGCTGTCTGCAGGACCCCTATATGCAGGACGCACCGAGAATTATCAGTGATCGAGAGATAAGAGCGAGCCCCGGTGGTAAAGCCGAGCTACGAAACCACCACCAGGAGGAAAACCGCAAGGGTGCCGCCAGACACCGGAAACGTGATTCGCTGAGCCCGCCAGCGGTCCCGTGGGGGCGGCGGGCTCCAGTGCGGTTCTTTTCTGCGGCCCATACCGTTTCCTCGTGGCCTGGGGCCTGCTGGGGCCCCATGTAGCTCTGCGTGCAGCTCTGCGTGATCGAATGGAGCAAGACGTGCTCCGACACAAATTGGCCACACGATTCGGCGAGCGCTGCGTGCTGGAGCGGCAGAGGGGACGGCGGTTGTCGTCGTCGCAGAGAATGCGTGACAGCGAGGCATCGTTTCCCTTGGCGACCAGCTAGGCCTCCGAGCCCGTTCGGGCTGCGTGGTGTGCCTCTCAGAAAACTGCGCCGAGGCCCGCTGGAGCGGCGGGAATGGCGTCACCAGCGAGCACACGCCGGGCCTCTGACAGGCCTGTCTGGCGATGTAGAGTATGAGCATCAAAGCGTAGTGCACGATGCAGACACTCCAGCGTGAGTGCTTCTGGCCGGTTACGATCGATCTCGAAATTTAGAGTGACGACCGGGACCGTCCCCAAAGCGGCGCGTGCGGCGCGTGCGGCGCGCGGCTCACGTACGGATCTCGTGCGGCTCTCGTGCGGCTCTCGTTTGATGTAAAAACGTACAAGGTTGGGAAGAAGGTTGCAACTAGATGATGGTTTGAATAAATAAATAAATACATATATTAAATGAAATGCACTTTGGAGCGAGCAATCTATTTTGCGCCGGTCGTTTCGTTTTCCTCTGAGCCGGCACTGGGTGCAGTGGGCAGCTGCGAGTGCGCCAGCTCGTGGTCGGTCTCGCTGCCGGTGTTTTTGTGGGCAGAATCGGTGCTGGCGGGCAGTGAAGGTTGCGAGTCGTCCAGCTCGTCAGCCATGTGGCCCTTCCCCGGCTGCTCTGCCGGGGCTTCCACATCGGGCTTCTTGTCGTCTAGGTGGATCCAATGACGCATGAAGTTGACAAGAACCTGGGCCGTGGCTACCTGTTCGGCCTGGAACAAGACCAACGGGACCAAAAGCACCCCAAGCTTGGGACTATCGGATCCATACTGAGAGGACACGAGCGACACACCCAACGCTGCGGTTTTGGCAGGGCCGCATAGCATGACCGCAACTGTGTCCTTTTTGTTGTAGTAAAACGGCCTGAAGAAATTGTAGCTGCGAGTATAAAGCTTGGATGAGCTCTCGTTAGGAGGCTCATTGAATATTCTCTTGATGAACCAAGGTCTGGAGTAAAAGTAACTCAATGCTGTGAAAAATAAATAGATACCAATGTTGAAGAAAACAAGAAATATAATGGATGCGTGACTGACATCATCGAAAGCGTGCTGGGCAAATGCTGTCGAAAATGATTGATACATGATCAATAACAACATGAAAGATCCCACTTTGGATAGTTTGAACAAGGCCAAGTATTTCTTAACTTGTTTGGGGAAAAGATTCTGAACCACTTGCCCCACGAAAAGAGGTACAAACACCGACAAACCTATTTGTTTCATCACACTTCTATATAGCTCCTGCACGGTCTTATCTCCAGTTGCTTGGTGAGTAGGGTTACCAAACTCCCACGCGCCGGATGTGTACATTTGCACCAAAGCTGGTGTGACGAACGCTCCAATCAAATTGCCCAAAAACACCTCACATAACGTCAAAATATCGTTTCCCTCCGCTTGTTTGGTCATAACAACGTTGGAGGACACCGTGGTTGGACATGAGAACGTTACAATCAACCCTACCAAGAGCCATTCGTCTATTGCGCCATCATGTGCTGCTCTGATGCCACACACTATCCCGTATATAATGGAACTTGTGATCAAGAACGACATACTGATGACGGTGAAATGTGCTCTCCAGTGTAGTATGTTGGCAAAGAGACTCTTGGTTCCCATCGAGAGACCACTTATCAAGAATATAACAGCCACGGCTCCGTATTGTATTGAGTACTGGGCCTTTATCGTACCGCCTTGCTTCGCAAACTCAGGAAACCTGTAAGCAAGCCCTATAAAGATTCCAAGGCCTATGAAGAACCATTGCTTTATGGCGAAATCGAGCACTTGACAAGCTCGCACGTAGACTTTGCTTTGGTTTATGTTGTCCCAGCTCATGGTCTAGCCATTTATTGGAATGCAAATATTGTAACCGGGCTTTGGTGAAATCCAACAGTTCCGATGAGTGGTCAAATGCAGTACAAGCGTGTCTATGTCTGTGTCTGTATGCAACTTTAATTCCAGAGGCACAAATAACGGAAGACGTCTTGGTCTGTTATATATGAGCACCCTATTGGATTTTTTTTTTGTTCTTTTCTCCACGAAGCCGATGATCCGGGAAGGTCGCGTGCCGGCTCGGGCCGCGCAACCGAGAAAGCCACGCCCGTTAGTTGCACAAGTCACGTGACTCGGCCTATGGAAGCAACAGCAGCCGGGATAGCACCCACAAGAAAGAAAGCCCAATTGAGCAGACGAGGACAACGACGACGACGACAACGGCAGTGGCGACGGTGCTGGTAGCGCTCACGAGAGACTACTTCCAACTGGACTGGACTGGAAAAAAAAAAATAAAAGAAAAATAAAAAACAAATGCTAGCACACGGCACGTGCCCGAGCAGCACACCACAAGCACCACAAAGCATATCGACAGCGGGCTGTTGGTTGCGTGACTGGAACCCGGAAAGACGGGGGGTCATTGCCAGGATCCACTGCCAAAATGCACGGCCAAAATGCTCTGTCAGAATGCACTGTCAAAATGCACTGCCAAAAACCAACTCAACTCAATCTCCATCTTCATAGAGGCTGTTCGCGACTGCATATAGAGCCTGTCACCTAGTAATCTTTTCTTTCTCTTCTCTTTCCCGTGACCATTCTCTATGCCTGCATATAGAACTGTCACTAATCTTTTCTCTTCCCGTGACCGCGCTCCTGCATGTGCGCGTTGGAACCGTTTCCTAAATAGGCACATTGAAAACATCTTGCAATTTAACAGGAAGGGAAAGTCTCAAACCTCTGAGCAGGAAATCATCGCTAACCGGTGTTTATAGCTACTCATTTCTTCCTGGAAAGAACGACCCCTACGCCCTATTGAGCCTGGACCGAACGTATAAAGAAAAGAGACGATGTCACGAGCAGAGGGCAGCGTGAATACCAACTTTGTGAACAGCTTCTGGGGCCCCGATACGTCGGGCTTTGACATCATCCAGCAGCGCATCAAGGACTCGGTGGTGACGCTCGAGGAGCTCCTCGACTTCTACAGCAGCCGCATGGCCGTGGAGCGGGAGCACGAGAGGAAGCTCGAGAAACTCAACCGGCGATTGGCGTTGGGCTCGCACGAGACAGGCTCGTTGAAGGCTGCGTTGGAGAAGCTCTCGTACGAGTCGAGACAGATGGTGAAGCACAACGCCAAGTTCAGCAAGTCGGTGGAGCAGATCAACTACGACAAGCTCGCCCGGTTCTACGAGACGTACAAGAAGAAGACCAGCAAAATCGACAAGCACATCTCCAAGATAGCGACGAGAGCAAGAGAGGCCCGCAAAAGACTCGAGACGGTCAAGGAAAGGTACCACGACGAGTGCACGCAGATCAAGGCCTTGCGGCTCGTGGTGCAGACGACGTGGGGCAAGGAATTGGAGAAGAACGAGGCCAAGTTGGCCCGACTCTCCGCGGGCATCGCCGGCGTCGAGAAGCACTACCGAAACGAGTTGACCGTCTACAACGAGCAGAGAGAGACGTACGTCAGGGACTGGTCGCTCGCGCTCCGCGACTTCTACAAGCTCGAGATCGAGCGGATAAACCTCTGCAAGGTGAACTGCTTCAACTATTGCAACAACATTGCAACTCTCTGTGTCGACAACGACCAGGCTGCCGACTTGGCACGGTCGGTGTTTGCCCAGATACAGCCCCCGCTTGACCTCCAGCGGTACGGCGACACGTACGGCACCGGCGACCGGATCTACAACGGCCCTGCGTTTGTCGACTTCATGAACGGATACGAAGACTCCACCGACGCTGCCGGATACACCGTCGCCGACTTCGAGGCGCCGCCAATCGAAGCCTTGTTGTCGCGCTCGTACTCGACGTACTCGTCCGCGACCCAGGAGCTCAAGCAGGGCACGGCTGTTGCGAGCGCAGCGCAAAGCCCGGCGAAAAGCCCGGCGAAAGGCTGCGTTCAGAGTCCCGTGAAAAGGCACAGTTTGGCCGACGTGCTGGCCAAGGAACTACCGTCGTCGCCGTCAAGAGCGGCGAGGAAGCCGCCTAGCGGGCATTTGGCCGTCGACGACGCGGGAAACCAACTCACCAAAACCAACTCCATGTACAGCTCCAGCCCGGAAGACCTCAACGATGTGTTTTCGTTCAAGGGAAAGACGTCGCCAGAACACCGGTTCGGCGACAGCAACGGCTCGTCCAACTACTCGAACCCCACCAACTACTCGTCGTCCAACTACTCCACCAGCACGAACGGAGGAGGCGACCGTCATTGGGCGTCGCCGAGAAGAAGAGCCCAGGAGCGCTCCAAGATACAAGAACAGATCGCCATCAAGTCGAAGGAGCTTCCGACGTCTCCGCTCGACGGCACGCGGCTCGACGTGCCGTCGGGCAGCCACATCCCCATCGAAAAGGAGTTCTCGATTGATTTCATATCGAAGGCCTTGGAGGACTTGAATGCCGGTGGAAACGGCGATATCAGCCAGTACAGGAAATCGGCCCGGCTTGCCCAGAAGATGAACCAGGACTTCACCACGTCGCCGTTCAACGCGAGATCCGACATGGTTGACGACCACAACGAGGTTGCAACCCGTCGCTACTCGGTCAACTTCACTTCTCCCGGGTCGCAATTCAAACCGAGCAGACAGGCTCAAACGACGCCAAGAGCAAGGCCCAAGTCCATGCTCGACCCGGTGATGCCCGACGACGCCGCACGCACGCACGACACCCTGGTGCAGACGGTGATCAAGAAGGACAAGCCCCGGCGATTCCTGATGAGCCCGACCAAGTCGTACTCGGACATCCACTCGTTGCTTGGCCAGGTGACGCAGGCGAAGAAGCAGCCGTACGTGGTCAAGGCCAGGGCCAGGTACACGTACAAGCCGCAGCACCAGGGCGAGTTGCCGTTCAAAAAGGGCTGGAACATGTACGTGATCCACAAGCAAGAAGATAACTGGTTTGTCTGCGAATTGGCTGCGAATTGCGGCAACATGGTGGGGGCCGTGGGCTTAGTTCCGGGGAACTACGTCATAGAGGGCAACGACTTGTTTTAGGCCGGCTGGCGGGATGTATAACTGGAAACGGAAGCATGTTTAGGGTAATGAACGGGATGATATCGAGAAAAAAACTAGGGAAATGTATTGGAAAGAGAATTTAAAAATGAAAAAGAGATAATTTTGGAGGGTTTTTTTTCGTGTCACGTGATGCGCGCGGTGAGCGGTGAGTGGCTTATATGCAGTGTAGCGTGTATACCGATTTATACGCAGTATAGTATATATACCAGTTTATATGCAGTATAGTATATGGTAAATCCTAAAAAAAAAAACAAAAAACAAAGGAAGTTTGGGGACTCAATGAAAGAAATAAAGGAAATGTATTGACGAGTGGAGTGTATCAGGTGATAGATACTGATGGAAAATGGAGCGTGTATCAGGTGATCGATATTGATGTCAATGTATCACGTGATCGATACTGATGAAATATACTGTAGCACGTGATACGTGATAAGAGCTGGTGTTGGGGTTCTCTGCAGTATGCTCTATACGGGTGTGTATATGCACAGTATCGCATCACGTGTCAACTCATATAACATAAGGCTGTTGCAAAGAGCTGATGCAATGAGCTGATGCAATGAGCTGATGCAATGAGCTGATGCAATGGGCTGTCGGCTGTTGCCATTGGCCATGTCTCATTGGCTGCTCCTATTGGCTGTTCCTATTGGCTGTTGGCTGTTCCTGTTGGCTGTTCCTGTTGGCAGTGGGCGGTAGTGCATATTGTCGTCTTGCTTGCTACTGCGATATGGATTTCTCATTATTTAAATTTTTCAGCAACGGTTCCAAACGGTGCAGCAGGCTCAATTTTCTGGCTCAATTTGCGAAACATGGGAGCTCTCAGACCAGTGGGCCCCTCTAGCGGGCTAGACACCAGCAGCATTGGCAATTTCCCGCCGCTTGTCGTCGGTGGGGCCGTTCTCAACACGATATACACCGATGATCCGCACGGCATGCCCATGGCCGATGTGATAGACACGGCGTTCGAAAACGGCGTGATGGCCATTGACACGTCGCCGTACTACGGCTCCTCGGAGGAGATCATCGGGAAGTGCCTCGACGCGCTCAGGGGCAAGTGGGCCAGAGAGTCCTACTTCCTCTGCACCAAGGCAGGGAGATACCCCCACGGGTTCGACTACGCAAGAGACAAAATCAGACAGTCGGTGCAAGAGTCGTGCAAGAAGCTCCACACTCAGTACCTCGACGTGGTCTACTGCCACGACATCGAGTTTGTCTCGGAAGAAGACGTGTTGGGTGCGTTGAAGGAATTGAGACTATTGCAGAAAGAAGGGGTGGTGAGAAACGTTGGCATCTCGGGGTATCCCGTGCAATACTTGCTCGACATAAGCGCCCGGGCGTCGCGTGACAGCGACATCGGCCCCTTGGACGCCGTGTTGTCGTACTCCAACGGATGTCTCCAGAACACCATCTTGTTCGACTACGCCGACAAGTTCTACGACGCGGGCGTCCAGCTAGTGTTGAACGGATCGATCTTGAGCATGTCGCTTCTCCGGTCCGACAAGACCCACGACTTCCATCCGGCGCCGCGCGCCTTGAAGGACGCCGTGCAGACGGCGGCCGGCTACTTGAAGCAGCACTACAGTCTAGAGCTCGCGGCTCTAGCGACACGGTTTGCCTTGCACCAATGGCTCTTTGGTGGCGCCAAAGGCGCCCGCACGCGGCGGCGTGCCGTCGTTCTCGGCGTGTCGAGCGTGCCGGAGTTGCACACCGCCTTGAACGGCTACTGGGAGGTCTGCGACGACCACAACGGCGTCCTCGAGCAAGACGCCGAGGCCATCGGCAAGTTTCGTGATATTTTGGGCCCGCGGCACGTCAACGAGACCTGGCCGAGCGGGCGCCACTGAGCGACGCCGTGCCGGCCAGCCTGTATAGACCTTTGTTGCTTTTCTGCCCGACGGTGGGTTTCTTTCCGTATAGTACGACGAGTCTTTGTGTATTTGCGACTTCTGTAGGCGGCGATTTCCCGGCGATTTCCCGGCGGCGCGCCCCCGCGCCCCGCGAGCCCCCCCTAGTCCCTCGAGGCGCCCGCTGTTTTTTCCCGCTAGACGGCCCCCACTGCCGCCAACTCCCCCTAGAAGGACCCCCAGCTAGCGACCCGACTCCACTGGCTCCTCTGCGTCTCCCATCAGCCCGCGAGACCCTCTACCAGCGCACACGAAGCAGCCACCGCCACCATGGCGTCTCAAGACACGGTAATCGAACTCGACAAGAAAAAGCAGATCACCGTCAGAAAGTTCAACAACGTCAGCCTCGTGGACATCAGAGAGTTCTACGTCGACAAGGCGTCCGGCGAGAAGAAGCCGGGCAAGAAGGGCATCGCTCTCACCGAAGACGCGTGGCGCAAGTTGCTCGAGTCGGCGGACGAAGTGACAGACGCGTTGCGCAGGCTCGACGGCAGCAGCAAGAGAAAGGCGGCCGGCGGGCCGCCAGCGGACGACGAGCCGGCCGGGCGCCCCAGCAAGAAGCGCAAGAGCCCGCCGGACCGCGACGACGCAGCGAAGAAGGGCGACGACGCAGCGAAGAAAGGCGACGGCGCTGCCGATTCCGCGTAATAGCTAGCGCCAGCGTGCCGACGGCGCTAGCGGGCGCCGCGCGCGGCCGCCCCCCAGGTTATAGCTACATAGCGGCGCTTCGCGCCCCCGTTACTCGTAATACAGGTTGTTTTCCGCCTAGCGGCGGCGCCGTTTCGTCGCTACGTAGCGGCGCTCGCGCCCCACGCGTGTAATACAGGATGTTGCTGCGCGAGGGTAGCGAGGCCGGACGCGCGCGTAGCGAGGCAGGGCGCGCGCCGCCGCCTAGGTGATAGCGGCATGGCGGCGCTGCGCTAGCGCCCCGCGCCGTTTCGTCGCTATTTCTTGCTTTTCCCGCGCCTTACATGTAGTGCAGGACGTTTGCCCTAGTTTTCCGCCCAGCGCCCGCGCTGGCGCAGCGAGGCCGCGCCGTTTCGTCGCTACGTCGTACTCTCTCCGCGCTATTTTCTCCCTCTTCCGCGCCACTCCTCGCTACTCCTCGCTACTCCTCGCTATTGCTCGCCCCGCGCCCTGCGCTCTGCCCAACCGTCGTGCGCGATGACTTTTGAGATCCGCAACATCAAAATTAAATAGCAACACTGGGCAGCGGCAACACACCAAGCTTTCCAGCGGCAACACACCAAGCTTTCCAGCGACAGCACACTCAGTACCGGCGCCGGCTACTTCACCCGCTAGCTAGAGCACGGCGAACCGCACCAGGAAAGAACCGTTTCCAGATGACTTCGTACGCTTCTGAGACGGCACGCGACGACGAGTCCACCAGCTCGTCGATGAGCGCCAACAAGCAGAAACACAACAAGGTGGGCGCCTACATCGACCACCGAATGCACGACGACTTGGCACACATACACTCGTCGCCCGCGCGGCAAAGAAGACGGAGCTCGCAGCTCATGACGACCAACTCGGAGCTCAACACGGGCGGCGCTGGGTTCAACAGAAGAAACACCACCAGCGGAGCGCACGCGGCGCCTCCAAACCACCGAACCACGAGTCTTCCGTTGACGAACAAGAACTTGCAGAGCTTCTTGGGAGACGGCCGCGGCGAGGCCGCGAGCGCAGCCACGGGGGTGTCGTTAGACATGGATCAGTATGCTCGCGAGCAGAGACAGTTGAACGACGCGCTGAACTGGAAACAGAGCTTCGACAGATACGGCAGTCGTCTGGTGGCAGAGGTTGACGGCGAAGACGACGGGTTTTCCGTGAACTCGTTGGAGTTTGGAGGCTCCAATCCGTCCTCGGGCCATCCCAGCGACTCTACGTCGTTAGATGACGTTTGCTTCCCCGACTACTATGACAACGACATCGATGGCGGCAAGGAGAGCCCGCAATGGCCAGACTTGCGGGTGTTGCGCGAGTTTGTTCGCCACGAGCAAGAGGAGTACATCGAGCACATAACCTTCGAACAAGACGTCAGAGGTCAGCCAGAAGAACAAGGTCCACATATCAACAAGAACAAAGAAGAGTCCATTCTGCCCAAGCGATTGGAACAATCCCCAGACTCCGATGAAAACACTCCCTTGTTAGACAGCACCATGGTGGATGAGGTGGAAGGGTTCCGGCGCTCGCGCGAGTCATTACAGGTCAGACCCACGCCGGTACAACCATGGCAAAAGTCTGACGAGCAAGTCATTCCGATTTTGAATTCGCCTGTTATAGATGATAGGCACGTAAGTCATCAACATACTTCTCCAATTGATCCCAAGCTTTGCAGATTCACATATTTCAGGGAAGATCTCGACAAAACAATTCATTCAAGTACCATCAGTGGTCTTCTTTCACCAAACAATACCAAAGTCAAGGAGCATGGGTCAAAAAGGTCCAGAAAATGGAGGGACGATCAAAACAATGATGAAGAACCCAACGACAAAGAGTCTCAAACATTGAATCTCGAGGATTTGTTCTTACCTTCTCATTATGCCCGGACCTCAGTATCAGAAGATATTAGCGTCCCTTCAATCAACAACCTTGCAGTGGTGGGAGGTAACGTGTCTCAGCCGGATGGAACTACAACTTCTAATTTACAACCTCAAAGCAAATCATCCAATCTGAACTTGAAGACGGAACAGTCCATCCCCGGAACTGCATTGGGCTCTATAGCTGATCCAAATGAAAGAGTGGTTAATCCATTTTGGTTAGATGTTTTGGATCCTACTGAGGAGGAAATGAAGGTGTTGTCTAAAACATTTGGTATTCACCCCTTGACTACTGAAGATATATTCTTGGGTGAAGCCAGAGAAAAAGTTGAACTTTTCCGATCATACTATTTCATTTGTTTCACCTCATTCGATATTGTTTATGAGAGACGTTTGCAAAGAGCAAAGGAGCATGAAAAAAAGCTTAGCAAAATTCAAGAAATGTATGATAATCATGATGACATGAAAAGCATGTTTGGATCTCCAGATTTCAAGGCACGAAATAAGGGACTTTTAAGTAGAATTTTTGGGCCTAAAAGTGAGATGTATAATAACACCAATAACGTGAGCGGTCATAATTTGGCTCATAATACAAAAGACACTACTTCAGTCAATTCAAGGAACAAGAAAATCAGAGAAGGTGAGTTACTGCCCTTGAGTATGTATATCATTGTTTTCAAACATGCTGTTATCACCTTTCATTTTTCTGCAACTCCACATCCAATAAATGTCAGGAGAAGAGCAAGGTTGTTAAGAGATTATTTGACCGTTTCTTCGGACTGGATTTGTTACGCATTGATTGATGACATCACAGATTCATTTGCTCCCATGATTGATAGTATTGAAGGTGAAGTTAATGCAATTGAAGATGCTATTTTGAAAATGCATTCTGGAGATACTGATCTGGAATCTGATTCTGATTCTGAATTGGAATTTGAAGAAGAGCGAAGGGGTCATGAGAGAGTCAAAATTGAGCGGGATCCTAGTATATTCTATAGAAAGAAACGGTCCAAATCCATTGTGGAAAATAGATTCTCCAATGTACCGACTTTCGCCAGAAGATCGAGGTCTTCAAGAGGTAGTTCCTTAAAGTCTTCTTCTAGTTCCAAAAGCACAGGCTCAAAGATTTTAGGTTGGAAACGCAAGGGTGACATGCTCAGAAGAATTGGTGAATGTCGTAAGCGTGTTATGTCAGTTTCGCGGTTGTTGGGATCCAAAGCTGATGTTATTAAAGGTTTCAGTAAAAGATTTAACGAGAATTTGGATTCTGGTTCCAATAAGATTGAAATTGGAATGTACCTTGGTGATATACAAGACCACATCGTGACGATGGTTCAGTCTCTCAACCACTATGAGAAACTATTGGCCAGATTCCACTCGAATTACTTGGCTCAGATTAATATAGACATGACCAAGGTCAACAATGACACTAATGATGTTTTGGGTAAGATAACGATCTTGGGTACGATAGTTCTCCCTATCAACGTCGTCACAGGTTTATGGGGTATGAATTGTTTGGTCCCAGGTCAGGAGTACGATAACTTGAATTGGTTTTGGTCCATTGTGTGCTGCATGGCTCTATTCAGTTGCGCAGCTTATCTGTACGCAAAGAGAGTAAGCGGCTTATGAATCGTTAGCACTGTTTGCGATCCTATTGTATTCTTCAAGTTTATGCCTCCTATATAGACATTACGTATATCTACTTCACATTATATAATATTTAGATATATCATTAAAGATCCTTCGCTTCCCTCACCTTCTTCCCTTTGTAATCTCGCTATATCTTGGGATCAGATCTGAAACTGAACCAATGAAATTACCCTATATGCAGTGTTGCTTTTCTACGTGATGGCGAGCTCTCTTTTGCTTCGAAGAGGAACAGCCTGTCAGAACTCTGGACAACGTATATTTATATATCACCATACTGTGAGGTAGTAAGAAGAGAGAATTGAACCAATAACCAAAGATGAGTATTCAAATGACAATAATTTTTGGCATCTTGTTGTCTGAAATGGCAGTTTTATCTGTATTATTATTGCCATTACCGTTTGCTGTGAGGAGAAAAATCATTCGACTCAGTGATCTTGTGAAGAGCAGCCAGCATTTTGCAGTGGCATTGGGGTTTTTCACTATCCTTTTGTCGTTGCAATTTCTTGATAGTGTCAACAGGACGCGTAGAATGGATTATCTCTCAAATCCTTACTTTACCCAGGGCTATCAGCCGCCAGTGATGTCATATGATCAATTAGCAAGCAAATTTTATTCTCAAAGAAACATGTACATTTCAGGAGCCGTTTTGTATTTGGAATTGGCAATCTATACTGTGTTGGGGGTTCTCAGAAACTTGGTGCTGAAACAGGAAAGTGTAAGGTCATATTCGTCGCATGCTGCTCCCAATGAAGATGATGAAGTTGAAAAATACAAGATCTTGATCGAGAAGAAGCAAGTTGATATTGACACATTCAAGAAGCAACTTAACGGTCTACAATCCTCATATGATAGTCTCAATACAGAGTCCGAGTACGACAAAAAGAATGAGTAATCTTATCGGTTTTTTCTTTCTTTTTCCCCTGAATTAAATTTCACATAAGGAGCATAATAGTGAGTAAACGGAGGTTCGGATACGGAAACATATATATTTTGTGAAATGATAGTATTAAAATTCATATACTGTAGTATTGAATAAACAAAAAACGGGAAATAATAATTTAAAACTTGATGGCAATGAAACAACCTTAAAAACCTTGTTTAATATTACAATATTTTTACTCACATGTGATTCAGCTTCACATTGACCTCTACTTTAGTATCGAAATCTGAGACAAATGACGCCTTCCTTGGAAGAAAAGATGATTAGTTATCACTTTTTTTTCTTTTCGTATTAATCCAACGATTGATTTAGTCGTAGGAGCACTCATTCTATGAAATGTATTAGTTTCAAGCTCTTGTATATCTTTTTTTTTTTCTTTTCTTTTCTTTTCTTTCTCTGGCACCGCTCCAACACTTTCCCACCTTGATACATGTTATATAACAAAACAAAATAAACCACAAAGGCCGGTGCAACCTGGATAAATAGCCATCAAAACATCACACAAGTGACTTTACTTGCCTTCCTTTTTACTTTCAGTATCATTGCGGGCACCCGAAGCATCACTTCCATTTGTGTTGTCATGGGATGATGGTTGTGTTGTGCTTGGATCTGACGAAAGGGTACTAGATGCCAAAGGTTGCACAGAAGAAGCTGCCGACGCCAAATTAGCATTTGAAATAGATGGTGTATTACTCTGATGAGAAACTTGTTGAGGGACCTGCTGGTTCACATAGCTATAACTTGAGTATACTGGTTGACTCCCATATGATGAGTAGCTACCGTTAGGGTTATATGGCTGATAATATTGATTAGTAGCATAGTAAGGTTGTTGGTATCCATAAATTTGCTGGGTCTGTTGAGGTTGATGTTGAGCTGTTTGGTGAACTTCAGAAGTACTCAAGGCAGCCGGTGATTGCTGTAAAGCACCTGCGGTGTTTGTACCGTTCTGGGCGTACTGCTTATTATATTGTTGGTAAGCTGTCCCATAATTTGGATTTCCATTAACATAAGATGCGCTAGGACTGGTAGATTTGGCAGTGATTGCGGAAGATGCCGTTGAATTAGCATTGGATGATGGAGTAATACCGGTTTGAATGACCCTCTTTATATCTCTTACAAACAAGGGATATAACAAATCCACTATACCTTCTCTTTGTGCCATTGATAACGCTCTTTCAAATGGAATCCAAACACCTTTCAAATGCATAGAACCAATTTTGACCACATGTCTAACTTTTTCAGATTTCAAAATACCATCCCTACGACCTCGAGTCATTTGAGCAACATTCAACAACTTTGTTCCATTGATCATATTATTATCTGCTCTTCTTACAACAGAAACATTGTTGGCATCTACTTGATAGCATAATGTTTTTTCATCTTCCCACATGGTAGTAGTAACTCGTGGTCTGATACCTGGTGGTTGATACTGACCAACTGATGAGTTTCCAACGGAAGAACCTAAAGAACTTTGAGCTTGTGTTGAGTCAGAGGTTGACGCTGGGTAAGAAGTTGTAGAAGTTGAAGAAGCTTGATTATAATTTCTCGGAGTTTGATTCAATTGCTTGTTGATTTGCGGAATGGATTGTTGGTACACTGACGAATAATTCGAAGCAGGTGCTGGTGTAGCAGTAGGCGCAGCAGTCCCCGGAGCTGTGGCCGTAGCATAAGGATATCTAGCATATGCATAGGTTTGCTCAGAGGCAGAATTCCTTGGGCCACCAGCAGCTGTTTGTTGTGATATTTGAGGCTGTTGTCCCTGCTGTCCCTGCTGTTGCAGAGGAGCTTGCAGGGGTTGTTGATTGAACATGTAGTAGGATGCGTAGGGCTGGTTCATCAACTGCTGTTGTTGTTGAGGTTGTTGAATGCTCGACCCATAGGTACCATTCAATACTTGTTGATACTGTTGTGTCAGTTCAGGGTAGTAACCTGTCTGCGCGTACAGCTGCATCGACTGGGGGATGGTGGATGATGTCCTCTGTGGTATCTGTGAATAAGGGGATGGTTGGATCAGTTGGGAAGTCTGCGAAGGAGGTTGGAGACCCGTGCCCGTGGCCGATGAATACGGTAATGATCCACCTGCCGCGGCTCCAGTGGTACTAGAGGTGCCTGAGCCGGTCATTCCTGGTCCCGCTTGTGATATTTGGTACGTTGACCWATAATCCGGCAAGACTGCCTGGTTTCCAGAAGCGTGATTCTCCAAATTCGACATATTCTGTATGTTTACCCTTGAGTTGTGGTGATGAAAGCCCGTTGTTTGAACGACTCTCTGGGTCTCGGTCTGGTGGCTGAGCAGTTGCGTGCGTTGCGCCGAATGCTGTAGCCCTTCCGATGTCGAAACGCTGCCGCTGCTGTGTGTTTGGCGGTGATGTTTTGTTTCCGCCGCCTGCGTTCGTTTGCTGTTCCCGTTCTAGACGCAGACACAACCGTACGCGGATCTTGCTCGCTATCTGTCTCTCGCCTGTGGAGCTCGCGTGCCGTGCTCTCTAATTGCAGGCTTGCCGCTATTGTATCTGTCGCTGTTGGTGTTGTTTTCCCAACTGTTTAGATTTCCCGCTACTGGCAGCTAGAATGGGGCTCTTTGCTCTTTTTTGCCGGCCGTGTGCTGCGTATGGACCACTGAGCGCTCTGTACGTGTCAGTGCTGCCGATGAGGTCTGGATTGATGAATCTAGCAAAGAATTTGCTTCGACGGGGGATGGATGTAAAAATAAAGAAAATGGGAAAAGACGACGAGTGAGAGCGAGGTCTTTTTATTTTGCAGGTGGAAAATTTTATTTACTACGGCTATAACGAGTGACCCTGGGGGCCCTACCGAACGACGGCTAGGGGGAAATTGCAGCGACAGCACGCCAGGCCGCGTGTAGAGCTAGCGGGAGACGTGGTAGCGCTGCTAGAGTCTACGGCTGGCGTAATGTATGGCAAGCATTGATCACTATATCGACTGCATCTCAAAGCCTTTGTGGGAAAGAGGGTACCGGCTATTTGGCAGCATTATGCTTCTGGGCTTCAAATGGGCGCTTTCCGCGCCCGACCCCAAAAAAGAAAACCCGCAGCGGGAGCGTCCGCATGCAGGGGCGCCATTGGTGGCGAGGCAGCAGCGCCTGGCCGCCTGGCGGGGCCTGGCGGGCCCTGGTGGGAGGGGGGAGGGGCGGTCTCCAGTGGGAAAGCTCGCCCAGAGCCACACGGACTACTAGGGAGAGCGGCGGTGCTAGCGCTGCGACGTCCGCTGTGACGTCCGCTGTGCTTCCGCTGCTGCTGTACATGTACGAGCGTGCGCTGATACGAAGCAACTCTGCATCCCCAGCGCCGGCAGCAGCGGGCACAGATGCTACAGCCGCTGGCGCGCTCGGCAGCGCTAGCGAAGCCCGCTGCACATGGCGCTCCCTGCCTAATGCCGCTGCTTGATCCAGACCAGCAGGACCAGCGTCTGCTAATCGTAGGCCGCTATCTCGCACCGCATGTACAGCAAGCATTAGGGAGCTATTGTAAATGCCGCAATTTCCGGCGCGGAAGCACAGTAGACACAATGGGATAAAAATAACGATGGGCGGAGGGGTATCGCAGGGCGGACACGCCCCAAAGCGCACCCCCTCAGGCCGTCTCGCGTATTCACTAGCCACATCTCCAGCGGCAGGAGGGGTAGAAAGGGGGACAACGTCCACCTCCTTCGGACAGTCTCTGGTTGCGCCCGTGCTAGTGGGAATGCAGCAACACCACGTCTGACAGTCGGGGTTTAGCCCGACACGGCATCACCACATCACCACATCGTCCAGGTAGTCCTGTCGACGCCGCATGTGGGAGAAAAAGGAGGAGGAGCAGCGGAGGCACGGGTGGGGTCCAGGACGGTACCACCCAGGGGCGGCGGACCCTCGTTTACTGTAGCGTGGGCGCGTGCGTGCGCATGCAGCCACACGATATCTTGAATGGTGCTGTAAGTGCCCCCTCGCACTGACGCTGCCGGTGTCAACTGCGCTTGAGCATGCTTGAGCATGCTTGAGCATGACGGAGCATGAGTCTGCCGCTGCTTCCTGCTGCCTGTGCATCGCTTGCGGCGGCCGGCGTGCATATGGCGCCGCGACGTGTGTGGATCGCAGGTCGCGCATACGACGGCAACGCTGGCGACGCAGTGGAGGCGCTAGGGGTGCTGCAGCGACGCAGTGGCGGCATTGTAGCGACGCAGCAGCCACGCAGTAGCGACGCTGCACGCTGGGCGGCGGCGGCGGCGGCGGCGGCAGCAGCGGCGGCAGCAGCCAGGCGCCAATGAGATTTATGCAATCAGGGAGATCACGTGCTGGTGCACGTGATCGGTGTCTACGGTGCATTTGGTGATGGGCATTTGTAGCAATGGCTATGTACGACGATATGCGAGTCTATGGATTGCGAACCCCCCTCCCTCTCGTGCGGCAGGAAGCGCAGGACGCGTCATGCAACGGTCCCTCTGTACAAGTCCCTGATGATCCGTTTGTTCTGTATTGTTTCGGTGACGATGCCCTGGACGTTCTGGGGAAAGACCCTGCCGTACCAGACGGGGTCGTCGTCGAGCGGAAAATAGATCAAGTTTCCCGCGTAGGCGTGCCCGCCGATGTGACTGATCAAGCCGACGTCTAGCGCAAGGCCCTTGTCCGCGGCCACTCTGGTGAGCTCTTGGTTGATCAACGGGGCAAGCCTGCCGCACCGCTCGTCTCGCTGCGAATGGCCGCATATTGCCACGACGTCTCGCTCCATTGGGTGCTCCTCGAACAACGCCACCTCCAGGCTGTCGCTGTCTTTGTCTTTATCCGCCGCCAGCGCATCGGCGACGTTGGCCCTTCGAAACGGGTTGAAAAACGTCCTCACGGCACCGCTTTCGGGCACCAAGTACCTCCTGACGAAGCCCTTCGTGTGCTGCAAGTCGAACTTGATGATCTTGCAGTCCGGGAACAACATCACGAGCTGCTGGTCGCCGTGGAGCCGATATTGGCCGAGGAACTGGCGGTGGTTCTTGAGGACCATGTTGGAGATCATCACCGGATGCGCCCCGCTGAACTGTCGTTTGAGCGCACTGAGACGGCTGTTCAACGAGCCGGGCACCAACTCGATCTTGGACGGCATCTCGGCCATGGTCGCGCATCCGTGACTCAAGTTGATCAAGTGCTTCCAGGGAAGGGCCTTGGTGCCGTTCAACGGCTTGTCGAAGTCGATCTGTTTGTCGGGCGGAAACTGCGGGATGCCGCAGAACGTGCATCCCGTGTCGTACCGCGGCGCCGGCGACGTGGCGACGAACGACTTGAAGCGTCTTATTCGGAGCATTTGGCGGCGAGATATTGGAGGCCAGAGGTTGGGTTGGAATCATTTTGCCATTGCCATTTTTTCCTTTGGATTGATAATCGCGGGTGCGGCGCGTCCTGCAGACAGGCCGGGACCCCCAAAGGGACTGAGAGAGCGAGAGAGAGCGAGCGCGCGCGTCTGAGTGAGAAGAACAAGCGAAAAGCCGGAAAGGGAATATGGAGAGATAGCGCACTGCAGACAGTGCGCGGTGTGCATATCGACGGGTGCATATCGGCGGGTGCATATAGACGGGTGCGTACAGACGTGTAGAGATGTGTATATATGTGTGCGTAAAGATGTGTATATATGTGTGCGTACAGATGTGTATATGTGTGTGCGTACAGATGTGCGTGGATGTGTGCGTGGCGGTGTGCGTGCATAGATGGGGAGGGACAGGGGTGTGTGCACTCCCCGTGCGTGTAGCGCGCGGGCGGTTCTCTGCACGCTGTGGACGCGATCTGCATGCGCGTGCGCACGCACGCACGCGCACCCTGCCCTGCAGCCCGTTGATGTGCTTTTCTCACTCGACCTTGAACTCGTCCTTCAACATCCACCCTCGCCGCTCGCGGCTCCACGTCGCCACCTCGCGGAGCATCGACCGCACGAGCACCACCCAGTCGTCCCGGTCCGCAGGGATGGCAAGGTGCCGCAAGATCTCGTCCGACGGGCTGAACTGGCCGGGCGAAGCCCGCAAGTGGCCCACGAGCCGGGGCATCAACGAGTCCCTCGTCGCGGCCGGGCTGTCCGCAGCCGCGTCGCCAGCGCCCGCGCCCGCCGCCACCGTGCTGCTGGGCCCTCTGGCGGCCGTTTCCCCCGAGGAAATGATCCGCGCGTCCTTCTTGTCCTTCAATTGCTGCAAAATGGCCGACGACGACAACGCCGA
Organism: Priceomyces haplophilus; assembly: GCA_001599895.1. NCBI lineage: Eukaryota > Fungi > Ascomycota > Pichiomycetes > Serinales > Debaryomycetaceae > Priceomyces > Priceomyces haplophilus. The sequence goes on along the minus strand of BCIF01000008.1, from coordinate 566,278 downwards.
CCGCGTCTTCTTCGCAGGCCCGAACCGGCCGGCCAACCCAAACTTGCCCGTCCACGTCGGCACCCCGACGGGCTTCTTGCGCGTGAGCCGGCGCGACCGGCGGAGCGACTCGGCGGCCCTGCTGGCCACGCGGCTGGCCTCCTTCTCGATCATGCTGACGTCGTGGCTGTTGGACTCGACGATCTGGTCGTGCTGGAGCGTGCTGTGCACGCCGCCGCCGGCGAAGATGCTCTCCATGATCCTGTGCTCGTCGCTGCGGCCGCGGCCCGCGCCGTCGTCCGCCGCGTCGGCCGTGTCGCCGGCCGGCTCGCTGTGGAACCGGTCGAGCTTCGAAACGCCCATGATCTGGGCCACCTGGTAGAAGTCGTCGTCGTTGGCGTGCTGCTTGCGGTGCCGCGGGCCTGCGCGCCGCTCGGCGCCGTCGAAGAGCTCGCCCGTCTCGGTGCCCTCCTCGTTCTGGTCGCCCAACGTGAACAAGTCGTGGAGATCGTTCATCTTGAAGAACCGCCGCTGCTTCGGGTCCTTCAAGATCTTATTGGTCAAGAACGTCTTGAAGATCTGGCGGTGGTAGATCTTCTCCTCGATGGTGCCGGTCGTCATGAGCCGGTAGATGGTGATGTCCTTCTTCTGGCCGAGACGCCACGCCCGCTCGCGCGCCTGCACGTCGGTGGACGGGTTCCAGTCCGGGTCGTAGATGATGACGCGGTCGGCGCCGGTCAAGTTGACGCCGAGACCGCCGACCTTGGTGGTCAAGAGAAAGACGTTGATGGCGGTGTCGCTGTTGAAGCGGTCGACCAAGTGCTGGCGCCGCGCGATGGCGGTGGACCCGTCCATCCTGAGGTACGTGAAGCGCGCGGCGTCTGCAGCGGCGTCTGCAGAAGTGTCTGCAGAAGTGTCTGCAGCGGCGTCGGTGTCTGCGTCTGTCACAGTGTCTGCAGCGGCACTTGCGGTGTCTGCGTCTCGTGCTGCACTTCCTGCTGCACCTGCTGCGCTTCCTGCTGCACCTGCTGCTGCGTCTCGTGCTGCACTTCCTGCTGCACCTCCTGCTGCACCTCCTGCGGCACCTCCTGCCGTGTCAGCCGCGCGCAACACCCTGAGCTGGCGCACAAACTTCTCGAGGATGTCCAACATCTGTCTCGTCTGGCAGAACAAGAGCGTGCGGTGGCCCTCGGCCTCCCACAACTGCAAGAGGTCCCGCAACACCTGCATCTTGCCCGACTTGGCCGGGTTGCCGTAGCTGGCTCGATGCCTCATCTGGTCTCGGTACACGAGGTCCGGGTGGTTGCATATCTTGCGGAGCACGTCGACGCCCATCAACATGTTGCGCTTGCCGCCGACGATGGCCCGGAGGTCGTCGCTCTGCAAGAACCGCTCGTAGAGGTCCTGCTGGGCCCGTGTCAACTTGACAAAGAGAACCATCTCGTTCTTCTTGGGGAGGTCGCGCGCCACGTCGGCCTTGAGTCGCCGGAGCAAGTACGGCGACACCAAGTCGCGCAACACCACCGCGCACTTGTAGCCCGTCTGCACCTGGACGCTGGTGGCGTTGGCGTAGCCTCCCTGGTTGATGGGCACGGCAAACTGCTGTTCGAACACCGGCAACGTGCCCAATCGCCCCGGGAAAACAAAGTCAAAGAGCGACCAGAGCTCGGTGAGGTTGTTCTGGATGGGCGTCCCGGACAAGATGATCCGGTGGGGCGTCTTGATGCGTTTGCACGTCAACGCAATGTCCAGGTTGGGGTTTCTGATCTTGTGGCCCTCGTCGAGCACGCAGTAGCCCCACTGGCGCGGGAGAAGAAGGTCCGAGTACACGCGCAAGCCCACGTACGTGGTGACAAGGACGTGGCCGCTGGCGACGATTCTGTCGACGATGGCCCGGGCGTTGGCGGCGTTGGGCCGCTCGCCGTGGTGGAGGCTGGCGATGCCCTGCGCCGCGGCGTCGGGGTCGCTCGTCTGCAAGAGATCGTCCAACCGTGCAGTGACTGCAGCAGTGTCGGCAGCAGTGTCTGCAGTGTCTGCAGTGTCTGCAGCAAAGTCGGCGTTGTCTGCAGCAAAGTCGGCAGCGCCGGCAGCGGCGCTGCCGCTGCCCCGGCCCATCCCGGACCCGATGCTGTGCAAGATCACACACCGGAGCGGCGGCCACCAGCGGTGGAACTCGTTGACCCACTGGTTCAACACCGTGGCGGGCACCACGACGAGCACGGGCTTGTCCAAGAGCCCGGAGTAGTGCAACCCGGCGAGGAACGCGATCACCTGGACCGTCTTGCCCAAGCCCATCTCGTCGCCAATGATGCCGCCGGCCTTCTGGCTGTACAACTCCCATAGCCACTGCACGCCGGTCTTCTGGTAGTCGAACAACGCCGGGTAGATATCGCCGGGGAGCCGGAAGCGCGCGTCCAAGATCGAGTCCGCGACGCTGGGGTGCGGCTGGCGCCACTCGCCGAGGTCGCTACCTTTGTCGCTACATCCGGCGCCGTCGCTATTTTTGTCGCTAAATCCGGCGCTATCGCTATTTTTGTCGCTATTTTTGTCGCCGTCGCTATTTTTGTCGCCGCGGTGGCGCGACGCCTGGCGCCGCCGCACCCAGTCGCGCAAGCGCCGCTGGTACACCCGCTCGTCGCCGTCGTCCTCGTTGCGGCTGGCGCGCTCCGCGCGCGCGGCGCCCTGCTCCTCCGCGGTGGCGTCGTCGGCGCCCGCTAGCTCTCTCGCTAGCTCTTGCGGGCTGTAGTCCTCGTCGTCGCCATCGCCATCAACATCAGCACCACCGGCGTCCGCTTCGTCCGCTGCGAAACCCGGCTCGCTGAGAAAGACGTGGCTCTGTGTCGCGGGCTGGGCGCCCGCCTCGCTGCGATCCTCGCTGTGATCCTCGCCGGCTGCCTCGCCGGCTGCCTCGTCGTCCTGGCGGAACGCGTTGGCATTGCCAAACGCCGTGATCTGCCCCGTTCGCACGAGAAAGTCTCGCTCCGACTCGCCCGGAAGCCTCTCGCTGCTCGCCTGCGTGCCCTGCTGGCGTTGCGACTGCTTGAGCTCGCGCCTGGCGTCGTCTAGCCGTCTGGTGATGTCGGCGATGTCCCGGCGCCGCGGGCCCACCTCGTTCTCTTCAAACCAGCGGATGTCGTCCTTCAACTGCTTGCGCTGGCTGAGCCGCGTGCGTGGGTTGTCTAGCCGCGCCTGAAGGGCCCGTACTTTGGCGAGCGACCTGTTCAATTCGGCGGTGGTCTTGGCCAACCGTTTCTGTTCCAACTCCGTGTCCCTGCCAATGAGAGCCTCGTTGGCTTTCTGGGCAATGCTGGTCGCCAAGGCGTCCTGGTCCACCACCTTGACGCCCAACGAGCCTATGTTGTCGTTATCGTCGGCCATGGGCGCTGGGTTGTGTCGAAGTAGCGATGATTATGGAGGAAGCAACTTGATGATGTTTTTCATCCCGCGTGCAGGCGGCGGCGCGGCGGCGCGGCGGCTCGCTACTTGTGGCGGCGCGCTATTTGTGGCGACGGCTCCCGCTACGTCTCCCGCTACGGCTCCCGCTACTTCTCTCGCTACTTCTCCCGCTACTTCTCTCGCTACGGCTCCCGCTACTTCTCCCGCTACTTCTCTCGCTACTGCTTCTGAGCCCGCTGGCGCTACTTGGCGTCTCGCTGCTACACTACGTGGGGTGCTGTTGTCTATGTCTTTTATACTGTTCGTCGCTATTCGTCGTGCTACTAGCTACCGTATGTCCCGCTACTAGCTACCGCATGTCCCGCTAACAGCTACCGCATGTCCCGCTAACAGCTACCGCATGTCTCGCTACCGGCTACCGCATGTCTCGCTACCGCACGTCCCGCTACGCGCACGTCCCGCTACGCGCGCGCCTCGCTACCGAGCGCCGCGAGCGACGTCTCGTAGTGCGCAATGTCGTCGCGGTCCACCAACTGCGCGACATCCATCGCGACATTGGCGATGATCTTCTCACCACGTCCTACCCCCAGCATGAGCTTCTGGAACCACCGCTGTTCGCCCCTACCGAAGCAAAAGTTGTAGGCCGAGCCGCTCCGGTTGGCCCTCGCCGTACGGCCGACACGGTGGACGTACTCTCGCGAGGAATTGGGCAAGTCGTAGTTGATAACGTCGGAAACAGAGAGAACGTCGATACCACGCGCCATCAAATCGGTTGCAACAAGAATGTGGACTCGTTGATGGGCAAACTCCTTCAACGTCCGCGTCCGCACGGCAGACGTGTTGTTGGTGGAGTTCATGTACGCCACAACGACATCGTGCTGCGGGACGAGCCTCGCCAAGAGCAACTGCAAAAGCCGCGCGAGTCTCATCGACGCCTCGTTGGACTGGGCAAAGATCAACACGTTCTGGAGCTTCTGGTGCAGAACCAAGAACTTGGCAAGAATCAACGGCTTCATCGGCGCCCGGGCCGAGCCGCATTGGAGTTCGTATTCGTCCAAAGTGGGGGGCACCGAGAACATGTCGGAAGAGCCCCCCACCAGAATGGTGCCGTTTTGGTGTTGATGCTGGTCTTCGACAATGAGCAACCGCGGCTTCCTGAGACGGAGCCCAGCGAGCCTGCCGGCGTCGGTCGTCAACGTGGCCGAGAATATGAGCTTTTGGACGGTGTATCGGCACGTTTGCGACACATCGGCCGGGTCTTCGATGCTGCCGACGACAACCTGGCTCCAGTTCTGGAACGACTGGTTCAACAAACGATCGGCCTCGTCGATCACAAGGAACCGCAAGCTGCGCAAGTTGACGGAACCGTGTCGCAAATGGTCCACGAGCCGGCCGGGCGTCGCCACGATCACGTCGGGCTCGTTGCTGCGAAGCCGTGCGCCTTCCTCGCCAACGGTAATGTCGCTCCGCAAGCTCACCACGGAGAGATTGGTTCCTCTAGCCAACTCCTGTAGCGTCGCCTTGACCTGGCCGATCAACGGCTTCGTGGGCACCAACACAACCGCTCGCACGCGGGGCACCACGCGCAGATGCAATGCCTCGACAATAGCCACCAGGTACGCCAACGTCTTGCCCGACCCTGTGGCTGCGTTGACCAAAAGATCGCCCTGTGCGTCGGGCCGAAGCCTGTTGGCTGCTATGTCGTGAAGAAGAATCTCCAACGCCGAACTCTGCACCGAAAAGGCGTCTTCAAACCCCATGCTTTGGAGGTTTCTATGCAAAAACCCCGAGAGCGCAATGTCTCGGAACGGTCTCGTGCTTGTAGATGAGCAGTATGTCGGCGTAGCGAGCCAATTGAGGTTGTCGGTGTACGCGTTGGTGGAAACCAACCGTTTGTCTCGCGGTAGCCGTGGCTGCGGCAACGGCACTAGGTCTTGCGGAACAACATCCTGCTGGGCAACGTCGTGCTGAGAAACATCCTGCTGGGCACCATTCTGTTGCCCTGTGCTGTCCAAGGCCAGCTGCCGGAACTTCTGAAACACCGCCAGGTGCTTCGAGTGGTACTCGGTGTCGCCAGCGCCGCTTGCAGCGCTTGCAGCGCTCGCTGGGCCCGATGCGCTTCCTCGTGGTGCTGGTACCGTTTCTTCGCCGTCAGGCTCGCTCCTCGCGTCGGCACCATCTGACGCCAGTTTGTCCGATTCCAGGTCGCTCGCGTCGCTGCTGGCGTCGCTGCTGGCATCCTGAGCCTCTGGGGCGCCGCTGGCGCTGTCGTCGTGCGCTTCTTCGTCGTCTTTCTCCAGCTCATCGCTGCTCTGCAGCGACACAGAACTCAACCTTCTCTTGCGGGAAGCGGGCTCCGCGTCCAGCTCCAGCGCTGCGCTTCCTCCGTGGGCCTCGCTGGGCCAGTCCGATGGATCGAACCGAGAAGCAAACATGTTGGGTCTCGTTTGGTCTGTTGATGGGGGTCTGGTGAGACTTTTTGACATTTTCCGCATCACCTCATCGCCCGTTTGCGGCAGTGCGGCGCGCCTGCACACAGCTGATGTGATTTTCAACACGGACACCCAATCCTCAAAAAAAATCGAGAAAACCCCAATCATCAGCCGGATTATCCCATCGCTAAGCGACAACAACGACTGATAGCGCCACAGAATGAGGTTCACCGGAGTGCTAATGAGGGGCAGGTCGGCTTGGAAGGGCCCGCACGTGGTGCCGTTGCCCATAGCGGACGCCGTCAAGACGGGAACCCCCATCAGAACCAACGCCAGAAGCTGCACCATATTGCCTCAATTCGTGGGATTGAAGTTCCAGGTGCACAACGGCAAGGAGTACGTCGAGTTGGAGGTCACGGACGACATGGTGGGCTCCAAGCTCGGCGAGTTTGCCCCTACAAGAAAGAGATTCCAGTATAAGTTCTCTAAAAACTAAATAGGCGTGAGAGAGAAGAGCAAACAGCGCACAGCACGCAGAGCTAGCAGAGCTAGCAGAGCTAGACGCGCTCAGCAAACTCACCTAGAGCTGACCAACCAGAAGCTCCATTACTTGTATAAATATATCGGCACAATACACGCGGTCACGACCCATGATTTCCCCGTCAACAGGCCCCCGTTCACTGTTCACTGTTGGCCGTTCACTGTTCCTGGTTTTGTAGGCCTATCCTCGCGATCTGGGGTTGTAGTCATCCAATCGCCTGTTTCTGAGCTCGCCAGTACGGTCGAGCTCGGGCCACTTCCCCCACCCGTTCAATCTCACTACCAAGCATGTAGCGTTGTCGCTACCCCCAATGTACTCGACAAACTTGACAACCTCCTCGGCGCACGCTTGCGCGCTCGCATGCTGGTGGCCCTTCATGTTGAAGTTCGACATCACGATATCGGCGATTTCTTGGTCGGTAAGCTCGCCGGTGACTCCGTCACTGCAAAGAACCAAGAAGCTCTCGTTCCCGCCCGAACCCCCGATGGTGAAGTTCTCTATCTCCTGGCTGGTGAGCATCTTCCCCACCGCGTCCGCGTCCCCAATCACAAGCTGCGCTATATCTGGTTCTGCCGTTACTCCCATCTGCTTGAAGTTCACATCACCAAAGGCTCTGGTATTCGCTAGCGAAATGAATCTTTCCTCGCCAAACGAGTCCGTCATGAAGCCCGCGGAGTACTTGCGGAGTCTTGTGGACTCCATCGGGTTGGAAGGGTGGTGCGCTTCGGTCAACGCATGAGCAACACCATTCTTGTCGACTAGTATTGCCTTGGTATCCCCCACATGGGCAATTGTCAACTTGGAAACCGTGCCCCTGTCAAAATAGTAGTTCTCCTTCTTCTTTTCGTCGCCGGTGTCCGTTGCGTTGTGTATGGTCTCGATGAATGCAGAGGTACAAGTGGAACCAGATTGATTGTCTTCCTGGAGGAAAAAGTTATAGTCTGTTTTTAAAAATGCCAATGGTAGCCTGAAATACCAGTCGTCATCGCCTGCGACTTCAACCTGGCTCAACCTGATTCCACCACTGTTCTTGATCATCGAGCTGAAGTTATCCTTCCGATGCCGATACCATCTTCTCCAGTATCCTCCGATGTTCTTGCTGTAGCTCTTCACGAGCTCGTTCCGTTCCTTTTCCTTCTTTAGATTGATCAACACGTCGCCGTTCTCCACTTCCCTGCTGAGGTTCTGCGAGAGGTACTCGGAGCATTGCCCCCCGCCGTGCCCATCGTAGATGGCAAAGTTGAACGCTATTCTGTCGTGCGGCAATTGCATCACGTTGGCACTGTACTTGTCTTCGTTGTACAACCTGCTCACTCTCGATGTGAAATGCCCAAAGTGCGACGGACTCTTGAGTAGTGGGACCTTCAACTTCATCAGACGCTGCAATTGAGCCGAAGCTACCGGTTTCGAGGGCGATCTGTCCATGGCCGTAAACGTCACGAAGTCGGAAACATATCTTCTGTGACTGCTGCCGATATAGGGCTTCTTCAGGATCCCTTTGGTGCAATGGTTGACATTGGAGATCATCTCGTGAAACTGGTGATCTTTGGAACCTCCAACCGTAAATTGGAACCCTTGTCTTAGGGATAGTGCACACCTCCTGCTTGTGTTTATTCCTAAAAAAGAGATATGATTTGTTTTTTTACTCCGGTTTCAATTTTTGCCCCATCCGAGATATCTTTTGATGTAATATACTACAATGTAATCTACAAAATCAATGTGTCGTCACGTTCGTCATCATCATCATCGGCATCAGCGTCGTCGGAGACAGCGTCCGAGAAGGGCGTGGTGGATGCACGGTGGGACAGGTCGCCCTGGAACCGCGAAGTAACCATATCTTTGATGCCAACGGCCGTGCCACCAAGTCGACTCCACAAACTGGATCTCTTCGAGTCTCCCAGAAAGAGCCCCCGGTTCAAGGAGTCTATTCTGTTCGAGATGTTCTCGTCCTCCTGGTCGTCGTCGTGATAGGCGAAGTCCACCCTGTTGGTCGTGTTCCCGGCAAGAAACCCGTTGAATTCTCTTCTGTTAGTTTCGTAGTTTAGGTCGGCAGCAGCAGCGAGGCTTGCCGAGGGGTATGCCGCGTTCTCGGTTGCGTTGTTTCTCTGTTGGTTTCTCTTGAACAGCTCCCTATCAATCATGCGTTTCCCCTCGGCAATCACAAGGTCGGTTCTTTTGTTGTTCAACTGCTCGTGGTCAACCGACGCCCCATGCGTGTCGTCGTCGTCAAAAGCCCAGGAATCGTAGAATCCAGTACCCAACCCGAGCCTTCTCTTGAGCTTGTCATACACATTGAACAAGTTCAACACCACCGGGATCAACAAAAGCCGGGGAAGCCAATCGTTCATCAAGTTGAAGAGCCCGGTCAAATGAATGGATTTCCCGAACCACGACTCAAAGACTGAATCACGCGAGATGAACATCGTGATGAAATTATAAGACAACGGTATGGTCAACCTGGCAATGTAAGTGGCATAAAAACATGCAGACACCGGGTCTGAGTTCAAACTCACGAGGTGATACATGTTGAATATTTTGAGACGGGTCAACGAGTTCAACGCTGCAATCAACATGTAAGAGAAAGTAATGATGGAAATCATCAACTTAAGGGTGTCTGATTTCTTGAACCCGAAAGAATACAACACCATATTCATGAACGAGAACCTCGTCGAGTGGAAGAACTCGGATTCGATCACCACAAACGACGATAGAAATAAGACTATCGACCAGAACCGGTTGGATGCTGGCACAACGTAGTAATATATCATGAATCTTGATCTCGGCAGAAGTAGACTTGCTCTCCCGGAGGTGTATCTGAACGTCAATTGATTTCTCTCCTCCAAGTTGGACGTCGTCTTGGCGTTTATGATGTCTTCAAGCATGGTGATTTTTTTGTAACAACTCTCGAACTCGGACTTGTAGGCCGCGTACTTGTTCAAGTTCATATTGAAGCTTGACGAAAGCTTCGTCATGTAGTTGGCGCTGATAAGATCCCTCGAAACGGGGCTGTTGGCAGAATGCAGGCTCTGTCTCTCTACCGCGTCCTTGAGGTCTGCCGGGATCTTGTTGTACAACAGATAGATCCAGTCTCTGAGTCTGATATCTCCGTTTTCCCCCTGGGAAAAGTTCCTCTGCAACTCCAACACTTGCATGATGTCCTCCTTCACGCTGATTTTCGTGTCTTCCAAGTTGTCCACCAACTTGGGCACCTGGCTGTAATGATGGTTGATCCGCTGCATGATGTTGCCGCTGACCCACTTGTTGCGCGGGATCGACACGAGGCCGTGTCCCATCAACCAGAGCGCTAGCGCTAGCGAGTAGATGTGCGACATCGCTATGATCACGAGCTTCAACTGCGTGAACGACAACCCGCCGACCTCAAGAAAAAGGTAGACCACGCCCGCCACCAGCACCGCCAACACCGTGAGCTGGAACTTGAGGTTCTTCTTCAACGCGTCCTTCAACTTGTCGGCCTTGTTGAACCACCCGGACCGGTAGAACTCCTGGAGCACCGGTAGCAAGAGCCATGTCAACAAGAACGTCACCCAGTAGTTCGTTTTCCATAGAAAGAGGATGGCGTTCTGCGAAACGTGAAACCAAACCTTCTCCAGCGTCGAGTTAGCCGCCACGTAGTCGATGGGGAGAAGAAAGATGATGGAGATGGGAATGAACACCGATAGCATCAACGAGATCTGCGTGTACGCCGGGTACCGGAACACGTTTATATAGAGTCTGATTCCATATAGTGTCAACAACAAGGAAAAGGTGTAACTCAAAAGTGGAACGATCCACATACTTTCTGGCTCCTTTTATAGCTCGGTGTCGGTTGCCGTATTATATAATTTGTGCTCCGGGCAATTGGTTGTTTTGCCTGAGCGGTTAATTTAAGAATGATCAATTTCCAACCACTATATAAATACTTCTGGCTATCTAAAAGTGCTGTAAAAACAAAAAAAAATATTGCTGTAAAAGCTTGCGACTATAAAAGGGGCAGCAGATTATCTTCGGGAGAAAAGGCAACCACCAATGTCGGAGCAGGAAACCAGTGCTGAGACGCCCAAGAAGAAGACGGTGGGGTTCTCGCCGTTGCCGGAACAGGAGCTATGGGAACACCACCGCGACGTGAGGAGGAAAGAGGAGGAAAGACAACGGTCGAACCCGTTCCACAAGATCCCGCCGGAGTTGGCGCACTTGCAGAAGAGGAAGCCCGCGCCCGAGCCGATAGACAAGACCAGCGCCGACAGCGGGCGCCGCAACTTTGGGCCCAAATTCGAGGAGATAGGGGAGCTCAGGTACCTCGCGGTGAAGGACATATCGGTTCAGAACAAGGAGACCGAGTTGAACTTCAATTACCCCGAAATATGGAGGCCGATCCCCGGCAACCAGGTGCTTGTGGATATCACGTATGCTTCGCTCAATTCGTTTGATCTCAGGAAAATTCGTCAGTATTTGCTCAACGTGAGCAATGTGAAGGTGGGATTGGGGTACGAGTTTGCGGGCCGGGTGCAAGAAGTGGGCAAAGAGTTCCAGAAAAGTGGCGAGTACAACGTAGGTGACGTTTGCATTGGGCTAATCGACCCATTGGAAAAGAAGGGAGCCCTTTCCTCGAGTCAGGTAATCACACCTGGCAGAGACGTTTTGATCAAGATTGATGAGGACACCCTAGCGAAAGTCGACGGCATAGATGTGCAACTTGACTTTACCAAGCCTGACTCCAATGAAGACTTCCAGGTAGACTCCTCTTCCTCGTCTGTATCGTCAGAACCGATCGACACACCCGCCGTGGAGTCTCATGAAGCCGATGTCCAGGACGGAACTTCCGGAACACCAAAGGCACCAAAGGCAACAAACGTACCAAAGGCATCACAGGGAAATATGTCAGTTGGGTTCAAGTTACCTCCTTTGGCGAAATTATCTACATTCCCAACTTTGTATTGTAGGGCAAGGCAGATTCTTCGCCATTCTGACTCGGTGTTCCAAAAGACCGGGAAGGCAAACGTTTTGATCAATGGTGCAGATACCAACTTGGGCTATACGATCATTCAACTACTAAACTCGTCAGAATATTCATATTTAACTGAATTGAATTTGATTTTAACTACGAGAGAGAGTGAAGCTCAAAAGTTACATAATTTCGTATCCAAATACACCAGGGGTGCCTACTTTGATCCAGCAAAAGTCAAAAGAGTTCAAATAGTTTCCTTTGATTTGGCATTTGATGGAATTCTTTTATCGGGAGAGAAGCCCCCCATAAACTTTAAAAAGCCCGCCTTCTTTGCATCGCAGATTGTTGGTGCTCTCTTGCATGACGAAGAACCGGGTGCAAATACTATCAGCTTGGAAAACATCAATGATTACAAGTTGGACCTCATAATAGACATTGTTGGTAGCGGTAAGTACTTCCAGCACTCTGTGAAGTTTGAGACTATGGATGCAATAAATCTCCCTCTTCATGAGAAGCTCGTCGAAAGCACTTCTCTTGTGCAGCTTTTTCTGGGGAAGGTCAAAGAGCCTCTTTTGATAAAATTGATGAAGCCCAAACCACTGGGCTCAGCTTTTGTGTCCGCGTGCAGCTTCTCAGTGTCACTGCCCACTTACAGCATAGACAAGCTCTCCCAGACCCCCTCACCAATCAACCTTTGGAATTCAAAGTGGACCTCGGGCATTGCCAACTCCTATTTCTCGAAGTACAACTACTTCAGCGAGGTTGATCTCAAAATAAATCGCCAATGGGTCATAGAGGGTTTAAATCTTTTGCTCAAAGGAGAATTGAAGTTCCACCTCGATGCCTATGTGGACTGGCGTAACAACTTCAAGAAACACATCAAGACACTTCGTAATAGAGACAACAAGGTCCTTTTTCAAGTCGAGTCCTTCTAGGACCCTACTCCCTCGAGGATAGTGTTCCTCTTTTCACAACATGACTGTATTTATATCCGCTCATTGATAGCCTCTCTCCCGTGATAGTTCGTTTTATATAAGGTATTTTGCAATGAATGGAGATTTCGATATTTGGATCTGATATTTGTAGCCCGGGCGAGAGGTCCAAGTTAAATCCAAAAAAAATAATAATATCAGGGACTCAAATTTTTGAAGATCAATAACATTACTAAAGCAGAATACTCTACGGTCATTTGAGACAACAGCTCCTCCTGAAAGCTCTATATATTCACATGCAGACAGCTTGTATGCGTTTACCATGTCACAAGGTTCAATGAGTGTCCATTCGCTCATCGATAGGTTTTCTAACGTAGAAAACAAGAAGTCTGAGACAGATAAACACAGAAACAAGAACAAAACGGCAGAGGGAACGTCAAAGAGTCAGAAGCACGAAATTGATAAAGAGCAGCTTGAAAAATCGGGTCTCTTGCTGTTGTTGGGCCCCAATGTGGCGTCTTTCCCATTTTCTGAACAAGCATACATCGAGCTGATCAAGTTGAGAACAGAACAAGAGCGAACCAAGCAGGAGTTCTATCGAGCTGAGGTGGCTAACAAGAACTACTCCATTCTTCATGCGGCAATTAGAGCTCAGATCCCTCCCAACTTGATCCCGTTTATGTGTGTGGGAAACGGACTTGAGCCTTTTACGAAGACTGAGCAACAATCACAGCAACCATCGCAGCAACAACCACAACGTCAATCACAGCACCAACCGCCTGAAGGTCCAAATACTTCAGCGAAAGCCGCTAAACAACGAAAACAGTCTGAACAGTCGGCGGCGTCCACCATGATGCAAATGACACAAGGAGGTCAAACTCAACAGCAAAAGACTCCTCCAGAAACGGCCTTCAAAAAGTCTCACAGTCGTAGTGGGAGTATTGATATGTATACAAATGATCTGCTCAATGCTAGTCCGATTTCACCCATGAACTTTAAGTTTGGATCTGGAAGTACAAATGCTATCTCGACCCGACGTCCACTCTCCCCTGCTAAGATCGGAGCAGCTGCGGTAGCTAGTTTGGCGAATCCTACTACCCCTTATAGGTCGAGCAGAACCCCCTCGAGAATTAATCCTCTGCACCAACGCCACTTTTCAATGCCAACCGATCTCAATAAGCCTAAATCAACAGGCGTGGATAGGGAAGAAGCCTCCAAACTTAAGCCGCCTGCACCTCCATCTATAGTTACATCTGGTGCTGCGAGTTCTCCATCAATCACGCCACAGAATTTGCAGTCTCCACTTGGAGCAACCTCGTCCATCCAAGTGAAGGCGTCTGCGGCTCAACCTTTGCATAAACAAAGCAAAATGATTCAACCTCCCTCTCAAGAATCTATGCAATCTTTTCAACATATCATTCAGTTTCACCACTGGACACCAGGTACGCAACCTTCAAATCCCGGCAACAGTAGTATATCTACTCCATTCCGTCAGCAGCAGCAGCAGCAGCAGCAACAACAACCACAGCCACGGCATTCTCCTCCCCTAACTCAACACACTCACAAGCGGCACAAATCAAATTCTGAAAACATGTCTATAGACCTTTCACAATCTCAGGATTATGTGACATATAGAGAGCCTCTGGGTGCAGCTAACTTCTCCGGTTATCGTGAAGATGAAGACGGTGACATCGCCATGGATACAAGTGCCATTGTCGAAGATAACGAGGATACGACAGTCGATCCCCAGAATAAGGAGCGCAGCTCGCTGCAACAGTTGGTTAATGAAGCGCCGATACAAAAAACTGGTATTTAGGACACTGAGCTCATAGCAGACTCGTCATTGTGAGGTACGGTTCTGTACCAGCTGGGAAAGCCTGTCACCGAATTTCGAAGCCATGGAAGAAGAAGATGTTGTTGCATATCCTGGTGAATATCCTGATACATATCCTGGTGCATATCCTGGTGCATATCCTGACGCATATCTTTATGAGTATCTTACTACACTAAACGTCGTCGCTACTATTATGACTTAAATATAAATGCATATTTCAGAATCTTTTATCAAAGACACCCAAGCTCAAAAAAAGAAGCTCTGGGATTTTATTTGTAAAGAACATTGGCCAATGGTAATAGTTCCCCTGTAGCCTTTGCCATCTATAGGCCATTTTCTCTAGTTTGTTATAGATTAATGGGGTTTTTCTTTGTCAACTCATCAAGTAAGTGAGAAATCTTTAAATAGTTGCAAATTTTTACTAAAATATCCATCAAAACATAAAACATGATACAACGGGGGTCAAAACACTCTCAATTCAAAGGACTTATCCACCCTAGAGGCTCTACGCTAATGAAAGAGAACTGTGAGTTCTTAGAGGCTTTTCTGCCACGAGAAGCTTACCAAAAAGGAGACGGCTATATCTGAAATGCAGGATGAACGTGCATACGAAAGAAAGCTGCTGCAGAACACCTATTCATTAGTCCGGGTGGAAAAATACGTTCTTTTCAAGTCAGCTCTTCTAGGTAACTACAACTACCAAATACACCAATCCGATCAAGTGCTGGCGAGAAACTCCTAGACAGTTTATATGAAGTGGAGTATTTATTTGGCTACTAAGCTCCTTCTTATTTGTTCTGATCTGCCTGCTACACAGTCGTTTATTGGCTAGCAAAGCTGTCATACTGACTTTTGGCGAATAGCTCTATCTCTTGTAGATTGACCACTGTCATCTCATCGAGGTCATTGTCGTCATTCACCTTCTCTTCATTGACATCTTCATCGTCAGAATCTACGGGCGCGGGTTCAATACCCAACTTTTCGAATGTTAAATCGGTCTTTTCCAACGAGGTGTACTCCTTCTTGAGATCGTGAGCAAGGCTTCTGAGCCGGACTTCCGAAACGAGGTCACTAATGATCCAAGCACATAAATCTTGTAGCCATATCTTATCATAGACGTAATAGACATCATGGTATCTGAACAACTCTTTTACCCGCAACAAGCTCTTCAATACTAACCTTTTCCCACCTCTGAGGTTATAGTAGACATCATCCCATACCTTCATGACCAAATTATAGTTTCTATGTAATGGATATGAGAGTGCTCTCCTTATGCTCGTTATCACTGCAACTTTCAATAATGACTCCTTCACCTTGCTATTGTTGATAACTAACTGTGAATCAAGGAAGGAAAATTGAGCAGTGAGTTTTCCCACCGTCCAAGCACTTTCAGAGCTATGTTCACCTTCATTTTCTCTCATGTCAAAATGGTAGGCGAAAAGAATTGAAATGAGCAAAGTGAATAGCTCGGGGACATGACGATCATCAATCAAGTAAGACTTTCGAGGGAGCTCCAACATCTTCTCTTGCTCTTCCTTGGTGAATTCTACAGGCATTATTCCTGTTTTATCTCCATCCAGTTGAAGCTGACCCTTGTACCACTTCATAAACTGTTTTGTTGTGGGTGACTTCCATTGCAATAATCTTTTGTAGACATCGTCTTCGTCTTCAGGAGGGGAGTTCTCCATGATATACTCCGCTGCATAGAACTCAGGGTCAAACTTTATATTTTCTTTGATCAACCTCTCAATAATTCTATCATTAGGTGCTGTTCCCTCTGGATCACCCAATTCATTTATATCATTACCATTAGCCAAAGAGGTACCTATAATCCCCGTGTATGCAAAATTGAAACCATAATACACTTTCGTGATCTCACTGGGCTCTTCCTGTTGCTCTTGAGGTATTTCCCAGTTGAACGCTTCTCCCTCTGATTGAAGCCCCTGAGACTCACCTTGAGGGAGTTCGTTGCTTATATCAAGTTCCTGTATCAACGGCTTTGATTTGATCTCATTTCCATCGCCATTATCGAGCCCTTGAGGAGCTTTATTTGCGACTCTTGCGAGAAGCTTAGAGGTCAAGTCCAAATCAGCAAAGTGCTCACCCTTGTTGAGTTTGGGAAGCTTGACTTTTATGTGCTCGGAAGAAGCATCATAGGAAGCGCTAGATCTCTCATCATCCACACATGCGCCAGGAAGCCGGATCCTTAGATAATATGGGCTCAACGAAAATATGAAGAGCTCATCTTCCACAACCATCTCGATACTTTTCGCATTGAAGCGGATGTGAGCCACTTTTATTGATATGAATACGTACTCCTCATCCTGATCTACGCTGAATAATGGAGTGATCATATTGCCTTGAGCTCAATGTTTTGATGTGATCAAGAGAAGATTATGAATATGGGAGACTCTTGAGATGTATTTTGACATGAGCCGCACGATGAATTTTTTGAAAATGAGATGATTAATCTGTATAAAATCAAACACACTACTGATTATCAAATCAAATTACCATTATACCTAACCATGCCGGAACCAACGGCGTCACCAGCGAAGGAATCCGAGAACAAAGAGAAGAGGGTCTCTCGTAGAAGGTTTGTTGGCAAAAAATCTGATTCCACACAAGGAGATGGCCAGTCTCTTGTAAAGTCATCTCGTCGACAAATTGGAAGAGCAGTAAACCAAATACCAGAAGATATTTTGAACGATAAGGATCTAAACGCTGCAGTTAGCTTGCTACCATCGAACTACAATTTTGAGATACACAAGACAGTGTGGAACATCAAGAAAAATAATGCCAAAAGAGTAGCATTGCAAATGCCAGAAGGTCTTTTGATTTACTCGCTTACCATCTCCGATATCATTGAACAATTCTGTGGAGTCGAGACTGTTGTCATGGGAGACGTATCGTACGGTGCATGTTGCATTGATGACTATACGGCAAGAGCATTGGATTGTGACTTTATCGTACATTATGCCCACTCTTGTTTGGTTCCAATTGACATAACAGCAATAAAGGTGCTTTATGTTTTCGTTACTATTAGCATTGATGAAGTCCATTTGTCAAATACCTTGAAGAGGAATTTTGATAAGGGAGCCAGATTGGCAGCATTTGGAACTATTCAGTTCAATCCAACCATACACAGTATAAAATCCAAACTCGAGCTTGATGAAGAGAAGCCATTATACATTACTGCCCCACAAAGCATGCCATTGTCCAAGGGAGAGGTGCTTGGTTGCACGTCTGCAAGGCTCAACAACGATGATATAGATGCCATGGTTTACATAGGAGATGGTAGGTTTCATCTTGAAAGTGCAATGATACATAATCCCCATATCCCTGCCTTCAGATACGACCCGTACTCAAGAAAATTCACGAGAGAATATTATGATCAAAAACAGTTAGTGCGTATCAGGGAAGATGCTATTAGGACGGCAGGTAAAGCCAAAAAGATCGGTTTGATTTTGGGTGCTCTTGGTAGACAGGGGAATCCAGTCACTTTGGATAACATTGAAAATTCGTTACGTGAGAAGGGGGTAGAGCTGGTTAAAATCATTCTCAGTGAGATTTTCCCCCAAAAGTTGGCTATGTTCGATGACATAGATGCTTTTGTGCAAGTAGCATGTCCCAGATTATCTATAGATTGGGGGTACGCTTTTGAGAAACCTTTATTGACCCCATACGAAGCCATGGTGATGCTTGAACAAGATAAAAAATGGGATGATGATTATTATCCTATGGACTACTACTCAAGAGACGGTTATGGAAGAGGGAAAATACCTAATCACGGCCAATGAGTGATTTATTATATACTCAAATATGAAAGATCAGTTTTTAACTGACTACGACTCTAATTCAAAACTTTTGGTAAACTGTGCCAATTCTTCTTCAACACCCAATAGTGTTGCAACTTCTGTACTCGACCATGTAAACTGGATGCTTAAGTATTCATCTACTATCAACTCAAAGAATTTGTAGAATTTTGAGAATTTTAAAGCCGACTCAGATATCACGTTGTTAACTACTATTGGTGAGTTCAATTTTAAGAGTGATTCTTGAATCGACAATGATGCATTAGGTAGGAATGCTTGGATTTTCTCATTCACCTCCGATACTTTTTCTGTGGTGAATAGATTGTTTTGGGTTATTGGCTCATAAATAGACACTTCGAAGAAATCATCAGAGGGGGGTAAAATCATACAAACAATGTTATGATAGTCATAAAGTCCAGCCCCAGAAAGTAAGTAGTCAAATTGAAGCTGTGTCAACTCTTTTGTCAAGACGTCAATTTTCTCGCTGATTTCCAACACCTTATCACTTAAGAGACTGATGGACATAATCTTTGAAAGAACAAAATCCAAGAAATTGCCTTTGATTGTCAACAGATCCTTTTTATCACTGAATAACTTGTTACTACTGACATGCCGATAAAAAATGTCAACAGGTCGATCGATGATCAAGTCTATAAGTCTTTGGTTCTCTTCCTTCGGCAAGTTCAATAAGGTACCAGATGTAGTCTGTTCAAATAACGGCAATGTATTGGAAAAAAATTCCATTATCCACTCTGGAGGCTGTAAATCAAGATTCAACTCCAACTGGGCCAGATTACTGCTTTCAATGGTTGCCAACTTATTCGTTATTGTAGTGAACACCTTGTTTTGGGTCGAGTGGATCACCTCATGGATCACCTTTAGTAACTCACTATCTTCATTTAACTGCTTAGAGAGAATGAATGAATAGAGCTCAACCAAATTGTAAATCGCAAATATGGTTGACAATTTTGTCTCTGCTGATATAGTTTGTTCTATTTTTGACTTGACCGGTCTGGCTAAAGATGCCAAAATTTTTTCAACAATTTTATCCATGATATCTTTAAACTCGTTTTGCTCGTCTACAGTTCCCAAATCATCTATAGTGAAAATGCTTATGATTGTCTCGGATTCATTCACTGCGACAGAATGGACATATGCTAGTAATTCACCTATGAAGCGTACTGGATCGTGTGCGGCCATAAGAACCGGTCTTTGATGGTCATTTGACGAAATGCTAGCTCTACGTGAACCAGAAGAAACAAGACTTCCATTTACTTGATTTAGAAGATCGTCAACCAATTGCTTGGATCTTGTCTCTGAGAAGTTAGATACAACTGAGTTGAAGTAATTCAATCTATTTTTGAGATACCTCAAACATTTGTGCAAAGTCACAGTTCTCAGCTTGGTATTCAAAGAGTATAGGTTACTCAAAGTTCGGTTCGTAAATGTGACAATTCTATCGATGGCTTTGTCAATCAACTGGTTCAATTGAGACATTATTTTTATCCCTAGGTTGGAGCTATCAACGGAAAGTAGAATTGAACAGTTTTGATTCACTGTTTCAGCCTTTTCTAAAACATCGAAAAATTCGTCATTTATTTCACCGTCTTTCAAAACATACTCTTCGTACTCGTTGAGCGTGAACTTTTTCTTGAAGCTAGTCAATAGACCTTTCTTCATTTTCAACTCTAGTCTCTTGGCACCAAGATTCTTGATTTCAACATTGAACTTTTGAGAATCGTTGTAGTTTTTGTTTATTCTATCATTTGTGGATTGGTTCAACAGGTTTAACTTTGACAATCGTTCCTCAAGAGATTTCAACAGATCCACCAACGGATGATACTCTCTCAAAAGCTTGGTTTTGTTTTCTACCAAACTGCTTTCCAACCTCCCTCTCAACTTCTTTCTGGCAATTGATCCAATGATACCGGGCTCTATTAAATCATCAATTTCATTACTGGCTTCCGGGAACTCCTCCTCGAGGTCGGTGAATATATCTCTCAATTGTGAGTCTCCAAGCGTGTTATTAAGAACTCTGGAAAGTCTGATGGACAAATTACTTGATTTTGGTGTCTGCTTGGAGGAGTCATGAGTGCCGTTGTCTTCACTTTCTACTTCCTTCTCTATCACGCCTAATGACAAATTTGCATATCTCTCTGCAATTTTGTCACTTTCTTCTTCTTCTTCGGGCTTTTCAGATTGAACTTCTTGCTTCTGTTCCTCAAAATTTAAAAGGCCCTTGGTAAGCGTGTTCAAAGATGTCAAACGTTTTCCGAAGCTCTCAATGTTTGATGAAATCGGCAAAGATAATGCTGGTTGAGGTTGGGGCAAGTCATCATCATTCAGAAACGAATCTAGGTCGATGAAATCCATTATTTATGCCATGAGTTGTTAAAGTTCAAGTTCAAGCTTATCGAGAAGTTGTTAACAACCAATTTCGATGTCCATATTCACTCAGGCACAATGTACAGGATCAAAATGATTTTTCAAGACTTTGTTCAATTATATCTCCATAAATACATAAAGCAATTGACATCTCATCATAATAAATAAACCTAAATCAAATGGTACTATAAAGATATGAAGAAGCTTCGAAGTGTAAAAGACTTTCTACTCGAAGAACCTTCCCAGCAAACAAAAAATAGTAGCCATATCGAGATTTGGGGCAAAAAAAAATTTCCAATATAAAAAAAGTAATGATCCATATAAATAAAACCCAAATGAATTGAAGTTAGGACTGACCAGCAGTCACATAAGTGAGATACACTCGCAATTGATAGCATCAAAAGTGAAATAAATTAACAAAACTGCATGGTTCATGTGAGCAAGTCATTGATGTTGATACTGACTCGTCTTCCATGTGTTTGATGATTACTAAGATTCTTAGCCGAGCCGTCGCTTACACCTGCAGCAAGCAAGATCGAGGAAATTCCATCAGAGGTAGAGTTCTCGTAGCCAGAACGACCAGAAGAACTTGAAGTAGCAATATAATTGAGGTGATTCAGTGGGAGTGTTCTGTTCGTGACAACGTTGGATAAGGGAGACACTTGGGCGGAGCCGCTCAATGACTGCAAACACTTTGAAGCATTCACTAGATCAACCATGTCATCATACGTCATTTGATGCGCAGATCCCGATACTGGTTTCAATGGCGCTGTCATTTGATTCACAGGCGTAGCTGGCTCCAACGGACCATGCTGATATTGACGACCACCTTGACCATCCATAGGAAAACCATGGAAACTGACCTGAGTCGGACTCAGAACAGCAGATCCCGAGTTTGATGTTGATTTGAAAACATATCTTGACTGGGAATCTATCTGAGGAGGTGTCATAAGTGCATTTTGTGTTTTCTTTGGCGTCGCCAGAGAAGTAGACAGTTGTCGACCCTTTGTTGATGGCTTGGCGTTTTGCGTTTTTGCAACTTTTGCCAGTTTTTTGCTCTTAACGCTGACAGGAGTGGAGTACACATTTATATCCGAATTGAGAATGAAACGAGGCTCCGATGAGCTCTGTGTATCACTGGGAAGTGCGACTGAATCTTCTGTTACCTCGTCTAGCCTCAATTCACCATAACCCTTGTCAGTTGGTTTCAAACAGTATTCGGGGAAATCCACACCAAATACAGGAATCAACTCGTATCTGATATGGAAACAAAAGCGTCTTGCCAAAATACGACACAAGTCAAAGGGTAACCAAGTACCTTGAATCTTCAAAAAGCCACCCCTAATCCGTTTGATATAAGGCTGATACAGCCTCGGCGTGGACTCGAGTAGCTTTACGATGTCAGCCTTTGCATGTGCCTTGATGTATTCCGAGCTCAAGGATGCCTTCCAAATACCAGTCAAGTGAACGAATCCCGTCTCATAGTCCCATATGACCCAGTGACCGTTTACAGGAAACTGGAACACGGTCAAATAGTTTCTTGCTGGATCAATCGTTGATGTAGAATATCTCTTGATCTCCACCAGCGGATAGATCACGTCTTTCAACAACTCCAGTTTCTGGAGCGGGATCGGCGTCGAGGTCGAATCACCAAGTGGCGAGCTGGTGGGCAATTGGTGGATAGGATAGTTTATCCGGTGCGTGTCGTTCCCAATGTTGACCATGCTGTTTGAGATGGCTTCTGGAGACGACGGCTGCAAGGACTTGACACGGCCACCACCGGAAGAGAACGAAAGTGGACTCAAATCCATCAAGGATCCATGCGAGCCGGCTCGCGATCCCCGTCCCGATCCGGACTTGCTCCCATTCGAACCACCCACATTCGAACCGCTCCCCGTAGAACTGCTTCCGTTCGAGGTGACAATGGGGTTCGAGTGCAACTTGCTCACCAAAGACAGCTCCTTGTTCTTGCGAGAAGCCTGCCCCGCCAGGCGATGCTCTGTCTTCTGCGGCCCCTTGCCCCTGTAGGCTTGCCGAAACGGCGCTGCCTCGTGCGGTGCCACATTTTCTCGCAGAGCGCCGCTCGCTGTCGCTAGTTGCTGGTTCTGCTGGTTCTGCTGGTACTGCTGGTGCTGCTGCTGGTGTTGCTGATACTGCGGATACTGCGGATACTGGTGCTGGTACTCCGGCGCCTGTCGCTGTCCGAGCCCCGCCGGCACCACCACTGCATGGCCGATGTACCCGCCCACGTACTGCGCCGGCTGGCCAACCTCAGCGCCGCCGACTACCCCAAGTGGCCCAAACTGCCGGAATTGCACCTCGTCTCCCCTAAACACCAGGGGCAACTTTTGCCTCTGTCCTCGTTGTCCTGGAGCGTATCTATCGGGTGAATAAGAAAACATATGAGGCAACATAGTAGCCTTCCATCGGACCAGCGTCTCCGGGTTTACTTTGTCTCCGATCCTTATGGTAATAATCAAGGGCTAAAAGTAAAGAAAACAACCAGCTGGAGAAGGGAAAAGGCAGCCTTTTTATACAAGGGCAGCCCAAAGTGTATAAATATGTAGATTCTGGATTATATGACACAAAAGGCCCCCTCGCGTTATCTGCAAAGTTGGAACACCCTCCCACACGCTGGACGCCGCTACCCGCCTAGGACGCTGCGCGCTGCGCGCTGCGCGCTAAACGCTCCCTGCGCTGGGGACACCGCCCGCTAACTTCGGCTCCGCTCGCGGGCACTGCGCGAACACCGCCCCGGCAGCCCCGGCAGTGCAAAATGCGGACCCTGCGGGGCCTGCGGTGCCAGTGCAGCTGTCATCGGCGCAGCTGCACTGGTGCGATCGCACTGCTAGCGTGTGCTAGCCATTGCTGGCGTGTGCCTCCAGCCATGGGCTTCTGGCACGACGCTGCCGGTGCTTCTGCGCGACGATACGCTATCGGCCCTGGGCAAGGGATGGACACCCGGGCCAATGACAGAGGGCGGCCCTTGTGGCCTGCGCAGCGACCGATTGTGCTCCACAGGACAACGTGCTAGCCCAGCCGGGGTGAAAGTCGCAGTAGTGCACTGTATTAAACAGGGATGAGCTTATCCCTGAGCGATAACAGCCAATGATCACGGGGCCCATTGTGGGAAGCTGCAAAAGGTCGGGTTGCGCATTTCCTGGCAGCTTATCGGAGGTCGAAATTTCAGGGATCGGACACCGCTCGGGGCCAATTTGAAACACAGCACTGGGGATTGAGGCTAGAGCACGCAGACGACCAGAACCGCCACCACGATCACGGCCAGGAGCGCCAGCTGGCGAAGGGGTGCTCGTGTCTGGGTGCCCGGCAGCAGGTCTGGATTACGTCAGCATCGTGCCGATATTACGTCAGCGACATGCACGGGCAGCTAGCCGTGCGCAGGTTTCGATGAGAGCAGCGACAGAACAGGACAGGAAAGGACTCGGACTGCCCCCCCTGCAACCCAACAGGGATATCGAATCAGACATTGACACTCGTATCAGGATCGGAGCAAGGCGCACGGGGAAAAGACGTCGCTGCAGGCCCGATCGACGGCAGAGGCAGGTGATGCGATGGCCCGGCTGTTTGGGGGACAATGTGGCGAGTGCAAGCGCAGCATCTGGCTGCTCTGGCTGCTCTGGCTGCTGCGGCTCTTGCGGCGCTTTTGGCCGACCGCCTGGAACCGACCCAGTGTCAGCACGACACTAGCACTACACACTGTAGCGCAATCTCGCGATCCCACAGAACGTCGCATGTGCACACATGGTCGCGTGAGGTGGGCACGGGCTGCCTGAGTCGGGGCCCGCAGGCCAAAGGGGCGAGATTGTGCTTTTCCGTCTGCGTGACAACGCTCTTTGCGTGCTGATGGTGCAATGAGCATTGAGCTGTGCTAGGGATCAGATGCGTCACGTGACCAGATTGGGCCCCTCTGAGCGTAGCTCCGCATGCCGCGGCCCGGGCCCTGCGGGACGTTTTGCGCGGCGACAGGGGCTCCCTAGCGGGCGCCAGCCTCTAGCGGCAGCAGCGGCCGCTACGCGCCCGTTCGCGCCCCCAATCGCTCCGCAGCGCGCTGGCTCACCGCCCGCCAGCGCGGCGTGACTGCCCAGCACCCTCCCTGGAGATGCAGGCGAAAGAGCGAAAGATCAAAAAACACCATGTACAACATGGATCGTGGGCAAAAGGCGCAATGTTGAGGGCATCTTTAGCACAAACAGGCGCCAGAAGGACGCTCGGTGCGGTCTGGCCACCGCGAGGGGGCTCTGCGTCCGTGCGGGCGGCCAGATCTCAGTGGAAATCGAATACCAGCACCCCCGAGGGTGGTGTTAAACCTGAACCCCAGCAGGACCAGAAGCTGGAGAATCCTCATGTGAGTACTGACAACGCGGCAATTGGCGGCACTGAACACGCATACTAACAAGAACAGACGGCCATCTACCATCATTACGGAAAAGCATTCGCCAAGGTGTGCTTGTTGTCGATCGGCTCATATTACGGTTTGGTGATCTTGAGAGATGCGCTAGACGACGATTGAGGCTGTTGCACCGTGAAAAACGGAGCAAAAGGGAGCAAAAGGGAGCAAAACCGAAGCAAAAAGGGAGCAGAGCATACGAGTACAATCTCAGATGGCTCTCAGTCCAAGATGCTCGTTTCGATGGGTGTTATTGTCAACAATATAGCGATATCAAAAATTTCACTATTGATGCTACAAACGTCTTTGGTGTCGTTCTAAGAGCTGCTTCACTAGGGAGAAAAAGTCTGTACTTCTATTAAATATATACAAGAGATAACACTCTACAGAAACAATCCGTATCTACCTAACTTTCTTCACTGATCCTGTCTCTTGATAAGTTCGATTATACCCTCCACCTTTGGATGGAAAATCCAGTCGTATTGGTCAAGTTCGTGTAGACGAATGCCGAAGTCGTCTGCCCAAGACCATACAAGACCTGGGTTTTTGAGGAAAGCCCTTCCGTTCAAGGCTAAATCAAAGGCACCGTCTTCTAACAACTTGTTAGCTTCTTGCGATGAATGTAACGCTCCAACGCATGAAACAAGACCGGTATCTCCAATGGACTCCTTGATAGCCCTGGCCAAATCAGCATGTACCGCAGTCTTCTTGCCTCTCTGGCTTTGTTTGTAGTTGTTTCCACCAGAAGAGACGTCGATGAGGTCAACACCCTTGGAGACCACGATCTTGGCCAACTTCTGCGAGTCTTTGATCGTCCAAGCATCTGGATCGTCGTCAGCGTTGTCACTAGCAGAGATCCGAAGTGCAATTGGGAAGTCCTTTGGAACAACAGATCTAATTTCATCAATTACCTCAAGCAAGAATCTAATTCTGTTCTCAAAGGAGCCACCATACGAATCCGTTCTCTTGTTGGAGATGGCACTAAAGAACTCGTTGATGAGATAGCCATGAGCTCCGTGAATCTCGATGAGATCAAAACCCGCAATCTCAACTGCTCTTTTTGCAGCAGCACCAAAGTCCTTGATAATACGCTTGATTTCTTGGGTGCTCAATTCAATGGGCTTGACATAGTTACCGTTGGGTCTAAACTCAACGGCACTGGGAGCAACGACCTTGTCGGGCCAGCCTCCAATCGACTTATCAGCAATCTGCTCCAAGTGGATGAACGGTGGCTGTCCACTGGCCTTTCTGCCCCCATGTCCCAATTGAATTCCAATCTTGCTTCTGAGCGAGTGTGCGTAATCAACGATATCCTTCAACTTCTTGGCCTGGTTGTCGGTCCACAACCCCAAGTCATGAGGACTCAAGCCCCCCTCCTTGCTAACAGTAGTGCTTTCCACGATCGTCAACCCGGCACCACGCGACAAGAACGCACCGTAATGGATGAGATGGAACGGCGTCACCTCAAGCTCGTCGCTGGCAGAGTAGGTGCACATGGGCGAGACACCGGTACGGTTGGGTAACGTCAAGTTTCTGATCTTCAATGGCTGGAAAACCTTTGGGATCTTCTTTCCATCGGGCTGCGGATCAAACGCGGTACCTGGCGCAACCTCGGGCTGGATGAGGTAATAATCGACCTCCTTTGAAAGCAGGCTGACGGTGTTTGATGACATTGGGAATGAGTGAGTCTTTACTTTGATTTCTCTACTTGAATTTCTTCACTAGAGTGTTTCTTTTCATAGTTTTCGGGAATCTTCGCTGCTTCGGAGTGTCTTTATACGTATCCTGTGATTACTAATTTGGAACCCGAAGAGCATCACGTGCTAAGAGACAACGAAAAAAAGCGCAATTAACGGCAGTTAGTGAACGAAGCCACCACATACTGAGCAAGAGGACGGAATAGCACGCGAATGCAGCGGGTAGTGTGGCCGTGGAGCGGGGAGCCCAGCGAGCGGTTCCTGTTGGCCTGCTTGTCCCTTGGGGAAAAAGGCCCATTGTTCTCTCGCTAGCTGCGTTGTACGGGTCAAATGCTCGGACTCTGAAACATCGTCCCCAGGGCCAGACAGAGAAGACAATTTTGCACAGTGCCGTAAGTTTGCGAGCTGACTCGCTACGTTGGCGCAGCCAGTTCCTGACAGCAACGGGCCGAAACTACGTTTGCAAGTTCGTGGTAATTGCGAGCTACAACGGGGCTATGGACACTTCCGTCGATGGGTGCAAAATAGCGCATCGGGGGAAAAAAAAGGACTCCGGAGGCTGGTTTGGGACAGCTGCCTCAAGAGGTTTGTACGTCGTCAGCGTTTCCGTCTACGAGAGTTCATGTTCATAGTTCGTATATCATCAGCATTTCGAGTGTTGCTATATAATGATGGGCATCAGAAGAAAGCGCAAGCCGAATGGAGACGGAGACCCGTTCCAGCAGGTTGCAGCTCAGGGTCTAGCACTCGCCGCAACCACCGCTTCGGAGTCACAAACGGATCTAGTACTTGGACTTGAGGTTGTCAGCAACAGCATCCAAAAACTCGGTTGTGGTGACGTAGCTGGCTCTGTCGGTCTTGCCCGAGGCCAAGGCCAAGTCCTTGGTCATGATTCCGTCAACCTGAACGGTGTCGACAGTACACTGCTCCAACGTGTTGGCGAAGTCAACCACATCTGGCGTGTTGTCCAATCTGCCTCTTTGAGCAATACCCCTGGTCCAAGCGAAAATCGACGCAATGGAGTTGGTCGACGTCTCCTTTCCCTGCTGGTGCTGTCTGTAGTGTCTTGTAACGGTGCCATGCGCAGCCTCGGATTCAAACGACTTTCCATCTGGTGTTACCAAGACTGAAGTCATCAATCCAAGGGAACCGAAACCTTGAGCAACGATATCCGACTGCACGTCTCCATCGTAGTTCTTCAAAGCCATGACAAAACCACCCTTTGATTTGATCATTTGTGCGACCATATCGTCGATAAGTCTATGCTCGTACCAGATACCAGCATTGTCGAACTGTTTGGCATAATCAGATTCGTAGACTTCCTGGAAAATGTCCTTGAATTTACCGTCATACTTCTTCAAAATGGTGTTTTTGGTTGACAAGTACAACGGAAGCTTCTTTTGCAATGCGATTTTGAAAGACGAGTGGGCAAACCCCCTGATGGACTCCTCAGTATTGTACATTGCCAAACCAACACCAGGCCCTGGGTAGTCGAAAACGGTTCTGGTCTCTGGAGCACCTCCGTTTGCGGGCGTGAAAGTCAACTCCAACTTACCTGGCTCGTTGATAACCAAGTCGGTGGCCTTGTACTGGTCGCCGTGAGCGTGTCTTCCGATAACAATAGGCTCCTTCCAACCTGGCACCAATCTGGGAATACGTGGGATGATAATCGACTCTCTGAACACGGTGCCCCCCAAGATGTTTCTGATAGTTCCGTTGGGAGACAACCACATCTTCTTCAAGTTGAATTCCTTCACTCTGGCCTCGTCGGGTGTGATCGTGGCACACTTGACCCCCACGCCGTATTTCTTGATGGCATTGGCGGCATCGATGGTTATTTGATCGTCAGTCTTGTCTCTAGCCTGAATACCCAAATCGTAGTATTTCAAGTCGACATTCAAGTATGGGTTGATCAACTTGTCCTTGATGACCTGCCAGATGATTCTGGTCATCTCATCTCCGTCCAACTCCACTATGGGACTTTTGACGTTTATCTTAGCCAAGCTTCTGGCACTAGTGGAAAATGCTCTAGACTTAAACATATCTTTTTTTTATTGCACTCAAGTCCTGGTTCCTTAATACGAGATATTCAATGCCACCTTAAAGCCACGACACGTACACTTTGCTGTATGAATTCTTTCGTAACGAGTTGCTTTCAGTGTTGGCTTTTTCTAGTTCTATGACTTAACTTTTGAAAAAAAATCATCGAAAAACTGACCGGTAACGGCGATAGGAAACAGTACGAGATAACCAGGAAAAGCTTCAAAAAAAGTTTTCTGGGGTTGCCGTTTATCTGAAAAGAGGCCCTCGTTGTTCCCAGCTACGTTCTCTACGCTATTCTCCATCATCTTCGCTACAAATAGGCGAAGAAAAGGAAGAATTGTGCCTTACAGCTGAGGAATGTACGGAGAGAAAGATAGCTCGCTCTATGGCCTGCGATTGCCGTGGCATTGCGACTTTCCGTGTAGGAACAAGAGAGCCCTGAGGAGGGCGTCTCAAGCAGTCTTGTAATGCCAAGGAAAGGGCACAGCCTGCCAAAGTTGTCGGGAAATTGGAAAACGAGCCGTAATAGCACAGCCAACGGTGCAACCGGGGCACGAATCGACTTTACCTGAAACTTCGCTGAATGCTGCGTCTAAGTCGTCCGTGTCGCCTGTCGCCTGTCTCCTCCGTACTAATGTAGTCTGTGTCCTTCCAGAAGACGGCTGAGGAGCAAATTGCTTCTTAGATCTACTTTTCAACCGGTAGCCATAGTGATCCTGCCAGGCTGCGTGCCAGAACTGAGGTCAAACGGCAGGTAAAACCAGCGTAAAACGGCAGCGGCACCCAGCAAGAGATGCTGGTTTCCAAATGAACAGCCGACGACCACTAAGTGGAACTGATAGAGTAGACTGCAGATGAAAGTCTTTGGAGTCCCAAATACCGCACCCCAAATTGGATAGTTCCATCGCACTGGCAGTTTCTCAACTTAGTGTCACAAAAATCCAGGTATCAAAAAATCAGCAAATTGATTGTTTAGTTTTTCTTAATTCTCTATGGGAAAGCAATAAAGGGCTAACTGTAGACAGGCCAGTATTGCTTCAAAACATAGAGATATACCATAGTTATCTCGATATCGCTTTTTTTTCTTGCATGAAATGAACGAAAATGGAAGAAGACGAAGAGTTTAACCCAGACTATTATCAGCATCTTCTTTCTTCGTTGACCATTAATTCAAGGACTTTGATCACAGAGCTCACTACCATAGCAGAGAAGAATGCAGATCGTGCTAGGGAGATATGCGAGCTTGTCGAGACAAGAATCAAAAAAACTTTGCCCCAATACAAACTAAATGCATTGTATTTGTTAGATTCCATCTCCAAAAATGTTGGAAACCCATACAACTTAATATTTGGCTCCAATCTCTACAAAGTATTTACAGAAACGTATCTTGTGGTGACAGATACACCCACCAGACAAAACTTGATCAATTTATTCAAGACATGGACCAATGCAAAGACTAACGCCGGAGCAGATCTCTTCCCACCAGAAGTCGTCAGCACGATAGAACAATTCATTATAAAGGCGACGGGAATAAGTCAGAAAAACCAGCAACAGACAACCGTAATAACCCCAGACATGCTTTTACGTGAGGGGAACTACTTGCTTCAATACATCATAATGTTAATCAACAATGATGAAAAAATAGAAGCCTCTCCGTTACTAGACGAGGAGGGTAAGGTCTCCTTGAAAACTAGTAGTATCGCCAGGAACAACTATGTCACTTCCATAAACCAAGTAAGCGAAAGCATCATGATGGATCCAAAGTCTTTCGAAGCCAACGTTCAAAAATTTCATATAGAGCTTCAGTCCATCAGAAAACAACTTGACGATCAAAACTTCCAACAGAGACAAATGCTCGACAAGTATCTGAACCAAAACAATCAAGAGAGTAACGTTGACCTCAATATCACTGTTGACGTCACGCCAAATGCAAAGTATTTTAATCATTTAGAGAGAGATATCTTTGAAGATGAGGAACTATTGAACTTTGTCAAATCTTGGGGAAAACCCATAGTAGACCGTCACGACCAACATCCAAAAGAAGAGGCACCGACTGATAGGCATACAAAAGATACATTTGAGAACGTTAAGGATCTGCAACAACAAGACGAAAATGATATTACTGTTCATAGTCCCGTAAAAAGTGAAGAAGAGGAGCCTTTAAGTAACAGCTTGGGGATGAATTTCGGTTCATTCAGTTTCATGGACTCTGTATTAGGGCTGCCCAAGAATGAGTCTACGGATATTAATCTACCTAAGGTTAAAAATTTAGAGGATTCTTATGACCCAGAGGCGTTCGAGGACGGACCTAGACCAAACTTGAAGCGACCAATTGCTGAGCAACAACGGCCGCTCAAGAAAGTCCGATTCGACGTGTAACATAATTAGATCAACACTATGTCGGTAATTCTGCGACCGTATTCAAATACAGCTCACTGTCTAGTAATTTTTCATATATTCATATATTATTCATATACAATCGCATGCTATGGAAAAAAACTCACATGTTGAATGACCCAGCTTTCTTCAAATGCCAGAAGGTACTCAAGAATGGGAAGGAGAAGAAAAGACCAATGACTCCCCAGTAGACAAACTTGAATGGGATCACTCTGTCCTTGACCTTGAATGGCAAGTTAGAGTATGGACCGCTCTTTGGGGTACCGTAAACGTTGTTCATAGCCCTGCTAGAGTTCTGAAAGTTTCTTTGGAAACTTCTGTTCAAGCCCCTTTGACTAGCCAATCTTAATCCTGGTACAGTTATCATTTCTATTTATGTTGTTTGTTGTAGGTCGTAAGAAAATTCACTAGTTGTCGTTTAGTTTTGAAGTTCAATATCTCATTTTTTCGATATTACACAAAAATGCATTCTAATCGTTGAAATTTTCATTGGTTAAAATTGAATACAACATACAAAAGAGAGAATAGTAGCAGTTTAGCTTAATTATAAAAGTACGTTACTTATAACTTAGACCATAAATAATTGACCATGGCTATTGCACCAATTAAAGGAGTCTTAACCAAGAAGATCATCACGGACATCACCGTTGGGTTTGGATGTGGTCTCGTTTTGGCTACTGGATACTGGTACCTCGAACACAAGCCACTTGTCGCCAAGAGAGAAGCATACTACGCTAAGTTGCAAGCACAGAGAGAAGCAGAAGATGCAGTTTAGATAAGGGTATCTAGCCACGCGTTCGAACCAGAGGAAGGGACATCGGTGCCCAGCATCGGAAAGCATATCTGTTAGATTACTTTTTCATATATGAACTAAACTTTCATTTGAATAACAAGCTATACATTTTGGCGTTGTTCACAATTCCAGAACTTAATACTATGATATTTTTGTTTTGGCCAGAGCGTTGGAAACGCTGTTGTAGATACTCTAGACAACTCATCTCGCTTCGCGTGATACCTCCAACAACAACAACTATAAGATATTCTTGGGAAGGTGGAGGGGGAACAGTCGAAGTAGGGGTTGAATGGTTTGTCAGTTTAGCCCCGTTTGTTCCGTTTGTCCCAGTTGTAGTTTGAGTAGATGAGGAATCACTTTTACGCGGATCACAAACGTTTATGTCGGTGGTTTTACCAAGGAACATTTGCTTCAACCCCAACTTGTCCCAGTTTGGTCTTCTGCTGACGTTATTGACTGGCTTATATACGAGAAAATCCCTGAAGTACAACGATTCAACCAAACGGGACAAAAGGGGAACTGTACTCGATGGAAGGGTAAATGATGGGTTTGGGTACTCATCAATGAGTCCATTGGAGCCATTCACCTGATGAGCATCTTCGTTATCAACTAACGGATGTAAGTTCCAAAATTTATCAATCAAAGTGTAATTGCTTTTGTATGCGTCCAGGGCCCCCGTTATTCCTAGATTATCAATATCTTCGTTCAAGTCAAGTAGTTCATTAGAACGTGTACCTGTAAAGTTACTTAAGAAATCACCATCTTGTACAATTTTTATGAGTTTGAGCTTGATAAATTCTTTCAAACCCAAAACAAACTTTAAACCATAATTCTCCAAAGAGTCATTCAAAATCCATTCGATATCCCTCTCTTTGATGCCATTGTCCATCACCGAAATCAAAACTAAAACAGAGATGATTATTTTGGAGTCATATAGCTCGGCTAAAAACTGTCTGAGGGTGTCCATATGTGTTTTGTACTCAGTCTCAAGAACATCATTTTGAAACAGAATGAATTGTTCATACTGCTTGTCGGTTGTTTGTGTGCCCTCAATATTTGAATATTTGATGAAACCAAGTATCGACTCTGAAATGAGAGTATGTTTTTTAATTAGATCTTGCTTTGTAGTCAAACTGCCAAGATTGTCGACTAGCTTTCTGATCTCGCTTATGTCATTGGAGGTATCCTTTTGTTGGAATTCTTGTTGTATCAATCTCGCTGCTTTATTCAATTTGGGACCAACAGATGCGAAGTTCAAATGCTTCAAGTCAGCATACAATTCGTCATCGAGCTTCAACTTCTCACCACCAACAATAGTTTCAGAGATATCAATTTGAAACAAGTCATCAATCAAGCCATGATAGCTCATTTGATTATAGGCTACCGCAGCCAAATCAAGATTTCGCTCCAAAACCACCACATCAGTATTTCCTCTCAATTTTTCTTGGTAAAACTGTTTTTCTAATTCAGAAAGATCCTCACTAAGAAATTCTGGCATCTTTTCGTCCATGAAGAGTTTGATCAACAAATCCGAATGATTTCCCTTCCCATAAATGTTCTTAACTTTGATATACTTTCCGTAGATTGATCTTGAGTTCTTAATAAGACTTACCAAAGCATTAGTTAGATTATGTATTTGCTCGAGCGGTTGCTTATAGTAAGATTCAAGACCACCTAACGGCATGTTCAAAGATAGGATTCCGTCAGTATAAACCAAGAGAGAATCCCAACTCATAAGTCTAATTCCCGGCTTCAATTTATATAATTGCTTCAGGGGATCAGAATTTGAAATGTAATCGAAATCATAATTCCCTCCCAATACGTCATTAAGCTTGTATACATACGATCGTGACAAGTTTTTCACAATTATGTTCAATTTGTATCTTGACGATAATAGACCTTTGAGATGTTTCACGTTATCGTCAGATTCCCCAATCAATGCAATGAGGCCATTGAAGCCTTCAAATAACTCATCCGAGCCGGACTCATCAATCCATATCACCTTATTGAACTTTCCTGCTTCTTTTAGTTTCGAAAATGGAGTCAAATAATTAACTAGTGGTGAAAGCGTCTTATCTAACAAAAGCAAATTGTTGTTAGAATATACCCTCGAAAAACATGAAATAAGTTTGGAAGCAGACAACTCATTTAACTTGACCAAACTGGACGACTCAGTCGCCATATTTTCAGTTTCCAATGCTTATATGGTGAAAGTTTTGGAATCTATATATGAAGTTATAATCTAAATACTTTGTAGCTCTTTTGATCAGTATATACAGTACGGGAATCACTATTATCATTAAGAATTTATTGATACTATTAACAACACATTAAGAATAAGTGCTTATATATTATCGACCAGGCTTCCAGTCACATAGAGTTCGTAGTTTTCATTCAATGCTTTCAATCATAACACACAGACTATCACACTCATAACCTTGAGTCCAATTTAAGCGATTTGAGATTCAACAAACCTTCTTGGACAACGGTTGCAACATGAACTTTCTTCGAGTTGAATATGTCTGCTTCAACCAAAAGCCTGCTGTTGGCAAAGCGAGGGTACCTGAATGCAACACACATAAAATCTCTAGGATCAAAATCGTCATCGTGAAAATAGATTGTGTGGTCTAACGAGACACTACTGTAGTGGAACTGCTTAGTCAAGTTGACGTTTTTCAATCTCAAGACCCTAGCGAGTCTCGTCAAGTAAACTATGTCCGACAAAAGAGACATCCCAACATAGTCATACACCGGATCCGAGTATTCTATCTTCTCATCACCACCGAGCTTCAAGTAAAACGCCATTCTTCTTTCCGAAACAGGTATGTTTTCCTCCTCTTTGGTTTTCTCCAAAGAGAAGAAGTGCTCCGAGAATCTTAGGGTAAGTGGTAAATCGTCTTCAGCCATCGGAGTTATGTCATAGAACTCCACGTCATCTTTTGCAAACCATTTGGGGTACGGGGTCTGAAACTGGAACGGTCTCAGCAAACGGGATCCTTCGAAATCGTCTTCCCCGACCTCCTTGATCAATTTCTGCTGCTCTTCATACTCTATATTGGCCTGCTCATACGAGTTTTTCTTAGTCAAGGAAATGTTGGCAAAGTACTTGAGCTCACCGTTTTGGGTTCCTGTTACTGCTCTGTTGCAGAAACTCTTACCGTTGCTGTTGATTTGAACCAGCCACGTCACAGGCACTGTGGTATCCACTGGCTTGGTGAACGTGGAATGCAATGAATGTGGCTTGAACCCTTCCGGAGACGACTTGATGGCCACCAAGAGAGCCTGCGCCGCTATACTGCCTCCATACGCCCCCTTGGCCTCCTCGAAGGGCTTCTTCAACGGACTGTTGCCCACGTACGTGGTTTCATCCACTTGTTTCACACCAAAGGCTTTTTCGATATTCATAGTGTCAGAGGCTGGTCAACCTTCGATATGCTCAGTTTTCTTGATGTGTCCAAATAAGAGCTCTTATATAGCTCACTTCCAGGAGGTGTTTGCCTAGTTTGTTACAGCGTTACAGTTGTTTGTGCAAACAAGTGAGTAATCGGAAATTTGGTAAGCAAATTCAAGAGAGGTATATCATGGAACAAGCGCGGTTTATATAAACGTACAATTGAGCCTAAACTCCACAATATCAGAGCTGCCTCGGCTAAAGGCATCACAAAATCTTGCTTTGAGCTGACATTCTGGAGTGAGCGCCGGAGAAGGGGTCACATAGGGAGATGCTCGGCTCTTCAGGGTTTCTGTGATCCTGAAAGTAGCAGGGTCTTTATCCGACACAGGGAGGCAACTCGGCAAATAGCCTGCCTCACATGCTCCCCCATTACAACTGAGCAACATGCAGTACTTAACCCCAGAAACTAATCACCACGGGCCAAATTCGAATTCACGGACTTTACCATCACCGAGGATAGCCAGACATCAGGCGCACTTGGAATTCATCCAGGGCAAGGCGCGGAGAGGGGGGATATGAATGCGGACCAGTTTGTTCCATCACCTGATCGCTTTCACATGCGACAATCACGGGCTGCTGTTCCTACGTGATATGCACACCCTCTTTACCTTATGCAGACCGGCGGCCAGAAGTACACTTAGGAATATAGCACACTAAAGAATATAGTACAGTGAAGAATATCGTTTATTGTAATAAATAGTTGAAAATAGTGGATGGGTGCACGATGATACATCTGATGCATTGTAGCATGACAGCAGCTAGCAGCAATCTGCAACTAACCGTGTCTGTATAGAGTAGATGAAAAAAAGCCCCGACTAGCCGCACAAGGTGACAAAGGAAACGACAAATGGACCAAAAGCGAACAACAACCCTCACGGCAGGCCAGTTCCGATGGTCCAGACGATTC
Organism: Priceomyces haplophilus; assembly: GCA_001599895.1. Taxonomy (NCBI): domain Eukaryota; kingdom Fungi; phylum Ascomycota; class Pichiomycetes; order Serinales; family Debaryomycetaceae; genus Priceomyces; species Priceomyces haplophilus. The sequence continues at coordinate 530,320 of BCIF01000008.1, read as the reverse complement.
CGTACATTTGGTGCCGTGAATATAGAGCCATAGCAACTTTGATCTAAGCAAATGCTCAACAACGTAGCCAGCTCGATACGCACGTAATCAGTTAATTAAGCGTATCATAGAAAATTGCGTAACACGTATGAACTGTTCGCGAGGATGCGGAGATGGCATCAGAGCTTTGCATGGCGCTCTAACCCATCCTTGAAGAACACCAAGCCTTCTTGAACTATAGTGGCATACAATCTTCCATCCTCTGTGTAGTATGCAGCTTCCATAACGACCCTGTTATTGGCCATACGTGGAGCCTTGAAAGAGCAGTACAGCCATTTGGTCGGGTCGTAACCATCGTCGTGAAAGTAGATTGTGTGGTCCAATGAAACAGAAAAGTAGTGGGAGCCGTAACCAAAACCTTTTTCTGATGAATTTTTGGGCAAATGTAAAATACGAGCCAATGAACCCAAGTAAACCGAATCAGATATGACACCAAATCCAGGGTATTTGAGTTTGGGAGATACCGCTGTATCGTTCAACTTTATCCAAAAAGAAAAATCTCTATCACCAGCAGCTATGGTAATCTCGTTTTCGTCGTATTCATAGTAGTTTGGCGGAACCCTGTGATGAATGAACCTAGCTTTGTCATTGCTACCATTGTCAAGGGAGTCAGGCTTATGCTCGTAAAAACCTTTGGTGGGTGATGCTTGAAATTCAAAGGGAATTGGCTTTGTGGGGTCTGCCTCATGCTCCTTTCTTATTTCGTCTATGGAATTCTTCTTGGTCAAAGATATCATAATGATATACTTCAAAACCCCTTTCTGACTAGCTCTGATCAAACGATTAGCAAAATTTCTTCCGTCGTTGATTTTCTCAACCTCGTACTCAAAAGGGTTCTTGTCGTCCCCCGCCTTGACGAAATATGAGTGCAACGAATGTGGCTTGAAACCTTCTGGGACACTTTCCACAGCTACTAATATTGCCTGGCCACAGATATTGCCTCCGTAAACTCCTCGCGACGAAGGCTGAGGTTTTCCAAGCGGCTTCAACCCTTCATAATGAAGTTCATCAATTTTCTTCAACTCAAACGCGCGTTCCAAGTTCGATCTCTCTGGTATGGATGTTTGTAATGACATATCGCCTTCTGCTGTTCCTTCCTTTCCTTTTCCTTCAGGAACTCCGACTTTCTTGCGATTATCAGTCAATTTGAATGTTATAATGAGTCAACAAGTAATACAGATAACTGTTGATTTTACACCAGTTTGAAATCTGACTATCCTTAATTAATGCTTGGACCGTCCAAATCGCCACGCTGCTTCTTGTGGTTCCCAAAAATGATTTGACACCTTTGTTCTCTTCCAGTTCCACAAACTACTTTGTTGTCTGGATAAGGTTAATCTAGAGCAAAATAGTCCAGTAATGTAATACTCTTCACAATAAATCTCAACGGAGCTTCGTAAGAGTTTAACGGGTGAACTTTTGTATTGCAAATGTTATGAATGGGCTTCAGTTACTAAATCTTCAAGTACTGTAAATCTGTTTGCATTTATATAAATATATCTAATCTATAAGATGAGGTTTACGAGCCGAGGAACAAAATAGATAATCAAGAAAGTCTCGGAAGGAAAATAGTGAGGAGACCGAGAACCCCGAAAAGCACGAGGATGACGCTATTGGTGTCAGGAAACAAAGAGCGCGATGGCTTTAGCGACGAGCGTCACCGTCGTCACCGCAGTTTTTGCATGGGACTCACTATATCCCCCGCTAATCTTCTCGCTATATATTCTTTGTGGGCCTCGGTTTGCCGCAGGCATTAAAAAAAACAGGTATATGCAGGTTCGGAACCATGAACTAAGCAGGTTGCATTCATAGACGAGAGCCGGCATTTGTAATGCCGTCAAACAAGTACGTAAGACCTTCTTGCATGACGGTTGCAACACAGCGTCCCTCTTTATTGAACATGAAGCCTCTCACCAAAGTACGATTGTTGGAGAGACGTTTCATTTGGTAAGAGAAGCAGAGCCAGTCACGCACAATATCAAAGCCATCGTAATCTGTGTTGTGGAAATATATGTGGTGGTCCAACGACATGGCATTGTAATGAAAAATATGCAACATGTTCAATGACTTTTTCAAAAACACTCTCGCATCTCTCTCTTCGTCAAATTCCTCTTCTGGAAGATTTGCTGTAGAGTTCCATGGGGCGTGGAGAACTCTGGCCATTGTTGTCAAGAAGGCCGAATCACTGGCATCTGCAAGTCCCACATAATGGAATTTTGGGTCCTTAAACTGCGTGGGCTGCTTTAGACCGTGGTAAAGAGTAATCCATCGCTCGGACGGTTCTTGGTTTTCTTCCTCGGGAACTAAAGTAAAGTCGATAAACTCTGGGGAATATGCATTGTTGATGTAATCCGTGTGATTTATTTTAGTGAGTTTCAGTGGATCTGGATATGCCTTCTGTATTTTGGGTACTGGCTGTTGAAACTCAAATTCACTGACCTTGCCTTTCCTTACCAACGAAATGATTGCGGTAAATCTTAGTTTTCCGTCCTGAATAGCTTGTACCGATCTTTTACAAAAATTGTGGCCGTCTTGAAGCTTCATAACCTTATAATGCATAGGCTCTTTGGGGGAGCCAGCACGGACAAAGTATGAGTGAAAAGAATGGGGAATGAAGTCCTTAGGGGATGATTCAATGCCGACCAAAAGTGTTTGGGCTACCATATGTCCTCCATATACTCCTCTGGATAACTCTATTGGAAGACGAAGAGGATGTGCTCCTACCCAGTTTTCCTCATCTATCTGGACAACACGAAGGGCTTCTTCGAAATCATCAATTTTTGGGGGTTGTTGTTGTTGTGCCATAGAGACTTATTGTTCACGTATTCAATGATGGTTTTCAAATGGTGTAATCTTTTTCTATTGTTGATATGTCTCTTGGTATCATGTGCTAACGGAAACAAGAAATCTGCGAAGCAAATTGGGGCTTTTCAATACTTTTAAAATCTAACTATCTCGGTAGCTTTCGTTGTGTTCTGATAAAAGTTGAACCGAGCTTCACGGGCTTTTGCTATTATGATGCTAATGATTTTTGATCGGCTTTTATGTCTAGGACAACCCCGCGAAAAGAGGGCCCCGGCAAACTCTAAGTGATGAGCCGACACGGTAGTGTCTGTACCAAAACAATACTTCAAATTATAATCATGCCTTGTGAATTAATCTATACCTAAATGAAGAATACCTATTTAGTAGAAGCTATGCTTTGCTTCATGCTTGGGCACCCTAACTCGGATGATATAAACCTGTGGGAGAGGGGCTCTATGTGAGATCGAAGCATGTAATGAAACCTCTTTTTGTCGTTGTAGCTAATATATTTGTGTCTGAAACTTTGGTGTGGAGTCTTCATAGTTGAAGTGAATGTCGAAGGTTTTCAGGAAGTTTGCACGTAGCTTGTTCTCATCGATATCCAAAGGCGTTGAACGTGGAAGGCGTGGTGTTATTTGTTGACTATCACTTGGGGCATCATTTGTAAGATCAATAACACTGCGAGCCAGAGATGTTTGAGGTAAATCCACCTTAAATACGGCCCGGCTATATTTAGGCACTTTCTGTGCTTTTCCCTTGAATTGGCGCTGATTCAACTCAATTGCTACGTCTAAGTCATCATCTGCTGCACCCAAAGGATTGAGTCCAAGAAGGGATCTTTGCTTATTTGTAAGTGGTAAATCGTAACATTGGTCGTTCCTTCTCAATAATTTGTAGATAGGTCCTATCAGGAGCGCCAAGAACAACATTCGAACCCAGAGGTGACTATGTAACTCATTACCTATAGCCGGCCTCAAGACTTTTGAAAATATAGGGCTTACAAGTCTTAGCGTAAGGTATGTAACGACAATGCCTGCTAACTGTAAACTTGCGTTTGCCTTATTTGTTTGTCTTCTCAAAGCATCTTGAACCACTGGATTGACCCAGTCTCCACGAGGCGTATCAGAATTTCCGTCGTCATTATGCAAGTTTGAACTATCGACATCAAGCTCTTCGTCGTCATCTTCGCCTTCTTTCTTGAAAAGCGAGCCCAAGTACAGGTTTGCCGTTACTTGTTGTTTAATCTGGACGTTTCTCAAGGGGATTCTGTTTCTTTGTTTTGATGAATAAGGTATGAAGTTAGGCGGGAGGAACTTTTTGATGCATTCTTGCATGTCTTTCGCATTGGATGACGGGGGTTTGTAATATATAGGCTCTGATTGTTTTGGCTTCTTGCTGTCAAATGTTGATGACGAACCGTTCTTCCCGGCGGCCAAGCGAGCCTGATGCAATTTGAAAGATATGTCCTTGAACGAAGTAGTGCCTAGATCTGTTTCTTTTCTTACCGAGTCGTCTTTCTCGGGTGCCTTCAAGATTTCATAGTCCGCGACTTGGTTGGATCGATTAGAAAGCTTATGCAAATGCGTGTGGAATTTTCTCGATTCCCTTTCCAATAAAAACCTGTCATTCTGATAGGCTTTCTGCGAGAAGTCTAGCGACATTCCGATTTATTATTAGTCTATAGTGCTGTAGATTTTGAATGTTATCCTAAAGGTTCGATTTATATTTGAAGATTCAAAATTATGCGTCGTTGTGTATGTGCAGTACACTATATATTCGTATAGTGTTCCAAGAATAAGTGCCCGTTATTTATTGTATTCAAACAAAAGAAGAATTGTAAAAGAGTCAAGAGTCACGAAAGGTGTAAGTTAATTTCAATTGGAGTAGTTCGATAAGTGAACTGTGAATATTTGTAAAAATGAAAAAATGCACTACTTACGAAGTTATCAAAGGAAACTTTGTTTGTTGAGTTGAAATCAGTAACACAATTAGTTTTTCGAATGACGGACTTCCTATGGCTGCAAACTGCATCAATGCTTGTTTCACAAGGTGTTAAAGGAACCACTCATGCAAAACTCACTGAATTGAAATCAACTAAAGGGATAATTGAAGGCCTTCCATGTCCACATTGAAATGGGAGATGACATTGGGCTAATTTGCTTATCAAGTAAGTCATTTCAGTATGATCTAAAGTGTCCCCAAATTTTATTGAGGATCTACACGCTTTGGAGTTCACAACGTCTGTGATTACACTTGGTAACTGTTCAATCAGACGAAACCAATCATCACCGGAGAGAATCTCCGTCTTTTCACGATTATCAAGCTCATAAAGGTACTCAAGTAAAGATGACTTGAGATTACCAACATCCTTTCCGATTAAAATTTGAGGTAGATATGAGATATGAACGCTTCTTTGTTTCATCTCATAAATGATACCAAATTGACGGAAACTAGATGTATATCGAGTGAAAAGTGACAACTCCCTAAATGATACTGGAATCTCCACCGAATAGGGAATCTCACTTTCCAAAATCAAGTCCGGATCTCTTACTTGAAGTATAAATTCTTTGAACATAGTCTCCACCCGAATTCTCTCATCACAAGCATGTTGATCCGCTATAAGAAGCGATCCATTACTCACTATTAAAATGAATTTTTTATCGATTTGCTTAAGGACGCGAAAGTCACATAGCTGGTCTTTGCGGATTTGCATCAACTGTGGTTTTGGGGGCTCACTAGAGGGCTCATTAACAGAAAGACTTAATAGAGCTTTTTGAATATTTCTAACTTTTTTGGGAGATGATAATCCGTCGCTGCTTCTTTTCTTGACCGGACTAATCTCAAATTCACTAGAAATGCTTTCGAATCTTTCCATGACGGCTAGTATCATGGCTTGAATTGTATCGTAATCATCCGTATTCAATTGTCTTGTCATGATCTCCAGAGGTGACACTTCACATTTGATGTTGAAAAGATAAACAGGATAATGCCTCCTTTTTCTCGGAGAGTTAACGAGAGAATCAACCAGTTTTTTCGAGTCGTTCGTGTTTAGAAATCGTCGCCCATTGACAAATACGTACTGATAATCCTTCGAAGTTACTGATTTATGTCCCACGATGCCTTGCAACCTGAAACCCCCCATCTCCGCAGAGACGTTTTCGCTACGGGGTAGCAACGACGAACCATGTATACTACGAAGAATATGAGCGTACTTGTTCGAGAATTCTTTCTTGGGGAGTGGGTGATAACGTATCAATGTGCTTATTTCGTCTCCCATAGGACAAACAACAATCTTCTTATCGGGATCTTTCACCAATATTTCGACCAAAAGATGTTTGACTTCCTCTACTACCGAGCTCTCCGTAAGATTCAATAGATGCCGACGCCTGACAGGGACCGAATGGAACAAATTGGTAGCGATTACCACAGTTCCCAGATTAGTCAATTCTCTCAATCCTGCAATACAAGTCATGTTTCTAAACGAAGAAAATCGTTCTGTTACACCGTCTCTTTTGATGAATGTTTGGTTTCCCTCTGTCTTGGACACAATTGTCACTTGTGCTATAGTTTTCAAAGCATGTAGCGCCTCACCTTTGAACCCACTCGTCTTGATCACAGGCAATTGTTCAAAGGTTTCAAGCTTTGACGTGTAGTGTCGCTCGCCCACTTTTTTCATGTCACACTCGCTCATGCCTTTGCCGTTGTCTCTCACACATATGCTGAGAGATTGGAAGTCCAAGCTCACTGTCAATTCTGTAGCCTCAGCATCTAGAGAGTTTTGCACTAGCTCCTTCACAACACTACCAAAAGAGCACAATAAAGTCTGTGCTTTCAAATATGATGTTGCCAGCTGTGAGAGGCGCTCGATTTCTCGGCTCATTGCTCTATCATTTTGTGGACCGCTCTCAACAGTATATTTCCATGCTTTTTCATGTAGATAAGAGTATAATTAAATGTGCGAAGCTTGGAGTATCGTGCAATAATACAGATTGCATGCAAACACACAAGCGTGGAGCAAAGCTGAAGTGTGATAGTTAATGCTGTCGATAGTAATACCAGAGCCAAGCAAGAATAATGCCAATCTTGCCAGAAGCCCCAATGTGAGTATAAAAGAGGAACGATTTTGCTTAATGTGGCGCACTGTACTGACTAGTAACAAGACAATATGGGACGAAGAAAAACAGAGAGTGCTCAAGAAGTTGGTAGATGAATACACAGTGGATTCAGATCCCTCGAATTTCTTCTCGTCTATTGATTGGCAGACTATCTCCGAACAACTACAGGTCAAGGACATAGATTTCCTCAAATGCAAGGCTGATCAGATATATGACCAGAAGTTTGATGTGCTAGTGAGCATACAAAGTAAAGAGGCAACGGGCTCTATCGACCAATGGCTTGCAGGAGGCGGGTTGATATACCACGAGGTAGAACTGTTCATAGATAAGTTGAACCTACAAAATTTCGTGCAACACGAACCAGTCGAACTCGAGTCCCCAGCGGAGGCTGTAACATACGAACTCCCCAGACAAAGAAACAAAGAGCCACTGGAGAGACACGGTATCGTGAAGGGGACAGCAAATGTTACCGAGACACCAAGAGCGCGAGAGGTTCCGAAGCTCACCAAAACGGAAAGACGCATGTCCTTAGACCTCATGAAGATGAAACCTGATTTCCTGGAAACCCCAAGTAACTCTGGGACCTCAGGATTGAGTAGACCAGCAGTAATCAGTGCCACCAATGTCAATGTTATCACTAGGGCAGAGGCTCTTCCTAGTCTTGCGAGTAATATAGAAACAGAGGTTCCTACTAAAAGGAGCATTTTTAAAGACATGCTGAAGAAATTCAAATTCAATCTTATGAAAAAGAGCAAAGTGAAACCAGTTATGCCAATTCCGCCGGTGATAGTATCTCCGAAAGAAAATGGGCATGACGTGGTATCAAACGTAGCATCAAACGGAGCATCAAACGGATCATCGGAAGCACACTCTGTAAGTTACGGTGAAAGACAGAACTTGACAACAAGGAGAACACTGAAAACAATAGCATCAGCAAAGTTGAATAACAGAAGAGCTTCATTGGTTGGGGAAAACCTTCCGACTTACATTAAAGATCAACTAAGACAGACTACGTTGGAAAATCAAATCTTAGCCAACGCAATAAAGGCCGAAAAATCATCGAGTCCTGAGGGGCTCCTTGCACACGAGAACTCAAAGGCACAAAAAGAAGAACCAGAGAGGTCACCACAAGATGAAAGTCATGTTGATGAGTCCAATCGCGTTATTAGCGAGGGTACTCGTGATATGCTCAACTCTAATACCGGGAGCCCAACTACAGAACGAATTTCGAGAGCTCCAAGTGAGCGGAGTACAAACAAAATGAAGCAGAAACAAAATGGATGGAACTCTACTAAACAAGAATACAAATCCAGGTTGCAAAATTTGCTCGCAAACTCACAATCTTTATATGCTCATGCTAAAGACATCGACAACGTCAAACACAGACCAAACAGTACAGCACAAAGTACCAATACCTCAGCATATGAAACTGAAAGAGGAAGTTCGTTTGGCAATGAAATCGAAGATGACGATAGAGATTATATCCTGCCCAACCTGCTAACAAAGTATTATGGTGTAGGAGAAGATGGAGAGGAAGAGGAGAGGATTCTTCGTGAATTGAGTGAGGATGCAGATTTCTTGAATGTAAATGACAGCTATGATGAATTGATAGAAGGAAACGAAGAAGAAAGTGGAAAAGATGATAATGACGATTACTTATTTGCGAGCTAGCTTGGATATCTATATAATCTACTGCTTATTTCAATCTATTAGATAAGTTTCTCATATAGTTCAAAGATAACTCGTAAAGATATATCGAAAGAGCACTCGTTGGTGCTGTTTTCAATATACTGATGCCAAAGCCTTTGTATAATCCAAAGACGCCCTCGTTGCGAAGAATGGAAATGCATAATCTCAGAGAAGAAATCTTCTCTTTATTTGAAACCATCACTGAATACATTTGACTTCTCTTTCGTAATGTATCTAGGGGGAACGTCAAACCTTTGGATACGCCACCTGCAATAAAACCGCAGATTCCTTCTATGAAGGGAATTTTGTCATGGTTTCGAGAAAAATCTCTTGCAATTTCGTAAGAGGAAAACATAAGGCCAGTTGTGGTAGCAACAGAAAGCATAGCAGGTCTCACACCCGCAAAAAATCCCATCACACCGTCTTTCATGAGAATAGCTTTCATTGTTTTGACCATTGATAAAAATTCTTTATTTGAATTTGCAGCAAGTCTAGTTCTCAAGAGGTCAAAGGGATATGTAACTGCAGTGCTGAAAAATCCTGAACCCATACCAACAATCATTGCATGTGCAGATTCTGGCAACTTTAAGGGTACCTTGTCTTCGAAGTCGCTTAATAAGTTGTTGAAGACAGAGTATGATGTGAATTGACACGCTCCATACAATATATACATTATCTCGGCAGGGACGTTTCCTTTCCAGAATGCTAATATACCTTCGTTTTTCCAAATTCTCGTTATTACCGCAGCGGCTCGTTCACGATTATGGAATCCATTAAGTTGAAGCTGTAATCGAATTTTGAGCGTATCTAGCGGAGCAGTGATGGCTCTATAATTGTGGTTAGTAAGGCTAATCTCATCGGACTTTTAAGTTTCACATACCTTGCTACCCCACCAGAGATTGAGCCTGCCGCTAGGGCCTCATAAGGTGTAACGTGAGAACCTTTCCGAAGGTGATCCTCTCGTTCAGACCCCATACATGAAAATACGAATTCTTAATACAGTTACCAATACCACTCTTTATAAATTGAAACATTATCAATGTATTCAGTCAATAAATAAACCACAGTGTATGCAGGAAAACAACGTATTGAAAAGTTGATTAGATAACATCTTACATAAGGATTTCTAGTTAGCTGATATCTAATATTGAAACACCATAAATTATATATATTTAAGTCCGATGTTGCCTTCTACAGAAGACAGTAAACAAGCAGAGTTTCGAATTGGAAACAGGTAGTTAATAGTAGACAATAACTCATGGTCGGCATGTTTATCGACACATTGGATCAATTGTACTCGCTCAAAACTTCTTTTAGTATGGAAGGGTACCATCTTGCAGCCACATCCTGATGAGATTTGATTCTATTTCTGAAGACAGCGTAACCAACTGGATGTTTGGAGAGATCAGGTATAAACTGAAAGCCGATATCTACGGCCCAATCTTTGATTTTTTTGTCTCTTTCATCCTTTAGTTTTATGATCTCAGAGGGTATGTTCTCCACAGCTGTCTTGTGAGAATCAAGATCAATAGTCAGGAAGAAAGGAACGGATATTCTAGTACCTGTCCCCTCCTTTGGCACCAACACCCTATGAATAGTGGCCTTACATACTCCCTGAGTGAGTGCTTCGAGGGTTTGCCCCGCGTTGACCACTAAAGCATTCTCCACATAAGGAACAGTTATCCACTTTCCTTGAAAATTCTGAACTTGTAACGAATCCTTGTGAGGAGTCACCTGGTAAATGTACGTTATGAAGTCAGAATCACGATGAGGCCCCACTCCTTGCTCCGTAGTAGAAGCGTCATCATCAAGGTGCGATTTCAGATCTTTGAGTTGACTCAAGTCAGGGTACGCAATTATCTTCATCTTACACTGTTGGTTAGGCTTGAAGTAACCGTCTAGTGCATATGGGTCCAATCCTATGGCCTCACACACTAATCTCCGAAATCGAATACTAAGATTGAACATCCTATCGTGGTAATTCAAAACAGTACTCTTGAAATGAGGGATGTATTTCTCATCGGGCCACAAATTGGGTCCTTCAATGTTCTTGTAAATGGGTTCATCTGGACCTGGTGCTGGGAGCTCTGTGCCCAAATCAATCTGCTCTCTCCAATCAGTGTGAGCGGCAGTAATCTCATTCGCCAACCTAGTATATCCTAAGAAATGCTTTGAATGAATCATTTCACAATCTTTCTTTACATGGTCTGGTAGCTTGAAAAACTCATCTGCCTGTTCACGAATCGCATCGAAGTTCTCTTTGGTTGGCCCGACTTTTTCATAGTTGGTGAGTAACAAAAAGCCAACTCCGATCAAGGCGTATCTGAGATCTTCCAAGAACTTGGGCTTAGTTTTAGGATCATCTGCTAAGCTTAAATCAATCACGGGAATATTTTCGAATGACATTTCTTCTTGTTTCTTGATGAAAATGGCTCAATAACAGAAACCAGTGTAAGCCTTTCTTTCTCTGGTGAATAAAAGAGTATAGACGGATTAGTTATGTAGTTGTCGTGTGAACGACACTGGACTTAAGCCTGTAACAAATCCAGTAGCTTCATCATTATGAGTGACTGAAGCCACAGAAGGTCTGCATATACGTTTATGCTAGATCAGGAGATGGCATCCGGTTGCGTTCGAGGAATAGCACTAGACATGTTTGAATGGAAGAGTATGAAGGAATCGACCGAAAGGGCCCGTATAGCGAGTATCTCTGTCATTCCACTTCAATGAACACTTGAAAAGCTCGCTCGGACGAGGAACATTGCCGGTACGTTTGTCTAAGAATACCGGCGTAGATCGTCATAAACACATAGGGGCGGCATTATGAGGCAATTGGCACATATAATTACAAATGGAATGTTATTTCCAACATTGCAACGGGCAAAAGTTGTCTTTTTGTTGACCATTAGGCTACAGCTTTTTTAACAATCAGCACAAGATACACCAGTCATCAAAGGTGCTGCAGCGGTATTTAAAGTATCGCCCAACCTGCAAAAATTCGTAGAGACAAGTATTTCAGTAGTATCAACACGATCATGTTGGCTTTAGAGATTTTTGCTATACAAAGTGTGTGGCAATTAGGAATTTAAACAAAGTCACCACTATATTTTACGAATTAAAAAAAATTTACCGTTTGCCACGTAAAGAAAAATTGTCCGACTTTATCTCTGATTTTATATATTTCTGATAATCTGGATAGACTTGTAATTAAAGCGAACATATCAAAACAAACAGCGTCGAGACTGTATTGGATATGACTGAGTTAGTTCATAATCCATCCGTGAAGGGATCAGAATTGCTCGTTCCTCGACCACTTTTTACAAAACCCTATGCTTGGCCATTCGTTATCTTATATTCAGCATTTTTTCAGATCTATTTCAATGATTATGAAAAATATATCAAGGGATCGGAATGGACTTTTGTTTATCTTATGACGATTGTGTCGTTGAACATGTTGGTCTGGTTGATGCCTTACTGGAATCTTGACATTGACGCCAAATTCAACTACAGAAGGGTCAAGAAGATCAACGAAGCGGAGTTCATCAAGATTGACCCCATGCCTAACTCGGGTTTGGGAGAAATCAGTAAGATTCACAGAGAGGTGTTTGAGGATGGAACAAGCCAGATTAGCTTTTCCTTCCAAAAGAGAAAGCATTTGTTGAACGAAAAGCTTCAAAAGTTTTCACCACCGGAGTTTGTTTTCGATGAATTGCCAGAATTGGCAGTTTATCAGGAGACCAAAGGACTTTCTGGAAACCTAGAAGGTTTCAAGAGGAAGTATGGCTTGAATATTTTCGACATTCCGGTTCCGACCTTTTTAGAGCTCTTCAAAGAACACGCTGTTGCTCCGTTTTTTGTGTTTCAAGTTTTCTGTATTTCATTGTATTTGATGGATGACCAATGGTACTACTCGTTGTTCTCATTGTTTATGTTGGTGTCATTCGAAATGACTACGGTGTTTCAAAGAAGATCTACAATGACCGAGTTTCAAACGATGGGTATAAAACCGTATCCGATCTGGGTACACAGAGACGGCCAGTGGAAGCAAATTCAGACAAGCGAATTACTTCCAGGTGACTTAGTATCTATTTCCAGAACCGCTGAAGACTTGGCTATCCCCTGTGATTTGATCTTGGTTGACGGCTCTGCCATTGTCAACGAAGCTATGTTGACTGGTGAATCCACCCCATTGTTGAAAGAATCTATCAAGCTTAGACCCAAAAACGAGAATATTCAGCCTGAAGGCTTAGATAAAAACTCCATTTTGCACGGTGGTACAAGCGTTTTGCAAGTGTCCAAACCAACAAATCCAGTTGTTTCTCTTTCCCCAGACGAAGGTGCATTTGCTGTTGTGACAAAGACCGGGTTCGAGACATCACAAGGTTCTTTGGTACGTACCATGATTTTCTCTAGCGAAAAGGTTTCAGTTGATAACAAAGAAGCATTTTTCTTCATCTTATTTTTGTTAATATTCGCCATTGCAGCTTCTTGGTACGTTTGGGTCGAGGGAACCAGAATGGGTAGAATTCAATCCAAATTGATCTTAGACTGTATTATTGTGGTTACTTCTGTTGTGCCTCCAGAGCTTCCAATGGAATTGACTATGGCTGTTAACTCCTCGATCAGTGCGCTAGTAAAACACTATGTTTTTTGCACCGAACCTTTCAGAGTTCCATTGGCTGGTAGAATTGACGTTTGTTGTTTTGATAAAACCGGAACTTTAACAGCTGAAGATTTAGTGTTCGAAGGATTAGCAGGTTTCAAGGAAGATGATGAACGTCACTTGTACACATGCCAAGAAGCCCCTGAGACAACCTCATATGTTCTCGGTTCAGCTCATGCTTTGGTTAAGTTGGACGACGGAGAGATCGTGGGAGATTCTATGGAACAGGCAACTTTGAAGGCTGCTCGTTGGGAGGTTGGTGCAAACGATACCGTACAAAGAGCAAAGAAGGGAAAGACGGAAAAGATCAAAATTTTACGTCGTTTCCAATTTTCGTCTGCTTTAAAGAGATCTTCTGCTATCAGCTCCATCAACACTTTGCCAGGAAAGCATTTCGTTGCTGTTAAGGGTGCACCTGAAACCATTCGTAAGATGTTGAGTGACGCTCCTACCAAATACGAAGAGATTTTCAAGACGTTCACTAGATCAGGCTCCCGTGTGTTAGCTTTGGGTTATAAAACAATCGATTCAAAAATTTCCGTCAATAAGATAAAGAGAGAAGAGGTCGAGTCTGACTTGAAATTTGCTGGGTTTATTATTTTCCATTGTCCCTTGAAAGACGATGCTATCGAGACAATTAAAATGTTGAATGAATCTTCTCACCGTTGTGTTATGATAACTGGTGATAATCCATTGACAGCCTGTCATGTTGCCTCTGAAGTCGCTATTGCCGAAAAAGAAATTTTGATCTTAGATGCCCCCGAAGATCACCATGCTGTTGCTGAAGGTGAAGATTTGGTATGGAGAAATGTTCATGACACAACAGTTATTCCATTCAATCCATCGGATAAAATTGACACCACCTTATTTGAAAAATATGATATTTGTATTACTGGTTATGCATTGAATTCCTTATCTCAACATTACCAGATCTTGGATTTGATCAAACATACTTGGATTTACGCTAGAGTCTCTCCTCCTCAGAAGGAGTTCATTCTAGCATCCCTTAAGAATGCTGGATACAGTACCTTAATGTGTGGTGATGGTACTAATGATGTGGGTGCTTTGAAGCAAGCCCATATTGGTGTAGCTCTTTTGAACGGAACTGAGGAAGGTATGAAAAAAATTGCCGAGAACAAAAAAATAGAAATCCAGAAGAAGGTATATGATAAACAAGCACAATTGTTCGTCAATTGGGGTAAACCACCACCACCGGTTCCACCAATTATCGCTCATTTGTATCCACCTGGCCCACTGAATCCAAACTATTTGACTGCTATGGAAACCAAAGGGATTACAATTACTGATGAAATGAGAAAAGCAGTCCAGGTTGCTGAAACTAGTGGACCCCAAACCCTTCTCACCAAAAACACTGATGGATCTAACAAGTCCAGTCTTGCTGACTCTATATTGGGTGCATTAAACGATGCAGAAAATGAAGATGAGGCTCCGGTATTGAAGTTGGGAGATGCCTCTGTTGCTGCGCCATTTACTTCTAAATTAACAAATGTTTCGTCAGTGACACACGTCATCCGTCAAGGTCGTGCTGCTTTGGTTTCTACTGTTCAAATGTACAAGATTTTGGCTTTGAACTGTTTGATTTCAGCTTATTCGCTTTCCGTCCTTTTCTTAGCCGGAATCAAGTTTGGTGATGGACAAGCAACTGTCTCAGGTGTCCTATTGTCTGTTTGTTTCTTGTCAATTTCCCGTGGCAGACCTTTGGAGAAGTTGTCTAAAGAAAGACCTCAAAAGGGTATTTTCAGTATCTACATCATGGGGTCAATCTTAGGTCAGTTCGCTATCCATATTGTCACTTTGATTTACATTACTGGCAAAATTTACGCTTTAGAACCAAGAGAGCCGCAAGTAGATTTAGAAAAGGAGTTCTCTCCCTCTTTGTTGAATACCGGTATGTTTTTGTTGCAATTAGCCCAGCAAGTGTCTACGTTTGCAGTCAACTACCAAGGTGAACCATTCAGGGAAAATATTTCCAGTAACAAGGGTATGTACTACGGATTGTTAGGTGTGGCCGGATTGGCGTTGGCGGGATCTACTGAGTTCATTCCAGAACTCAACCAAGGTATGAAATTTGTTCCAATGACAAAGGATTTCAAAATCAGGTTGACTTCTTGTATTTTATTGGATTTAGGTGGTACCTGGTTTGTTGAAAACGCTTTGAAATACTTTTTCATGAACTCAAAACCAGCAGATATAGCTGAAAGAGATTAATAGAAGCAGATCTACTCAAATAAGACTAGCGTTATTTTCTTATATACATATGTAATACTGTTACTTTTCTATATCTATTCTAACCGTCGTAAATCGTCGTCTCTGTCTAGTTTGTCTATCTTTAGCACTGATGCACCCTTTACATTGAGAATCTTTACATCATTCAATTTTGTTTCCATTAATCCCAACACCTCATATATCTCATCCTCACTCACAGGATGGTTCAAACTATCTCTGATCATGCTGCTAATCTTGGGTATTGAGTACGACTTAGCTCTTTCTTGGTTATGCACTTGGTATATTATATCGTAAAGTGGCTTCAACTTCCCTTTCAAACTCTGTTCCTTTTGAGCTGCTGGATCTAAAATATTATTTTCCTCCTTCCTAAGCTTCTCCTTTAGCTTTATCCGCTCGAGAAGGGTAAGACCGTTACTTTCCTGCTGCTTTTTCGCTTCTACCTTTTGCTTGAACCTAAACTTTGAGCTTTCGTTCTTGATGATCTTGGATTTCCTTGATTTAGTCGTCTTGCCAGCTTTTTCAACACAAATAACAAGATCTTCAAGCTCCGGGACAGAGGGAGTGTCTGCAGCATCTAACTTGACAAGTAAATCTTGTCTTGATCGCTTCTCTTGAGTTATATGTATAGTCTCATTAGATCCTATTGAACTGAGTTGGTAAACATTTCTGTCTACCGCAAACAACTCCATTAGTTCTTCGAGCTGCACCTCCCTTCTCAACAAGCGCGAACATGCCCCAATTATGTTGTCCAACGTAGGGCTTGATGTATGACTTGAATAGTGTAGATCGAGGTTAATGTTGATGGCATCGTATAACTTGATAAGAGTCGTTTTATCACGCATGGAGAATTCAAGCGGTCGCTAGATTACAACGTGTTAGAAGGATCACTACTACTTCGTCACGAGAGCTCTATGATTCCTGTGTTCGCAGTATGATATTATAAGTGTGCCCTACAAATTATCATTCAATGCTCAAACGAGCATTAATGAGAATTAAGCTTACCAGAAGAGATACACGCAACACCATTGCTGCCATTGTACACCATAAATCGCCGAGTTCTTCATAACAAGCAGAAGAGGTAGCCAGTCGTCCAGCGAGCACTCCTACGAACCATTGACCCGCGTTATGCCGTTATGCCAAAAAAAAAACCGCTATCTACATCATTATATAAAGATCGCCATTTATTGATAAACTATATAGTAATTGTGGAGACTACTTAGTTTACTCCTTGTCATCCTTCTTGTCTGACTTCTTGTGGTCTTTTTGGAAATCAGAGTAAGCTGCCTTTGCCTTGTCGGTATTGGAGCCTTCAGTTTTGTTGAAGGTCTCGTAGGCTTGCTTAGCGTCTTCACTGTATTCCTTGTAGTCAATCTTACCATCCTTACCGGCAAGAGCTTCCTTTCCTTTGTTAATAATATCGTCGAGACCCATTTTGAAATTGAATTACTTTTTTGTTTTGTACTTGTAAAGTTACTATAGATTTGGTACAGCTTGGAAGTCAATTAGAGTACTCCCCTTAATTATTTATACTTGTGTGGGTAGCCACCACAGATGGTCGCGTATTGTTCATTTAATCAAAATATCAATTATGTAATATGCTTCCGTTAGGGCAGCTTCTCTTTCATTGGTCGAGTGATTTCCCTTCTATCTTATTCTGCAACTAAGGACTGAAACAGTTGGGCTGAATTGGTGAACAATAGAAGCGAATCGTGACCGTGGCATGGCTCAGAAAGGCAGATCCAGGCAGATAGTTGAAACGCGCCTAAGAAGGGTAATGAAACGAGCCCGAGCGCTTGAGTGCGACCACCGACTCGGGCTAAAACGACTTTTCAGATAAGGGTCCACGAGTGATGCTCGAGCTTCAGCGAGCAGTTGACACGAGAGAGAATGTCCGTGAGGCGAAGTGACGTGACGTGAGATAAAATGCTACTGATTAGAGGCGAATTGAGAGGAATTGAGTTGTATTGAGTTGTATTGAGTTGAATTGAGTTGAATTGAGTTTAACTGAGTAAAGCTGAGCCGAATTGAAAGATCTGAGTCTAGTAAGGTCTAGTTGTAGTTGTAGTTGAGTCCAGATGAGATCAACGGACACGGTTTGTGGTATACGTGAGATAACGCTAGGAAATAGAAAAACTGTAGACATGAATTGATAGGCAATGGCTACAACTTAACAGCGAGGAGAATTGGCAGCAATGGTATGTGACCGAGTGAGCAAGACTAGCGAGACCAGCGTAAATGATGCATCGACGCACATTCAGCGACATGGACTCCCGAAAAGCGCAAACCCGACAGTTTAGAGAGAAGCATGCCAAAGAGAGTCTCGTCGTTAAGTGCTCGTCAATTGAGAAGATGGGTCAAGATTTAGAGAAGGCTCAGTGACGTGCGTAGGGTGCATATAGGCTCACGTATGACGTGATAGAAGGGTTGCCGGTGAATTGCAATAGACGCAGGTTCAGGAATGCAAAAATATATCGTCTTACGGTTTTATATAATCATCATTGTACTTGTAATATTCAAAATAGCAACGACCCTTGACCACTAACTAAATAACGTATACAGCTGTTCAAAGTTTCAACTTTTCTAAGATGGAAATAGTCTGCTCATAACCGTCGATTTCAGCTTTATACTTCTCAAGTTTCTTAAAAGTTGACTCTTTGGCCTGTTGGTTTGTCTTCTCAGTGAACTTGCCAATAGCTTCGTTAGCCTTACCCTCAAGCTCCTTTATGTTACTCAATTTCTTATTGACCTTGGCAATTTCAGCATCCAAGTCAACGTGGCCCTTTACCAAAACATGGACAGTACAATCTGGAGTGATGACTTGTAAAGCACAACCCGAGCTCACATCTGAAGCTTTTTCAACAACATGAATTTTTTCGACACCCTTAATTAAAGAAACTATTGAATCTTGCTGAGAGTTCGCAATATCATAGATATCTTTTTGGCTAGCTTCCACAAAAACTACCCCATTCTTCAAGATGTTGTATTGAGACAACAAGGATCTAGCACCCTTTGTGATCTCCAAAACCAACTCGTAAGAATCGTGGGACTTTGGATCATTGAACTCCTCTATGTACGGTGGGTAAGAAGTCTTGGCAATTGTTTCGGAAATTTCACTTGATCTATGAGGAAGTCTTTGCCACATTTCTTCAGTAACGAATGGCATATAAGGATGAATCATTCTTAAGGCAGAATCAATACAAGTGTACAAAGTGTCCTTTGCAGACTTCTGTTGTTCTGGTGTTCCATCCTGGATCAAAGATTTTGAGTTTTCAATATAGACATCACACAAATCAAACCAGAACTTGTAAATGGCATTCGTAGATTCTCCAAATTCACGTTTGTCAATAGAATCTGCAGCTTCCTTTGAAGCATGAGTAAGCTTGTGCAAGATCCATTTCTCGACCAATGATTCTTGACCAGTTTTAGCCGAAGTAGCTGGAGGGGAGTAGTCATCACCAAGTCTACCCAAGACGAATTTGGTAGCTTGGTAGATCTTGTTGCAGAACTTACGGTAACCTTCTACCCTCAAAATATCCAAGTTTATATCTCTTCCACCAGTAGAGTAAGCACATAAGGCAAATCTTAAGGCATCCGTACCACACTCTGGAATACCGTTAGGGTATGCGAGCTTTTGGCCTTGAGTAGCTTTAATTAACTCTTTCTGATCCAAATTACCCAGTTTTAATTTGTCATGCAAGTCTTGCAATGGGATACCGCTGATAACATCGAGAGGATCAATGACATTTCCTAAGGACTTGGACATCTTACGACCTTGGGCGTCTCTGACCAAGGAGTGACAGAAAACCTCTTTGAAAGGAGACTTTCCGGTCAACTTGATACCCAATAAGACCATTCTAGTAACCCAGAAGAATAAGATATCCCACCCGGTTTCCAAAATCGATACTGGGTAGAACAATTCCATATCCTTAGTTTGGTTTGGCCAACCCAAAGTGGAAAATGGCCATAAACCTGAGGAAAACCAAGTATCCAAGACATCTTCATCCTGCTCTAAGGTAATATTGTCATTAGGGTATTTTTTGTGAGCCTTTTCTAAAGCTTCTTCATAACTTCTTCCTGCAACCCAGAAGTCGTTGTTAAGTCTGTCACCTTCCTTACCGTTAACAGTTACGAAGTAAACAGGACAACGGTGACCCCACCACAATTGACGAGAAATACACCAGTCTTGAATGGACCCTAACCAGTGAAAATACTCTGATTCAGACGTCTTTGGTGAAATGGTAAGTTCTCCATTCTTAACTGCGGCTATAGCGTCCTTTGCCATGTCTTGTTGATTAACCCACCATTGTGGTTTCAACATTGGTTCAATGACATCACCTGACCGGGAGCATAGTGGAATTGTCATTTCGTTGTTTTGTTGGTCAACATACAATCCCTTCTCTTTCAACAGTTCAATGACCTTTGGCCTAGCATCGAATCTCTTCATACCCTTCCATTCAGGACCACAGTTCTCATTCAATAAACCATCATCAGTGAAAATATTGATGAACTCCAAGTTATTTCTCTTACCGACATTGAAATCGTTTTGATCATGGGCTGGGGTGATTTTTACAGCACCAGTACCAAATTCCATATCAACGGCTTCTGAATCTGTGACAATTGGGATCTTCCGACCCAAGAATGGGTGAATGACAAACTTTCCATGTAGATGAGTATATCTCTTGTCTTCTGGGTGAACTGCGATGGCTGTATCACCGAAAAGAGTTTCAGGTCTAGTAGTTGCAACCGTAACTTTTTCGTCAGAATTTTCAACTGGATATGAGAAGGAGGTTAAAACCCCGAACTCAACTTTGTTTTCATAATCTGGAATGTCAATTAAGGTCCTACCTGTAATAGTCTTATTGTCGACTTCCAAGTTAGAGATAGCAGTATTCAACTTCACACACCAGTTGACCAATCTTGAAGCTCTGTAAATGGTTCCTTCGTCATGCAATCTCACAAAGGCTTCAGTAACAGAAGCACTCAAATTGGGGTTCATGGTGAAGGCTTCTCTAGACCAATCGTAGGAAGCACCCAACTTCTTGAATTGGTTCTTGATTCTAGCGTGATAATCTTCTTTCCACTCCCAAACTCTCTCAATGAACTTTTCACGACCCAAATCGTGTCTTGTTTTCCCCTCCTTCCATAAATGCTTCTCAACAACAGATTGTGTTCCAATACCGGCGTGATCGAAACCGGGTATGTAAAGAGTAGTCTTACCTTTCATTCTGTTATATCTAATCATAGCATCTTGGATCGCCACAGTTAAGGCGTGCCCAATGTGCAAACTACCAGTGACATTTGGTGGGGGACAAGGAATTACAAAAGCTCCCTCTGGCTTAATTTTGCCATCTTTCGTTAATTCAGGCTCGAAATGCTTTTGGTTCTCCCACCATGCGTACCAAGAGCTCTCAACATTTTTGGGGTTGTAGGCCTTGAAAGCAGGGTCATCAAGAGGAGCAAGAACCTTCTTTTCTCCTGGAACGGTTTTATCAACGTACTCAGGCACAGGATCACTGACCTTTTTCTCCTTCTTGGGTTTCTTTGGTTCGGCGCTTTTGACTTTGGCTGCTTCTGCTTGCAAGGCCTTTTTGGCGTTAAACTTGGCCAACTTTTCAGCCTTTTTACGTTCCTTCTCTAGTTCTTTGGCAGTCTTCTCTTTAGGTGCCCCTTCAGCACTAGACTGAGCAGGAACAGCTCCAGCAGACTGTTGTCCAGCTGCACTAATATTTGACTCGTCTGTCTTGGCACTCATTATCAGATAAGTTCTAACGACCGCTTTGTTCGCTATGCAATTTATTCGAAATCGTCTACTAACAATGGGTGCAAAGAGTGTAAGCTTTCTTAGCATAAAGCTTTATGACTGGGTGTTCTAGGTAGACTTTAAAAAATTGTTTGACTAATTTTTTCAAAGAGTCATTTTGGGTTTGTGTAACATTTTTAAACCCAACTGCAACCTCTATATAATGTAACAAATGGGCTTAAGATAGTAAATAAGTTTATATGTGAGATCTTTTGGGATCTGAAGAGGTCAGTCCGTTTGATTCAAGGCTCCTCTTGGAGCCTACCGATAACAAGGATGTTTGAGGTTTTGGAAGAAGGTCAAAAATCAGGTGTTCAGACTGGCCATTGGGAAGCTCTATACTATCTAATCTTTTGGCCATCGATTTCGATAATTTAGCATTTGTATTGGTGTTTTGCTTGATCACACGAATCCTACCATCGGAAAGATTGCTGGTGCGACTCATTCCTAACCCTATTTCTTCCCCAAAGCTATTGGTTATGGTTTCTTCTTGTTTTCCAAACTCCATCTTGTTCTGTGCCCGACGTAACTCGGACATTTGGAATCGCTCTTTCATCTTTCTGATCCGTCTTCCTCCCCTCTTCTTAGACTTCTGATCAACAGGGACAGGAAGAGCTTTGTCGGGCTGTTGCTCTGGCGGAGTGAGGTGCTTTTCGATCTTTACTTTGATTTCGCCTAGGTATTTTTTACCCATTGTGCCATCAGGACTGGTTTTGGCTAGATCCAACCTAGCAGCTAGGACAACTTTGCCACTTACTATTCGCATTACAGGCTTAATTATGTCTTCCGGTAAGTACCTTATGAGATCTGAATGGTACAAGTAACCAGGCTGGCGGATGCTGCGTGAAGCCACCTTGGTTTTTGATGAGAGATCTCTAACACCTAAAGATGGGATATTACAAGAAGGTATTTGAGATAGATGCTTCAAAGACCCCACAGCTATAAGTATCTGAGATGTGGGGATGGCTCCAATTATTTCTGTCACATTGGGCGCATATTTGGATATCTTATCAGCAACAAAGGCACCTAATTCATGTAAGAGATCGTTCAACTTTAAAAGCACCTTACAACAATCTTCAATTTTTTTCATATCAGTATCGCTCAATGTAAACAGTTTTTTGACTTGCTGAAGACCCGCTATTATTATCACCAATACCTTTTCGTTAGAGATAAACTGACGTAATTCTGTCTCATAGCTCTTAATGTTGACCAAATCCTGCCGTATAAGAAGCACCGTTTTGGCGTAGTCAGCTCCCTGAAGAACCAACGTCTCTAACTCAGGGAACACCAATTTGTAATGGCTCTTCACAAGAGAGTGAAAGAAACTAATCTCACTGTTTATGACAGAGATAAGCTCGTTGACCTTCACAATGAATTTGAACTCTTGGGAGGTCTCTTGGTTCAGCCAAGAGATCAATTCCAAATAATCAGAGTTCTCTTGATCATAGTAAAACCTGATCTTTTCTCGAAGGTTTACTTCTAGAGGCAAAACCTGAGACAACGATTCAACATCCAGAATCTCGTCTAAGTCCACTATTTTTAAATCTTGGTGTTCTATTATCGCATCCAATCTCTCATCAAAAGAGCTTGTTTCGGTTGGGCTCCCCTTCTCTCTTGTTTCATCAATGGATTCTGATATATCAGAGCTGCCATCGCTATCTAGGTCCGCGAGCAAGTCATTCTCATAGTCTGCCATGGCCCGAGCTTGTGTTATTTTTTTATAGTCTGTTCGCCTAATACAAACTTTGTGTAATAGACTTCACTGATATGATAAAATTGATGAGGTGAAAAAAAATACGCCTAGTAGCAGGTAAATATTTGAAATATAAAGTAATGACTTTTGAGGTTGATACATCCATATTGGACAATGCTGATGGATCAGCTAAGTTGACACTCAATGGAACAAAGGTCATAGCTTCGGTGAATGGGCCAATAGAGGCCAAATCCAGACAAGTGCTTCCCACATCATCAACCTTGGAAATAGTAGTACGCCCAGCAGTGGGAGTTTCTTCAACTAGAGAGAAGCTTATAGAAGACAAGCTTAGAGCATTATTACAAAGTGTGATCATAAATTACAAGTTCCCTAGACAACTCATACAAATAGTGATACAGTTTTTGATTACCGACAAAGCAGACGAATTCACGATTACTGAGTTGAATGCAGCTATAAATTGCTGCTTTTTTGCATTGATAGATGCTCACATACCTCTTCGCACATCGTTCGTTTCAACAACGTTCTCTATCAAAGAAGGTAAGTTGGCAGAAAATCCTGATATCGAACAATTAAGGATGAGCGACTCTCATCACGTAGTTTGTTTTGATATAGAAGATGGAGAACCACGTAACTTATCACTACTTGAAAGTCAGGGGGAGTTTTCTGATCATGAAGTTTTCGAAGTCATAGAGAAGGCTACCAAGCTGTGTCATATAATACATCAAGAATATCAACGCAAATTTACTGAAATAAAACTAGATCATGATTATATATGGAAACGTTGATAATAAATGTCAGAGTGCGTATATTGTTTTCAGTTGCATAAATGCATGTTTTATCGATTTGTTGGTTGTACGATTCCGTTGTAGACGTCAATATTTCAGTATAACGTTGCCAATGGGTCGAGACGATTTTGAGACGATGAAAACGATCCGTTCAATAGATTGACTTCCCCAAATTTGGAGTTGGGGTTCATTTTGTGCTTGAAAGTGAAACCTATGAAATTGTTCGGACCCTGTCTTTTGTTGCCAGCCTTTTCCAAAAGGGCTTCGTTGTGTTCTTGACGAGCAAAAACATCCTTGTACTTTTGCATACTTTCTTCGTCTTCAAAATCATCGAAATAGCCCGCATCCTCCTCATTGTCTAATTGAGGCGTGAATGGAGGATTTCTGGATCGCAATGCATCCCAGTCCTTGATGTCGTTGAAGTATGCCATAGACTGGATTTGCTTAAATGATCTTAAACGCTGATGAGGTGCAGCAATCAATTTAACGATAAGACTCCATGTTCTATCACTAAAGACAAATCTACCATCCTTAGTTTGGGGCCTTCTCAAGGCTGTCTTCCAATGTTTCAAGTTATAATATGTTTCGTCTTGCTTTGAACCCGAAAATGGTGGATATCCACATAAAGCTTCGAATAGCATACAACCCAAAGACCAGTAGTCAATAGTATAATCATAGTTTTTACCCTCTAGGACTTCTAGAGCCATGTAGTCTGGAGATCCGACAATAGAATTAGCCAAGTTATGGTGGCCTTGACTCTGTTTGAAAAGCTTTTGCCTTTCCATCATCAACCTGGAGGGAACTTGGTAATTGTCCAAATCCTGAAGATTTTGTAACTTTATTCTCATACTTTCAATTCTATCATTTGAAACTGAACCAGCAGCCAAACCGAAATCAGTCAATTTGATATGACCTTTGGAGTCAATCAAGAAATTCTCTGGTTTGAGGTCTCTATGGGTGAATCCCAATTCGTGAAGGGAGTTCACGGCTGCAAACATTTCACTGATATAAAATCTAGCATGAGGAGGAATGAGATAGCCAGTGTTATTGAGTAACGTTCTGAAATCTCCACCTGGAACAAATTCCATAGCCAAGAACACCTTTTTTGGGTCTTGGAAGGCATACAAAAGTTTCACGAGCCATTCACTTCTAGTGTTGGTCAAAATGTCTCTTTCGGTCAATACATGTCTTGTCTCATCAAGCTTCATAAGAAGATTCTTGTTCAAAACTTTGAGAGCACATATTTCTCGGGTGTCCTTCTTTCTTGCCAAAAACACTTGCCCATAACCTCCTTGACCAACTTGAGTGATCATTTCAAAATCCTTGTGCTTCGGCTTCAACCGTCTCTTTCTAAGAAGAGCCCTTTCTCTACCGATGTAGTTCTTCCATTCCAATTGCTGTCTCTGTTGGTTGGAACTGAAAGCAGGATCGTTTTGGAGCTTTGTTTGCACCAATTTGGTTCTTTCCCTTCTGCTGATCACATAGTCAAACATGTCACAATAGTAGTCAAGAAAGTAAAGCTGAGCTACAGAAGCCAATCTCTTCGTACGTGGGTCATTTGCCTTTCTTCGAAACTCTTCATCAGTGTACCTTCTGGGTGGCTGGCTTAGTGAGAGATCATGGATCTGCTGTTGGTATTTTTGCTGTTGCTGCTGTTGTTGTTGTCCTTGCGGCTGATACGGAGAGGTGTGCAAAATCGATTTTGTAGGAGAGCTCGAGGGTGTGATGTTCTCTTTGTTGAACTGGCTAAACTGCAGTTTGATTTGAGGCCTATGAGGCTGTTTGTAGCTGGTATCCACGTCCATCATCCCACTAGCTATGGATACATTCTCTACTGATTGCGAGATGTCTGCAATATCCATTTCCAGTACATTCGTGCCGTGCTTGGGTGACTTGTTGAAGAAGTTGGCCATCTTGGATGTCCGCAATGTAACAGGGCGTCTCTAACTATTTTCCAAACTTGCTTTTCGCCTACGTGAGTAGATGGAAACTATTTATTGAGTGCTGTGAGATTCTGTGGAAGTTTACAAATTGTCCCAAAAAGGAAATATAGCGACTAGTCATCGAGACATTATATGCGAGGAACGACGTCAAACAACCAGCACAGAAATAGCAACTTCCTATTGCCTAGACCTCCACGAATCACATGCATGCCAGCAGGATTATTTTAGACATGCACCCATTGTTGTTCGGACATGGAGGTCTACAGTACTACTCACAAGACCTCTAAGCCCAAGCACCGCCTATCTACAAGATAGATCACTAAAAGACATATTTAGATTCCCTCACTGCCAAAATCAACAAGCTAGTTGAGTAAGAGTGGCTGTTAAGAGAGATAGATTACATGCTTTTTTGCAATAAAAATAGGTAGTTAAACTCACCTACGAAGGGGGGCTATAGATGCCCAAAACTGGGACAGTGCGAAAAGCATTTTGCACCCATTGCAGCCGCAAAGGTGCCAAAGGCAAACTCCACTAAAAGCACCTCACGCCTGTTATGCAGGGCCGGGTACTGGCAAGTCTCTTAGTACCAAAGGGGGAGGGGACTCAATAAAGTTAACTTTGCCTGGCTTGTGTCCTTTGGAAAGGCTCATATTGTTTGTGCTGCTGAATTATCTGTGGGGGTGTGGGCCGAGGTTTCCTGGTCTGAATGGCCTGTACTACGTTGTGCACCATTAATGAAAGCGGGCGTTTTTGAGTAGAAAGGAGCCGCAGTTGAAAAAGCTCCAGAATGCTCAAGACGTGATCGGTATTTGCCTTGTCGTTCTGTCCAAATATCGTCCGCAAGAGACAGCCCGACTTGATTTTGACGACGATAAGAAGTGCAGGTCTCCAAAAGGTCAAATAGAGCAGATCCCGAGGACCAACCTGGTTGCACTGCTCTTAAGCCCATATAATCATCCATAACAATAAAATGGCCCTAAGAACATTTTGGAGGAATACCGGAACTGCCCCGCAGGAATCATATCCGGGAGAAACAACAGAAACATAAGTCCGGAACCATGGAATTTGGGAGTGGGGACTAATGTGAACACAATAAAACGACTCTATGCGCGCAGGGACCCCTAGTTAAGGCTTAAGCATTTTTCCGGCGTTGTATGACACTTTCCCGATTTCTCGAGCAGCAATCACCCCCACTCCCCTCTACACGCCTTTAAGGTTTTCTTACCAAGAAGTTGCCCGCGAGGTGATTCGCAAGGATCCGCAGCCACCATGTGGCCACTTGGCTTTGAACCTAGTCTCAAAGAGTAAGCCTGAAGTTGTAGTTACAATGCCAAACCTCTCTTCACGTTTCTCTTCCACGCTGCATGTTCTTTTCGTTTAGGGCTAGCCTATCTCCAGTCTTGGACGTGTCATGACTGAGATTTTCCTTCATGCTTAAACCCTACATACACCCAACAAGTCTATGCAGTAGTCCTTCCCATAGATGAAATAGTGCTGTTTGGTGCTCGAAAACACGCACCGGTGTTTCGTCGAGCCGAAAGTCCGAGCTGAGACTGAATTCTTTGCATTTCATCTGGATAAAGTATCTGCGCTCAATGATCGGTAAGTCTGCTGACCGAGTAACCAGTATATCCCCTTGAGGAGATAGTGACACAACCCCATTTGTGTGATGTAATCTCCTCTCTCAAGCTTGTCACCGGTGAACGTAGTTTAATTTGTTCCGTTTCTGCATACAAAACACGAAGGTCAGTTGGCTATTTCGGAGTTTGTTGCAGCTGGTCCCATCAACTAGAATTTTTTTACGGGGAAGCTCATTGTGTGTAGCATATATTATAAAAGAGTCAGCGTTAGCAATATAATAGTGCTTGAAG
The DNA here is from genome assembly GCA_001599895.1 of Priceomyces haplophilus. Taxonomy (NCBI): domain Eukaryota; kingdom Fungi; phylum Ascomycota; class Pichiomycetes; order Serinales; family Debaryomycetaceae; genus Priceomyces; species Priceomyces haplophilus. Next base: position 502,649 of record BCIF01000008.1, on the reverse strand, counting down.
CAGGCTATACGTGCTTGCAATTACCATCAACTCTAGCTAGAATTTTGTCAGCGTTTTTGCACCTTAGTTTGTCTTTTGATAAGAACAAAGCATAGCGGACATATACACAGAAAGCTGAGGAAGCGGGAACAAGAAGCATCGATCGGCTGAGATAGTTACAATTTAAGTGAAGTGAAAGTTGTGCAACAATTGTACGACAATAACGACTGACTACTGGATAAGAGGTCGCAACATAACAAACTGAGCAAACAACACATAAAGCAACTGTTGTAGAACGTAAAAATGGCTGACTTGGAGAATCAAGAGCCTCAGGAGCTCAATATAGCTATCAACCAGGGTGCTGAGGATACTTCAAACTCTCAGCAATTTGATACCACCAGGATAAAAACTGATGGTGAATATGTTCAGTTTGGCAACGAGAAATACTTACGCGAGGACTTGATTTCTGCTTTTGGAGGTTCTCTTAACCCGGGATTGTCCCCACCACCAAAAAACGACTTTGCTAATCCGGCTCCTTTGGGATTGAGTGGCATTGCATTGCCATTTTTTGTATTAGGCTTGATTCACACCCAAGCCCGTGGCGTTGAAATCCCAAATATAGTTATTGGATTGGCCTTTTTTTATGGAGGTGCTGCTACCTTGGTTGCGGCATTGTTTGAAATAGCAATCGGGAATACATTTGGTGGTGTCGCATTGGGATCGTATGCTGGATTTTGGGGTTCTTGGGCATCTATCAATGTGAAGAGTTTTGGAATTGAAGCTGCATATGGAGACGACAAAACAGAACTCCGGTATGCATTAGGGATATTCATGGTAGGGTGGTTCATTTTTTCGTTCTTCCTCACATTGTGTACCTTGAAATCTACCCTAGCTCTTTTCTCCTTATTTATAACCTTAACATTGGTATTTTTGCTCTATGCTATTGCTGAGTTCAAGGGAACTGACGGAGTGAAAAAAGCTCTAGGTGTATTTGAGATTCTAACTGCACTTTTTGCGTGGTACAATGCGTATGCTGGTCTAGCTAACCAGCAGAACTCTTATATTCCAGTCAAGGTCTTCAGGTTGCCAGATTTGGAGGAAAAGAGTAAAGTCCATTGAAGCTGCTATATTTAATTCTCTGATAAGCAGCGTCGACTCACCTTAGGTGAAAACCACTTTTTAATGAAAACCAACAAATCATAACATACAATATTGTTTTGGATGGAACGAAGATAAGCGAGATCTTTGGACGATTTGTATACATTCGTGTTTTAGCGTTCAATTTGATTAATGCGGATGGTCCTCTCTTTGGCGAAAATAGGTATATCATAAAACACTTTGAACTTATCAACATGACTGCTTATGTAGAAACTCAAGTAGTTTTCGTAGATTATGAGAATTACTTTTCGTGCCCCAAGGCTTTCTGCAGCAGTATGGGGGGGGGGGGGGGGAATATAAATGGCTGCAAACCGATACGACGTAGAAAAAAGAACAAATCAAAATAGAAGTTAGCTTTTTACATGACCTATTCGAAACATTCTCAAACCATGACTATACAGTTGTGTTCTTTCTAGAAATTGTGGTCTGAAATGACTATTCATGTAAAGAAATTAAGCAAGAAAAAAAATGGTGACTCCGACGCGGTTCGAACGCGTGCATCTTTACGATAACAGAACTTGAGTCTGCCGCCTTAACCACTCGGCCACAGAGCCCCTATTGTAATTTTATTAATTAAGAAAAGCTACAAGGACACTGGCTAGTGACTGTATTCAACTAGATATTTGAATATCGTAACACAGTTGCCGAATGTTTGCGTCTTGCTTTATAAGATTTAAAAATGGAAATCTAGTAATTATGAATTGCTTCAAAAGTCCTCAAATCGATTGGAATTGTGAATCGAACTAAAGTTATATCATTATGCATGTATTGTTCTTACATATGTCAAAATATTTAAAAGAGCCATCCGATGAAGTTTTCGTAAAACCATTCCTTATTCTTGGGGTTTCCCTCTGCTTCTCTGATAGCTTTTCTTTCTTGCTCCTCTGCTGCATATCTTTCTTCTTCGGAATCCACCACGTCTCTGAACGTTTCTAAATCAACCTCGTCAGAGCTGAGCCACTTGGTCTTCTTGACGATCTTGTATCCAAAGAACATTATAAGGAACACTGGTAAGATAATGTACCCTGTAATGAAGTTTTTGTAAGTGAAGCTGTCCCCGAGGAAAACGGTAAAGTTTTTAATGAAAATGACAACAATACAGATAGACAAGGCAAAATAGGAAGCAAATGGCTGAAATGGTGAGCGGTATGCCAAGTCTTTATTTCTGTCAATACCCTGGGCTTTGCAGGCCTTCATAAACTTGATGTGAATCGTCAATATGCATGACCAAGCAATCAAACCAGACAAACTCACAACATTAACAAAATATGTGAACACTTCAGATGCACCGCTTGAGACCGTCATATATGCAAGCAAAGTGAACAAGAAACTCAACGCAATCCCATAGTATGGAACACCTAACTTGTTGGTCTTGGAAAAGAACTTTGGTGCGTAACCGGCAACAGATAATCCGTACATAGTACGTGAGCAGATGTACATATCTGAATTTGCAGCTGACAAAACAAACAACAAAATACATGCGTTGATGACATGATCCAAACCATCAATATTAGCATTCTTGATAGCAATGACAAATGGTGAAGCACTGGCGCTGTTACCTGATGCAGACAATAAAAGGGGATCTTTTGCAGAGACGCACATTCCTAAGAATAAAATTGAAAGACAGTAGAATACAACAATACGGTAAAACGTGAGTTTTATTGCCTTTGGAATAGCCTTTCTTGGTCTTGAACATTCAGCGAAAGTAATACCACATAACTCGGTACCCAAGTAAGCGAAAACAGCCGAGACCAAAACACTTACAAAAGAAACAAATCTCCCTTTAGATCCTCCAATGAACAAATCTTTAGAGCTATCTGCATAATGCAAGAATGCACCTGGATTCTGCCAATACCTAAATCCAGTTCTGACATGGTTTGGTCCTCCTCCAAGGGCAATAATCCAAAGTAAAAGAATAAGACCTAGACATGTGACGACTTTCAAACACGATAACCAAAACTCGATTTCACCAAAGAAACGAACTCCTAACATATTAACACAAACTATGATTATCAAAAATATCGTAATCCACACTCCAGGATTGAGCGTATCAGTGCTGACCCAGTATTGCATTGTTAACGATCCTGCAACAAGCTGGTTAGCAGGTAAAATAAGGTATTTGATAAGATATACATATCCACAGGCAAATCCTAAAGCATCATCCACATACCGTTGACAGTAGTTTGCGAAACCATTGAGTGGAACGAACGTGGAAACTTCTCCAAGTCCTGACATCACTATAAATACCGTAAGACCAATCACAGAATATGCAACTAAAATTGCACCCGGACCGGCGACCTTCAAAGCTGAACCCGTTCCGATAAGTAAACCGGTTCCTAAGGCACCTCCAATGGCAATCATTGTAACATGTCTGGCATCCAAAGCTTTTCTCAACTGGTGACCTTCACTCAAATTGAGTGCTGAAGGATTGGATTTGGCAACATACAAGTCATACTCCTGGGTGTGCCTACTTGTCATCGACTGGAGATCCGTTAAGGATGCCGTGCCCCCTTTTTCAAAATCTTTTGTCATTCTTGTTTCTTCGCTGTAGGTCAGCGGCTCAAAGTTTGCTTGTTTACTTGAATTTATGAAAACCTCTCACACACTAGCGTCTTTTCTACCTTAATAGCGATAGGTTATAGTTAATTTTATTATCTACAACCTAAGATGTGTATTTTCTTTTGTTTGGATGAAAAATAGCCAGAATATTAGTCTTTGGCAAAACATCTACAGACATTTCTATATGCACATATATCATCGCCCTAGCGGGGGTGCAACGCTGATATGGTTTGATAACAAAGGCCAAGATTTTTACCAGCTCGACTTTTCCGAAACCGTAAATCTTGCTTTTCGACTGATTGCGTTGTTTCAAGGTTATCTATACCGCCGCTCAGGATGCCAAGGAACTAGATAAAGCCTTAGGGGCAAATTATGCGTATCTCTCCTTTACCAAATGTCATCCTGTTGTCATTGGGGTCATCGTTGAGGTCATCATCGAGGGCTGCAACTTCGGAAAAGGACATTGTCCTGAACGGCAACCGGGTTCCAAAATTCCTGTACTTAAAACTCATCGCCGTGAGAAAACAATGTACAGGTCGAAAAATGAATGAGCTAAGGGCATTTCTCAAAGGCATTTGCTCAACGAAACGGCAATTGCAGCATGAAGGCAACCACCGCGCGTAAATGTCAAATAATGATGATGTTAATGATCAGCAAGTGAATTAAGGGCAGCTGTAAGAGATCAGTTTCCTAATGCGGAAGAAACTTCGGTCAACGCTTTCGTAAACGTCAGGAAATTGCGGAGAGCCGGAGTTGAATTATGTTACGCCAAGTGTTCGCTACCTCTTATCGTTCAGCCCTCGGTGGGATCTCAGTCAAGGTGACTATGAGCATGATTTCGGGGCGGTATGTAAGGATTACGGGATAGATAAAGAGATGCCATACGTCGCCGTGTATCACGTGTGCCACTAAAACGGTAAAAATCTCCTAGTATATTAAGTCGTGTGATGAACTATAGAGGATTACATCATATGGTCTGTTGACTCCAGCTGTTTCTATTTTACATTTCAAGCTAGTGAAGTACATACTGTGAGTATAATTTGAAAAATAATAGGACTACACTAGAGTGAAATCATAAGGCTCATAGAAGGCCTTGAGTTGCTGAGCTTCAAATGCTTCTTGTGAATGAGGTTGCTGGCACTTGTCCCAATAAACTCTTTTTTGCAACTTTAGCACTGCTGCGAGAACTCTTCTAGGAAATTGTAGATCCACCTGCTTACTTGGATCTTCAAGTTTAGCAACGTATATGGTTTTGTCTTTTTCACCTTTGAAGATTGTGAACATTATGTAGTCATTATTGTTAAGGATGCTGTGTAATTCTGGTGCTTGAACGTCGGTAAATTCTTCGAAATGTAGGCTCTGATTTCTATCGAACTTTTGATTATTGAGTGCTGCTTTCTCCTGAAGAATGTGTGAAAACTTTTCAAGTAGGTTTTCGGGCACAGGCAATCCTTGGACATGATAATGGACTGTAGTGGCTCGGCTGATTTCGAAAAAAACAAGCTTGTAAAAGGGATATTGATCATTGAACGCCTTTGATAAGGTAGTTTGGAACTGATTGATTTCTTGGAAAATCGGTGAGTCTAATACATTATCAGTTGATGTTCTTATGTTTGGTATATGTTCAACTGGGATGATGATGACATGACCTGAGAATCTGATCTTTTTGTTAGCTTTAGTCAAAGGGCCTTTAGCTACAGTAAGGTATGAATGCTTTCCAATTGATATAATCATATGGGTTTCAACGTTTGGGTTAGAGAGACAGAAAAAGCATTTCTCCATTGGAACAATCTTTTGCTGCTTTTTCGCATGAACTTCCGCATGAGTCTCATTTTCAACACGTCTCTTCCTTTGAGATTCGATAGAGCTCGATAAGTCTTCCTTTCCAATTGAAAACGGATTTGGTTGTAGACCAGATTCTTCGGAAGTTTTAGATTCTACTGACAATACAAAAGCGTAGAACCATTTTTCTCCAGAACCTTCTTGTCCTAAACTTATGAATCTTGTGACTGTACCGTCATCCCATTTAAATGGTGCAGATTCAAGAAATCTACCCCTTTCACTTCCGACAGCAAAGTGATACCTTGGTCTAGTTTCCTTTACTATGGTATCTATGATTTCATTTCCAACCAAAGTAAGCCTTTGTAGCCTTGCAAGTGCCTTGGGCCAGTCGTAAGTGACCAATATGTCGATGCGTATAAAAGAACTGTTTTTGATTATTTCCAATGCTGTATCCTTGCTCTGGTCACTATCTTCGACGTGTGCCGAGACATACGCAATAGTTATTCCACTTTCCAATTTGACTATATTGACCAAAGACTTTAAAAAATTCAAATTTGGTCTTAATTTCACTATCTCTTCTTCCGTAACCTCTAGTGGTATCTCCTCGGATACTCCCTGTTTTCCCTCAGTGAGAAACATGGGGGCGTCAATGCTTATCGAAGGAAGAGAAGACTTTAATGGTAATACGTCCCCAAGCGCTAAAAGAGCTTCAAAAGGTCCATTTTTGGAGTTTTGTAGATTACATTTATGTATTACTTCTTCAAAGCTACCCGGGGATGGGTTGACCACCAAGAACTTTACTGACATTATCAAATTATCAAGTACGTTACGAGTCTCGAACCTCATCGAGATGGAACATAAATGTTTACTTCAATGTATGTATATGCACTACCTGTTACCAAAAAATATATATCAAAATACTCTTTTTGGATCAAAATCAGCCAAATCTTCCTCCAAATTAGACGTATTGGCTATGCATTTGTCCAAAAGCCTGGTTAGAGCCTTCTGCTTCAGTAAAATAAAATCGTCAGAGAAAACAGAGTATTCATGATTGAGATATTTGATATGTGAATTCATTTCGTCAATTTGACTAGATTTTTGGGTCAACTTTTGCTTCAAGTAGCGATTTTCGAATTTCAGTTTCTTCAATTCATTTTGGAGATAAGCTAACATGTTCTCCACTTTTTTTTCGTCAGCAGGCTGGGAATCAACGTTTAGTTGATTTAATTTTGCAGTCAAGCCCGCTATTTCTGCTTTTAGGTTATTGATGATGTCATGGTCAGCTTTTCTCATTGTATCCCAATCTATTGGGGTGGACGCCAATTTTGTCTTGTTTGCCTTTGCAGAAGTTTTGATTCTCTTCACTTGATTTGCATAATTCAATGTTTGATAACTTTCTTCGAAGTCTAGAGGCGAAATGCAGAATATCATGAATGTCTTCGAGTTTCCGGCCAAGTTTTCCTTTAAAATGTAAGTGAGAGTTGAGTCTCTATACGGAACAACAGCATTGGTGTGATCTGAGCTATTATTTGCTAATAAATTGATGCACCTTCCAAGAACAGTCAACGATTTATTGATCAACGTTCCTTCCTTCATTCTCTCAAATTGGCCAAAAGTCTTTGTTTTTGTTAATCGCTCAGATCCTGCTAAGTCAACCAATTTGATACTAGAAACCATTTCTTCATCAGCTTCTCCAATAACATCACCTTCCTCAGATCCAGGTTCTGTAAACTTGGTCTGTTTCAACGTAAGGGTCAAGATAGCATGCGAACGGCTACTCTTGTCATTCATAGACGTAGACGCGGTCGAGCGCTTTTTATTACCCTTGTGCAAAAGCCTTTGAAAATTCTCAAAGCTTTCTATTGAATACTCGTTGAGATTTTCAACGTAAGGTCCTGTCACGGGATGTTCCCTGACTCTGCATTTTTTGTCATATTCGTCATCACCAAATAAATCCTTCACTTGCTCGTTGTATACCTCTATATAAGTCAATTTCAACTCGCAATTGATCTTGTCACTTATTAACACTTCCTTGTGCCTCATGATGTCGTGTACTATTTGAGGCATGAACCCCGGCTCCTTGTCATTACCCATCATAGTGTACGTCTTACCAGAGCTGGTTTGCCCGTATGCAAGTAAACACACATTGTAGCCATCAAAGATATGCTCTACTAGTTCGGCGCCACATTTGAAGTAAAAACGCTTGTTGTCTGCGTAGTTTGCGTCTTCTCTCTGGTACGACCATATTGACTCATCAAACTCAAAACTCTTGTATTCGTTTTTAATTTCCTCAGAAGAGCTTGATTGACTTCTATGTGCCTTGCTGTGGTACGAAGAAGTATGTGGAACCTCAAGAATAGTTACTTTCGGGTCATCTGAAGGCATCTGAACAATGCATTTCTGCTCAGAAGGTAACCCAGTCTCGTTGTCAATTTCTTCACGACGAAGTCTAGGTCTTACCCGAACCAAGACCTTGATATTGGTATTTTCCTGACCCATGATCTGTGTTTCAATTTATTTCCTGTGGGCCGTGACGATATCAATGGGCTTTTATCCGAAGTCAAAAATCAAAACATAAATAAATGCAAAAATTATTGATAATGACTGCACACGCCACTAACTTTAAGCGATTTCATTTTACAAAAAAGTTATAAATCGATTTTACTATAAATAAACGGAACGTGACGAACAGCAAGACAAGAAACAGTTCTTAACGCAAGCTAAGCAAATCAAAAATTTGCTATTATAGTGGTACACGGTCAATCTTGTCTCATTACTGAAGTCCTAAGTCAGGTGGTTCAAAAGAAAAGAGTGGTAAAAGGGGTAATCTAAACAGAGATTTTGCTAAAGATGGGAGACACGAGTATCCAATTTGAGATTTCTATCCAGAGAGCCGTCCAGAACTCTTTGGAACTGGAGAAACCTCTCTTGGTATTTTTGTCAAAGGGGGACCTGGCCTCGGAAGTCTTCATAGACAGTATTACATCAGTGAGACTTAAGAGTCACATTCGAGAGTCTTTCGTGCCTTTGATGATTTTAGAGGACACAGAGGAGCACCTTCACTTCAAGGAAATATTTCGTGACCTTGTATTCCCAAGCATATATATTATAAGCGGTGGCAAGGTTTTGGATGTGATTAAGGTAGACTCTACTCCAGGCGATTTCGAACGTAGGCTAGAAGGTGCTCTGGTAGCATCAAGAAATCATACACGGGACGCTAGGTCAGAGTCTCTGCAAGTGGAAACTCAGAATCAAGTTCTGATAGCACAACAAGAGCCGCGTAACCTGGAGCTGGCGCCTGTTGCAATCGAGACCCTGAGTTCTAGTGACAATACAGCTTCTCAGGAGATAAATCTCAAGCATTTGAAAGAGCATAAGAAGAAGGTGGAGAGTTATTGGAACGATCAGAAGATTGAAAGAGAAAGGTTACGGATGTTGCTTGATGCAGATAAACGCGAAAGATTATCAAAGAAGCGTGAGGCGGACAAACTTCGACGGCCCACCATTGAGAACGCTATAAAGGCCAGTACAACCAAGAATCTGAATATTTGTGTACTAAGTATCAAGTTATTGGACGGGAAATCTCTAATCCATGAGTTCGAAGCGACTGATTCTTTACAAGCAGTAAGAGCGTGGTTGGACCAGGAAACTAATGGAGAAATTCTTCCCAATTCTCCATCATTGCCTTCCTTTGCACGGTCACTAAACCCGCAACCAATTCACTATGTCTTTCATAGGCCAGGTTTGCCGCGTAAAACGTATACCGAAAACGAAGAACTTTTATCGTTATCTGATCTATGTTTGCTACCTCGCTCTGCTTTAATTTTGAAGCCAATTTACGGGATACAGTCAACGGATGTGAAAGAACGTGGTCAACTTACAATTACCGGCGCTTTCAAAGCTGCAGGGGGTGGTATCGGAAGGTTTGCAAACGCTCTATATTCATTTTTTGATTATGGTGTCTCTGAGGCTCGCATCCCCGACGAAGTGGATACCATGGATGACGACCTAATCAGCTTATCAAGCTCAAGGATGGATGTGGAATATACAGAGAGAGATCTCAATTTATCAACATCAAACTTGGAAGACAATTCTAAACCGAGATCTATAAGATTGGATGACAGCAGACAGGGATCGTCTTCATTGATAAACATCAACCCTGACTATCAAGATACTTTTCAGCCTGTTGGAATACAGAATACCGAGCTCTCACAGGATCTTTCATCCTTTTTTGATTCAAATACCAAAAATGATACAACAACTCCAAAATCTGTGAGGAATATACAGAATCCAGGAAATACTCAAATAGTTCATGGTGAGTCTAAAGAGGACCTTTCCCGAACAGATAAGGATGTAATAGACGGAGATTGTAACAAGGTAAATCGGGATGTGTCAGAAGACGAACAATGATCTTTGGGGCTATACAAAATCTTTAAGATGCACGCTTATTTATATATTCATATTCGTGTTCATCTACGTAACAAATAACTTCTATATATGACTATTATTTATTAGGAATAACATCTTGATCCTCGTCTATTAGTTGTGAATCTGTATGCTTGGACATTATGAATGTTGCAAGGTTGTTTGATGACTTTTGCATTACTTTTTGTAGTATATCATCTTCACAGAATTCCTTCAACATATGATCATTGCAATTGTAATGCTTATACTGAAGCAAAGAACTTTTCATTATTTGTGACTTTTTCTCTTTGAAAGTGTCGTGTGTGTCTTTTATCTCTAATGCAGAAACCCAACCATTACCTTGACTTGAGCACGTTTCCTCAATTTTATCTTCGTCATCAAAACTCAACTGGCTTTCCAACGACTCGCCTAATCCTTCGCAAGAGCACTCAATCAAGTCATGTGTATTACATGCTGTTTTTTTCATTATTTCAAATAAATTTTTTAGGTCACTATAATCAAATAGATTTGAGTTCGACTCCGAATCGTTGTCTAGAAAATTCTTGCTCAAGTTGCTTTTCATTAGCTGTCTCTGAAAGATTTTTTCATCAATGCAGCCTGTCGTTAAAATCCTGTAAATGAAAACGGGTTTCTTCTGGCCGTCTCTATGAATCCTTGCCATAGATTGCAAGTCAACGGAAGGGTTCCAGTCATTGTCGAACAAAATCAATCTAGAGGCTCCCACCAAATTGATGCCCATGCCTCCTGATTTCGAAGATAATAGAAACACAGGAACACTCTTATCTGCATTAAATGTGGAGACTAATTTAGATCTCATATTATTCGGAGTGGAACCATCTAATCTCAAGAAAGTCATGTTCAATTTCTTTACAATAGTCTCCAACAAATCTAGTGTTCGAGTGTAGTTCGATACCAAAACAACCTTCTCGCCGTTCTCAACAATTTCCAATAACATTGGGATGATAAGATTTACTTTCCCACTTGATACCCTGTTACTAATATCACCGAGAGAAAGGAACTGCGTGCTGGTCTTGTCTACTAACGTATTGAACAAATTGTCATCCCTTATTAAAGCTACCGAGTTACAAATCTTCTTGAAGAGATTGATCAAAGCAAGAGTTTGGGTAGATGGGTTAGCAGAGCTCTCTGAGAGCAAGTTAGTGAAGCTTTTTGATGAGAGAATCAAATCAAATAACTTTAGCTGTAGCTCGGTAGGAGGTACGAATAATATTATGTCAGTCTTTGGTGTAAGATAGTTTGACAAAATGGAACTCGTGCGTCTAAGCATAAAGTCTTTAGTAAGTTCGATCAATTCTTTGGATTTCAATTCACCTTGCCTTTTTATCTCAGGATTATTACAGCTAATCTCTCTCGAAATTAGTATAGGTCTCACGAAGATTCGTTGAAATTGCTGCAAAGTACCCAAAATGCCAGGATTAATAAAATTTATTATGGTGTAAAACTCAATTAAATCATTCTGAATTGGTGTCCCTGTTAAAATGACTTTCTTCGAAATATTAAGGTCAGTCAAAACTTTCAATGATTTATTGGTGGCATTTTTCAATCTATGACCCTCATCGCAGATCACTAAATCAAAACCCACAGTCAGCAACTCATGTGAATAATTGAGGAGTTTCTCGTAGCTCATAATAAGAACTTGGTGTACTTTCAACCTGCCAAAATTGATTATCTCTTTTTTGTCATTGATACCAGGTTGCTTTGAGTTTAAAGTCAAGACGCTTATTTTGTTCACACCCAACCATTTCTTGAACTCTTTTTTCCAATTATCAATGAGCGTAACAGGACAGCAGATTAAAAACTTGTTGGTAGTTGATTTCTTATGATCTGAATATGGACTCTGTTTATAAAGCGTCCATATCAAAGTTATAGCCATCAATGTCTTACCTAAACCCATTTCATCAGCTAATAATGCACCAAAGCCATCAAAATCTCTGAACCCCATTACACATTCATATAGAAATTTAACACCTTCAATCTGATGTGCTCTAAGCTTTGAAAAAATATGAGGATCTACTATTACATCCACTACTTTAGAGTCAGGCAAATTTGGTGGACGCATCATAATCAGTGAATCTTCCTCAACTTTGTAGTGAGCCAGTCGCGTTTCAACAGAAGGTTTAAGATTGAGTACGGGGTTTTTAAAGTCAGCGCAGACCTCTCTCTTTGATGGAGATGATTTTGACACAATAGCACTAACACTTTGGGTATCGCTTTCGTCTACTTCTGACTGAGTCATTTCGCAATCGATCTCAAGCTCATACCTGCTAACAGAAATAGTCGACTCCATAAAGTCAGACTTAGGTTTTGGTGCCTTGCCTAGTACTTTTCCCGATGTATCTTTAAGAACAATCTCATCATCAGTCACCCTTATAAGCCCATCTCCATCCCAAGTCTTATTCTTTTTGGTTGTCTTTTTACGCCATTGGACCAAATAACACCTATCGTTCTTGCTTACGAGACTCTTTTGGGGCTGTTCGACAGTTTGCCTTTTTATTTTGTGTGGTTTGAACCCCCCTAAAGGCCTTTTAAGCTTTGAAGGGGAGGTTTGATTTGATCCGTCAATTATGAGCAGTCTGGGGCCTTGATTGTTCTCGTAATCTTTTGAAGTAGTCTCAGGGGCTGGGCTTTGCTTCTGTGGGTCTATAGCTCTTGGAGGCTTGAATGGAGCACTGGTGCTTCCTCTATATATCATTGTATCTTATCTTCCTTACTCATACGAAATAGTCGCCTGCTGTTAAAAGATAAGATATTTGTTTACATTTCTTGACTTTGAAATCGCATCTCAACTATGGGATGCTACTAAAAACATTTTTGATAATATAACTCTACAAAGAAGCAACTTCGACCAACCAAATATACTTGTATTACAAGCTTACCACGACTTACCAGGATTCGCGTAGAAAGCTCTATTAAAGCCAGTCTTATATAAGTAAACTTTCAAGTGAAAGCTTTATGTTGAAGTTCAAAAAGAACGTAGTAAAGTGAAGCATTCCTTCATGTATCATCTGTATCATATGTGTCCGAGATATTGCACTCTGTATTTTGAACCTGGAAATTTATAAGAATATAGGTCGCGTAATGACGTCCTAACACTTACGCAAGCTTCATTGTCAAGTGCTTCCCTATAGCATATCAGGCCCACATATGTAATAGTATGCTCTGGAGCCCAAAACCATGATATTTGAGGGCAAGTGATATGTTGAGTACGATAAAAAGACAACGAAGAGAAACACCAATGAGTCTAAATTGAATAGTTAGTGTCGACTCCTATTACCCCGGTTACTTTCATAAAGTTTTACTTACGTAGCACGAAACACTCCACATCTGTCATGATATAGAATGGCAATATCTGCTTGTATGTTCGGAATGCTCTTGCTGGTGTATACATCTTTGGTCTATATTTATGTTTACCTTGTTTCCCTTCTTTCAGAAAAAGCTTTAGAATATCTAAATCATATTTAACGTTCGTTTTATGGGTGCGATTTTGTTCGGACCTTGAGTAGTGTTTTATAAATTTTGAGTCCAGGAAATGGTCTATTAAAGATAATTGCTAACGAGCAATCAGAGCGTCTTTTTTGAGAAACTAGCGCTACGCTTTGTGAGTTTCATTGAATGTTATTTGAAATTGCAAGATGACAACGCTCATGGGGATCTTACGTCGCTTCTGATTTTGAATCTAAAGGTTATGATAAGAACACGATATACAAGCTAGAGCAATAACATACTGTGTGTGGGTAAGTAAAGCCGGCGACCGGGTAGTACTCCTCCCAAGTGACTTAGATCAGCCTGTTTAGCATCTTGTGCCAGCGTACAATAAATTACTATATGTACTGTATGTAATACATACGATTTATCGAGATGGGCTTCATCTTTTAGTTTTTTTGAAAGTTCTGAATGAAGTATGGAAAAGCAGAGTCCTGATTCCGCAGGAGGCTCATTGGAGACTCGTGAGTTTGACGAGTTGAAAAAGACCCTAGTTTCCTTAAAGCTGGAGAGAGTTTCCGAGGAGCAGCTCACTAAAATATTCGCTGTTCTCTACGATGGCTTTACAAAATTACAAGGAGTTGGGAGTCTGAGAGTGAAAGTCAATGACACTTTGTCAATTTGGTTTACAAAGGCTACCAAATACTTCTATTATGCCCAGAATCCTATTCCTATTGCCAGAAGCAAGTTAATTTTCATATATCAATATTTAATAGATTTTCTACAGTTGGGTCAAGGGCCTTTAGATAACTCTTTGAATGGGTTACTACTCAAGTTGTTGTGCTATATTGAGACTCTTCAAGACAGGAAAGTAATTTTTGAACACTTTACCGATTTGGCAATCCAAAACACCGCAAACACTAAAGTTACATTCTACCTAATAGATATTTTGTCCAAACACAATCAGTCAAACTATGTGCTTTCTCATTACATAGATTTTGTCAGAAACGCTTTCAACAGCATGTCTACTGAGACGCTTGCCAATTCCATAAGTAAGAGTATCATATCATTATATGAAAACTCAAACCATGAGGAGCCAATGTGGGTTGAACTAATATTTCACTACTTACAAGATTTTAAATTGTCAAAGAATATACTAAAATATTTGTTACCTTCGTTCGTCAAGCAGTCAGAATCATTTTTCGAGTTATTGTTGAATAAAATCCAGTCTATCTCAAGTTCTGAAAATGGAATTGATCTTTTGATACATGCGCTAAATGTTAAAAAAGGTATTTTGGACATCTCTTTATTTGACTTGATCGAGGTAAATCAATTAGCATCCTTCTTAACTCATTATAACCCTAGATTTCGACTTAATGCCTTAAAGTTGATTCTAACAACCCTGAAAACTACTAGTCGTGTTCCAAGCTCAACCTATAGGATGTTAAGAGAGAATCATATTATTGAGATTTTTATGAATGATCTGAGCAATGACATCAGAATGGAATTCGTGTCAACGTTCAACAGGTTTTTATTGTGGATGAAGGGATCAATGCATGTTGCAAATAAGTCGTTGGAAAGATTGCGACAAAAAAACGCTCGCACTGATCTACAAGACGAACTTTTGAGACAACTAAAAGATGGAAATGATTTTGTTGTATACTTACGAGAACTTATTGCTACATATATGCTCCCATGTGCATCATACTCTCAGATCTCTGTCAGTTATAAGTTGATTCGTGCATTATTAGATCACGATTTTGATAGGCAACTGAGAGGCTGTGCAACTACAGAATCAAGATCAAAGAAGAATAGCAATAACAATAATATAATAAGATATCCCTGCGATTTTGATGTCTTCACTCCTTCTTTAATCAATATTTTAATCACAAACATATTTGACAACTATGAAGATGTACGTCAAGAAAGCGTTGAGCTTTTAACGTTGTGTCCACCAGAACCTTTAACTGCATTCATGGTCGCACATGAAAAGGAGATTCTCGAGAAATGTTTACTCATACTTAGGGACTTAAGAGGGAGAAGATCTGAGGGGGCTGTGAAATACATGGAATTTTTAATGAGCTATTATGTTAATGTATTACATGATGAGAAGAGTGTTTCACATTTGGTGGAAACAATTACTAACAATTTGCGAGACGGGCTTACCCTATCCATGGAAAAAACTATTGCCACCGGTTCGTATCTTCATGGTCACTTTTCTGCGTTGAGTTGTATGTTTGATTTCCTTGCAAACTCAGAATTTCCGATCATTAAAGTGGAAAACTATATGTCACAACTCAAAACCACTCTTCACGAGATATGGACTTTAGTGAAGCCAAGATTAGCTCAAGATTTCAGTCAAGAGGTAACGTCAGAGGACGAAAAAATCGAATTCAACTATTGTTGCCGTGTTCTACAAGCATCAAACAGTCTATTGGTGTTTTTTCAACAGGCATATGCCATTGTTAGTATACTCTCACTAGACTACATGATAAGTTTAACTGAGTTGATAATGGATCAGCTCAGTTCACTAAAGCACAGGGGGGTCTTTGTTGCTCTTTACCCGTCTTTCATATCTGGCTGCAAAATATGTTTCATTGAGCCAGGTATGCAACTGTATCCGAGAAAGTGGCTCGATTCTACATTGAATATTATCACAAAGAAAAGCCAATATATCAGCCGTAGATCAGGTAGTATACCATATCTAATTACGGGTATCTTGGTGGCTGAAGTGGTTGCCACAGATTCAAAAAAGCTATTAGAATTTTCTTTTGAAAAGCTCTTTGATATTGCTGAATCAGCTTATATATATGATGGGAAGTTTGATATTCCTCAGGTACATGCTTTAAACACTATCATGCAAATATATGACGATAACAGATTGGCAGCGTCATCAGAACCTTTTCTAAACAGATCTTTAAGGTTGGCTATTACAAACTTCAATTCATTTAATTGGTCCCTAAGAAATTGTTCTGTAATGCTATACACATCTTTGGGGCAGAAGATTTTTGGATCAGTCAGCACATCTTCCAAGTTAACATCAAGATTATTTTTCACCAGATACGCCGGCATCGATGAAATACTCAAAGAAAACTTGAGGATCAGTTCAGATCATGAAAATGCAGTTTCTGTAATGTTCCCAACACTAGACATTTTGTCGAGGCTAAAAGTTAGCCGTAACGATTGTATATTACAGTCTATGCACCCTTTATTAGTGAATCTTTTACTGAATGAGAACTGGAAAGTTCGTGAATTGACCGCTAGAGCCTTATGTGCAACTATGGAATCTTCATTCTTGGTTGAGAATGCAAAAAGATTGATCATGTTTGATTCTGAAAACGTCACATGCAATGAAATACATGGCAAATTATTGTGCATCCTTGAAATACTTGAAAGACTCAAGAGAACTTCCGGGTTGGCAACTGAAACAGATCTCAAGAAAGCTTTATCGGAGCAGGCTCAAGCAGCAATCAAGATTCACAATAAGTTGAGTTGGGCAGTACTAAAGTCGTACATTTCTGTGATTCAGTCGTTATTCTCCTCAGAGTCAGAGACAGTTCCTTGCTCTATTATAAACAGTTTAGGAAACCTTTTCATACTGGAACTTGAGGCCGAGGCCAAGCTTCGAAACTTAGACGGACATCGAAACGCGTGCATGGTGATCATTTTGAATGTTTTGGCCTCCGAATATTTAAGAGCAAACAATAAGGCTGACCTAACTGATCTATTATGCTTAGGGTTAACTAGTAATGTATTCTCAATCAAGTTATGTTCAATGGAACTTATTGAGCGTTGGATAGATAAACTTTCCAACTACAAGCATCTTGTCAACATCATCTGGGAAGAGGTTAACAAAGTTGGCGCTTTCAGTATGATTCAGTCGATTGGAGTCACTTTGCTAAGCAAAATACATGAAGCTAATCAAGAACAACCGCCATCAAGCATAGGTATACTTTTACAGTTTACTTCTGCAAATCACACAGTTGACACTAATCTCCTGTCATTGTCGTACTTGGGATACGTATCGCCATTTATGAGCGATACTGAACTTGATCATTTCATGAGCCTTGCAACTAGTTACTATTCTGACTCGAATTCTTCAAAAGAAAGACACTCAGCCCTAAGAGCTATGTGTAATTTCGTCAAGGTGTCAAGTCTTAATGGACTACATTACGCTAAAGCTCTTAGTATCATCACCCAGGGGCTTCTTGATGACAGTTGTGAAATCCGTTCTGAATGTTCAAATACTTTGGCGGTGATTCTCGGTCTCGAATATTGTAGGAACCCTTTCACCACGTTGATACTTCTATTTCAAAATGTACAAGAAATTTTAAAGCCGTGTTACTTCGAGTTTTATGCTGTTGATGTCTTTGAATCGCTTGATATATTCTCTGCCACGAATTGGTCATTGAAAGGTGGTGAAGACAAAATCGTTGATTGGGAGGATGTGAATCTATTTAAAAATAGAGTGATGTTTGCCCAAATAACTGAAGAGTTTTTTGGATGTATCAAAAGCTTAATGCCAAAAAATCAGAACAAGGTTAAACTCAAAGCTTTAAAAGATATACGATCAGCTTCAGAATTGATCCAGACTAAGCAGTACGATGGAGTAGTTGGCTGGTCTGTCGACAAGTACTCATTCAATTTAGTATCAATTGCTGCCATTAACACAAAAATTGCATTAAGATTTGTATCAAGTGGTGAGCTACAGGATATGTGGGATCATTTCATAACTCTTACAGATATCAATTCCTTGAACCCAATTCATAACTTTCTCTTCAAGAGCCTTTTATGAAATTGTCTTGGATGCAAGAATCTTTTTTGTGGTGTATATAAAATCTATAAAATGAAAGAAAATTTTGTAAAAAAAATTTAAAGTAATTTGTATTCTTCTTCAAGGGGACTTTAATAGTGTCAGGCATTCACTTCGTGTGAATTGTCAGATGTCATTATAGTAAGTATAACATGCCATTGATTGTGCAAGATAAAGGATTCACAGAGAGATCTGTGAGCTGAAGATTTGTTTTTGAAGGCTTTTCTGCTGATGAACAACATTTACAACTGCAATTGAATTTCTTCACCTGAATTACCATGTGGATTAAATAAATCAGAGCTTTTTAACACTGATAAGATAAACCTCAAGACAGTCTTCAGCCAAGTTTGCCCCTCGTTAATTATCCGAGTCTGAATTTACTAACTAGGATTAGAGTTTTACTTTTAGAAAACAAATAAATAATACTTTCATTGAAGATGCATACACGTAGATCACAACGCTCTTTCTTGCGAAATTGACGATGTAGGCCTGGTTCCATTTGTATTTCGATAGCTATATATTCACGAATGGATAGTTGAACTATTTTCAGATTTAATCATAACTATCAGCAACGTAAGTAAGCTTTGAGAGAATCATACATAACCTCGGTATGTGGTATCTACACATGGTTCATATTCCCCCTTTGTACATTTGTCGTTCATTTTTGAGTTTGAATAGTTTACTGAGATTCAGAGTATTTGAAGATGAGCATCAGAAATGAAATCAAACACATTAAGTAATCTTAAAATTTCGAGAGAAGATTGCAACTTCGTAGAACAATAATTATCAGAGTGGAATAGTATCTAATGCTGCTGAGTGACGAGTTCCCTGCCATTTGTGACGAATGTTGTGGCCCAGACAAACACATTAAAATGATCAGACAGGCTATGGGGAGTGAGTGCAAAATCTGTACCAGACCATTTACAGTGTTCATATGGAATCCTTCTAATGCTATAAACAAGTCTAAGAAAACAGTTATATGTACCACTTGTGCAAGAGGTAGAAATTGCTGTCAAGCGTGCATGCTTGATATTGACTTCAAGATACCTTTGGAGATCAGAGATACAGCACTAAAAATGGCTGGAATTCAAAACATTTATGACTTGACTACTAAGTCACTTAATAGCTCTAACAAAGAGGTGAAGGCGATTATGGCGGAGAAACAGGAACACAAGTTCGCAAAATATGACAATAGAGATGAGGATGAAACTGACCTGAAGCAGCGTGCCAAAGAGCTTTTGACAAAACTCTCGGAGCGCCTAAATCACGCTGGAGCTCAAAAACCTAGCAAAAAGCCAAAAGATACCAAAAAGAATGCAGCAGATGGAGTGAAAGGATCGGATGTTTCTAAGATACTTTCGAAGCTCCCTTTCAATGGACTGATAACTCCTCCTGAAAATAAAAGCATAACTTCATTTTTCATATTCGGCATAGATGACGATCTTCCTCAATATGCAATAACTGACTACTGTATGAAATTTGGTAAAATACGAAACATGACCATAATTCATAGGGCCAAGTGCGGATACATAGCTTTCATAACTAGGGAGGGGGCAGAAGCCTTTGCTGATTCAATTGCAGAGAACGGTCTAAACTCAAATCGATCTACACCTGGTATGCTCATATTGGAAAAACGATTTCCTATTAGAGTGAGCTGGGGTAAGCCTGTTCCTCTCGGGACTACTAATCAAGAGCAGTACAAGCTCAGCTTGGTGGTCAAGAAGGTAATGAAGCAATTAGCTGTAAAAGATAATGAACATCTGCCTAAGAACATTGGCGAATCAAAAACCATTGGTCATTTGAAGACCGCTAAGAAAAAAAAGAATACAGGCGACCACAAGACTTCATTAACAAAGCAAGATGAGCCTGCCAAGTACAAGAGTTTGCAGGAAGATTTCGAGATTTAAAGTGTTACAGAGTGGTAAAAACAACATGTAGTGTATTTAGGGGCTCGCGACTAACTGAGTGAATTTCCTCAAAATGATACTGGTATCTAAGCATATATATGAGACCCTTATAGTCAAAATAGTGTATAATTCAATCGTGTGAAGATATGAATAATGAAGTAAGGCTTCTCATTCGATTTGCGTTGGTACTTTTGCCGGTCATCGCAGCCACCGTCAGGTTGTTGGTTATTTTACCAGGAGTTACTTCTAGATCATCAGACAAGAGCTGCGATGTCAAAGGTGCTGGAAGTGGGCTCGACGAAGACCCAACAGTTTTTCCCAAAGACTCAAAAGGGTCTAATATAATGATTTTTCTTGGATCGGGTGGCCACACTGCAGAGATGACCAGGTTGTTAACAAAGGTAGACTTGTCGGGTTTCTCCAGAACATGGGTAGCTTCCTCTGGTGATAGTTCCTCATTACTTAAAGCAAAGACATTCGAGGAAAAGCATTTGAGTAACAGTAGCTACAAGGCACACTACCTGACAGTCTCTCGTGCCAGATACGTTGGTCAACCGATTCTACTGTCCATAAAGAGTACTCTTGGTTCACTTTTCTCGACTATAAGCCAGCTTTTACGACTTCATGAGTATCCGTCCATTCTTCTCGTGAATGGGCCAGGAACAAGCGTCTCTTTGGCATACACCATATTTGCTTTGAAATATTTCGGCCTTTGCACCACTAAAATTATATACATTGAGAGCCTTGCTAGAGTCAACAGACTTAGTTTCAGTGGTCTATTAATTCTTCCCATAGCAAACCGCTTCTTAGTCCAATGGGAACAGTTGGCTAGGAAACATCACAGGGCTGAATACTACGGAATTCTTTTGTAATTGGCATATACGTTGTTCATATCGTCTGACAGATCTCACAAAATTTAATTACCCTAGTAAACTGCAAAACGCGACTAATTAAGTAGTATTGATATAATTCATCTTCTCATCTCATCGAAAATATAACCAAGTATACTCAAAGCGACTATGGTGATTGTAACATGGGTAGTACTTTCGACGGAGTTATCAGGGAGTTCCCAGGAATAGGAATTGACAAGTTCAATACAGACGCTGAAATATTCGTACTAAGCCATTTTCATGCTGATCACTTGATCGGACTAGCTCATGTTGGTTTCAACAGTCGCATTTACTGTTCTGAAGCTACAAAGCGTCTCGCTGAAAAGGATGAGAGGTACCGGAAGGTGGCACATAACATGCTTCCCGTGGCTTTGAATTCACCGTACGAATTTGAATTGGGCTCCGAAACAGTTACTTTGACATTGATACCCGCATATCATTGTCCAGGCGCAACTATGGTTCTTCTTGAATCTGGTGGAAGAGCAGTGATATACACCGGTGATATCAGAGCTGAATACTGGTGGACACTTTCCCTTATGAAAAATCCATATTTGAGCATTTACATGAATGGTACGAAAACTTTAGACAACATATACTTGGATACGAGTTTTGGATACAGAGGGGAGCCATTCATAGATCTTGTCTCGAACAACGAGGCTATCGAGATTGCATCTGAATTTATTAGGCTTTATCCTAATGACGATCCCGACATTCAGTTCTTTTTTGCAGACAGTACATCAGGCTTTGAGGAATGCTGGGGTCAAATTGTGAATTCTTTTGACGGATCTTTTCATACACATCTGAAATTGAAAAAACGCATTAGCACTATGATCGTTGACGATTTCTACAAGCTCTATTCCTGTGTTTTGACCAAAGCGATGAGCAAAAAAGAAAATTGTTTAACGTTTCATGCTTGTGGGAATTCCCCATCTTCTTGCGCAAGGGATCCTGTGAAATTCCCAGTGAGAATTAAGCAGTCATTAAGCTTTAACATCGTCGACTTTGCTGGAGTGTTTTGTCCCATACAACTTGATAGTTTATCTGAGGAGGAGCGTAATAAGGAGATGAAAATATTGGGCACAACTTTTAAAGGAAATATGATCGTTCAATTTAGAAGACGTCAATGGATACTTCCGAAAAATGGTGAAGAGCTACTACCAAATGAAATCAAGTTGATATTTTCTCGACACTCTACTTATAATGAATTGAGAAATTTTGTCTCTTTATTCAACCCAAAAGAAGTATATCCTTGTGTGTCTTCATTTCTGAGCTGGAAAAACGGATTTGTAATGTCAAGACTATTTGGAGATTTGTGTACGAGCTCTTACGATGTGCAGAAATACTTATTCGACCGCCGAATGATTTCAAAACATGGTCTTCCTAATGCGCTAAGTACTAATCGACCAGTGAAAGTTATTGATAGATGGGACTTTGCTCAATGTAAAATGGAAGAGGAATTTGTTTCAAGATTTTTGCAAAAAAGAAAGCCTGTGGAAAATACAAAGCTTAATTTCAATTTCAGGGGAATTGGAAGCTTCAGAGATCCTGTCAAAACAAAGTTCAAGGGCGATACACAACTTCATGCAATTCTTCTTGGGAGGAAACACGGTTCTTTCAGGAAAATCATCGAAAAACAACAGAATCTATACAGAGACAAATATCATGATGAGGATGAGAATCATGAAGTAAACTCAGATGATAAATTGGGCCTAGGTGACCCTTTCTATTATGAAAGTGATTCTGCTCAGAGGAGTTCGAATGATATCATTCTTCATACATCTCTCAAACTTAGTCTGCATCTGGAAACAAAAAGTATTTGCATTGAATCGAGAGGCTTACAAGAGAGAGCATCCAAAAGGCCTCGACTTGAAAGAAAAGAAACATTTACAGTCAAAAAACACAGTAATCCTGTGTCTGTCGTTGGATCTAGCTTTCACTCCATCGAAGCATCTTTTTCAAAATTTTTTGATTCCCCGATTATGTCTAGCTCTGATCAAAAAAAACCAATCTTGATTCCTACACATACAACCTTAAACGAAGATAACATCAAAGGTATCTCGGAAACATTGAGGACTGATCCTAATACATGGTTCAGCTTGGGTTTGAAGACATTGAATAAGTAATTTATTTATATTTCATGAATTTACTTTGTCAAGTTAATATTTATTATCGTCTAGTGTATTAATCATACCATCTGACATGCTAAACTATAGTACAATGCACAAGTGAATAGATGACTCTAGTTTTCTCTCCATTGGTGAGAACACTGAACACACTTGTAAAAGGTTGTCATAGGCTCATCTGCCGATCGAATCTGTAACTGAAAGAAATACGCCTTTGTGGAGGTACAAGAGTCCACTGGACATTGTGCTGTAGTTTGATCAACATTATCCCATGCTCCTGCTCCTCCTAGAACATCATCAACCTCTTTTCTCGTAAACTTCTTCCTGTCGTACATCTTGATATGCTCGATTCTAAACTCGTACGGACAAGTAGAACAATGAAAACGATTGAGACCTTCACTGTCCTCTGAAATCAACAACATGTTTGAGCAATTTGGACAAAACGACAACATCCCTCAATCGTTGCCTGTTCTTTATAGACTTTGAGTATCAAGTAGCCTATCTGTGATGATCATGAATGAATTTTTTGTCTGTGTACAGTATCGAATATTTGAAATTTCGGAAGTTCCATAAGTGATAGATAATACGAAAAGTTTATAACTTTGCAGGGCGTCTCTGTATGAATTTTAAGCCTTCAAAAGCCCTTAATGAATTGATGACTGAAATAAATACAGTATCCCCGGAATCAGAAGAAAAAAGCATCTTTTCGAATGCAACACCGGTTTCAAGTCGCGTTGATACAACCTCGTCATGGCCTAGAGGTAAAACACACCAAAACGAAAATAGTGGATCCCTTGGCAGATCTCCATCGAAGCGAGGCGTTTTGAAATTACTGAATGAACTGATTGAGTTATCGCCTATGAAAACCCCTAGTGGGAGAGCAGGTTTACCTTCACCAGAGAAACGAGCAGTCCAAGACTTGAATAGATCTGCCAGAAAGAGAGCAGTTAGCACTAAAAGTAGGTATTCCGAATTGATGGATGATGACGGTGACGATGACGAATATTTGAACAGACAAGATCGATCACTAGCGGAGGCTATAATAAAGGAGTCTCGACGTGAAGATAGTGGGTTCAACTATGGTAGCGATGTGGAATTTGAAGAAGACCTCACCGAGAAACTCTCGCGTCCAAAAAGAGGAAAGAGGCCCTCTGAGAAAGCAAAACTTCTCAAAATAGAAAGTGAAATAGCCCTCAGTACTTTGAGTGACGAAAGTGAAATTGTTAGCAGCGATGAAGAATATACTCCCAGGAGGAGGAGGAGAGCACGAGTTACTGATGACGAAGTGGAAGAGTCTCCTTCAAAGACAATCAAGAGAGCCAGAAAATTAACCCAACCTATAGAGTCAAACATCAAAGCTAATGTTGAAAAAAAGAGAGTTGGACGACCAAGTAAGTCTGACGAGGTGATAGGAAAAGTGAAAAGTATTTTTCATCTAGATGATGAAGATTTATTCAAAGAAAACAGAGTAAAAGAAAGATCAACTTCTCCATTGAAGATTGATACAACCAACACTCCTCAATCGTTCGATTTTGGCGAAACTCCCGATTCAAGTGCTCCTATAATAAGTGGAATCACTGAACAAGTGACTGTTAGCAATGACATTGATTTGAGCTCATTTACTCCTATGCCTATTCCAAAAGTTGACAGTGAAGGGAATGTTATTGACCCCGATTTTCTCAAAATACACATGCCTCATAATAATAACTCGAAGGGGGCTTTGATAGATGATAGAGCTTTCTTTATGGAAGGATCTGAAGGTTATTTTGAACAGCATAGTACACGCCCTCGGTATAGTACCAATTCCTTATCAAGCCTTGCCCCTAAAATCGATTATGAGGAGTTTATTCCGTACATTCAAATGAGTAAGTTAATACAGAGCGAACAAAAGCAGGCATTGGCAAATTTGCATAAATCTCTATACAACCAATGGTGTTTTGAGTTATCACAAGGCTACAATTTGAATTTCTTCGGCATTGGATCGAAAAGAAAGTTAATATTGGATTTCGTTCTGAACTTTGTTTTGGAATGGTATGAGAATATTTACAAAGTCAGCGATGAATACCCCAAGATCTTGGTTGTGAATGGCTTTAACCCCACTTTGAAATTCAAAAAAGTCCTCCAAGATATTGTAACTTCATTCATCCTGGAGAACAACAAGTCAGATATAAAGTTTCCGAAGCACGTTTCTGAGACATTGCCATTTTTGATGAAGTTTATTCAAAGCAACAGAGATGACTCTAGTTATTCGGAAGAGCTTTTGAAACCGAAATTGATCTTAGTTGTCCACAACTTGGATGGTGAGTCTTTAAGGGACGAGAAGACTCAAAGCTTTCTCTCTCAACTCTCCTCTTTGCCTGAAATTTGGCTCATTTCGTCCACTGACAATATTAATGCTTCACTTCTATGGGACTCGGTAAAGTTGAAAAACTTTAACTTCATATGGCATGATTTGACAACGTACGAGCCCTATGCTATCGAGTTGTCCTTCAAGGACGTCTTGAGCATCGGAAAATCCAAAAAGTATGTCGGTAACAAAGGCGCGAAATACGTCCTTACCTCGCTCACCTCCAATGCCAGGAACTTGTACAAAATATTGCTCCAAATGCAGATAGAGATCATGAAAAACATGTCAACCACAAAGATGTCCAGAATGGGACTCAGGGGCAACTCCAAGTTTGCTATTGACTTCAGTAGTCTCTACAACAAGTGTGTCGAAGAGTTTATCACCTCCAATGAGATCAGTTTTCGTACCATGCTAGGTGAGTTTGTGGAGCATAAAATGTGTACTTTGACTAAAGACGACTCTGGATTAGAGGTTGTTTATGTTCCATTCAGTTTCGAGGAGTCTGAGCAGCTTCTATCTGAGTTTTCCACCTGAGTCCATTTTGCAATCGTTAATTTTTAAGATTTTGTGAGACTTTTTGATCCAGGGTAAATAATATTTATAGAGCGACAAGGCTTTTGTGAAGCTTATATATTGCAGTTGTAATTGAAAGTTTTTAGAGAACGAGCTTTCGTTGTTGTATAGTATCAGCCCAAAGGATATACTTGTATCGAGTCGGTTGATTGAACGACGATGGCGAACTTTCCAAAACTATCAGAAGGAACAAAACTCCCAGTAGGCAGCCACCAGGCTACGATCCTTGAATACCTCTCTGAGGGCGGCTTTGCACATATTTACAAGGTCAGGATAGAGCCCAAGGTCAACAAGACAGACATAGCATGCTTGAAGAGGGTGATAGTGCCAGATAAGAACGGATTGAATCAATTGAGGAAGGAAGTGGATGTCATGAAAAAGCTTCGCCACGCACAAGGTATTGTGACGTACTTTGACTCTCATGCTGATAGATTAAAGGATGGCACATACCAGGTGTTACTACTCATGGAACTATGCCCCAACAAGTCACTTCTCGAGTACATGAATGCTAGACTAAAGACAAAATTGACCGAAGGTGAAATACTCAAGATATTACTTGACATTTCGCTGGCTGTCTACGAGATGCATAAAATTAAGTTAATTCATAGAGATATTAAGATTGAAAATGTTTTAATTGACGCAGAGCAGCACTTTAAGCTTTGTGACTTCGGGTCTACGTCAGTTCCCATTATGCCACCGCAAGACCAGCAGCAATTCCAAGCAATCAGTCACGATATTTTATACCAGACAACACCTCAATATCGCTCTCCAGAAATGATTGATCTTTACAAAGGTTTCCCAATTGATGAGAAAGCTGATATATGGGCATTAGGGTGTTTTTTGTACAAGTTATGCTACTACACAACTCCTTTTGAAGCAAGTGGAGACATAGCCATTCTTCATGGGTCGTTTCAATTCTTGCCTCAGCCCTCGTTCTCAGGAGATCTCAAGAATTTGATTATTATAATGCTACAGGAAAACCCACTTTTCCGTCCTAATATAGTTCAGGTATTGATTTTGATAGCTGCTATGATGAAGATAGATTTTCAGAGCCTTGGATTAGATGACTTCTACGGCATAGGCCCCTATAATTTTCATGCATTACACGAATACCAAATTCATAAGCAAAATGAGATTGTGAAGCAGAGGCAGATGTACTACCAGAGGCAACAAAATCAAAATCATTCTCCGAACCAAGTACCTTCTCAGCTTGTTCCTCAAAGTCCGCAGAACCAAATTCCTCTTCATCACCATCACCATCATTCCAGTCAATCCGTTTCAAGTCAGATCTCAAGCCAGAGCCAAATCGCGCTTCAGCAGTCACCCAACGTAGCTCTGCATCAAGCAGCATTATCGTTTACGGAATCGGAAGTTAAAGCAAAGTCCCAGAGCCCAGAATTAGGTTCTCAGAAATCCCAAGGTTACCCAATTTCCAGTATTCCCTCTAAAAGTTCTTTGCATAGCATGTCCCCAGCTGGCATAACTGAGGATGCAAGTCTGCTTTCCGCGCCCAAGACTGTTCCTGGCCTTCCTGAGCTAAACTCAAATGTTGGTGATCATGAAGAACACAGTGACGATAATGACACTTTTGAAGATCTTGAAAGCTTCAATAATGTGCACGAAAGATACCCTTCCCTTGAAGATATATTGATAGATTCCGGGGAGCAGTCTACAAAAGAGTTGCCTAACATTGACTTAAATGATGTGTCTACTGTAAAAGACCAGCCAACTACACTCCCGAAAAGACCTCAAATTTTGAGTCCATCAAGTATTCAAAAGCTAACACAGGAACAGCTTCAGGAGTACAATTTCGGACATGAACTTTACAGGTACCGTTTAAAGCAGTATCAACTTTATGAGCAACAACAAGAATTACAAGAGAAACAAAAAAGATTTGAAGGTGGTAAGACTGAATCTGAATTCAATCCTCGGAACAGTGTGACAGGATCTGACTTTGAGAATAAGGAGGCATGGGAAAGGCGCCATTCTTATATTGATGTAGACACAGAAAGATTGGCCGACGACATATTCTCAAATGAATTGAATTCTACTCCCTTGAGTAAAAGGAAATCTAACCAAAGCTCAAAGAACGAGTCTGATTTGAAGGAGCTGAGTCCACAAGAAGAGTTACTTCCGGATAAAAAGGCGCAAGCCGAAAATAACTTGTTGAGTCCTGACTCCGATAGAAAAGATATATCAAAACTGAAGGAGAAGACATCACCTTCAGTTGAACCCTCAGGTGGCCGTTCCTCTGATGATTTACAAAAGTTATCGAGGCAAACATTAGACAAAATACCTGCTCAGAATAATCAAATCCCCTACACAGAGAGCCCTAAGTTGCCTCCTATCTCACAATTGAAGCCGCTCAGTAGCAATCCATTCCCTGTATCTCAACAAGATAGTCTGAGTCAAAAGAATGACATCTCTGTGAGTGCTTCAACAGACAACAATTCATCTAGCCCTAATGATCATCTCACCGCTGGTAATCCGTGGGGAGGCTTTCGTCGTCAACCAGCGGTTTCTCACACTAATGTTGGCTCATTAAATCAAGAACAAGGTCATTATAATATTGCAGATCAATTTACTGGTATGCATCTCGATCAACGAATCAGCGAATCTAAGCAATTCACAGATGCTCATCCGGAACCGAACTTGATTGATTTGGACGCAGAGGAGAACGTAATTAGTACAACGCCGACCCTCAATCCCAACTCGTTCCTGTCGCTGAAGGAACTAGGCCCTGCTTTGGAGCTCAATGAGTCCTACTCAGATTTGAGTATAGAGGAGTTGAAGCTAGAACAGAAGAAGCCTTTCAAAAAAAGAATTTCATCCATTCATAGACCCTCCGAGTTCAAACTCCAGGAGGAGGTCGTGGACTTTGCTTCTGACGACGAGAACCCCGAGAACAGCTCACAGATGAACCGGTTATCGATAAGAAACTCGTTAAAGAAGCTGTCCAAAGAGAAGCCAAAGTCTCGAAAATCCAGTGACCACAAGAGATCTGACTCTAACAGTGACGTGAAGAAACGGTTGTCTCTTCGGAAGCAGTAACACCCACTGAATACAATAACTAAATACAAGAAATAGATTTTTCGACATAGACGACTAAATTCACACTTTTCGTAGATCGACCTCAGCTCATCGCACAAAAAAAATATCAAGATTTGAACCATCGTGATTTCTGATTATATGCACAAGAAATGAATTCAGCTAAGGCGATTAGAACAATCTTGGGCCAGCTCTTGCTATTGGTTCCGGTAGAGAAGTTAGATGTTATAGAGGAAATTTCAGAAGAAATTTCGAATGTTGCAAAGTTTGTATCTCTCATTCTCAAAGGAGAATCAGCAAAACTTATCCAAGAGGTGTATGGAGAGCTCATATTCGCAGAAGAGTTTCAAAGTATACTAAGGGAGTATCCCAAGTGCGATTTGGCTAACGTGGCCCGCGTCTACGTTGATGCAGTTTTTGAGGTTTTTCAACAAAGATTTTGCGACAGCGAGCTTACTAACTTGCACTTGCAATTGTTCGCTATACTGTTGTTGCAAGTTTTCGTTCAACTAAACTTTACAGGACCTGGAATAGAGTTTTCTTTGCATGAGAAGTGCTTTCCCGAAGCCGACTCCAACTTGTTGCAATCTGAAGCTGTGAAAGCACTCGCCATTGAAGGTCAAGTTGCTTACGATTTAACGACGGAACCATTGTTTTTGATAATATCCAGCTTGGTATTCGAAAAATTGATGGGGTTAGACGCCAAGATATCATTGATAGATAGAGACAATGATGTGACAATTTCAGACTTGACTGCGGCCACCAAAGGAGCCATGGAGAGCTTAGCTGAGAATCCGGTGGGTGCGTCATTACAATGGTGGAGAGCAAGAGCATTGCAAGTGCACATGTGCGTTCTCTCTGAGCCACCAAGTTTGCTTTCAACTTTGACGTCTTTGCTATTGAATTCAGGTGTAGTGAGCGCTTTAGCTCCTGATGATGATGACAACTCTCAGCTTCAAAAGCACATTCAATTATTTTATTATATGGAGAGTGCAAGAAATGGCATACATAGTCAAACAGAACATTTATCCATTCCATTGCTATTGAAATCCCAGCAGATTTCTGGCTTGGACCTTATCTTATCTGGTGCAAAATCCAAGAGAACCAAGTTTCAGACATTCTATTCCTCTACGTTAGTGGTGTTAGCTGAGAGCCATGACTTTTCTTTACATGAGATCAAAAACAATGAAGAAGCTCCAGGGAACATTCTTCTTAATTCTGAACATTTGTTGGAAAAGCCTCAATTCGAGTCTTTAGATGATTTGAAGTTGGACGAAGATGAAAGTATAAAAAGAATCAAGCTCGATATCAGCGAAACTGACAATCGTATTGGCGACGACTCATTACTCCCTATTGTTAATAGGCAAGAAGACATACCCGAAAATCTCAAAAACCTAGACCCAAATAACCAGCCACCGTTGAGTGATGTTGATAATGTCCAATTGTTATTGAGATTGGTAACTTTGAAACAAACGTCTCCATCCAATGACCCTTTGGTGGTTGAAGAGCTTCTAGCTCTAGTTGGGAGAATCTTATATTCACAGTCTCCAAACACGAATTGGACTATATTTTCCAGAGCCTTGTGGGAAAGATCCATGTTGGAGACCAATAAATCCAAAACTATAGAGAGAGGTATATTGCAAATGACTTCCTTAGTTGAGGAAGTTGGTCTTAAGATTAAGACCAGAATCATTCCAAACTCGGGTGATTCTGATATCTCACCTGCATCGACTAGGTTACGATTCATTCATGCTTTGCCTTTGATGCCTCAATGGTCAATGGATAAAGCTCTTGCTGAAAAGTATATGTCAATAGGCGCCTTAAAGTCCGCAATTGAGATATATGAGAGATTGAACATGGTTTGTGAAGCAGCTCTATGCTATGCAGCAGTTGGTAATGAAAAAGAGGCTGTACAAATGTTAACTGATAGAGTTTGTAAGAACCCTGATGATGCAAGAGCAATTTCAATATTGGGTGATATTAAACAAGATCCTAGCCTCTGGATGAAGGCTTGGGAAATTGGAAGATACGCGAAAGCTAAGAGCTCTTTGTCTCATTATTATCATAATCCTCCTACGTCATCAAGCTCATCAAGAGACATAGGCCTTGCAATCCAACACATGAATGATTGTTTAACTGTTAATCCATTGAGTTACGAAAATTGGTTTTTCTACGGTTGTTTAGGCTTGGAAGCAGGTCAATATGAATTGGCGTCGGAGTCTTTCACAAGATGTGTGTCTATTGATGATACCAATTCTTACGCTTGGGCTAATTTGGCAAGTTCTTTATTAAAGCTTGACAAGACTAGGCCTGCATTCAATGCTCTCAAAAATGCATTATCAAAGTCGTCAGAGTCTCGTAGATCCTGGAGAATTTTTGAAAACTACTTGATTGTGGCTGCAAAGTTGAATGAATGGAATGATGTATTGATAGCAGCTAGAGAGTTGATAGATATAAAAAAGGACGAGGGAGAGGGATCCATTGACATTCCCGTTATCGAAAAACTAGTGGATATCTTGGTAGCTACTGACTTTCCTGAAGATGGGGAAAGATTCACCCACTTCCAATCTTCCTGTATTGACCTTGTCTGTAACATCATACCCAGTGTCATAACCACGTCTGCCAGGACTTGGAGGATTGTATCGAGAGTTGAGTTATGGCGGAAGAGGCCATGGAGTGCTCTAGAGAGTCATGAAAAGGCTTATAGAGCTCTTACTCATAATTCCCAGTTAGAATTCGAAGAATCTATCTGGAATGAAGCAGTAGAGGGCTGTTCTGATTTGGTTGCTGCTTATGAATCGCTAGGTGAGCTTTCGGGCAAGCACAATGCCGGTGACTTGGTTTGCAAAGATTGGAAATATAAGGCGAGAACGTCAATTCGTTCTTTAATGTCTAAAGGGAAAAGAAGCTGGGAAGATACAGAAGGATGGAATAAGCTTCAGGATCTTAAAGAGGAAGTATCTAACTAATTGTTTTCTTTCACGGATACAATTTCGCTTTTTTGAAGGGCATATATTATTTTTAATAGAGTATAAATAGTCATTAATCCATGTCGTTGATAACAACATAAGAATCAAATACTAGAGATGCTATCCTTTCTTTCCGTCTTCCTGTGCCCGTTGTAACCGATTGTGGAACATCCTGATTATTGTTTTCGTTGGATGTATATTCTTTAGAGGCCTGAAGAGGTTTTTCATAAGTGGGACTTATAAGAAAGCACTCCAATTGTTTCAAAATTTTTCGAAATTTTGAAGAAAAAGCGAAAACATCCAGAACATAAAATGTAAAATTAAAAATTAGCTGTAAAGCCAATTTACAAGTTTCAGAGCTTTCGATTCTCATAGAGTGTATCAAAGAGTACAACACCAAGGTGTAGATGCTTCCGTTGGAGATCAGTTCCCTTAGGTAAATCAATAAAACCAAATAATCAATAATGGCTGCGAAAACCAACAAAGTGTCCTCAAAATAGGTGATAAGAGGAGTCAAAGCCTTACTCAAGGTAATATCGGGATAAAGGTCAATAAAGAGATATCCAATGAGGTTCATAAATGAATAGATGAAAGCAGACAAAATTTTCACTAGGTTTTCGTCAGAATATGCCACCAAAATGGATACTCCCAATAAATGTGTATTCTCTGATTTTAATAGAGTCAAGAATGGTATATCAGTCGACATAACCTTTCTGTCACCTTCCAAGAGTGCGACTTCCTTTCTTTCCGACCTCAATATTGACTCTCGTCTAGCTGAAAGCAACAATGTAGCATGACGATATGTTACCACCAAATATGTCGCAATAGATCCGAATACTGCAATGCGATAATAGTAGTTGCGAGAAGACAGGGAAGGCTTCAAGCCAGCACCTTGATAAAAGTAAAGAGCAGTGCCAAATACTGTCATTGAGTGAGAAAAGAACCACAAATACTGAAGTACCTTACTCATCGGAGGGACATATGGCAGAATCTTATCGTATTGTTTACTAATAATCTCCAACGATTGATATACCAAGTTAGACATGACATCGTATGCTTCCTGGACCTTGGGATAGAATGTCTTCATGTACAGCGAAGAGATCTCGTGCAACTGATTGGTAGAGTCGTTGATAATTTTTAGCTCTGGAATATTATCAATTAGCAAGTCTGAGATGTCTCTAGGTGAAACCAACTTGATTTTTGTCATATAGCTAATAGGATTTCAAAAGTTTTTAGCGATGGATAGCCACTTAAATTACAGGTAGTATTAGATATTACCCACCAGTTTTGGAGTAGTTTATAATGGAGTGACCTTTTGTGACCGGTATGGATCCACAAAGTGATTGAAATTTCAGCAATAGTATTGGTCTAATATGAGAGTGATATGACTCCAGACGTGGGGATTGGATTGACATAAGCCGATGCTATGAATAGTGACCTAATGTAAAGGAGTTTATGTTGTACTCTTCTGGTTGATTCTTGTCAACTGCAAAATACAATATTATTGCAAGGATAAGGCCTTGAGCTGATGTAATAATAGAAAACAGCGCAAGAAACAAAAAGAATAGAAACAAATCACTGATCAGAGTATTTTTTTCTGCCCTTGTCAAGTTATATCATCACGATTTGAAGAAGAAACCATGTATTTGTACAAAAATGTCTTAATGACAAAGAATCAAAAGCACGCTATAAAGACCTGAATGCTTCTACAGTATATATATGGCATCGAGGGCTTACAATGTGACAGTTAACAGTCAAACCTCTTGCATACTCAACAGATAATCAAGTTCAAAAGGTTTCAAACCAATTTTCAGGTGCAACATGTCTCATTGTATCTGAAAAATAACTCGAATCAAATTGATGAAATAATATTTACTATATTTACTATACAGTCTCTGTTTAATTTAACATCAAACTGGACACAACGCGTACAATACTCCTCTCAAAAATTCTTTCCAGTAGCGAGAGATCTGTGAATCGAGTAAGAAGCTTACCTAAGAAGTGAATAGTTCTTTCAGGTGTTCGTTTGTTTTTCTTTCAAGAGCCTATCAGATCGAAAATAAAGTACATCTTAGAGTAGGAAGTTTTACAACGAGGCTGTACTTTGATATCTGAAAAACGCCTACAATCATGGTTGACGAAAAGTACATTGGGTTAGCGTTGGCA
Source organism: Priceomyces haplophilus (assembly GCA_001599895.1). Classification (NCBI taxonomy): domain Eukaryota; kingdom Fungi; phylum Ascomycota; class Pichiomycetes; order Serinales; family Debaryomycetaceae; genus Priceomyces; species Priceomyces haplophilus. The sequence goes on along the minus strand of BCIF01000008.1, from coordinate 468,466 downwards.
ACCTCATCGTCATTCGCTATTGGTACATCGTTCATTATCACAAAGAAAGGTTTGATGGATGCTTCAGCAAGAAGCGGCAGTCAGCAAGTTCAAGGTCACGAGTACCTTCAGAACCCCATCTGGTGGGCTGGTATGATCACTATGGCTGTTGGTGAAATAGCAAATTTTGCAGCATATACATTTGCTCCCGCTATATTAGTGACACCTTTGGGAGCACTATCAGTCATCATAGGTGCCGTATTGGCAGCTTTGTTCTTGAAAGAAGAGTTGGGTACGTTGGGGAAAATGGGTTGTGCAATTTGTTTAATGGGCTCTGTTATAATCGTTATCCATGCCCCTCCAGATAAAGAGATTAAAACAGTCGATGAGATCTTGGGTTATGCTGCACGGCCAGGGTTTTTATTTTATTGTTTTCTTGTTGGAATGTACTCATTGTTTATGATTTATAAAATTGTTCCAAAATACGGTCATACCAATCCTATGATCTATCTTTCTATTTGCTCATCTGTTGGTTCAATATCAGTCATGTCTATAAAAGCTTTTGGAATTGCTCTCAAATTGACTTTAGGTGGAAAAAACCAGTTCACCCATATTTCAACATACTTGTTTATTGCAGTGGTTGTGCTTTGCATTTTAACTCAAATGCATTATTTCAACAAAGCTTTAGACCAATTTGATACATCAATCGTTAACCCGTTATATTATGTCACATTCACTACATTCACGTTACTAGCATCCTTCATTTTGTTTAGAGGTTTCAACACAACTTCAGCTGTGAATATCATTTCTTTGTTACTTGGGTTTCTTATCATCTTCAGCGGTGTCTACTTGTTGAATATATCAAGAAAAGACAACGAAGGGAGGTCCCGAGAGATATTCGGAATTCATCAAGGAAAAGACATGGCACCAATGGATAATGGTATTGGGGGATTTTCTTCCATGAGACGATCTATACAAGTCAATAGGGAATCTAATGATGAAGAGACTTTAGGATTACGGAGGTTTGATAGCTTTGAACTTGAAAGTGATTGAAAGAAGAAAGAAATAGAAACTATGCTCAAGCAATGAAACACATTACAACAAAACACGAAATGAATTTCTGAATAGTTTTCTTGCATTTAGATTTTGTTTCCTACAGTATCTTTTGTACAATTTATTCGTTTGAGATTACACATTCTAAAAATGTAGTTATTCAATTGTAAGGTAACGATTATGTAACACTTCAAATAATGTATTACTCAATAAGTTAATGCAAACTAAATATCATCGATATCCAACTCCTCATCGTCGTCATCATCATCGTCTTCATCGCCGAATTCGAAGTTAACTTCCTCATCGTCGTCAGCACCAAATGTATCAGTCTCGTTAATCTTGGCATTTTCGGGCAACTCACCGTTACTCTTCAAAGCTCTAGCCTCATCGGAGTTGTATTTGTGGACAACATCACATTGCTCGTCCTGAAAATCTCTCAAAGATACCAAAATAATATCCCCCTGTGACATCCAGACCTTCTTTCTCAATTTTCCTCTTATATGTCCCATCCTTTTCACACCATCAAAACAGGAGACTTCAATTCTTCCATTACCTACCATTTTGGTGATTTGTGCGTACTCTTGACCTTCTTCTTTGAGAATCAATTCTCTTTTTTGGCCACCATTGAAGTTCTTTCCCCTTCTTCTATTTTTACCACCTTTGCCTTTTCCTGATTTACCCATCTTGAAATAAATCTATTGGTATTTAATAAATAAGTATTGCAATTTGTATTTTTTTTTCTTGAATTTCTGAAAAATTTGAAGGTTTCAATCGATGAAAAGGTGAGGAGATTACATAATAAATTACGAGAACCTCACTTTGTAGATATACATTGCATAGACCTTCAGCAAACTTAACTAGATTTACTTTTCACTCCAAAAGTGATGGATTCCTTTGAAGCTAGTGCTCAGTTCTCTCAGATATTGAGGACTTTAACTCCTTCCTTAGCGAATTTGACCAAAGCTGCACACTTTGCTTTGAAGAATGCGGAAAGTGAAGACTTTCTATTCCCATCTATGCTTGATATTTTGAACGATCAAAGTATAGAGTTGAATACGAAGTCAACGATATTTCAATTCATAGAGGTTTTAATTAACGAATCATTTTACGTGTCACAACAACCAAAATCGCATTATAGTTTTCCTTACATTCAAAATTTGAAACAGTCTCTTCCTGCTATAATCTACTCCATTTTACCAGACAATAATAGTTCAAACTTGTTTAATGTCTACCAAAGTTTGAGAAGCATATCGAAAGTATTTAAAATAAACTGTGAGGAATACGAAAGGAAATTCAATTCAAACTTGATCAATGAGGATGACAAAATTAACGTGGATAAAAACATTTCTTTTCCCAAGCTAGAATTAGATGAAATAACTGTGAGCAATGATGATTCTCTAGTAACAGCCTGGACCCTTTTACTTCATAAAAAGAAACAAAGCCAATACGAAAGACTCAGGATGCTCAAACACTCCGATGTAGTAGCAGACCCAGTTGAAGAGGACCAGATGTTTTCATTGAAAGATAAGAATGACGACTCGACAGATCTCTTATCCAAAAAGCAAATCATAATGAGAATGGAAGATGATAGAGAGGTTCACAAAAGATCAAAGGAAACTCTATGGATGGTGGGGAGGCCAAAAGAAGGTGCTATGGTAACAGAAAGTGAATTTTTGGATTATTACTGGAGGAAATATAAACGATTGAACAAAGATGAAGATAGAGCTCTTTTGGAGTCTCTAGACCATCTAAATGATTTGGTTTCTCAAAGCTACAAGGACAAACAATTTTAACAAATTATCGTAATGAGGATTCGGCTTAGCTTAGACTTTAGCAGACGATCTATTTACATGTCATATAGTTATTTTACTTATCTCAGATTTGTCCTTGATAATATACTTAATAGTTCATTTTTACCAAGAACAGAATACTTTGCAAGCGTTCGGACGTCGGTATCTGTATCCAAGAGAGCAACAGTAAGTTTATTTTCCTCACTAATTCCCACATAGGAGGACAAATAATCGAAGCAAGGTTCTGCTATAGGAGTTGATGCCCCACTAAAAAAAACTGAACTGATTCCGGCTCCTTCATCAGTACCGGCAACCTGATCAAGAATTTTTTCCACCAACTGCTTATCGTAACTATCCTCTGAGGCTGCAGAAGAAGGTAGCGCCGAGCTTGGTACTCTTTTCACCTTGTATTCTTTGATCAATGATTGAGGGTCTATTCCTTGTTTCAGACGATTATGATATGACATAAGAAACTTAACGGCCTTCAAAGCTAGTTGATTCTGTTGGACAACGACTAAATTTCTGATTAGCGTGGCATGAACTCCGTCAGTTTCCTGGAATAAATCGTTTATATGTTGAATACAATCTCCCATAGCATTTAAACTTCTTTCACGATCTTGTATGAATGAACTTCCCGCATGGAACCTAACAGTGCAATTCTCTACCTCACAAAAAGAGCCGGGAAGTCTTTCTACTTTCGAATTTATCAACTGAATAGCTTGAGACATCCAAGAATCCAATTCGGATTCATCGACAATTGAAATCCATTTGGTAGAACCTACCAATTTTATGTAACCTCCATTTTCAGCAATCAAACCAAGATTCGGAGTTCTTCTGTAAACCGTATCAAGATCCGATTTCTTGAGCACACTTACTAAATAGACTTGGTTTTTAGGATCACTTAACAAATCATTAAGTAAAATCAGTAATCTTCCATCAGTGAATGAACTTCCTTTATTTGAAAGAGTTGCAGCAAAGTTTATGTCTTTTATTGCAACTGAAGGAACTTCTAAACTCAAAATAAACAATCTCTTACCGTCTTGTGGTCTTGAGTAAAACTCACTGAATATCAGAGGGGTGAATATCTTCAAACTACTCACGTTTCTAAGTTGATCGCGCTCCCATGATTCGTTTATACTCTTCAAGCACTTAGAAACCCAATTCATGGAGTCTTGAGTATTGACAACTTCTGAACAATTAGTCCAACGAAGACTTTTTTCCTTGTCTGACATTTCGAAAGCACGTTTAAGTGTTTCCGCAAATGCTTTGATATCCCATGGATTGATGAGTAGAGCACCCTTATTGTTCAAGCTCAACAAAGATGAGGAACCAGTGAATTCTGATAAAACTAATGGAGACTTCTTTTTATATGTTGCTGTTATGAATTCGTGACATGTTAAGTTTAAACCTTCTCTCATCGAAGACACGACGAATGCATCAGCTTCGCCCAACAACGCCAAATATTGCTCAAACACAATGTCTTTTTGTAAAAATAGCACGGGTTGTGAATCGGAAATATTCTCTGTCGTTGAGTTTATCCTAGCCACAATTTGCATTATTTCGGACTCATAGGCAGGGTCCTGCGAACTATCCATGCATATTTGAATGAACACTGCAGTATCTATGTATTCTGGATTTTCTTTCAAGAACCTTTCATAGGCAAGTAGTTTTTGCTTTATGCCTCGGAGCTTATCTAGCTTGTCACGACTGACAATCAATTTATGATTGGCCCACCTTTCTCTAATCAAATGCGACCATTCTGCAACCTCATCCGATTTTGTTAATACACGTAGAGAGTTTGCATTGATACCAACACAGATGGTATTTGTTGCTGTAAATCTTCCCTCGTAAGATACCCCGAATTGATTGTTATCGGCTAAGAGTAATCTATTACTCGTTTGGAGAAAGTGTCTAACATACTCATTTGTCTGGAAAGAAATACAGTTAGCACCAAGCATGCCTTTCAACAATGCTTCTCTCTGAGGTAACACCCTAAACACCTCTGAAGAAGGAAACGAGATATGTAGAAAGAAACCTATTTTCGCATTTGGAAGTCGCTCTCTCACCATCCCCGGCACTAAAAGTAAATGATAATCATGAATCCATATCATATTTTCAGGATCATTTGGATCAGCGTCACCATTTTCGGCTTTATAAACATCGACAATCTTATCTGCAATCATCTGATTTAATACTTTATAGTGACCCCAGGAATGATCCTCAAAAGCCTTGGATTTAGGATCGTCAGGTATCTGATAGTGCATAGTAGGCCAAAGGATTTGCTTGCAAAATGACTTATAATGACATTGAAAAGTGAAGTCATCTGGGAATACAGATTCACAAGAATATTCATCATGTAATTTTTTTGAAATATCACGAATGACTCTTTTTGGAACTTCATCAACCGGCATTGCTAACGTACCTACCCATTTACGGTTCTTTATAATTCCAGATTCAACAGAAAGTTTCACTGCCTTTGTAAGAGAAACATTTCCTTTTGTACCAAATGAAATATTCCATGGGGCCGTCTCAAACAAATTCTCCTGATTTATCAATCCTTCCTCAATACCAGGTTTTGAAAATCCCCCGAACGGGGCAAGTTTGTTCTCGGAACGACCATGAGCCATGTTATTGAAATCGTTCTTCCATTCATCATTGTCCAGACTATCCTCGGAATTGTAATCCTCTTGATCCTCTTCATCCTCTGCAATAGAGAGTGAGTTGGAACTATTGTTGCCGTGCAAAGTAAAACCCACAGAAGGCCTACTCAATGAACTCCTGGTTCTTGAACTAGAGATATTCATTGGAGTTAAGGAAGTTAAATTGGTTCTGGAGCCTGCTCTAGAAGCACTTAAAGTGCTTAAATTTGTGGATGATCTATTGATCTTCAAAGCAGGCAACCCAACCTCATCATTTTCCTTTTTAGGATCCACAACAGAGCTTGAAACCTTAAGATTGCTAAATCTCGATTTTGGCTGTATATATTGTGTTCCGATTTTCTCATTAGATGGTTCAGCCCGATTAAGATGCTGACTGCTTGCGGAATTAGCAAGCTTATGCCTATAGAAAAAGTCTTGACCCGAATCCTTACTTGTCTCGGTTAATCCTGTTGAGCCTCTCTTACTTGAATCAGAAAGCCCAAGACCATCCGTATCTGGTAAAGGCGTAGCTTGTCTGGAATTAGCCAAACTTAATGATTGAATGATGGAACCTTCTGTTGAGGCATTGAGAGGGGTGGAAGATGAGATACTGTTTCTGACTTTCGGAACAGCCTCCTTCACATGTGGATTACTCGTGTCTTCCTTTTTGAAATCAGCACCAGAATCATCTTGTGAATCAACTTCAAATTGAACTGTGTACGGCAAGAATCTATAAAGTGTTAGTATTAAGTGCTTGTGATTAAAGCAACCCATTTGCGCCTCAACGCTTCATCCCAACTTACAAGGAGCCTATGATGATAGTCATATTCTGTTATAAAATGGAGCCACCTATACCTTTGTAGTATGATTGAGTATACTCTTTTGAAAACTTATTTATAATAGGTAGTAACGGAATTTACCATACATTAATATGGGTTTAATACTAAACATGGTTGCCATCACGTGGAATAAGCTAGAAAAATCTACGAGACGCACTTTATCTATAATATCACTCTATGAAAAAATGGGGTGATTACACAAAATCGTAAGACATGAGCTGCTGTAATTAAAATATCTATTCAAACATCCTCTAGGTCATCTATGTCCGATTCTTGCTCTTCACCACCCCCCACATCATTTGATTGTTGTTCTTGCTGCTGCTGGGAAATGCTATGCTCATTAATTCGAGGAGAGTCTCCGACTCTCGAAAGCTCTTGTTCCAAGATATCCTCCATATCGTCGGATAAGGACATCTCCAGCTGGTCGGCTTCTAAGGGATTGTTATGTGGTACTGGCAATTCACTGACACCTATTGGAATTGCATTATCCTTTGCGCCCTGTAAGCTGTCCTCGTTATGCAGCGTCTTGTTTTGCTGATCATTTGGTTGGAAGTACACAGGACCAGCGTCAGGCTCGCTTTCATCACTGTCCAGGTCAAAGAGATCTCTAGAAGGACCGAAATCAAAGCGAAGTTCATTTGCATCCTTCAGGATGGTATTGTTTGCCTGCTTTGCTTTTTCCTTCAATATTTGCTCGATCTTTATTTTCTTCTCTTTTTCTGCTACTCTAACAGCAATTATAGTAGATTTAAACTGTTCTGTAATCAACGCATTGAAATATTCATCATCTTCTGCGGTTGCTGGAGTCGCTGCGTATGGCGAGTATAGTTTTTCAGCCTTCATGAAAACATTTTCTCTTCTCTTCTCCCATTTACTTTCCAACTCCTGCTGTCTTTTCTGCCTCAAGAGCGTCCTTTTCTTAGCGTACTCAACGAAATCGAATTTATTATCTCCACTTGCACCACTTGAAGCCAAATCTGAAGACACAGAAATGTGAGAATTCAGATCCTGATCAGTGTTTGATTCTTTCGCTTCTTTCGCTTGTGTGGATATTTGCTCGCTCTCTGGAATAGGAGTTTCGATATCTGTTTTTTCATCATGAACCTCACTCATTATGCTTCCCTCACGGTCACTACTTTCGGCCAGTTCATTCAACTGAGACTCAAACTCTTCTCTCCATCGCATGTGCTCATTATCTATTAGTTGGTATAACGAGTTTTCAGTTAACCTAGACTGTTCCACTAATTTCATACGTAATTGTTTCTCTGACGCGCATTCCACATAACTGGAGGTGTTTTGGTAAGTATAATCAGGAGGTAGATCAGGCAAATACGACGGTATGTAGCTGGGTCTTTCAGCTTGTTTTGGCACAAGCTTAGAAATCTCATAGTGCTCGTTAACAAAAAACGGTAATGCAGGATCATTTTCAGAGATAACGTCATTGTTCTCATATGCATATGCTAAGTCATGAAGTTGCTTGCCTACTTCATTCAAATTTTTTCTGTATTTCGCCCAAACATTTTTGGAGTTGTAATATTCTTCTGCTAGTTTGTAAGGCTTTATATTTTTGGTCATAAAGCAAAGCTTCAAGTCACTCAAAGTAGGCTTTCTTCTTCTTTGATATTCGACAAACTTGAGTAGTAATTTGATAACATCGCTTAAATACATGGCGGCTAAGTCTCTTAACTGATCAAGAGCATGTCCAGTGCACGATATATGTCTAGCATCTAACATAATTGCTATTATGTTAGTGAATTCCAAATCTATTGATGTGGAGTTCTCCTTCGTTGGGATCGCTTTGTTTAACCACTCTTCTCTGGAAACACTACTACATGTGCTATCTCTCTCATTATGTGATTCCTTTGCCTTATGGTAAAGTACTTCTTTTTTCAGTATTACATTCTTTTTACCTTCTGTGTTGTCTTCAGTATTGGCATCATTCACCATTTTTCTTTTAGCTCTGTCTAGATTGCCCTCTTCATTCATTCTTGACTATTACGACTGCATCTATCTCACTGAGGCTCTATAAAGAACGGCCATGCAACTTTAAAGCTGATTAAGTTACGCCAATTTTTGTATTGCACTAAACTGAAGTTTATCGTTTCTTCCGAAAACCAAGAAATATTACACAAACCTAATGTATAGATGTATATATAATCTACCTTTATTTCACTTGACATCAACTGTTATTTAACAAGTACTCAATTGCCCCTTGAACACTGCCACCTGTTCTTCTCAATGCTTCAACATTCCGATCGAAATCGAAAAAACCCATGTCGTTAAGCTGCCCTAACTGCGTTTCGTACCGTTCCTCTGGAGGACGTGTATCTTGCGGAGCATTATTTGCAGCACCTCCGCCAAACAATGCAAATGGATCAATGGGAGGTACACCGTTAGGAAACAAGGAAGCAAATGGGTTGGCAGCTGCGTTACTTGCGGTGTTAGTGTTATCAGCAGATGGGTTAGAGCTATCGTTGTTAGCATCACCAGTAGAATCTTGAGCGTTGACAGTTGGATTAGCACCAGGTGCTGGAAATGCAGATGACTGATCGCCGCCGACACCACCAAGACCTCCTGCTCCTCTTAATTGCATCATGGATCTCATAAGCTCTGGGTTCGAGAGCATTTGTCTGAAAAGCGGACTTTGCAACATCTCTCTAGCTTGCGGACCCATCGCCCTCAATTGGGGATTCTGGTTTATCATGAATTCAAGCATTTGAGGGTTGGACAAAAGTGAGTTCATGCTTTCTTGAAACATAGGATTGGACATCATTTGATTGAGCTGTTCGGGATCTGGCATGCTCTGATTCATACCGCCATCAGGTCCAAACATCGAGGCCGAGGGCAATTGCGTGTATCCAGCATAACGTGCACCCGTAAGGTCGGCTAGAGGATTGAAAGACCCTTGTCCTGCTGCAATGTTAGATGGAACGTTGGAAGCAACAGATCCACTCGTGCTGTCTGTATTAGTTGAGCCCAGTGCCGCACTGGCAGGCTTTGCACCTCCAGCGCTCTTCACCAAGTGTATGGTATGGCCAGACTGAACTTTATAGAAGGAAATCGTCTCATGGTCTTTCAAAACCTTACCCGAGTAAATCAAACGTTGACGTCCGGCTTCCACTGAAGCCTTTTCCGCGATCAAATTCTTCAACTCTAAAACCGTCAAAGTGGGCGATACATTCAACTCGTACTTCGCATCTCCCGATGACTTGATGATGATGTCAATGTTGTCTGACATGTTTGCTGTGGTATCTTTGACGTTCTATTGACGATTATACTTAATTATTTATGATTAAGCTGGAATCTAGCGCCCGCGATAATCCTACAGATAACGCAACTTCATTAAGAAATTTCTAGAAGGTATGATCCACAAAATAAACGCTTAGTGCTATCAAAGCTTATACTGTAGTGGTTTCACACAATGTTTGATTCAAACGGAATACCACTTTAGAAAAGCGTCTGGGATGTAACTGAGACGTGTTCTCGAGCTTCTTCAGCTCACGCTGAGTTTGCTACATGGGTTGTTCACGGAAATGAATTGTTAAACTGAAAATGAATAAATGAATAAATGAATAAATTAGTAATTGTACAGTATTAGGTACGAGGTGACTTCAGCAGCCTCGAGTGCAGTGGCAATGAAAATCCAGAAAACAAGCATGAAAAGTTTGGCCGACAGTGTACGTTCACAGATTGGAGGAAATACCCACACTTCAAATAGTTAAGGTGGGATTGTATGCAAACATGATTGATTGGATCATTTGTTGACGTCTACTCTCCAGCCGCAGTCTAAACATCCGTAGCCTTCAATTCCGTCATCAAATACAGTTTTCCCCTTGCTTTGCATCAAGGACCATTCGCCCTTAGCTGGAATCTTTCTGCAGTCATCATTGAGACATCTGGCAGAAGTCTTTTTGTATCTTAACCCACATGAGTTACAAAGCTGGCCTTCTTTGATAGACCAAGAGGGTCTCCAACACGGTGACTGGTCAGACCCACATGACAAGCAAATTCTTGGGACCTGATGGCTTTTTGTGGGGGATCTGACGGGTTCTGGTCTTGACTTGTTCTTGGAAGATGGCGGGGTTATCGGAACAAACTTTGACAGTGAGACCGAAAGAGGCGGTGATCCGACACGAGATTGTCTTCTGGAGCTCCCAGAGATCGGCTCCATCATTGGGTAGGATGTATATGCATTTGTGGCAGTCTGCGGTTGTCTTATCGGTGGCGATGGCAAACTGTGGAACGAGTAAGAGTTTCCGACAGCAATAGGAGTCACTATTTCTCCAGAATGTGGAGTTGTAGGAGTGTATGGTGCTGTGGCCAAGGATTGGCGACGCTGGAGAGACAGGTAATATCGCTGGCTATCAGTGACCGATGAATGCGTGACAGATTGATGAGGTATTTGAGGTGCCTGACTCAATTGGATCAATGAGTTGGCTAACTCAAGATATTCAGGATATCTTTCAACATCTGTCAAATAGGTCTTATTCAAGTAAGTGTAGTTCGACTCGAAAGGGAAGTTGATCTTTCTCTCATAAGAGTTCTGATTTGGAACCAACGGAGGTTTGCTTATTTTCGAACTTATTCTAGAATCAAAATTTGGTTTGTATGCTAAATTGGAAGATGGAGAAGCAGAGTGCTTGTTAAGATAGTTGTATTGATTCAAATTGAAATGCTTGGAACCCTTGTTGATAGTATCAAGCAATTCATATCTCCAGTTCTCGTCGTTCGGCTTGTATGTGTCGAAATAATCAAGAGATACGGTAGGTGCTATTGGCTTTAACTTAACTGCGTCCTTGATACCAGCAATTGGTACGCCGTTGAGTGCCTCTGAAATTGATGGAAGTCTATTGTTTCCGGCTACGGGTGTGTTTTCAGCTTTAGTTGGGGACACCACTGGGACAACCGATAGCGTGGGCAACACTTTCTTGGAATTCTTATGGGAGTCGAAAAATTTCTTGCTTGGCGATAACGAGCGGGATCTTACTCTTTCCACGATTTTTCTGGAAGTTGTGTTGCACGGCGGACAAGGAGGGGCCGTCTTCGATCTTTTGTGGCTAATTTTCTCCAGGTTCGGAGTTGGTAAGTCACCGAGTAGCTCGTTATGAGATCTCTTCTTAGAATAGCCACTTCCCTTTTCTGGACTTCCAAGCGGAGAGCTGAACTTGCTTTTGAGCAGGCTCAATATCTCATTGTAGGACCGGGACCTGATGTGCCCCCGGCCAAATGAATCAAACTGATGGTTATTGAGCATATTAGTCTGGAGTAGACTCATTATACAGTCTTGACACGAATAGTGGTGAATGGATGCAAAAAATTCTGTTCCCCTTGTTGCGTGGAGAATATAGTTGTCTATTACTGAAAGGCTGTTGTAACCAGAGCAACCGGTTAATGTCTCAAAATCAATCAATTAATTAACGAAAATGTCAAGAATGTCTAACGGAAACAAACTTATGTAGTGCAGGTGACAGACACGGATTAGACGAGTTGATGGATGTAATCAATTTAATAAACTAATGTCTTGGTAACGATGCGAAACTGTCAACTAATTTCCCCGAAGAGGTAATATAATGAATGAATTAAGTTGGTCCTGTAGAGCGCGAGAAGGTCAAAACTGTTTTTGATTCAGGGACATTTGATTCGAATTTATAATTACCTGTAAATCAATTGAATCAGCTTGGATCAAGCTGTATCGGGACATTGTCCCAGCCATATGATCCGCACAAAGTAAGTTATTGTACTTAAGCCAGCATACAAGCTTTGTCCAACTTCACGATCGAAAAACGGAGATGGCTGGCTGGATGCGACTTATTTTCTGCCTTGACACCCGGATGTTATTTCCGACAAGTCCCCGATAGAGATAAGAGGCAAGCATGAAACTGAAAGCTGATTGATACCAGGACGGATGCGAGAGTCGGCGATAGCTGCCAGGATCTGATTTCTATTGTTGAAGGGCATGCTCATTATTGGGGCTATCAATGACACACTCACCACAAATTTTATTTCATAATGGACCACCCTAACTAGGGGTACAAAGGACACATAAAGGGCCACAGGGCAATGTTACCTGGTAGTATGAGATCTTCAATAGTACACGTTGGGCCAAAAATGAACCTGTTTTCTCCTAAGCTGGCTATCACCAACTACCATATACAGGACTACAAACACTCGTAGATATTAGAGCATCTAATTGCAAAATGTCGTTTAGTTTTCAGCTAAACATACTTCCCAAATCTATATAAATACGTCATTGTAAAATCCTACTTATCAGCCTCTTGTTCGGCTTTGTGTTCGGCTTTCTGAGCACCTATTGAACCAGCTAACGAAGAAGCAATACCACCGACTTGACCTAAACCGAGAGAATCTGCCACCTTACCGCCGCCAACACCACCTGCTACGCTCACTGCAATATCTTTAACGCTGTTCAATTTATGATGATCACCTTCACCCATCTTTTAATTCGTACTGTGCGAAACGATCACTTGTTTCAAAGAATTCAATACCTTATATAGCTTGGTGGATAGCAACCATTTCATCCTCATAGCAAGGGTACAACTCCAAGAACCGGCCAAGTCACATGATATAGATACCGGAAATTGCAAAGGTGGTTTGAGAACATTTGGTGGCATCGAAGATATGATGGTATCTTATAAAAGCAAACATCACATTTCCTTGAAATGTCACAAGTACAAGATACATGTAAGTTTATGAAGTAGCGCAGATCATCAATAAAAAAAGAATCACTAACAGAAGATCAATAGCTGTACCTATAGAGCCGTTCTTGAAAAGCATATTAGCATCGTTAGATCGCCAATACAAATCACCAACTAACCAATTTCCTAATGTTGAATCGTACGCTACACAGTTTGTGAAGCAATTGAAGCCAAGCTGCGCCATTGTAATCAATGGCAAACCTTTAGTTGCGACGAACACAGATGCGAAGCTCGAGTTTCAAAAGAAGTGGCTAGCCGTGCCATCTACAACGCACCAGTTAACCAGTTTTGATTGTCATTTAATACCAGGTTCGGGGACTTACGTGGTCAGTGTTGGAGGAAAAGTAAGATTTGACGAAAGTGGAAGAAACAGACTTGGTGAATCTGCCGATTTACATGGGAACAACGCAGCAGCCCCAATGAGGCCCATTTGGGGCTCTTGGTTTGGTTTCAGTTTGAATTTGGTCGTAGATGAGACAGTATCCGCAAACAGTGAGGCTGAGGTGATTAGTAGATACGACTTGAGAATAACTCATATACCTGATGATAGCGTTATTCAGATATTTTAACGACCAAAGATAAGATTTGGCTGAGCATTTTATTTATGTAGACTTATGTATATAATCAAAAGTAATTCTTATAAACTAGACATTACCAAGCAAACTGAAGTATTTGTTCAAAAGTAGACCTAAATATTCATCAGAGTAGAACCAGGATTTTTCACCAGTTTTATAACCCAACTCTTTCAACGCCCAAATTATATTTGGCTCAATGAAGTTGTAAAACACGACATCGACCATATCATTGTCATCTAAATCGGGATCAAGCTCTTCTGATTGAACGACGTTCGGTATTGGGAAGTTAATAACAGGTTTGTGAGGAGTATCATCACCTTCACAACCAAAGTCATCGCAAGTGACATATCCTTTTGATAATTTTCTACTATTTGAGTCAGAAGCCAACTGATTTTTTTCTGCAATACTGAAAGGGAATTTCGGATACAGAAACCTGACCTGCCTTTTCCTTTGATTTTCAGCGCTTAAACTGGCAAGATGCATTGAAAACTGATGTTCAGGCAATAACAAGGCATTATCTATCATATCATTACTTGAACTGGCAGAAGATGAAACGATGTAGCTTCTTCTATTCAAAATCTTTGACAACCTGAGTGCAACCTTCTTTGGGAGAGACATTTTGACCCATGCATTCTCAAAAGGCGATACAATATATTGACTATCAAGAGAGTATGGTCCCTTGTATAGATCGTATCTGATTGAACCAGTGTTTATAATTATGATTCTGTTTGTATTGTTTCCATTTCTAGGTAAAGTGGGTAATATTTTCTCTCCCAAAAACCTGAAAATACTCTTGGGATGTGTTGCTGGAACATAATCAGTATAGTAGTTTTCATCCACATAACCCAAAACCTTTTCTAAGCCCAACTTTTTGCGAACTTCTTTGATCGAATTGGAGACTTCAGCACCTTTAGAAGTTTCGAAATCTGTCACGCTGCTGATGTTGGTATGATGCAAAAACGAATTTAGGTTGAAATCAATGTAAGATCTTGAAAACTTATCCGAAACCTCACCAGAAGAAGCGTTCAAGTCGATGCTAGCCCAGCCGACAGTCTCACAAAATCTTCCGCTTTCCAAGCCTGTCAGATTTACATCAAATATGGTAAAATCTCTTATGTGACTATGCCCTCCGAAGTATTGAATTGTAACTTCAGGGTAGAAGTCACGTAAAAACGAATGCAATTTGTACAACTCATCCCATGTATGAGAAACAGGTATATGGCCCAAGACTATGATAAGGTCGACACTGTCAGGAGGGTACAGTTTTATTGTCTCATTGAACCAGGGCTGTGAATGAATAACTTCCTCAATGGAGTGAACCTTCGTCTTACTATTATACCTTTGGAAATTGAAAAGAAAACTGAAAGAAAGCACACGAATATTTTTCTTTGGGGTTACAAAGTATTTGAACCTCCTTCCAAATGGAACAAAAGTGCCATTATTTAGTCTGTATTCCACGTTAGACGAAATGTAATTATCTTTAAAGTGCTCTATTACAGTTCCCACTTCCTGCTCAGAATTCTCCCAGAGATAAAGCTCATGATTCCCAATTGTGAGCAAGTCATAATCCTGCTTTATAAAAATGGGTAGGGATTCTTTACCGTTAGGTGTAGTGACATCTGATAAGCCGTTTCCATCGTGTCTGTCTCCAGTATCTAACACTAACAAGTCGCTGTCGCGAGATGAAGCTACATCCTTCAAATGCCTCACAAAGGATATAAAGTCACCCCAGTCTGCACTATACTGTCTTTGATTCAAATGTCCTGAATACCATCCATGAGTGTCTGTGGTATGAATGAAGTTTATATCTCCCCACTTCAAATCTCTTATCTTTGTATCGTCCTGTTTTGAGTTATAATGAACTAAAACTTGCCTGAGTAGCACCAACAGTACAGCACCAAGAAGTATATATCTTGCAACATAAACTAAAGGACAGAATAACATATTCCCCAGAGAATTGCGAGCTTTTAAACGAATGAATACTCTTTACTGGCATGTTATCACAAATTTGTTTATAATTAAATTAACTCGCACTTAACGATAACCACCACAGTTGAAAGCTCCCTACATATTAATAAAAACTTTTAAGTTTATACGTATATTACATTCGAGATGCAACTAAATAATCATTCAGTGACTGAAAAATCAACTTACAAACCGCTTTGAGCTCTTCTTCTGTCTCTTTCTTCAGAAATAGACAACTTGATACCCTTACCCTTTGGCAATGAGATCCATGGCTTACCGGCTTCGGTACCGATAACAAAAACATTGCTCAATCTGGTAACGAAAGTGTTGTCAAGAGCATCTTTGATGTGGACTAAATCGAAACCACCCTCATGCTTTTCTCTGTGGGTGATAACACCAACTCTACCCAAGTTACGACCACCTGTAACCATGACCAATCTACCGGTGTCAAACTTGATGAAATCGGAGATCTTACCAGTAGCCAAGTCAATCTTGACTGTGTCGTTGGCTCTGATCAAAGGGTCTGGGTATCTAATGGTTCTACCGTCGTGGGTGACAACGTATGGAATACCTCTCTTACCTAATTGAACTTTCTTCACCTTACCCAACTTGTAAGATGCCTCTTCAGAAGTAATTCTGTGGACAGTGAATCTACCCTTGACATCGTAAACCAATCTGAAGTTTTCGTTGGTGGCTTCTAAAGAAATAACATCCATGAAACCGGCTGGGAAAGTTGAGTCAGTTCTAACCTTACCATCAACTTTGACATGTTCTTGCATCAAGATAGCCTTAACTTCTCTACCGTTCAAAGCATACTTAAGTCTGTTTCTCAAGAAAATAATCAATGGTAACGATTCTCTTAATTTGTGTGGACCTTGAGATGGTCTTGGAGCATAGGTACCGGACAATTTGTCCAACATCCAGTGATTTGGAGCTGCCAATCTCTTCAAATGCTTCTTTGGTCCTCTAGCCATTTTTGCTGTCTGTAGTTAATTAGTTAATGAAAATAGTTTTTTGTTCCTTTGTCACTTCACTTCAATTTTTCACTGTACATCTCGAAAACACCGAAGAACAAACCTGCACATAATTATCAAAAATTTTCTTGACTATATTAAAGGGTACCCAGCCCTAGTATAGATACATTCACGTGCCTATGTAAGACTGGTTATATACTATATTTACTACTTCCAACGACCAAACCAACTTTGTCCTTCACTCTTTTTAGCTAACTCAGCAACTAGACTATCATGCTCAGACGTGAGTGTAGCGAGCTCATCCTCAAGTTCCGCAAAGCGTTCTGTTTCCTTTGCGTTAATCTGTAACAATTCATGAATGTCATTTTCGATCTTAGATGGTAGACTTGGAGATCTTGCAGAAGTTGCCGTATCTGACTTCAAAGAAGAATCAGGGGAGTCACCAGCAGCCTTCGACTCCAAGCTTTCAATCTCTAATCTCAATTGTTCTATCTCCTCGTTGAGTTCACCAATCTCATTTTGAAGTTCAGGTAGAGCGAATTTTATGTCTAACATCAGCTGGACGATATCAATGTGTTCCGAGTTAAGATTACTGAACTCCGTTTCCAAGACCTTAATTTTATGTCTTAACTTTCCATTCTCGATAGCTATGTCTTCGATTTCCAAAGATTTGGCCTTTTCATTATCATAAATGTTTTGAAATTCATTTTCGAATTTAGTTAAGGCAACAGGTTCAATATTTATTTGCATGGAATCATTGACCAATTCTCCTAGTTTATAATAGCTCTCAGCACCAGAGAGATCCTTTTTAGACTTGGTACTCTTTTTTGAAGTTGATAAAAGTGAAAACCTTTTTGAAACACTTCCTCTTCTGTTTAGTTTGTTATCGCCTTGGAACTCAATGAACTCTTCATTCACATAAATATTGAACAACTTGTTTTTTAAAAAGTCAAGCAATTTATCAAAATGTAATGCGAGCAAATTCGTCTCGTTCTTCAACATCAAGTTAATTCCAAATTTCAAGATAGACTCCACACCTTGGGTGATAACTATATCGTAAATTCGTAAGACTATATCTAATGGAAACTTGTAAGCAAAAAAAGTCAAAAACCACTGAGATGCATACATGGAAGATTTGATTCCTTGTTTCAGTAAATGATTGTATAGCACTGGCGAGAATGATTCGAGTAGCCTATCAAACTTGTAGAGTAATAAATGCAATCCTTTCATTTCCGGACAGAATAGCTCTCTTAGTTGATAATCTTTCATTAAGTTAACCAATAGGCAGAAGCATTCAGAGTCACTCATATTCATGATAAGGGGGATAGTTATGAAGATCATACCTTGGGTGTAGCCAACATCAGGATCGAACAATGAGTATGCTTTAATGACACTGTATAACTCTTCGCCTTTGTTGACCTGCTCAATGTTTGTAAAAAAGCTAGTTCTAGTCAAATCCCTTTTGATGGATTTCTCATGGACTGAAGAGTCATTCTTGAGCTGGTAATAAAATTGTTCTAATTGAAAGTTCTTAGATTTTGAGATCAATTGCCAAATGATACCTCTGAACTCCTTGGGAATACCCCCCATAATAAGTTCATTTAATCTATCTGGTTCATTAATAAGAACATGTTCATAGTTATCAACAATATTACCCCAAAACTCCCAATCTATTTTATACTCGAACATATGGTCAAGCCCTCCAACAGTGTTTTTTATATCCATAAAAGTTTTCTTTATGCTTTCTGTCCCTGAGTTTATAGATTCCTTGCTTTTCACATCTTTCAGTTCGAATTCGTCATTTAACTGACTGTATTTCGCTTGCAATAGATAGTTCGAGCTTTTCTTATCATAAGTGGAATATATATGATCCAATTTTTCTATATTCTGTTTGTCAGACTTGTTTATTTTGGCGGACTCAAATCCACGTAGCTGGAACCAGTCCTTAACCGAGCTTCTATCTGGAAGTGACGGTTTACTACTCTTCAGTTTCGTTTCTGTATGGTCTGTAATTACCATTTGCTCTTGCAATTGGGCAGAATCTAACTGCGTATCATAGCGCTTCTTGGTACTATCATCGACATCACTAATTACGTCATTTTCTGAAACGTGAGAATTGCCGCTCACTTCTGCTCCCCTTTCTGCCTCTTCTTCGAACTGAACTGTTTCGGTAGGTTCCGGATTGAGATCAAATGTTTGTTCGGATTGCTCCTCCTGTGAAGCGGTCTCCAGTATGGGATCTTTGTTTATATGAACAGTTGGACCCTTATCCTCTAAGACTGTAGTAGGGCTACTATTTTGTCCACCTTTTTTGGTCTTCTTCTTTTTCTTATTCTTTTTTGTTGTGGTAGTTTTCGTTTCTTCTGCAATTGGCTCAGAAAGAGGAGTTACCTCACCTGCGCTTGCATCTTCGAATTCGTCACCAGATAACGACATTTCCGAACGTTCGACAGTGTATTATATCGAAGTGAACAAAAGAAGGTGAACAAACAAAGAGTTCGAGAATATAAATTATGAAGAACGTAAATACAATAATTTGAGATTACCTGTTTTTCCTTCATAATGGAGTTACAAATATTTACATTACACATATTAGTTAATAATAAAATGAGCGTGTCTTTAAACAACTTATAAAACGTAATATCAATTCTTCGAAATGAGCCAAACTCTTAGTATGAAAAGAGCATAAGGGCGATAACCACACATATGGCTTGTGAACAATAGGGACGTATACAGCAAATAAAAATGCATGGTAGTAACAATACCACAACATACCGTCTAGTTATAAGAGACCCAATAATAATCATCAAATTCATTGAACATGTCTTCATTATTTCCATGATGCATTCCAGCAAACTCAGGAGTTTCAATTCTCACAATTTCCTTATCAGAAAGAGGTTCAACAGCCGAGCTACTCAAAATATCACTTCTCGTGCTACCTGATGTTAAGGATACATTCCAGTTGAAATTTGAACTCATTATGTCATCATGATCTACTGAAGAAGGATACTCAGATGGAGTCAAAGGGGGAGTGAATTCACTTGAAGGGACATAGTCCTCGTAAATAAAACCCCCTTGTATATCCTTCTCCATGCAAAGACTCTCTAACTTCTCTTTCTCGCAGTTAGGAAAATGTATTCTTATGACGTTTTTAGATGCAACGTACTCTATTGGCAATTCTCCCAACTCGAACAAGTTCGTCAAGTCCTGTTTCAACTCCTCGATTCTTTTCAGAAGAGAATTTAAATCGTTCATTAGTCCATCCAACACACTCTGATCAAAAATCGTTTCACTAGGAATATTCACGTTCAAGTTAATAGGAAACTCAATATAACAACCATTGAACGTTTGCCCCGAATCCACCTTCTCTTCAAACGTAGCAGAAGATTCTTTCTTCGAGATTGCTAGAATCTCTCTGTGATATTGTACTGGAAAAGGAAACTTTAGAATATACTTGTAGTTGACTTGCTCAGTAACTGAGGGAACGAAACCAATGTGATTGTTTTCACGGGGAGAATCATTTTTCTCACACTGAGGCAACTTGAAGAATGAACGATACGTCACACTTACGTTCTTTCCCACAATCTTGACTCTAAAAGAACTCTGATACTTTTGGGAGAAGTTATTGAACAAAAATCCTCTCTTGAAAATATTGAAGATGCTACCATTATTAGTTCTCGTTTTGCAATAATGATGATAACATCTGTAGAATCCGCTTGTTCTAGGATTATAATTATTGTGATATAATTTCCAGAACCCACTAACTCTTGGTTTGTGTGACTTGTGATAAGATTTTAAAATCTCCATGAGCCGACAGTGACTTCCTCTCATCCTGGGGTTGTGGTTGAAATTGAAGGGATTACAGCCTTTGTCGAATACATGATTGAACCCAGAAAATGAACCATAATTCCGATGCCCCATTTGCCCATTGCCTCTTCCAGAGCGGCGGAGCATCCCCTGCCCAGAGTTTCCAACGGGAACGGGAATTCTTTGTGGATGTAGGTGACGTTCTTCTACTTCTTGTCTCAATTCTTGAAGAGCCCTTTGGGCTCTCCTGGTGACGTTCCTTGTCCCCAAAGAGAGCAAATCTTTTAGTTTTTGTAAGTTCATAATGACATTCGTTTGGATCTGGTTTCCACCAAGGCCACTTCTGACCTACTATACGGATGACCTTTTGCGGTAAATCCTCTAATAAATGACGGGATTGAGAAGATACAAAACTCTTACTCCCTATTATTTCTTTGTTTTTCTTTTTCTGAGCTAAAAGGGTAGTGCGTCGTACAGTCGTGAAATGCGAATGTCGGAGGAGCCTTACAAGGGGAATTTGCACCCATTGATACTTTCAGCAACATGCTACTGCGACTGAGAGCACCTCACCTCATATAGGAACAAATCGTATCATAATATTTCTCTCATTAATGTGTCTTTCAGTGAAAGACGTAACTTGGTGCATATATCTGGTTTCCGTAAGCCATGAAGAAAACCACAAAAGACACAAAATTAGCCACGAGGAGCCTGTATACTAGTCCTTACGTAGGAGATACACTACTTAAGATGGGTGCTACAGACCAAGTTTAGTTATTAAGTTATCGTCATATCGTTTTACGTGTACTGCGAATAAATACTGATCCAGCAAAATAGAGGGAACGCACCTGATGAAGATATTAGGGTGGCATGATCCATTGTGTTATATTGTATCGTCAGTTAAGAATTTTTCGGCGCAGTTCTTCTCAAGGGTTCATTAAAGTGGAATCATCTATGGCATCATTAAATATCAAGTCGTAATCAGCAGAGTCGCTCATTAGCAGATGGCTCTCCTTCCGCTGCTTCTTGAACGTGGGCTCATTGAATAAGAGGTCGTGGTCGGAGTCGTATCCATAGGAGTTCAACGAAAGCAATGAAGTAGGGCTGGTAAGCGAGTTCTCATAAGACTCGTTTTTGATTATAGACGGCCTCACGTATTTGAATGATTTCTGTCCCTCGGTAGGGATGTTGTTCATGGTGAAATCGTCAATGATCTCTTGTTTGATTCTGTTTCTGTCCTTAGTGTCAAACTGGTTCATTGCGAAGGCAGGATCTGCAATCGGGTCGTTGAAAGAACCATTGGAAAACGATGAGTACGACGGGGAGTGACTTATTGCGTTGAACTTAGAGTTCATGGGCACTAATTGTGGAGACAAGCATGGTGTTTCGATTAGTGCCCTATCACTATGGCCCTGCGTGTCAAATTGTTCCAGGGAGTTGTCGTTGTCATAGCTGTAGTTGTAGCAATTACCGTAATTATAGTTGCGACTGCTCTCAGTAACGTTAGTTCTAGACCTTTTGTCATCAGAGCCTTTACGGTGTTTTGTATCCCTCTCTACGGTAGATTTATTGTTATCAGGGGTATTGTTGGGGAGCTGGGGGCTTATATGCAAACTGCGTCGATTGTCGGTACTGGAGTCGCTGGGAGCATCACTAAGGCACACCGTGCTATCCTTATCGTCGTGCATGGCTTTACCACGACCTATTTCGTCACTTCCGACGTTGGCCTTCTTACTATCAATATCGTTGCTATGGTCAATCACGCCAGTTTTACTCTCATTGCTGGTAGCAGCCTTCAAGTGCTCCTTGAGAATGGACAAGTTTGCTCTGTAAGCACTGCTCGTTAGCATTTTTTCCATGTCATACTCAGCAGGGAGCAAGTACCTGAGCATGTTCTCCAACTCCCTAGCCTTGTTTTCAACCTGCGTCAAGTATGCCCTAGTCAACGGGGATCTGACGGTCCGGGGACTGTAGGAGCAGCACCACAGATGCTGGATACACTTAGAGCAACTGGGGTACTCTTTGGAACATTTGAGCTTGCGCTTGCGACACGAGTCGCAAGCCTGCTCAATTGTCGGCTCGCCAGAGTTAGGAGGTGCCCCCGATGTACCGTCATCGATGCCGTCCCCGTTGCCAAAGCTACTCATTTCCGCTGGACATCCACCAACAGAGTCCTTTCTGGTCATTGGCTGTTGAATCTAATGTATAGCAACGAACACTAAACTACCCAAGATCAGGTTTTATTCTTCGTCTATTTGTTTTGAGTTGTTTTTTTCTGGATCTAATTAAAATCCATGGGCTTATATTAGATTGAAAAATTTACTTATCGTGAGAAGTTCCATTTCCCAAAATAGACGCACAATTTATTAGCGTTCGATGCAGAGGTGAGGAGACAGTCAGATGGGGCATTGATTCAGACAGTGTCAGTGGGTAATGGAACCACCGGAATCAAAAGGGGGTGCGGCCGAGCTGACACAAAATCACCCTTCTCAGCAATCGGCACTTCTACGAAGCTGCACGTCTTTTGCTGCTAAGCCAATATACTGCATGATAGTGAAACTACGCACTTAGGTGACGACTATCTGCAGACAGAATGCGCACGGTTGTATAGCGGTAGAGCTACACAGTGAGGGGGTGGTTCGGATGCAGGATAGTTGCGATCTATATACAGCAGCGCAGCACTGACGCACCTGGAGGCCCCCGCAGAGGGCAAGGCTGGAGAGCTCCGAGTCCGAACTAGGCTGCATGCTGCACCAAATGGACATTCGGTACAACAAGAACAACATCAACATTGAGAGCGTAGTCTCGGAGCCTCAGCAGGTCCGGCGATCCAACAATAAGATGTAGCGGGGGCTGGATGAGAGCCGGGTCCCAACGGTTGCGGAGCGCCACCGGACAAGGGCCAACAGCGCGCGAGAGCGGTGTTCTTCGAAGTAGTATAGGTTGTTCGAGGGGATCTCGGGGCGGAACGAAAAAGGAGTATGTTCGAAACTGGCATCCGAACCCAACGAGAAGAATGGGTCTGTAGCACTGAGATACAGAAGTAAATCCGGCGGAGAAACCTCGACGCAACAACAAAACTGGAGATCTGAATGTTTACCCTAGTCGAGTATATACAGACAGCCTCCAACTGTTACTGCGCCGCCGTCAGTGAACCAACAAAAGGAGCCGACAGACAGGTCAAGACATTTGGATCCATAACAGATGCAGTTGTACCCTTCTTCTTTGAAAA
The DNA here is from genome assembly GCA_001599895.1 of Priceomyces haplophilus. Classification (NCBI taxonomy): domain Eukaryota; kingdom Fungi; phylum Ascomycota; class Pichiomycetes; order Serinales; family Debaryomycetaceae; genus Priceomyces; species Priceomyces haplophilus. The sequence continues at coordinate 444,903 of BCIF01000008.1, read as the reverse complement.
ATGGACATTGGTTGGGATCTGGCTGGTAATGTACGCCTCTGCTGCCTGACAATGAAAAGTTTTCTTTTTTGCGTATTCATAAATAGAAACAAGCTAAGCACGAATGAAACAGATCACGAACGAAACGAACGGACCCGCGGGGTCTCGGACTTTTCTCCAATAACTCTGCTCCTCGTCTCGCCACGGCTCATCCCTGACGAAACTGATATGGGTGCATGTATCAAATACTCATCACGTTTTGCCATGGAGACTATAACTCTCACGTCAATAAAAACTAGTTTGAATTCGTTCAATCTAATGCACCCTAGAATACTGGGGGCGAGAGCCCCCAGTCGGATGTAGTTGATGATTACATTTGCACCCTTGTATTCAACTATATATTGTCGTCGTGATAGATAAAATGAGAGTTTTGCGGATTTGAGGGCGCGTGTTTGACGTATGACTTGTCTCCTTCAGGCCTTTCAGCTGTTGTGTTGCTCGTAAGCATCGACTGTATACTAAGGAGAATGGAGCGCATCGAACAGGCAGGTGACCAGTCACCACCTAGTATATTCAAACATATATGGCCGTTAGAGTATACGTGAGGGTGCAAAGGTATCTGACTTCCGTTCTTCTTGACAAAAACCACCGCAGGCGAGTCTATCGGGTAGCCTGCCACAATTAGAATCTCTAGGTGATAGATCTCGTCAGGTTTGTATAGGGGATGCGGTTCAATTACACTGATCTGAAATGTGAACTTAGTGAGTGTATCTTGTGCATCAACAAGTTTTACACCCGGCAATTCGTTAGTACTAAGATCCTTGTACTCTGCGAGTAGCCTCTTGTGAAATTGATGGGGCATGGCTTTCGTCGAAGACCAAAAAGCTATTACCTTTGTTCTCAGCTAGTGAGATGTAAATCCCTAAATAATTTTGCTTTTATTTTATCAGAGATCAAATATGCAGAACTGTAACACAGTGGGACCACGAGCGATAAAATACGTCTTGAATAATCTTGCCGGTTTGTTCTATTATACAATGCTACATATACCTATCTACAATGGCATACTGACCGCGGCTTGTGTTGACTTCTGAGACTTGGGCCGTTGTGATCGCTGGCTGGACTTCTTCGAGGTTTTACGATTGTACCTTTGCGTCTTTCTTACTTTTTGTGACCCTGCTGCTTGGCTCGACCCTCCTCTATTGGCCTTATAACGACTCTGGCTGTTGAAGTTACCATTGGAGTATGAAGACGAATTGTTGTCAACATTTGAAGACTTCTTTCGCTCTCTAGATAGTATGCCTAACATTTTTTTGAAATATAAGAAGCTTTCAAATTGGTCTTTTTCAATACCATCCAACTTGGCAAAGTCCTTTTTATTAGTTGGTAGTTTGGATGCCATATCTTTCAAAGTCGCATCCTTTAAAACAAGATGAACTGGCACACGAGAGTTGATCAGCTTTTCAATCCTCAATTTGTTTAATTCGTTGTATGAGTAAATAACGTGATCACTATCGACCATACTAGAAGACCTCGAGACTTCTCTTGCTGAGATGAAGGATTCTTGAAATCTTAGCCCAGTTCCAAGATTACGAACTTTATCTTGGTTACTCACAATTTCACTTCTTGGCTTATCCGAAAACTGGATCTTTATTTTCTTACTTCCACTCAAAACCTTATTTGCTAACTTTCCCAATCGCACATAGTTTGATGCAAAACCTCCTTTCATTACCTGGTATTCCATCAAACAATTTTCACTTAGCAAATAAAAAAATATTCTTTCGACGTCAGTCTTATCAAGTGACCTTCCCTTACCATGATACTCGTTGAACTGATGTCCTGCATTGGTGATTTTATTACTGTTTGAACCCTTAAAGATATCTTGACAGTGTAAGACGGTTACTTTTTCATTTTGCACCGATTGCACTAATCTCAAGATATCCTTTGCGTACTCTGTGCAGTCTCGTTCTACTGGCGTAGATCCTGAAGAATTGCTGCAATTATCACATTTCTTCTGGCATTGCACAGGGTTGAAAGATTCATTAAAGTAATGAAGAACCTGTTTCCTACGGCAATCTGTGGTGTTTTCACAATATTGGATCACCTGTCTCAACTTTGTTAGGTGATTGTCTTTTCCAACGTCTGTCAACTCTGTATCTCGATGGATTAGACTCTGCAAAGTTCGTGCATCCTTGTAAGAGTAAAACATTATACATTCTGATTCTTTTCCATCTCTGCCTGCCCTGCCTGTTTCTTGATAATAGCCTTCCAAAGTTCTAGGAATAAACAAGTGAATGACGAAACGCACGTCTGGCTTATCAATACCCATACCAAATGCTATCGTTGCACATATTAATTGTAACTTATTAGTCTGCCATTTATGTTGTACATCATATCTATCATTGGTTGGCATACCGGCGTGGTAATATGCACACTGTATGCCCCAACCATTCAACTTTTCGCTAGTTTGCTCACATGATTGCTTTGAATGACAATATATAATACCTGTTTTATTTCTTTGGTTTATGAGAATATAGTCTTTAATCCATTCGACGTAGTTTGGGGTTTTCCATTTGATTTCGTAAAAAAGATTAGTTCGGTTGAAACTCTGTTTTAAAAATACAGGTTCAGACATTTGAAGATGATGAACAATGTCCATTCTGACCTTTTCACTAGCCGTAGCAGTCAAAGCCATCACGGGAATCATTGGAAATTTTTGTTTGAACAAGCTCATTCCTTTGTAATCAGGTCTAAAATCATGACCCCATGAACTTAAACAGTGCGCTTCGTCAATGACAACTCTTGCAAGCTTCTTCTGTTGATAAAGCTTACTTATCAACGATTGAATTTGGTTCGATGAGTTTATTTTTTCTGGAGACAAGTAAACCAAATCCAAATTGCCGTTTCTGAAAAGGTCTAAAGTTTGCTTGTTCTCTGCATGTGATGCCTTTGAGCTAATCATACCGGCCTTTATATTTTTGTTCAACATATGATCCACCTGGTCTTGCATCAACGATATTAATGGAGAAACAACAATGGTAGTGCCCTTTGTCTTTCCAGACTTTATCAACGCCGGTAATTGATAACATAAAGATTTACCGCCTCCAGTTGGCATCAAAACAAATACATCTCGTCCTTGTAATGTTGCAGATATTGCCTCTAATTGATTGGGTCTAAAGCTTTTTAGCTTGAAAACAGAATTCAATACTTGAAAAACATCGTTAATGAAAGGTTCGGATCCTGGTGGAATATTTTCCTTGTTATTCAGAGGAAAGTTAATAAGATTGAAATCTTCGTCGTCGTCACTAAAGTCACTATCAACTGTAGGTAACTGAAAAGAATGAGAAGGCAAATTTCCACTAACGATGTTTTCCGAAACGTTTGCGTCTCCACTAATATTCTTGTCACTTACCATTAGGCCATTCTCGAAATCATCCTCATCGTCAGACACTATTTCTATGTAGTCTGGTTTATTTATTTCCCTTTCACAGTTGATTTGGGTGGAGAACGTTCCCTCAATCTCTTCAATATCAGACTCGGGCTCATCTCTATAAGTTATACCATAGTTATGGGCTACATCGGGTGATAATCTAATTTCATCTACTTCCTCCAAATTGACATCACACTCTGTATCTTCTGACATTTGGGTTTTCCTTTCAATATAGCTTCCATCAACAGATTCGTCGTCATCGATGAAGCTAAGCAAATCATTGTCGTCATCTCGTTCCTGAGTCGGAGTTTGAAGTCCCTCCATGCTGTGTTCTCCAAAATCGTCTTCCTCTTCGTCACCTTCACCCTTGTCACCACATTCACCACCCTGAGGACGGTTCTGTATACCGTTTCTTTGCTCCATTATAATTCGTCTAGCTTCTTCAATGTTTCTAGTAGGAGTATGAGGCTCCTCAATGGTTTCTTCAATTTCGTCACCAGCATCATCCCGTGAATCGACCCCATCGTGGTACACATTTGCATTGTTTGGGAGTGCGATCATAGTTTTAGGGTCCAGCTGCAATTGTGTAGACTGGTCAATATTTTGGAAACTGGAAACTTGAGATTGGACTTGCAGCCGTGCCGAATCAGAGCTTCCTCTTGCACTCAATATAGCACTCTCATTGGTACTCTTTTCACTGCATAAGCTTCTTTTGAGTCGATCAATTTGGGACTCTATCTCCTTCGCTTTCGGCTCGAAGTCTTTGAAAAGCTTTTGCTTCTCTACAAATGACATGGTGAGAGATTCACTGACTTCGAATTTTTGCTTTAGAAGCACAATGTGATCATCTTGGAGCAGGATCAAGTGCCTGAGCTGTGACTCTATGCTCTGTCCTCTGTCGATTTTCGTCTTTTTGCGGCTAGGTTCTTGCGTGAGATCTATCACCGAAGGAGCCAGGGAGACACCATTATCGATACTGTGATTCTCCAGCGTTCGCTCAGCTGGTAAAGTTTCGGTGTTGGCCCTTCGCACACCAGAGAGTCCCGAACTATGCAAATGGGTTTTTTGTACCGGCGCCGTAGGTAGTACAAACGGTGTCGCTTTGGACACTCTCGTTCCAGCTGATGGTGCCATTAGAATTTTGATCAACAGATCCTTAGGCACCTGCGGCCGCTCAGCCTTCATCCATGATAGGTGCTGCTGAAGTTCCATTGCATCACACACCTGGACCGCCATGTAGCTGCTACTAAACGATTAGACCCTAGACGTGTATTCCTGGGATCCCGTAGCGTGTAGCTATTTACTATACATAAAAAGTTGTTTACCATCCTGTACACAGACCACACGTGACAGTACCTCTTCATAGAGGGGGGCGACGCTCTGCATATAGACCCAAATATATTTCCATATGTATCCCTCTATCTATGCAACCCTTGCTTGAGGAGATCACGAGCAGAGGAGGTGAGGAACCCCTGACGAACTCCTATCTCAAACTTCATTCTCCTCCGAAAAATAGCGTCCTCGGGATCCTATCACACTCCCCCTTCAAGGTGTCCGGCTATTCCACCCCATAGCCTGCGTTAACTCAGTAACCTCTTCCCCTTCCTTAAGACTCCTACAAGTGGCACGATTACATAAGCGAGAATTGTTCTTAGACCGTTTGACAAGGCCTTCTGCGGATGGGCCCATTCACAGGGTATCGCCTAACTTCTGTTCTCGCCAAAATACCCTCCTGCTACACTGCAATCGGGGGAAGAGGGTGGGGGCAGACGATATCAGTACGTGGCCCGCACCCTTTTAGAACTGCTAATCTACTGTTCGGTCCCTGGCAGGTGCTGCTGGAGGCCCACCCCGCCTCCCCCCCTCATTGAAATTGGTCATTACTGGGTGCAAGCCCCGATTACATAAGCAGCCCACCCTGTTTCCGCTCCCCGTAGCGGCACGTGCACCCCTTCACCGCGAGCATTCCACCGACCAGTGGCCAGTCGTGTCCTCGGAGGATAAAGCCCGCGCTCGCCGAACACCTGGCAACTCCAGCCAGTGCCTTATCTTCAGGCACCGTTGGACTGCAGGTCGCTCCCGTATGGCTATACGAATCCCGAGCACGGGCGAACCCGTAGTTGCCTCCAGTTGCTGCAACATTGTGTCTCAGCCTGACCCATTTCCGATGGTCGCAGTGCAGTGACCTGGCGTGGAATCCGCCACCTCTACCGACTCCCGTCGCTTCTCTCCGTAACCACTTCCTCTGCCTGACAGCCCCTGGGCAGCTCGAGTGTGTCTCGCTTCGGCTAAGCTGTGGAGACATCACCCGCGCGACGCAGCGCTGGGGGGTAGAGAGAAACTCAGACAGCGACCGCTGGAAGCCTCTCCTATTTAGCATTCTCCTCTTCACTGCCCGGAACTGCCACTTCCGGTCGGATGTTTGGCGCAGACGCAGCGTCAATTCTAGGAGTGCCCGGTGCATGGCTCCCCATGTCACCCCAAATCTCCCTACGGCGCCCCACGACCTCCCCTCCGTTTTAGGGACTGCTGGCGAGAGCCGCCCCTACCCTTTGGCGGCCGCTGCTGGACCTTTCGGGCACAACATGACCCCAGCAGCACGCCGCGGTCGTTCTCGTAACGCCGTCTCTCTGCAGCCCTTTCATGTTTCCGTCTTCGCCGCGTACGAACGTCGTACCGACGTAGGTGTCACCATGGAAGCTGCCAGCCTGTCGTGGTCCTGTTGTTGGGCTACCCATCATCGCGGGCCTAGGCTGTGAGGAAGATCTTCCAGCCATGCAAATGACAGTGAAAGTCATACAAGCTGTGAAAAAAGGTCTTGGTCCGAGAGGAGATTACGAGGCTTACGTTTCGGTACTTGTGGCGGTCACCGAGTCCATGAAGCAACAGTTTCGCACCGTATTTTATTTTGCGGAGAAAGGTGGGTTATTCTCAACGAACGTGAAGTCCGATGCGGAACAATTTTTGGTTGTGAAATATAAAAGGCATTCAGGCCGCTGGCAGATATGGACATCAACAAAACAAGACAACCAACACTTAGAACACAGCTCTTTCCACGCGGCGAGGGTTCTATCTAGAAGAGATCAAGTACACGGCACCAGCGACACTCTACGAATCACGCGGCGGAGTCACACCTAGAATCCGCGAGAGAAACAACACCACAGTGGGGACGACGAGGACATCGTAGCTGGCAAGAAACAAGCATCTTTCAGCCACGCAATCCTTGAGTTACAGCAACGCAGCACGGGCTAGGGCACCATTGCACCATTGCACGATTGCGTTATAGTTTGAGCACCAACGCCTCAGAGCCGACACCATGTTCCCCTACACAGAGAACGTAGCGGTTCATGCTACACACCCAGCGATAATGGGTGGCCACGAGTGGCCACAGACGTACCATCCAGCCGGATACGGCCATGCACGCAGCATCGGCTCTGCCAGATCCAATTCGCTCATTTCGAGCGGATCTGATTTTTCGGAAATGGATCTTCTTCCCGAGCTTTGGCGGGTGGAGTCCGATGAGCTGGCTATGACGCAGCAGTCGTTGCTGCCGCCAGTCTTTAAGGAGTCCGACTTGTGGAATCCAGAGCCGGCAAAGTTGCTTCCAAACGACTTGCTTGAGTTGCCCCCGCGTGTGTACGACGACAGCGAGATGTTTGACATCAAGTTCCAGCAAGCGCTCGAGGCAACTAGACAGGGAAAGAAAGCACAGGTAGAGGCCAAGGCGCCGACTGAACAGACTCCTGCGGCAGAACAGACAGTGTCGCCTGCCAACAGCAAGCAAAAACTGACACTCAACACAAATCTCTACAAAACTGAACTCTGTGCCTCATACACCAAAATGGGAGTGTGTCCGTATGGTGGCAAGTGCCAGTTCGCTCACGGTGAGTCTGAGCTCAAGGTCGTCGAGAGACCTCCCAAATGGAGATCCAAGCCTTGCGCCAACTGGTCGAAGTATGGCAATTGCCGTTACGGCAACAGATGTTGTTTCAAGCATTCCAATTGAGACGGTTCATGACTATTTATTACTACTACGCCCCATCCTTAATGCGTCATCTGCATCTGTCACAACCATTATTGCACCCCATTGGTATCAATCCCAACATATTGCTTATGAAGAGCCCCGACTTATGACTATTACGGTGCTTCGAATGACTTTACGAATAATCTATATCTATTTAATAAAAGTTTCTAATGTTTAGTGTTCCTCCTGAACTTTGCTCTCTTGTAGACCTATGATTATGCTGCCGCTATGAATGAACAACTTGCTTTCCAGCCTCAGACACAAATACATCATTATAAGGTGGTGTAATGGCCATGATGTTATCCACAGCGCCCACATCGAGTGCGAGGAGCAGAAGAATCTGCATGCTGCAACGGATGACTTAACTGTAGCCTTTCTTCATCGACTGGTATAGTTGATGGAGAAAAAAGTGCATCAGATCGTCTACCAGTGGAGAACTCAATACTTATATTTATTAAACGCTCCGGGTAACTCCAAAATTTTTCACTGATTTGAGTATGGAAAGTCTTTGCAGTGCATTGAAGTGAAGTGCCAAAGCATCGTAGATTCAAAACGCCTTCGAACCATGGAAGAAGACACGAAGGGCCAGCTAGACGCGGGAATTACAGAGAGGCTATTTGACTCCTCGGTAACCGTGCGAGTCAGCGCATTGAGTCAAATACAGAAGGTAGCTTCTGAGACTAACGCTGATCAGGGCAATCTTGAAGTGGTATCAGACGCATTGTTAAAGACGTACAATTACTACGGAGATCCAAAATCGAGAGCTGCTCTTTTGGAAACATTGGTGGCGCTTATTGAGACCGACAGACCTAAATACTTGAAGAAAGTGACCCGCTTTGTTGGGACAATCGTAGCAAATGGGGCCCGTACAATTGCATTGACAGATTATTTGACCTTGTTAACATGGGTAAATAGGCTTTTGTTGTACGAAATCAACGATGATATCATTACCGCACAGGCCAAGCTCTTGAATCGTTGCGCGGGACCAAGTCATTCCGGCAATAAGAAACACGATAAGAGGGTGTATTCTTCAGCATTGAAATCAGTTAGGTACTCACTCGGTCAGGTTTTGAAATGTGATGAGGACCTCAAGAAAGTGTTCGATTCACAGCTCTCTGTGAAAGAGGTCTCTGCAGTATTGTTATTTACAGGTGCATTGGTTGGTGCGTTGGAAGATTTGATTCCAACCAGACCGTCATTAGCGGAAGCATTTAAAACAACTCATAAGCATACCATTTTGGATTATTTCAAGGAAACATTAACGGGGAAGGTAATTCCAGAGCAATACTCTTTAGAAGAGTTTGGACTCTTTGTCGAGAAATACATAGAGAAGAAAGATTTGGAGGAATTGGTACCAACAATAGAAAAGAGCATCCTTCGTTCATCTGAGATCTCTTTTGGTTCTATACTACCCCAACTTTTTAAGCATATTCCACGCTATGATGTCAGTGACATTCTAGCCAAATCTAAGATATTATCACAGGCATTATCATCTCTCAAATCGCAGAAAGAAAACGTTAGATTAGGTTCATATGAAACGCTTGCAAGTGTTTTAGAAAGGAATATCGACGAGAGCTCTATGGAGAATTTGTCACACATTGTTGATGAAATTGTTATGGCAATAAAGTCTACCAGTAATCCTGACAATAAGGCCAAAATTATACAATTATTATCTATAATAAAGCCCTCCGGTATTTCTTCGAAAGTGGTTGAATTGTTACTTCCTATAGTAGCTAAAGACCAAAACGAGCTTACTTTGTCACGCACGATCCATTCACTTATCACTAACTATCTTGGTGCGCCTTCTATAGAAGTCGATTTAGAGAAAAAGACTATCGCTCAATTGAGAGCCGGAATTAACGAGAAGAAGGTGCCTCTCAAAAACGCATGGTTCAATGAAATCGGGGACCAGCTACTTGTACTCAATGACGGAAATGAGAGAGCGCTGCATTTGATTAAAGAAATTTATGGAGATTTGCTCAAGTTTTTGGAGACAGCTCAGTCTAACCCACTTCCGACTGCTTCAGGTAAAAGCGTGACATCTGCTTATATCGTGATTGTTTTGTCAGACTTGGTGAAGGAGACGTCAAGTGTCGATTCTGTCTTCGTTTCGTCTTTAATTGGTCTAGATGGAAAGCCCTCCATTTTAACTGAGGAAAAGATTATATCCAAGTTCACCAGTGATAATGAGTTGTGTTGGTTTATTAGAGCCTTGGAAGTGACTCTTGCTCATGTATCAGTAGACTCACAAAATCAAGATTTTGGATTTTCATGGCTTTATGCTCTTGCTTCAGAAAGTATATCACATAATTCTAGATTCTATGCCTTATCAGTTTTAAAGAAGGCTATTACTCAAGAACTCAGCGGGGTTCTAATCAAATGCATTTACTCGTTTTTGAAGGATACCTCTTGCTATTCATCATTGAACATCAATTTAAAATACTTGGCTCCTATCTTTTCTATTTTGGGTAATGTATCCAAGGAAAACCTAGTTGATTTACTAGTTGCTGCAAATCATGACTCTATTTCTGTCAACAATGCTTGGATTGGTCTTTGTCAAAGAGCTCACGTGGATGTTGGAGAATTGGTGGAAAATAATGTAGATAAGGCCATACAAGGGTCACTCGACTACTTTTATTCTTCGAACTCCAATGACCTCAAAAAAGCGGCCGTTAGAGCGATTGCAGTTATTTCCTATATTCAGCCGAAAACTGTCTCCCCTCGATTAACAGACTTCATAAAAGCAAACATTTCTTCAGAAGATATTACTAACGATGATATACAAATATGGAAAGGTAAAGATGGCGAGTTGGTTAAGGATGTTTTGAATTCAAATACAAAGAGATCTGATGACAAGAATCTGAAAGATTACGAAACGAAGAAATGGGAAGAAAGCATTAAAAAGGAGCTTGCAAGTAAGGGTAAAATTCAGAAGAAGTTGACGCGAGAGGAGCAAGTTATTGTAAAAGAACAGTTAGCGCAAGAATCACAAATCAGAAAAGAGGTCCAAAACAAAGTTGAAAAATTCAAGTGTGTATTGTTGATAATCGATGAGCTTGTGGATGCTGCCTTACTGATAGGTAATGAACCTATCATTTGGTACCCGGTTGCATGCTCTGAAGTTTTACGTCTCTGTAGAAAGGACACACTGAACGAGTTACTAAACGATTTACCTATCAAAACTTTCTTGAAGTTATCTGAGCTTGTTTCACATAGATTGGGAGGGTTGAAAATTTTTGTCGGAATAGCTACTTTAAGAGCTTTCAGTGTTGAAGGAGTACCTTCAAACTTCATACAAGAGCCAATTCTTGATTTGCTCAACCGAATATTATTCAGGGTCAAGATCCTTAGTGATAATTCTCCATTGGACGATATCTCATTCGCATACATTTTACCATTATTGGAGAAAGTCTTGGATGACGGAAAGGCTTCATTGATGAAAAATTCAAACAAAAAGGTGGTAGTATCGGAATTCGTTGAAGAAGATCCAGAGGAAGAACTTCTTTCGTTAGCTATTGAGGTGATCTCGTTGCATGCAGAGGCATTCGAAGTTACCTCCATTCCACGGGAGAAGATTATAAGCTCATTGATTTCTTTGATGGGCTTGGCATCTAAAGCCAAAAGTGCCAAAGAATGCTTTTTGGCGTTATGTCAGCACATATCAGTTAACGTTTCTCACGACGATTTAAGGTTACTCCTCAAGAATGTTATTTCGAGAGAGTCCTTTGTAAGGAGCGCAGTCTTGGAAGGATTGGACTCGGAATTTGATTTAAGAACCGAAATTGAATATTCCAATGAACTCTGGATAGCTTCTCATGACGATAACGCAGGCATTGCGTCTTTATCTGAAACAATTTGGGAAGATAATGAGTTGACGTTACCTGCTGATGCCCCGAGTCAGTTGATGAGCTTTGCTGGTAGCGAAAGCTCAGGTTTGAGGTTGGCTGTAGCCAAATCCATCCGTGAAGCTGTATCCAAGTTAAGTGATCATAACCCCGAAGTTTTTGAGACAACCTTAGACGAACTTATCAACCTTTACAATACCAAGAAACTTCCTCCCCCCCCGAAGCTCGACAGGTTTGGATTGCCAATCAAATCTTCTGTCACCAACAAAGATTTTTGGGAGGAAAGAGCTACAGTCGCATTGACTTTTAAACTCTTAACTCCATTTTTCGATCTCAAGCTGGTTGCCAAGGTCTTTAACTTTTTAGTCAATCAGCAAGCTTTGGGAGATAAAGAAGTCATCGTTCGTCAGGAACTTCAAGAAGCTGGTCATGAAATCATCAATCAGCATGGTTTAGCAAACTTAGAATTGTTGATTCCAATTTTTGAGAATGCCCTTGGAGCAAAGGACGAGGGGTCGAAAACACAAGATAATGTGAGAGAGTCGGTTGTTGTTCTTTACGGTGCTCTAGCACGTCACTTGAAGGCTTCGGATCATAGACTCAAACAGATTGTGGATCGTATGATACAAACTCTTGATACACCTTCAGAGGATATTCAATTAGCAATATCTGAGTGCATAGCACCCTTAGTTCCTTTATTTGAAGGCGATTTAGATGCACACTTCTCAAATTTGTTTGACAAGTTGTTTGATGGTGATAAAATTGCCCCAAGACGTGGAGCGGCCTACGGAATTGCTGGTTTAGTGAAAGGAGCGGGAATAAAGTCCATTGCAAAGTTCGATATCATTAGGACCTTAAGTGATGCTTCTGAGGATAAAAAATGCCCCCAGAAGAGAGAGAGTGCCTCTTTTGCTTTTGAATGCTTGTCACAAAGTTTAGGAAAATATTTTGAACCATACGTGATAGAGATTTTACCAATAATTCTTAAGTTGCTAGGTGATTCCAGCTCAGAGGTCCGTGAGTCTACTGAATATGCAGCTAGGCAAATAATGAAAAACACTACTAGTTTTGGTGTCAAAAAGTTAATTCCGGTTGCAATCGGTAATCTTGACGAAATTGCATGGAGATCAAAGAAAGGATCTGTTGAATTGTTAGGATCAATGGCTTATTTGGATCCAACGCAGTTGTCATCATCCTTGTCTACAATCGTTCCCGAGATTGTTGGTGTTCTCAATGACACTCATAAAGAAGTCAGAAAGGCAGCAGACCAAGCTTTGAAAAGATTTGGTGAAGTCATCCGTAATCCAGAGATTCAAGCAGTGGTTCCTGATTTGATCAACGCTATTGGTGACCCAACTGCATACACTGATACCGCTTTGGATAAGTTAACGAAAATTCAGTTTGTGCATTATATTGATGGACCTTCGTTAGCGTTGATAATTCACGTCATTCATAGAGGTATAAAAGACAGGTCTGCTGCAGTGAAAAGAAAAGCTTGCCAAATTGTCGGTAATATGGCTATCTTGGTCGATGCTAAAGATTTGGACCCATATCTTTCAACATTAGTCGGTGAGTTGGAAGAAGCAATGGTTGATCCAGTTCCTGCTACAAGATCTACAGCGGCAAGAGCATTGGGCTCTCTTGTCGAGAAGCTTGGTGAAGAAAAGTTCCCTGACTTGATTCCTCGTCTTATTGATGCATTACAAGATAAGGATAGAGCAGGCGATAGACTCGGAGCTGGGCAGGCATTAGCTGAGGTTATAGGAGGTCTTGGTGTAAGCAAGTTAGAAGAACTATTGCCAGTTATCCTCTCGTCGGCATCTTCTTCATTGCAGCACATACGTGCCAGTTTCATGCCTTTACTATTGTTCTTGCCTGTTTGTTTTGGATCTCAGTTTTCACCTTATCTCAGCTCTATAATTCCTTCAATCTTGAAGGGATTAGCTGATACCGATGAAGATATTAGAGATACTGCATTAAGAGCCGGTAGATTGATTGTAACAAACTATGCTAAGAAGGCGATTGATTTGTTATTACCCGAATTAGAGAAGGGTTTGTACGATTCAAGCTATAGGATAAGACTTTCCTCGTTGGAACTTACTGGAGATTTGTTATTCCAGGTTACTGGTATCTCTGGAAAGAGTGAAGTTGTTGATGATCAAAGCGATTACTCGAAGGAAATCAACAAGAACCTCATTGAGGTTTTGGGTCAAGAACGCCGTGATCAAATTCTCTCTGCATTGTTCATTTGTCGTTCGGATATCACCGGCATTGTACGTAATGCGGCCGTTGATATTTGGAAAGCATTGGTTGCTAACACACCTAAGACAGTCAAGGAGATTTTACCTACTTTGACTTCAATTATTATAAGAAGATTGTCTTCTGATGATGAGGCTGATAGAAGTATTGCTGCCCAAACTTTGGGTGAAATGGTCAGAAGGGTAGGTGCAAACGCATTATCGAAGTTACTCCCAACTTTAGAAGATGCTTTAGAATCTAGTGACGAGGGTTCTAAACAAGGTATTTGTATTGCTTTGACGGAACTTGTCAAATCTACACTGTTTGATGGACTCGTTGAGTACCAAGAGACTTTCATACGTATTATTCGCGTGTCTTTGCTTAGTTCCTCCCCAGCTGTGAGAGAAGCATCTGCATTTGCATTCGAAGCACTCCAAGAAGAGCTTGGTAATGTTGTCATAGATGAGATCGTACCCCAATTGTTAAGCATGTTAGATCTGGACGATTCGGAGAATGCTTTATTAGCATTGAAAGAGATAATGTCTATGAAGGCAGATATAATTTTCCCAATTTTGATCCCTAAGTTGTTGTCACCCCCAATAGATGCATTCAAAGCAAGAGCAATTTCGTCCTTAGCGTCTGTTGCAGGATCATCTATACACAGACACTTGGCCTACATAGTTAATACCTTGGTTGATGCTGTTATAAACTCAGAATCTGAGACAGAAGAGAAGCAACAAGACATCAAGAAAGCCTTTGAGTCAGTTTTGTTATCCATTGACTCTCAGGAAGGTGTTCATCCGTTGATGCAGCAATTACTTTCTTTGACGAAGAGTGAAGACAGCGCCAAGCGAGCAGTTGTTTACAACACTTTAGGACCGTTCTTTGCAGGCACTACTCTTGATTACTCAATCTATTTACAGGACATGGTTTCACAATTTATATTGTCTTTAGGTGATAAGAGTCCCGCAGTGGTAGAGGCAACATTCAACGCTTTGAGTTCTTTGATCAAAAAACAAAGTAAGAGTTCATTGGACAAGTTGATTAAACCCGCCCAGCAATCGTTATCTTTGACCGGAGTAAAGGGTGAGGATTTAGCAGGATTTGCCTTACCAAAGGGTTCTAGTTCAGTTTTACCTATCTTCATTCACGGTATAATGTATGGAAATTCGGAGCAAAAGGAATTATCTGCTTTGGGTATTGCAGATGTTGTCGATAAAACGCCTTCAGCAAATTTAAAGACATTTGCTACAACTATAACGGGACCTTTGATTCGTGTGATTGGTGAAAAAGTTTCCAGTGAAATAAAAAGTGCAATTTTGATAGCATTGAATAATCTTTTGAACAAAATTCCTCAATTCTTGAGACCTTTCCTCCCACAATTGCAAAGAACTTTTGTCAGATCCTTATCTGATTCTAGAAATGAGTCACTTCGTACTCACGCTGTCGTGGCTATTGGAACGCTTATTGAGTTCCAACCTAGGGTAGACTCTCTCATAACGGAACTAGTCACTGGAGCAAGAAATGCCGAGAATGAAGGTGTCAAGATTGCAATGTTGAAGGCAATGCTTGAGGTCGTGACAAAAGCTGGCTCTAAGACTAGCGAAGCTTCTAAGACAGCAATTATGGGATTAGTAGAGCCAGATATTTTACAAGTAGATGGAAAGATTGCTATAGAGTATGCCAAGTTGATTGGATCTGTTTCTATGATCTTAACTCCAGAAGAAGCTTTGAATATTTTGAAAAACAATGTTTTGGTAGATGGTGATGACTCGAAGCAGAGATTCTCAATTTTGGCTCTCAACTCGTTTTTGAAATTCTCCCCTAAATACATCATCAACTCAAGCATCTGTGAGGAGACTGTTGACTTTATTGTTAAGTTTGCAGACTCACCTAATCCTTACATTAGTGATAATGCTGTAATTGCTATTGGTAAATTGATACTTTCTCCTGTTGAGGACAATCCAATCTTCCAAAATAGTGAGCTTTTGCTAAAATTGATAACACAGCTAGGTACCACAGCCGTGAGTCCTGTTTCCAACTCCCTAGACACAAGAAGATTATCGCTAGTTGTGATAAGGACAATCGCAAGATTGAAATATGAAGATTCCACTAAGCCATTCTTGGATATTTTAGTCCCATCTGTCTTTTTGTGCATCAGAGATTCTGTAATACCAATCAGGTTGGCAGCAGAGAAGGCATATTTAGCTGTTTTCCGCTTAGTAGAAGACACTGAGATGAAAATCTTCGCCAGTTGGTTCGAAAGTAAAACTTCCATCACTAGTGTCAATGGTACTCAAATTCAACCTAGATCAATTGGTGATTACACCAAGAGAATCGGCTCTAGGTTAGCTGTTGTGGAGAGAGAACGTATTGAAGCCGGAGGCGATGCAGAAACAATGTTCAGTGATCGCTATGAAGATGAAAATGAAGTCTGGGCTGTAGGTGGGGTTTAGTTGTATGTTCTTTCGTATCATGCTTATGGTATTTTTAAGAAAAATTGATTAAAGTCTATATAGTAAACACTTCACATGAAGCCGTAAATTATTAACATGTATAATATCAAATATGATTAAATTTTTTATTAGAAACCTTTTCCGTTATCCAACTCTATAAATCAGTCTTCCAAAAGTTCTTTCAACTGCCCACTCTGGCCCGAGTTACTGCTAAATGTTCGTCCTTGCTTCCTGCTATTGGTGTACAACGGATCATACACGTTTTTGCTTGCTAATGTTGGCATGGATAAATTCTTAGGTAAATCTAGCTTTAGACTTCTTAATGGGGGTAAATTGGTACTTGAATATTCTGCAACATTTGATGGGGATAGCCTTGGAGATTGCAAATTGGATGATGTTGTTGGTGGTGGGGTAGTTATGTTTCTTGAAGGATGGTTGTGTAGAGGGTCATTACTAACGGGTCTTATTCCAGCAGGAGTCATGAATAGGTTCGAAAGGTTAGTATAACTGTTGTTTGCGGAAATTATTGGTGTATTCGATGCCGAAAGGCCAAGAACTGGCGAGTTAGGCAAAGTGAAAGTCTTGGTCAAGACGGGAGAGTTCGGTCTTGATCGTTTGAGTCTCTGTTTAACGTAGTCTAGATCAGAATCTTCTGTGATCTGTGACTTTCTGGGTTCAGAAACTATTGGGGTCATTCTCTGTAGTGTCGATAACGTATTCAAATGCTTGTTGGAGTTAGATAAAGAAGTATAACTTTGGGAATGTCTGGCGCTATTACTGTAAACATGAGAACCATTGGAGCTCTTCATTGCCAAACTAGACAAGTACTGTAAGTTGTTTGAGGTAGAGGTGGCCACAGATGGTAACTGTAAAGGCGTAGGTGGTTTGGCATTGAAGTAGTCTGTCAATGAGGGCAACGATTTTGAGTTCACTGTCTCCAACTGTCTCAATTCCTCAGAAGCAGCAGTAGCTAATATATCGATGTTCTTGGTACTATTCATTTTTTTCAATGATGGTCTGGATGATGCCAGTTGGTTGTCATCATCACTATGACGTTTCAGATCCTCTCCGATTGGTGGAGATTCCATATGGGTTGATACATTAGAACTATGTGGGGTTATGATTAAAGAGGGACTTGTCATGGAAGAACCCAAAGTTTCGACCCCTTGAACAGCATTAGTCTTGTTTCCATAATTTATGAAACTATGATTGACGGAGCCCAGGCTTAAATTTCCGCTTTTTTCGTGAGTGTTGCTCTTTTGTTCCTCAGCCTCGGATGTCAGGCCACTATTCACAGTTAAAGTTGAAGTGGATGCCAGAGTTGGGGCGGACGCCAGAGTAGGAGCCGATGCCGTATTCGGAGCAACCTTGATTTGGCTGCCTACTCCAACTTTGCTCAAATTCTTGTTTCTGCGTGAGTTTGGGTTTGTATGTATTCTCAAATGCCTGGTCAACTCATCGGATCTACTGAACTTCTTGAAACAACCAGGATAAGTACAACCGTGTGGTTTTTCACCCGTATGGGTTCTGATGTGCCTCGTTTGATGCTCAAGCCTGTGGAAGGCCTTGTCGCATATCGGGCATTTGTAGGGTCTTGAAGACGGATCTTTCTTAGCCTTGGAGGCGCTACTGTTGGAATCTTGCACTCGTGCCGACATCTTTCTCCGTATAACGAACTCTTGATCCGAATGAGATTTATGGCACTTTTTTACTAGTACTGGACAGCGGCTATATTGTAGTACAATAGCCCGACTTACCTTACACCTAGTTATGGGCCTATCTGGCTCTCTTTCTTCCTATTTTGTTGACGCTGTCAGCTGACAAACGATCGCTTTCTTTCTAGCTTCGTGGGATTGGAACTAAAAGAAAAACTAACCTCCCTTGTTCTCTCGTCGACTGGTATGATCGCTCCGCTGCTACGTCTCTTTATCAACGGTCGCCCTAATCACTCTACCTATAACAAGGTTATATTTTGTGAGCTGCCGGTTTTTGGTTGCCTTCTGTCTTTAATATACTAGTTTTCTCAAACTACAAAAAATGAGGAGAAGTGTGTCAATTAATACGTGCGTAAAGTTCCCCAGGTTCGATATCGAGCTGGGGGAAAAAGATTTTAGTAGGAAAATTAGCGGCAAAGCTACCGAGAAGCGCGATAACTAAGCTAGATATTTGCCTACGAGCAGGAAAAGCAGTCACCCTTCATTTAACCCCGTTAATTCGCTGAGGACAATGCCTTCTGCAACTGGGCACACATCAACCGATGAAACAGGCATACCGCATGAGAGTCCGTGCGTAACTGAAGAATGCGATTTTCCGTCTTCTTGTCTCTGGACGGCTTTGTCTTATCTCTGTCTGAGGCATAGTGCACGATGCGCGGGATTAGAAGACAAAACATCAAATGAAGAGCTGCGGTGGTAGTAGTAATGAGAGAAGTTCTCGAAGCATCAGCCTCTAAGGGCTAGGCACAAGTATTCACCACATCATCGGAGAGCAGTATTGGAGTTAAGAGGCTTCTCAGCGATGGCTAGGGGACCACATAGGTCCGAGAGGCAGGGCCAGCCCCGGAGTTGAGAACCGATCGGCCAGTCGGGATGCTTGATGAAACTGCGATTGGCCGGTTTTCTCGGAATATTCTTCCTGGACCGTATTGTGGCAAGACCGGCCTGCCCCAGGCACATCAGTAGGGCCTTTCACTTCCTCGGTGTTTGGATCAAACGCTCGGAGAGAAACGGATGGCAATATGTCCGAGAAGCAGCAGCCAAGAAGCAGCAGCCAAGAAGGGCGGGAAAAGAATAGAGATGTTCTGCTCCACTATGCTGCAGAACTGTCCCTTGTTCATCTTCTTACGGGTGGCGGAGTCGACACTTGGCAGTGGGGCATTAGTCTAGAATGTCTGCCGAGGGGCAATAAGGCGCTGTATGCCTGCTACATAGAAGAGAGCAAACTAGTCATCTTTCCGGGATAGAGAACACTACTGCTTGGCCTTGCTATCATCTACACGGCGCAACCTAGAGTCTTCCAAAAGCAATATCCTATTGAAAAATGCACCAAAATGTCTCCTCGGAAGCTAACCAGAGATCCCGTGCAGTTGATTTTTGAGCACTAAATAGAGCGCTATGCTATCTTGGTTGAAAAATTGGTCATACACTTTCTTGTAGCTATAGAGAGTTGCGGTGAGGTGTCGCTGTCCTGCTGAGATAGTAAGTATCACCAACTCAAAAGCCTTACAAAGCACAAATACAATATTTAAAGTGCTCTGTGAGTGATAACTCACCGACAAAAGAACCGGGGTCTGTCTGCGGGTCTAGCTGTAACCTGTAAAAAATGCGTTGACGCAGACAGTAAAGACGCAGGCCGGTATATAGGGCTGGCGGTTAATTTGGGACTTTCGAGTGATAAAAATTTGGCAGCCTTTCGTGCTAAGTATATAAGTATCAAGTTTGTTTTTATGTAGCACGATTCAACAGATTGTTTGAAGTAGACACACAGAGCATCAATACCATGAGGAACCCAAGCTTTAATTACATCAACATCATCCTTGCGATCAATTACGTTGTTTTGTTGGCATCTGCGGACGACTACACGTATAGAGTAAGTTCTACCGATTGGACACGAACCGTTGTATGTCATGCTGTAGTTTTCTAACAAATAGGTTAACCCTGACTTCGACAACTGTGACGGATGCTCGTTGATCACCACGGCAAAGTCACTTCAGGGCACTTTGACTTTTACTGATTTGACCACTCAACCTGCTGAGACTACCACCGATACTGAGCCCAAGGAAACAACAACAAATAAGCCTACGACGAAGAAGACAAAGGCAACCACGAAGCCAACGACCTCGGTAACATCAACTCAGAGCACGAGTACCCCTATAACTGGCACCACGACGGGTGCAAAAACAAACGTGCCTCCCACGACCCGTACTACCCTGGTTGCAACCACCGAAGTTAATACAGGCACGACAACTAAGACCATCGATCTTACAACTACGGTGACGACAGACTCCATTCCTAATGTAGTGACTCTAGTTGGTAGTCATACCACCACCTTTACTACTGTATTGACAACGAAAGTATGTGTGCCCGTTTTGAGTCACTCCACACATGTTGTACTCCTGACTTCGACAGCAAGAAGCACCTCAGTGTCAACATTGTACTCTACTGTCTCAAAGCCGACTATCACATCTGTAGTCAAAACCGTGACAATAACAGAGCCTACTAAGACATTAGTATCTGCATTGACCTTCAACTTCAAAAATATAACCTCGATTAGTTTGACTACTAAGGAGGCTGCGCCAGTTTCGGTCAAGTTAAGTACGGAGTTTAAAACTATCAACCATTTATCCACCTTGACCTACTTCCAGACATATATTCTATTGAATCCGGTAGTCGGATCTTCCTCAGCTATCAAGGATATTACGACCACGAGTTGCACATCAAGGTTGATCACTTCAACTCGCAAAAGTGTGTTGTACTCCACTCACGTCTCGACGAATGTGGCTCCAATACTCACAACAATCACTGCTCCTACTGTAATCACTTTGAATCCACAGCCAAAAGTTACATCTATTGTCACTACTGCTCACACCACGACTCACTCGATAGCTGCAACAACCCACACCACCACCCAAACACACGCTGCTACCAAAACTATAGCCTCTACGACGGTGACTCTAGTTACATATTGGTCTGACTGTGGCAAACTTTACACATCAACTTCAACTTCAGTCAAACAAAGCCTCGAAACATCAGATATCTCCATTCAGAATTTTGATAGTGGGGCTACAAAGAATTTGTGGATGGAAACGTATAGTTTCCTCATTGCAACTATTTTGATAATGGCAACTGTTGTCTAATCATTAATATTATTTTGGCCTTTTTTTTATCATCATTCTTATCTTGCTGGATAATTGCTATCAACAATACTCATAGATTCAATTCAACAATTAAATAAATCATTCATATCATTTCTACAAAGACGAGTTCATCAGTTGCAATAAATATTTAGTGGTATATTTTCCTATAGCAAAAGTAGATTCCACGCTTATTGTAGCAAAAGTTCAAAAACAACTTCAAATCAGAGCACTTGTCTCCTCCTCCTCTTTTTGCTTGATGAACTGCTTGACTTGGATATCAGGAAAACTCAAAGCATGACTGTAACTTGTGAGAATCTCAAGTGCGACTTCCTCATCAGAAGCTGTGCCAGATTGTTTATCGTCACTCCTAATGGTAGACAATGAATTATGAAATGCAACACCAGAAGTTCCCAAAATAATAGCAGTAGCTACATAGGTAATGAATCCGATGGCGGAGATTGAAATGGCCGCTTTTCTGGTCTTGCAGTCAGAGGATAACTCCATCAAGATTTTGGACTGGCTCTGGGCGACGGTAATATTGTCGTTTCTATGGTAACCATTTCCAAACAGAGACAAATAGTCAGATACTGTACTATTCGGTGAAATACTAGATGATGTACCGTAGAAGTTGTTCAATACTACAGATTGAGCATAATTTCCGGTTAAATTGTAGTATTGTAATAGATCAGAAACCTTGTTACAATCCCAATTCCCAGCCACCGAAGTCTGATAAATGAAACTAGAGAACCAGATCACAATGGAGCTTAACTCTGAAAACAAAAGACTTGAGAGATAACTGAGATGAGTTTTGGACAAGCCAAAAGCTCTTGCCTGAATGTTTGTAATACTAAGTAAGGAACTGCCTTGTAAAATGAGTTTGTTGATACCATATAACGCAGCATGACTGAAAGACGTCAATGAACCCGAAGTAACCCCAAGTACCTCTGATTTCCAATTGGAATTAGCAGTCAAATTGGAAAAGCTGCTGACTATTGAACTCAATGCATCCAACTCTTCGGAGCGGCTTCCGATATTAACCTGTGCTCCGGTATAATCCCTTTTCAGTGACTCAGTGAGGTTGAGCAAATCGCCAATGAAGTCCAGAAATGCTTCGGAGGTGCTATTAGTACCAAGCAAGTCATTAATTTCACCTACCTTGCCATTCAAGGAGGATTTGTTTTTGACGAGGACTGCAGAGACAGCTAGTAAAACAATGCCAAAGACGTATTGGACTATACGCAAGTAAGAGGTTTTCAGTGCCATTTTGAATGCTAAGTGATTGTAATTTTTTCTTTGGTTCCTTCGTACTTTTCTTTTGCAACCAACTGATACCGCTGTATTTATAGACAAACCACCTCATGGCCATTTAAACGAGCTTTATCTGACATTCTCAAATGACATTATTCACCAAACGTCTGATGGCCACATGCTGTCAAGTCGAAAGCGTAATAATTTATCCTCTTAATGGCAAACACGACAGAAACGGGCGTCATTCATATTCAGACACATCGCATCCGCCTCAAACAACTCTTTTCCTCTTTCTAGTATGCCCGTCTTTCTCGTAGCTAAGGCACGAATTATGTACAGTAAGCGACCTACGGTCAATTTTGCAACCAAATTTACGAGAGGGATCTGCATTTACCTGAAACAAAATTCATGGGCGGAAAATCTTTTTCAATTTACCTATAATTGGAAGGCTCTTTGTGGCTGCCAAAACCTAAGAGCTTACAAAAGTGGGGCGATTTCGGATGTTGGAACTTTGCCGTCATGGAAGTTTGGGGGTTCGGTTGGCGGCTAAAATCAAAGTTGGGGTGGG
Organism: Priceomyces haplophilus; assembly: GCA_001599895.1. Classification (NCBI taxonomy): domain Eukaryota; kingdom Fungi; phylum Ascomycota; class Pichiomycetes; order Serinales; family Debaryomycetaceae; genus Priceomyces; species Priceomyces haplophilus. The sequence goes on along the minus strand of BCIF01000008.1, from coordinate 422,260 downwards.
AAGTATATTAGCAGCAAATTTGGCAGCCTCTGGAAATACATCTTTTGCAGTAGTTTTTTTATAAAGCGACGACAGAGCTTCAAAGAGTAGAGAACGTAAATAAGCAGCCAGCTATCAAATCTAGCAAAGTATTTTCAAGCTACATTGAAAGTTCATCCATTCCACAGCAGCGCTAGATTTACTCAGCGAAACTCGACTACAACAGTCAATAGGACAAGCTGATAGGTTGAGAAGAACACCAGAAGAGAGCTAACAAGGCTAAATAACTAAATGCAAGCAGGAACTGTAGTAAACAATAGGTCCATATCACCTGTCTTAGAATCAACGATGTTTGAGAAAGAAGCTCCTGATACCGTCAAGCCAGAACTACCGGAAGAAGATTTAGAGGAGAAAAATTCAGGGGTTGAGGAGACCGGAGAGCAGGAAACGGCAGAGGCAAAGGATACTGATAAGAAGAGTAGCGAGTCAACCCAGAGGGACAAAACAAGGGGAAGACCCTCAGCCTGTGTATTCGTTGCAAGTTTGTGTTCCACCAGAACAGACGACGAGCTTTGTATCTCTGTTACAGAACACTTCAAACAATGGGGTGACCTCTCCACAGTTAAGGTTTTACGGGATACAGCCAACAGGCCATACGCCTTTGTTCAATACACAAACGATCACGATTCAAAGCTAGCAATTAGAGAGGGCCATAACTCCACATTGAATGGAAGGAATATCAGATGCGAGGCTGCAAAAGTTAATCGTACTTTGTTCATTTCTTCAAGAATGACAATGTCCGAGGCAGAGTTAAAGAGCACGCTCAGTGAATTCGGGGAAGTCGAGCAGTTAGTATGTAGTAATGATGTTGGAAACATTGTTGTTACTTCTCAAAAAGGATCCAAGAACTGGTTCTGCAAATTTGTCTATAGGGATGATGCGATAAGAGCATTTGCAAACTTGACGGAAGGAAAAACGTTCAAGATAGAGTGGGCACAAAACATAGAAGAAAGTGATGTTCAAACAGCCGAGAATATTGATCAGGAGGAAACTCAGAATGTCAGATTTGATAAATTCTCTATATTTGTCGGTCAGTTGAGTCAGAAAATCTCTGAAGAAGAGCTCAGAGAACGGTTCCAGAAACACGGAGAGATAGCAGATGTAACTATTGTTAGAAGACCAGTGAGTACATTCTCTTTTATCAGATTCAAAGATGAATCTAGTGCAGCGAGTGCAGTTGAAAGGGAAAATCATTCGATGTTCAATAGGAAAACAATGCACGTTCAATATCGAGAGATCCATCCTGCCACTTCCCGGTCAAGCATGTCAAAATCAAATGGTATTGCATTAGCGCCACCACCAATCAATTTGAACAGAAGGCTGATGAGTACCAGTAATTTCAAATCCAATGATTCCATGATGCTGTCGAGAAAGCTCTCAATTGGTCACAATACTTTTCCAATGTCCAAGCCTAAATTCAGTGGGCATTCTTCCAACAATTACAACAAGGGAGGAAACTCTTACAATAAAAGTGCCAATTCAAGCAACTATTCAAAGAGCTATAGTTACAACCCAAGACCAAATGTTGGGAATGTCAAGAACAGCAAGTCATACAAGTTCAATGAATTTGGTTATCTCAAGCCCAAAGAAAACGCCATGCCCGATGATGCAGACTCGCAAACGCCACCCCCAAGTGTTCAAACATCTGACTCGCATACTCTTGTTAAAAGCGGCTATTCTCCTTCTAGTGGAGTAAACAGTGAGAAGTCAGACTATGCCAAAGCTATTAAGAAAGTTACTAGTATGAAGCCAGAAAACATTGGTTCCAACGCACCTTACTTCTACTATATTCCTAGCACTGAAGTATCAGCAGCAATCGGTAGTCCCGTGGGTGGAAAATTCTCACCTGCTCCAAATTACTACAATCCTTACCACTATTACTTGCCCTACGAACCCAGCCAGCACCAAGGAGCATACGGGATTCCACCATTCCCTGTATACTATGCGACAGGAACTGATCCTGAGTTCAATAATTTTGTTCCAATTGATAAGGATTAATCGAAGCAAGCCACGCAGTATGTATGCTGCCGCTTTTCTTTCAAATCAGATGATTGTTACTTATCCATGATATCAATCTCGGTCAACCACTGTCTCATTCTTTATATCTATTCGTAATTTCTTTTCAGATATTTCAATTTTGATGTTTTCTTTCATACTCAACTTGTATTAAAAAAATGAGTAGTTTTGTGCTGCAGTCGAAATTATCAAATTTAGACACTACAAAAATCTCGTAGTTGATGATTCTTGAAAACCAACATATATAAATGGATGATCTACAAACACTACTACACCAAATCACCTCTGATCCTACTTTAGGAGATGAAGAAAGGATTTTCAACAATTTGAAGAGAGAACGATTAGAGGGAGACGCACTTTGTAATTACAACTTGGACCAACTGATTTTAGCCGAGAGACCATGGAAAAATGACATAAAGTATTTCGAAAAAACCTATGTATCGTCATTGGCACTCATGAAAATGAGTGTTCACGCCCATTCTGGAGGTGCCATTGAAGTCATGGGAATGATGACAGGGAAGATAATGGAAAGGGCGATAATTGTGATGGATGTTTATCCTTTACCTGTAGAAGGCACAGAAACAAGAGTGAATGCTCAAGTTGAAGGATATGAGTTTATGGTTCAGTATTTGGAAAAGTTGAAACAGAGTGGCAGAAAAGAAAACATTGTAGGGTGGTACCACTCTCACCCTGGCTATGGCTGTTGGCTTTCAGGGATCGATGTTGCCACTCAAGAATTGAACCAGAACTTTCAAGACCCTTATTTGGCAGTCGTTATTGATCCAGTGAGGACTTTGCAGCAAGGTAAGGTTGAAATTGGTGCTTTCAGGACACATCCCGGACATCAAGTCAAGAAAAGTAATGCTAGCAGTGGCGAAGGTCGAGCAAATTCGTCTACAACGGTACCCAAATCAAAGAGAAAAGACTTTGGCGCTCATTCGGAGAAATATTACTCGTTGGATATAGAAATTTTCAAAACAAAATACGATAAGCAGGTACTAGACTTGTTGATGAAAAAAGATTGGATCTCTAAGTTGACAGTGCCTATTTCGGTGAAGCAACTGGACCAAGAAGTCTTACTAGAGAATTTGAAAATATTGATAGATGAACTCAAGGATAAGTACCAAAAGCCAGGAAGCTCCGTAAATCGACACGATTTGCGGAGGCTGTACTTGCTTGGGAAATATTTGACGAGACGCTTTGATGATGTTTTTGAAGAAAAAATTCAAAAGATTTTGAAGTTGGGACCTCAGAATGGCTTGCAGGCAAGCCAAATGAGTATCACTGACAGTGAGGATGCTGGTGATGAAAGCAGTGGTGCTGAGGAGGAAGCCAAACAAACTCTGGACATGTCAGATGATGCTATGTCTATGGATAGTAGCGTGCATATCAACGACGATATACGAGTCAGCCAGAGACATCAAAACGAAGGTCAGTTAGACGACCGTCCTACATACCTGTTTGCTCCTCGTGACGGTTTATCGCAAAAAACCAGATTGGGTTCAAGCACAGATATTGCCGGAAATCTTGCCCCAGAGCGCCCAGGCCGCGAAAGACCGCCATCATTGGTGTTTGCAAATGAGGCGGGGCAATCCCTGTCGCACTGGGGCAGGAATAACAGCTTGACTAGACTACAACAGGCCCGTACGGCGCGTTCTTCCTCAAGACAGCCTCTTGAAGTTAAGGACGGGCAAGCAAAACACAACACATCCGAATCCCTCAGGAAAGCTTCTTCCATAGGCACAGTCATTGCTCGTTCTGATATAAACGACCTCATTGCCTCGGAAATTCAAGAGAAAATCTTCCTTTAACGTTCTGTATAGCATATTTAGTCTTAAATTGACGTATTTACTTACAATTTCATCGCGATGAAAAAAGAAATACACACAATTTTCTCATCTCACACGGTAGAAAGTCGAAGACAAACGCCAACTTGAAGCGACAAAGTGGGCTCTTTGAAAATAACCAAATCAGAGCATTCTGCCGTTGTTGTGAAATTAGCATCTACTGAGGTGAAGAGTTGCCGACTGATACGAAAGCTCGATTTGGACGACATAGACCATATTGTTTTGAGGTGACAAGACATAAGTTTTTTCTTTGTGTAAGTCAGTACGATACATAGGGACTTTGAATACGAAACCGGATACTTGGGAGCACGAGCTGAAAGATGTCATCACAGCCGTCTGTTTCTAAAGCGGTAAACCCTCTTGTTGATAGGATTTTATCGAATCCTTTGACATTCAAGCCAGGGAAGCGGGCCGACTCTGAGCAGACTGACGATTATAAAGGATTTATACGATTAGGTAAAAAGCCTGAGAACGACGCTTTAAGCCCAAGTGGGGAGCAGAAGGCTAGCAGGACTACTCCTGTGTTGGGTTCCAAAGCCGAAGAAGGTAAAGCTAGACCAAGATCAATGGCTGAGGCGGTTGCAGTATACACGGGAAAAAGGTTCTTGACTCGAAAAGAGAGGAAGGAAGCAAAAATGACGAAAGCGTCAAAGCCAAGACTAGTGGACAGCGACTTGGAGAGTGAAGATGTCGGAGAAGATTTTGGCGAGGAGGCTAATCCTGAGTCTCGTGTCAGTAACGAGTCAGACTCATTTTCAGACTCGCACTACGAGTCAGCTTCAGAATATCCAAGCAATAATGTTGAAAGCACCAGTAGCAGTAGTGATTATATTAAAGAGTCATCTCAGGTGAGCAGCGATGATTCCGAGGATAAAGACTTCATTGAAGAAGACACAAGAAGCGGAGGAGAGGAGAGTGCTAGTGAAGGGGAAGATAGTGAAGATGACGAGAACCTCAGCCAGAGCTCTCATGAAAACGGTCGCGAAGACTTGGTAGGCTCAGAGAACATGAGGATGGATTCGAAGATAGACTTGAAGATGGATTTGAAGAGAGACTCTACCAGAAATTTGGCAGACTTGGATCCTAGAGCTGACAATAAGCACGGTTCCAAGACTGAGGTATCTCCCAGTGCATTTACTCCACCCACTTCCCCAGAAGAAGATGAGTCAGAGCTTGAAAAGACTAAAGAACAGAGCATTCCATTACCTTTGAGCCTGTTTCATGCGATCAACGAGTTAGATGAGGATCATGGATCTAATAATTCTGCAAGAATCAATAAAAATTGGGGCGCATATTCCAAAAGAAAACCTCTCGGTTTACTCAATTCTGGAGTGACGTGTTACATGAATTCAGCAATTCAGTCGTTGATACACATTCCAGCTTTGCAACACTATCTAAACGATATCAATGACGGAAAATATGATAAAGTATTGAAGCAAAGATCGGTATCCCATGTGCTAGCTGAATTATCCAAGAGAATGTGGATATCTGAAGACAAGAAACATAGGAATAAAGTTGTCAAGTACATAAATCCCAAGAGGATTATACAAAGACTAGATGATATAAATTGTATGATGAGTGAATGGCAACAAGAAGATTCACATGAGTACTTCATGTCTTTGATGTCAAGATTACAAGAAGATTCCACTCCAAAGGGCCAAAAGCTAAACCAGTCAATTATTTATGATATATTTGGGGGTTTGCTAAACCAAAAGGTTACTTGTTCAAATTGCAATAACGTCTCAGAAACCAAACAAGAATTTTACGATTTGTCGTTGGGTTTGAGTAAGAGAAGAAATGGGGGATCCAACAAGTTTTCCATAGAAAGGTCAATGGGCGATTTTTTTTCAAGTGAGGTAATCAAGCTGGATAGGAATGATAAGACGTCGGGCTACTTTTGCGACAATTGTAAGAAAAACACAACTGCTACAAAAATAAGCACCATAGATAGATCACCTGAAACGTTGACTATACATTTGAAGAGATTCAAGTTTGATGGCAACTCTTCATCTAAGGTGAAACAATCTATTTCGTATTCGAACTATCTTGACCTCGGCAAATATACTACCGATAATAGTCCAACCTTGTATAAGTTGATATCAGTTATTGTGCATGAGGGTAGATCATTATCCTCAGGTCACTATATAGCACACTGTTTACAGCCCGATGGGACATGGTCGACTTACGATGACGAGTACATCAACAAGATCAACGAGAGAGATGCCTTGAAGGACCCTTCGGCATATGTTTTGGTATACACCAAATTAACACCCAAGCTGGTCAATGACAAAAAGAGAGGCATGCTGGACATTGGCGTGGTATCAAAGAAGAGGAAATTGTAAAATTTAGTCGTTATATGTAAAATAGATGTACAAATGCACATACATAGACCCTGAGTACTTATCTTACAGCACCCGATTGTTCTTGGTATATCATTGCTAGGTATCCTGATACAAATACGAAATAAAGGAGCTAATATTTATAGTATGAATCTAAATAGAACTTCGAGTGTAGGTATTCTGATCCATGACAATAACCAAATCAGAACAAGATAGCATAATAGCATAAAAAAAATGTGAAAACCTTCCCACCACCAACCAATCTAACCGTCATAAAAAAACCAAGAAACCAACCTGGAAAAGGATATAAGAAAAATATATGTAAAAAAAAAAACAAAGCAAGTAGGGTCCCCTGAATATTGAGCTGCAGGGACACCCAGTTTAGTACCAACTATAAAATGAAAACCTTTCCGCTAGACATCCAAAAAAACATCTTCCCTGTCATCATCAAATTCATCTTTATCAATTCCTTGGAATCTCAAAGCACTTAGAAAAGATCCATTGTGAATATCCCTAAAATCAATAGAGCCTTGCCTTCTTATTGGAAGACCCACTTTCCTGGTCGACTTAGTAATTACTTGTTCTAGGCTCTCTGGCGATGTTGATACTGGCGATTCGAAGCTGGATGCAGAAGTGTTCGAAAATGTGGAATTTGCACCGGACAGACGCCTCCGAGAACGTAGTTTCTTTGCATATTCAAGAAGAGCGTCTGATGAGGAGTTGTTTGGTATGAACTTGAGGTAAGATTTTTCAATGACGAATTTACCCTCCTTGTAAGTCTCCTCATATGAGAATGACTTTTTGTAATTCCAACCTACTTGAACCTTACATTGGCGACAGCGAACTTTGTGAATGAGATAATCTCCTGTTTTCATCTTAGTTTCCTCTAACTTCGGATCTGCGTCATAGTTTATAAGGTTGTCAACTAGGTAAGCTTTTCCACTAGCACCGCTAAACTGATCCGAAATAATTAAGTCCGATAAGCACAAATGGGAGGAACATTGCTTGCAAATAATGATTTGGGTATCGGGAGATTCGTATTTTGAGTCCTCAAAGAACTCTGCATACTTTAAGCCCATACTTGTACGATCCTTTTGTGTACAATCTCCTGAGTTCTTTAGGGGTGGTGGTGTAGCAATCCCCCTTATCTCCTAAATATTTGATTCCACAGCTAACTTGTGAAGCCTATTCAGTGTTTCCCAGCTACAAGAATGAACTTGTATATGTTACCTTAAAAATGTATTACAGTACTCTGTTGTTGTAACTACGTTATAAATTCCCTGTGGCGACTTAAATGAATCAAAGTGCTTAAATAGTCTAGGTCACTTATTGGGACTTTGATAAGACAGGTTTTGCATGTTGAGTAAATTTTACACATTTAAAAATAATATCCATTATTCGATAAATTTATTTACAGGATTACCATTTGAAATAAGGCCTTACCTTAAAGTTCAACGGTTCGTTGTTCAAAAACATTCTAGGCTTGTCTTGTTTCTTCTTCTCAGAGCTCTCCCAAGCCCTGCGCATTTTGGTCTGTTCTGTTCTGAGAATGGCCTTAACATGAATATAGGGGTGCTCAATGATTCCAAGTCTTCCTCTACCCTTGATATCAACACGTTTACGCCAGTTTCCATCAGAACCTACCCAGATAGCCTGAATGTAGAGTCCGTCTTCATTAAGATTCATCTTACGAGCTTGCTCAAGACCTCCCTTGAGAAGCTTTTCTATTTCGGTTGACATTTTCTTTGGGTTGAAATGCAACTGATTGATAGCATTCTTGACATTATATCCGCGAATAAAACGACCAACTAAGTTCGCCTTTTTGACAGATGATTTGATTCTATAAGATTGAAGATATATTGACGGCTCTAAAATGTCTATCTCTTGTTCGGTCAACGAAATTTTGTAGGTCTTGTTTGTTTCAACATCTCTCACTATCTGGTTGTTTTTGAAAAATCCGTTCTTCGAAACGTTTAAATCGAACAACCTTCTCTTCAATGGGGAAATGTACTTATCCGCTGATATTTGTTCCTTCTTGGCTTCCTCTAAGTAGAATTCTTGAAGAGACTTATCATTCGCTGGTGTTATTTCATCAATCGAAACAGGCTCTTTGGTGTCCTTGAGACTCTCATCTGTCTCCTTACCTTTGGTTAACTCTCCAAAGACGTTGTTATCATTCTTCAAAGCCATTGATGATTGGAGCTGTCTCATGAATGTAACCTGGACAGGTCGACTTTTAGCAGAAGCTCTCATGAGCTGAGAGAGGTATATTCTGCTCAACATGTTTGGACTTAGAATGTTTCCTAGAGTGTATCGCCTGGTGTACCTGATCTTAGTTCTTCAACATTGAAAATTTTTTGGCGCTAGGTTGACAATTAACTTTCAATGGCCTGCACATAACAGTATATTCTACAGGCTCAAGCTTCAATCTACAACAGAATAACGTTAATTATATGGTGTAATTTATCATAGGCTATATAACGACGATATAGTCACTAAGACATGACAAGAATGCGGCCCACTTTATACGTTTTTGAGGATCCATAAACTTTGCTCAAAAGATCCTTCTTCAGAATCAGTTCCAAATTCAATAATAAAATATCGTTATTGACGATTTAATCATCATAACCCGATAGGTTTTTGTCTCTTGGTCTAGTTGGTAATGGATACAGTTTGGGGATAGGTTCATGATCATCATACAAAAATTTTCTTCTTAAAGGTGTTGCAAGCAATAAGACTGGAGCAGACAATCCTAATGCCACAGACCAGAAAAAGTGTGGTTTAGTGTGAGCATGGTAGCGAATCCACTATAGTTTGTTAGTAGCTATTTTTATTAAGCCAATGAATGAACACAGAAAGCAATATGGATGGGCACAATTATTGAGTTTGAATGTTTCTTTTATATTAGAAACACTTTAGACGACGAATTATTCCCTTCAAATAACGGTCATATCTATTCTAATAAAAAAGACCATGTAGCATAATCTAAGAAGTAAAGACTCTTTCATGGGACCCAAATTTGATCTGCCCTCACAGCTTTCTTTCTGGACTCAAATCTAACGAATGAAACCTTTCATTTGTTATATAAAATATAATTACGTACCCTAATTGGTTGAGAATAATAAACAGGATAATCACCCCATACTTTGTCAGAAGCACCCATTTTTACTTATGTGTTTTGGTAATTTTCGGGTAGACGTTTGTTAAGTGAAAGATCTATTACTATTACCATGCCATCTTCAATTCGTTTAATTGGATGAAAATCGTTGATGTCGAGAAACCTGTATATAAAATGATGATCAAAAAGCTCACTTCCAGAATCAGATAATATACTAAAATTCATCTTAGATCAACTCCACCAACATAATTACATATTAGAGATTATACATTAAGAACTAACAAAAGATAAATAACAATATAGTTACTTTGCGGCTCTCTTTTTAGCCTTGGATTTGGTCTTTTGTGCGCCTGTTGAAGACGACTTTTCAGTCTCAACTGGTTTGCTCTGGCTCTCTGCCTCCTTAGCAGCAGCGAGTTCAGATCTTTTGAATTCCTCTATAAGTTTCTGATTATACCATTCGGCGTAGTACAATCCACCTTGCAAAACCAAAACACCAACAAGGACTATGACAGCCATAAACAGGGAAGCTGCCATAACGTTTATTCCAGTATTCTGGTCAACCTCACCCCATTCACCCTTAAGACAGGATACTGCACCAACTCTCAAATTGGTCAAGTAAATAATCAAAGCAATCATAAACAAACCTAATGTACCATACTCGAAGTACTTAGCATCCTCTAAAGGCTTGTATAGTTTGATGAAACATCCTATCAAACCCAATGACATAACAGCATGTAGAGTGTGATGTATGTAGTTTGGGGATTTGGCCCAGAGAGAATAGTGTGCTAAGGATATATCGAAGGCATTTGGGTCATATCTCCATAAAGTGTTCAAATCATATGGCCATTGGGCATAAATAACACCTAATCCGAAACAGGTAGACCCAATGATTAGCGTAGTGCCTACTGGAACTAGGTCAGAGTAGGTCATAGTGAATGCAGTTGATTTGATATTCGAGATAATTTCAGAGCCTTTGGACACTTTTTATTTATATATCGAAGGACAAGAAATTAATATCGTTTAAAATAAGTCACGTGCACTATTTCAAGAACGACTTAATTGGGACTGCAAGTCTTACGGAAAGAGTCAATGACTTTAGGATGTAACGATTGCAACATAGTGATCAATCTTGTGATTGACGGAACTCAAATCGGTGAAAACCCCTGTCTTATTTGCAGTCGGTATTTTAAGTCTACTCTGTTATTTACGAGAATCTTAAAATATTGTTTTATGTCACAACTTACTATCCCTTGGGTAGTCAAGTTTGCGATTCATAGTTCCGGCTTGCAGAAGACTGTATACGATTCCTTTGATAATGTCTCTCTATAGAAAATCCTTTCAGCCTCTCTGGACGACATTTCTGAATTGTGTGTATGTCTCTAGATGTCGTTAAAATTTAACCTCAGAATTTTTGGTACTATATCCAGCCTTCTCGAGACCAGGTAAATTAGCTCTAAGTAAGATATCTTAAGGAATAAACAATTACAATAGTTCAAAATTGCATAGCAGGTAAGTGAGAGTGGTATTACGGTTACTTTATCACAGTGAAACTATTTACCTTCAGGCTAGTGCAAATTTAAGATGAGAAGTATCAAGTCAGTTGTCGTTGGCGACGGAGGAGTAGGTAAGACATGTTTATTAATTTCCTACACCACCAACACATTTCCAAATGACTACATCCCAACGGTTTTTGACAACTACTCTGCCTCGGTCATGATAGATGGCGAACCCATCAAGCTAGGATTATGGGATACTGCAGGCCAAGCTGAATATGATAGGTTGAGACCCTTGTCGTACCCACAAACAGAAATATTTCTCTGCTGCTTTTCTGTTGTATCACCAAACTCATTCTCAAACGTCAAAAACAAATGGGTTCCTGAGATTCTTCATCATTCTTCCAAAGATATATTGATATTATTGATAGGGACTAAGACTGACTTAAGAGATGACCCTGAGTCGTCGGGTCAGGACGTTTCTAAAACTAAACCTATCACTACTGAGCAGGGAAATAAACTAGCAAAAGAGGTAGGTGCAGTGAAGTACTTAGAGTGCTCTGCAGCGACCCAGGTTGGTGTAAAGGAAATTTTTGACTATGCAATCAGAGTCGTTTTAGATCCACCAAAAAGCAACGATTTTGTTGTCAAGAATGAAAAACCTCAAAATGCAACGTTTAGTGATCAAAAATCAAGCTCCTTCTCTAAGAGGAAGAGAATTAGGAAAGCAAAGAAATGCTCCATTTTGTAAGGCGAAAGAAAACCTTTGTTCAATTCATTACTTTATTCTTACTAATTAGACAAGTTACAAAGAAGGTTTCGTATTACGTTTTGGCATGGTCAGTTTGTATGTATTAATAACTCAGGATAGACAGACATATATGTTGTATAGAAGGTTCGTTTATACAATATTATCCTCTACAAGTTTTTTTTTTCTCGAGTCGTTACTTTATTAATGCTGCCCTGGAGGGGTGAATGTCCGTAGAAGCCGCTGGGGATGATTGCGTCTGTTTTTGCTTCTTTTGGTCAACCTTTTTACTTATCTCTTTGGTCTTTTTCTCAAGCAATTTAGCATTTTTGTCCTTCAACTTCTGCAACCTATTTTCTGAGTTTCCTCCACCACCAACAGTTAGCTCTACGTTGATTTTCCTTCCACCTAGCAAACTATGATGCAATTTTAAAGCCAGATCCATCTTAGCCTGCACGTTCTCGGCATCTTCTGCGAATTCTAAGAAGGCAATACCCTTTTCATGTCTGATTCGTATAGTATCAGGCTTAGACTTTGTGAAGTGTTTTGACAAGTCCTCTTCAGTCACCTTGTAGGGCAAGTTACCTACAAATAGTAAAAATCTGGGTCCAGTCGATGCGCCTCTGCCCTTTTTACCACGTCTGGTTTTTCTCTTTTTCTTGGGAGCCTCCGGGTCCAACTCTTTGGACTCATCGATTTCTTCAAGTTTTCTTTTTTTTTCCTCCTTTTTTTCCTTTTCTTCTATTCTTTCTTCCTTCGGTTTGTTCTGCTTGAACTCAAGCGCCTTCCTCTCCTTCTTTGTGAGCTTCTTTTCCTCAGACATTCTATTCTAGTTTTCAAAGAAGGATGACATAGGAATCGTAGTAATATTTAATTATTTGGTCGCACATCCTCATCTCAAAGATCTCTTTTGGGGAGATGACATAAAGGAGATTTTGAAGACATGGTGACAGGTGAAAAAATCAAGATAGATCTCAAATCTAGGAGCTCAGCGGGTCTAACGAGAACTAGATCAAGACTGCCTGAAGAAAAAACCTTTCCATTGAACAAATACAGGGAAAGATCTCCTGATACATTGCAAGACCCCGAAGAAAACAAAGAAGGTTCTCGGCATAACAGTCCCGTTAGAAGGAAAAGAGAGAATGTCGCACCAGGAAGCGAATTCGAAAGCAGAGGAAGAACAAGGGACAGACCATTGACAGAGGATTCGAGTAATGTGAATTCGTCGCCACCAGACGAAGACCTCATTAGTTTGATGGGATTCAGTGGTTTTACGACTACAAAAGGAAAACACGTCAAGGCTGCAAAGGGTGGGGGTGTGAAACAAGAGAAGAAAGCAGAATATAGACAGTACATGAATAGAGAAAAAGGTTTTAATAGACCCCTTTCTCCCAAACGAAAATAAAATGGCTTTGATGTATTTGGTTGAGTCTATGAATTATTGAGAATCTTTTTGTGCTCCTCGTATAATGCTTGATGCTTCTCTCTCAATTCAGTATATGCCTGTGATAGTGTTTGCAATTTCTGTTGGAGGTCACTCTGATCCACCGAGACATCCCCAGAAGAAACTCTTTTCACAGAAGATTTGATTGTCGACAAATTCTTGAACTCCAATTCCTCTTTGGATAATCCAGATATCCAGTTGTCAAAGTCTACATCTGAAGACTCAGTTTCACGAGGTATTTCCATTTGTAAAAAGTGATTTGAAGCTTCCACTGAAATCAAAACTCTCTTTAGCGGGGGAATGAGTCTATGCAGTTTTTCATTTCTTACTGCTTCCGAAGATACAGCTTCTGCAGGGGCAGCAAAGGCAATAATCTGAGAAATCGGCGAATTGCATGGTTGTAAAGCTTTGAATACTTGTTTTGTGACAATGTCAGAAATGAAAACACGCCCCGCAGAATCACCAGAGATCAAATTTGTCCCATCGAATGATATTTCGATTTTTACTGGTACTATACTGGATCCTTCAATTCCCTTCTCCACATTTTGTTGATGATGCACAAATGAATTTTCCATGTTGGGGTCATGGTCCAATGTAATAATCTTCTTATTTCCCCCTACCGCCTCTAGAACAGAAGTGTTCTTATTAATTTGATACAAAGGAATGACTCTGATTGTACCGTTAGATAAACCAGCGTATAATGCACGATTGGCTGGATCCTTACATAAACAGGTAACAGCTTCGGGCAAAATGAACGTGTGTAGTATACTTTTGGTCATGATGTCGTAGACCCTCACAGTTCCATCGTTGGAAGAGGTGTAAAGTCTGGTATCGCTGGCAATTCCGAAATTAGATATCACCAAATCGGTAACTGCCAAGGTATGATCTGTGAAAGAAACGTATGGTCTTGAGTTGCTTACTTCTTCCTGACGACCATAAACTGATACCAAATCGAGGGTTTTCCAGACCAGACATCTGGCATCGAGGCCTCCACTAACAAGAAAGGTGCTACATGAAGAAAACTTGAGGACTGAAATTTCTTGATAATGAGCATCCTTAACACATAAGAGATTTCCTGAGGCTAACTCCCAGATGTATATTTTACCACTTTTTGTCCCTCCTGCCAAAAGCCAAGGAACCCTGTAATTGGGAAGTTCTCTGGAAGATCGCAGCAATCCATCGTCAGGATGATGGCATAATGCAAGTGCTGTCAATTGTTCAGGAACGGGCATTCTCTGGTCTGGACTTTCCTTTCCCCAGGAATAGACATTTACCAATGCTTTGTTGGCACTAGCAACGAATAACCTTTCCCCGATTCCAACTCCTGTGATCACAGCTCCATTTCGAGGGCAGTCTGCGTTCTTGAAAGTCGCATGCACATGTGAGTTTGGGAGTGAAACGACGGCCCCAAAAGACTCTTGAGAGTGCTTGTCTCGTGGATCTCCCTCTGCGATGTAAAATACAGACTCTTCCATCGTTTACTATGTTTATCTGGATCAATCAGTTAGAATGATATATCTGAAAATTTAATTTTATTATGTGAATCTGTCGATGAGTACTATATGCCGAACCTGAAAAGTGTATAATATTTTTGAGGTATCTACGAGAAGCGTTCTCTTTACGAATGAAACACGTAATAACATAAAACAAAAGCCATGCCAGTCGATATATTGACCAGTGTGATATTTGAGGGTCCTCAGAGTATTCCGGGCTGGGAGTACATAAAGGCTTTCGGGCCTGTCGCTCTTGCACTTGGAGGAGCCAAGTACTTTTTTGGAGGCGCATCCAATCCATGGGAGAGAGATTTCCACGGTAAGGTATTCATGATAACAGGTGGGACTTCGGGTTTAGGTGCAGCTATTGCATATGATCTAGCGATGAAAGGAGCACAAATTGTTCTTTTGGTGAAATCTATTGAAGACACATGGCTCATTGATTATGTTGATGATTTGAGAGAGAGAACGAACAACTTTATGATTTACGCGGAAGAATGTGACTTGAGCTCACTTCATTCTGTCAGGAAGTTCGCTACAAAGTGGTTGGATAACCAGCCTCCCAGGAGACTAGATGGAGTCGTTTGTTGCGCCGCAGATTCTATCCCTGTTGGTAAAGGAAGACAACTGACACAAGATGGGGTAGAACGACAAATTGGTATAAATTACTTGGCGCATTTCCATTTATTGACCCTCCTTGGGCCTTGTATCAGGATGCAGCCACCCGATAGAGATGTAAGAATAGCAATTGCCACCTGTGCTACTCAAGCGATCGGAACCATAGATATAGATGATTTGCTTTGGGAATCCAAAAAATATCCTTCGCGTAATCCTCTCAAGGTATACGGGACGTCGAAGCTTTATCTTGGTCTTTTCGCAAAGGAATATCAAAGGCAAATCGATATTTACGAAAGGAAAGATAAAGCTCCGTGCAATGTCAAAGTGAATATGGTGAATCCTGGAGTTTTGAGGTCACCTTCTACTCGGAGATTCTTGTCTATGGGTTCCGTCATAGGCCTTTTTATATATCTTGTGCTACTTCCTGTTTGGTTCATATTCTTCAAAAGCCCCGTGCAAGGAGCACAATCGATCATGTTTACTTTATCAGCACCCATTATAGCCAAAATTCAAGGGGGCAATTTGATACAAGAGTGCAAAATATTGCAGAGAACAAGAAAGGAGTATGTAGACGAAGAGTTGCAACAAGCTTTGTTCAAAAAAACTGAGCAACTAATTACCGAAATAGAAAAGAAATCTGCAATCGAGCGAAAAAAACTCGAGAAGTTGACGCAACTGTCCAAGTCACTGGCCCAGAAAAAGAAGGAACGTGAGGAAGAAGCCAAGAAAGTCAACGATATCTACCGTAAGCCTGAGACTCCGGAAGAACTTCAAGCAAAATTGAACGTTTTGAAGCAGCAGGTGCTACTGGGGGTTTCGGCCGACAAAAACGAACCTTCATTGTTCCCTGATGTTGACACGGGGCTCTCCGGTAAGCCAAAGCCTTCTTCAAAGTCTAAATCCAAAACGAAGCAATCCAAAAAGTCTAAAAGCTCCTGAAAATAAAGCCCGGAGAAGTCCATCATCGGACTTCTGGTATTCTTCCCGTTGAAAAGAATAAATACGTTGCTTTTTGCTGCCTCGAGGAGTTCTATCAAAACCCTCCCCACCTATCTCTCTTTTGCGGGGTCATCTGCTACTTTATATGCCATATTTCTCGCAGTGTATACTTAACCTTAAATGCCATATTTAAGATTCTTCATTTCTGCCGGTAGCGGGCCTAATCTGCATGCCGCGACATCGAAGATGAAGTCTTTATCAGCCATACAAGCATGACGAGATAATCCACAGGTCACGTGCTTATCAATATGAGTCCAAATTTGGCCGACTGCCTTCGAAGTCTAATCCAGTATTCCGAGTGAATCCTTGATCATCGACGCATCAGAGACAAACAATAAGAATTAGCTTTTTGAGAATAGTTAAGATTTGATTTGACATCAAGACGGCTGTGCGATAGAGACTCACAGAGGAAAGAACTCAAAGTAGATTAAGCGTTGAAAAGCACCCGGAAGACAACAACTCTGTGTTTCTGGATTACTCGACGCAATATAAGTTAACGGCAGATATGGATTTAGAACGGCCCAATCTGTCAGGTTCGACTAGCGGGAAGGCTCCGGCGAGTTCCCTAACGAGACTCTTGAACGAGTCTGGTTCTGGTGTGAATACGCCTAGGTCGCTGACTCCGGCGCCCAGCGAGGCCCCAGCAAACACTGATCCGGACGGGTTCAACGTGGGCCCGAACTCCGATAAGAGCGACGGGTCAAGAGAACAAGAAATCCTGAACGGGTTGGCAGGGATCACTCTCAACGTAGGTGACTCTGGTGTTGGTGGCATTTCTGGCTTGGGTTCCAACGGTATAGGGCATGATCCAGCAGTGAAGGCCCGGGACATACTGGGAGCACAAAAGCCAGTTGGAGCAGCTCCTATTTCCTATGGCGAATCTCCATTCCAGTTGAGAGAAGCTTCGATGAAGCTCCCTTCTCCAAGCCCAAGACGTGTCAGAGCAAACTCCACCCACTCGTTGTACTTGGGATCGGGAGGAAGTGATAACTTATCGACATCCATTCCGTACGGTGCTCCGGGAGGAAGAAATGGTGGTCTGAGCGGAACCCAGCATAGCGGAGCATCCAACTTGTCCACGCTGTTCAACAACACCGAGTATGCATCACATATTCCTAATTTACCAAATGGGCAACCAATATCATCGATTCAAATTCAATCGCCTCAGGTCAACTCCTCATCCATTGAGCCTAGATTCGTTATCTCCAAACAGAGGGTTGCACAGGCGCAAGCAGCCCAAGCTGCTGCTGCATCTCTCAGTTCCTCTCAGAGATCCAACTCGCAGTCGGGTTTATCGTTTTTATTTTCATCGAAGCATAGAAGTTCCAAAGGGTCTTCGACAGACTTAGGATCGTTGTACAATAATGCATATCCAGAACATTCCATCAATAGTTCTCCGTCTTCAGTCTCATCATTGGAGTCAGCAAATACGCATGCTATCCCCCCACCTTCAAGGCATAATTCCATGGCCAACTTGAAGAGGTTTTTCAAGAAAAACCAAACGCCGCAGTCTCCCACTACTCCAGTCTCTAATTTATCTGCCTCTTTGAGATCGGCTGGAGGGGGCTCTCTGGTGCCAAACGGACTGTCCGTTCCTGGAAGTGGTTTTCAAGTCGGATCATACGGGCAAACCTTGACCGCAACATCTTCCAATGCGTCTTATTCTCAGTCGCCCAGTACTTTCAACGGCTCCTCCATTAGTAGATCCTCGACGCTACAGAATAAAATCATTTATCAGGAGAGAAGAGGATCCGTGATGAGCATGATAAATCAACAACAGCAGTTACCATTTTCCAAGAGATACAGTAAAGCAACTGAAAATTTGGGTGCTGGAGCTGGAGGAGCGGTCAAACTTGTCACGCGGTTAACCGATAAAAGAGTGTTTGCAGTAAAGGAGTTTAGAAGCAAATACCAAAATGAATCTAAGAGAGATTACGCCAAAAAGATCGCAGGTGAATATTGTGTTGGGTCAACTTTGAAACACCCTAATATTGTTGAAACAGTAGAGATCTGCTATGAAAATGAGAGAATTTTACAGGTAATGGAGTACTGTGATTACGATTTATTTGCCATTGTTATGTCTAATCAGATGTCGAGAGAAGAGATCAACTGTTGCTTCAAACAAGTGCTAAATGGTATTCACTATTTGCATTCATTAGGATTAGCTCATAGAGATTTGAAATTGGACAACTGTGTGATTGATAAACGAGGCATAGTGAAGATCATCGATTTTGGTTCTGCTGTTGTGTTTTCATACCCATTCTCGAAAACGTTAATTGAGTCGCTGGGAGTGGTGGGGTCAGACCCGTACCTTGCTCCAGAGGTATGCGTTTTCACTAAGTATGATCCCAGACCAGTGGACGTATGGTCAGCCGCAATCATTTACTGCTGTATGATGTTGAAAAAATTCCCATGGAGGGTTCCAAAGTTAACAGACAATAGTTTCAAATTGTTTGCTACCAGAGGAGAGGGTCTCACTTTGAGTGACATGCTTGTGAAAACTCCTCAGGACAATCCCATTTCAAATTTGAATAGCATCAAAGAGTCGGAACAACTTGCGACTTCAGTTTCGCATAGCGATACGGATGGAAGCCCACATACTTCTAATGAATCTGGAGCCGGAAGGTTGTTACTCGCGTTACCAGAAGATTGTAGACAGCTCATCGGTCGTATGGTGGAGTTGGCTCCTGCTTGTCGTATATCTATCGACGAGATTTTCAACGACGAATGGCTCTCATCGGTCAATATGTGCACGGTCATCCAGGGACCCAATGGTAATGACTTGATCAAAGGTGATGATCATATTCACACAGAGGTGAGTCAAGCGAAGGCTCACATTGCTGCATTTGAAAAGAATAAGAGGAAATGATTTATTATCGTTTAAAGAACAACAGCTTCCTCATGAACGATTATCCCTCGTATCCACTACTCGAACTATAAATGCAAGTGCATGCCTGTTTATAATAGTACTCCGCATTTGAATCAAAAATGCATACTTCATTTCTGTTTCTAAATTTCATAAAAGTTATTCATTGTATATACATGGTCTTGTCTAATGTAGAACTAGAGCTATTGAGAAATATTGCTTCAGGGGACAATCAGTACACCGATCACTTCTGCGGTCAGTACTACTGCTCCACAAATGGCTTGAAGATCCACATCCTTATGTCTTTCGTCTGTTTTTTTGATTTTAGCTATTTCATACACATGCTTCAAAGAAATTTCACCGACAGTTTCATGGACTGGTCGTCCTGCTCCTTGTTTAGCTTGGGCGGCCTTCAAAAGAAGCCACGACGTGGGAGGAGACTTCATTTCAAATGTAAACGATCTATCTGGTTTGACTGTCAACAAACATGGAATAGGCGTCCCCGGCTGGTAATGAGCAGTCCGAGCATTAAACTCTTTACAGAAATCAATTGCTTTGACACCCTTCGAACCCAATGCGGGACCAACAGGCGGCGCAGGAGCTGCCTGGCCAGCTCCCACTATCAACTTCACCATGACGTTCTTTGCTGTTTTTGCTGACATCGTGAAGAATAGTTGGTCTATAACGTCTAGTCAGTGTGTAATATCTACTGTTTTATCGTTTCAATAATTTAAAAGAATGGAAAAAAAATCGCTGTTCACGTGATCGATATCGATCTGGTTACGGCAGTAAGCTTTACAGTGGAAGAGCTCCGAAGACATGATCATACCTTATGAATACGACAATTGCAACCGCGGTGAATATCTCTCTATCAGTTATGTCTTTATGTCTTTATGTGTGGAAGTTACGAGTATAAGGAAGTGTTCCCACGACGGTATGATCGTGCGTGGTGATACCTGGCCTGCCTCGATGAACTGGAAATTCAAGAAACGTTCTACTGTTCCAATTCTCAGCTTTCGAAGCCAAGATTCGTAGTGTATGTAGTGTCCAGAGCTCTTGTTGAGGTTTCAGTAGGCGTTCAAGTGGAGCTCATGGGATCAGATTTGCTCTGCGACCAACATCAACCATGTAGTGATTTCGCCAAAGGCATCGGATTTCGCAGACAAATCGAATACAAAAATTTATAACGCCGTTGTTTTAACTAGAAACCCGTCTAGCCATAATGTTGAAGACATTTCCATTAAGCTCTAGGGCCCCCACAACGGCACTAAAGCAACCGAAAGAGCTATTCTCTTTCGCAAGAGACGAAAATGGAGGCTATGTATATGAAAACGTGAAGGAAAACCACGCATCGTACTACTACTTGCCAGACTCGTATATCGAGCGACAAATAGACCTAGGGGCCGGGTTTTCGAAGTTCAAAAAGATACCAGAGGAAGAAAACCTAGGAGACTTCGATGCTTACTTGAAGGCGATCATAAAGTATGAAAAGGAACAAAATGGTGGACAGAAAATAGGTGTTGACATAGTGACCTTTAGAGGCCTAATGACCAGTATTCTAGCTCTTCCATACAACCTCAAGGATCCAGTAGACCTCAACATTGTTGCATTCGACGGACAATTGTTTATCAAGGCGGATGAGAAAATAGAGCTAAAGAGAAGACACGATCAACAGCAGCAACAAGCTGCTAATCCTCAGGGGCAAGACTACGTGAAGAGATGTGAATTCAGTGGATACAAATTCGAATCCGTAGCCACACTACCAAGACCCTGGGCTGAGTCTTCAAGACTGACCATTGAAAATCGCTCTAAAAAGATAGTGAATAATTACGAGCAGTATTTGTCTGTGGTGAAAACTGGAATAGGAAAGGTGAAACTTTTGATAGCAGGAGAAGTCGATTGCATTTGGGACTACATTCCTCAGGATAATAAAGATATCTTACCTCACTATGTGGAGTTGAAAACGGCTAAGGCTTTGGAGTCTCCCGGTCAGGTTGTCACATTCCAGAAAAAATTGTTCAAGACTTGGGCCCAATGCTTCTTGTTGGGCATCAGAAAAGTGATCTATGGATTCAGAGACGATAACCTCTTGTTGAGCGGAGTCGAAATCTACCTGACAGACGAAATCCCTTTACTTATCAAGGACAATCCCTTGAACCAGCTGAACAAGGGGGACACAATCAACTGCATGAGCGCTTTGAAGTGGTATGGAGCTGCGATCGACTGGATAAAACAGTCGGTGCCCGTAGATGATGAGCTGAAGGCCTACCGTTTGAGCTATGATCCGGGGTCCAGATCTTTTGCCCTCCATGAGCTTCTCACAGACGAAAACAAGCGGTTGCGCAACGGCGGAATTTTGACCCAAGAGTTCAAGGAGTGGAGACAATCGCTTAAGGTGGCCTCTGAATCGGCCAGTGAAACAACCTCGTGAGGCAGCCTCGTGAAGCCTCATGCTAGATATAACCCCCATAGTATGTCTCCCTGCATACTGCCGGCAACGTTTATTTCCCCTATCTACAGGTTGCGTGGCCTCGGATATATCGCACGCACATTACACAAACCACAGTTTCTCTTCCAGCGGAACCATCCACTTCACATGCGGAGAGCTGCGCTCTACGGGAAGTGCTTAGCGTTAGCGAGGCTCTGGAGGCCTCGCCGTAGAAGTCAACTTTAGCTACACCTCGCCATAAAATACCACAGACTTGCCACTAATCGTTATCTCGTGTAGAACGTTCGTCCAATAATCTCCGCTCTAAATTCCTTACGCATACGTCTTTTGAACCCCAGCTCCATCTCACGTCAATCGTGTACAATATCTCCGCTGCCGTCTGCCCGCATTGTCGCGAAAGTGACCCGGGGAAAGAGCCGAGTAGTGCGGTAGCATCTGTACCTTGTCAACGATTCAGGCGGCCTAGGGAGGATCTCGCTAAGAGCTGCGACCCGCAGGGCGCCGTCCAGTGCGCCCGCACCGCGTCTCTGCCGCCCTAGCGCTGCGCTCGCCCCGGACTAAGCGCGCGTGGTTGGAGGCACACACGGTCGCTAGCCTACGGCGTGTTCCTTTCTACCGAGGTTCGCACCCTATCCAATTACAATGCTATAATAACTAATACCTCCTGTTCTGGAACTATATAGAGTAGGTGTACATCTCCACCCCGCTTAGTTTTGAGACTACGTATATAAGCGTAAAAGATTCCCCCTAGAAATCTTAGATTCATTCTGAAAATAAATAGGAATACTTTTATTAGACACTTACTACATCACTCAGTTAGTACAAGATGGCTCCAACATTTACGAACTCCAATGGTTGCCCAATCCCAGAACCATTTGCTACCCAAAGGGTAGGACAACACGGTCCTCTCTTGTTGCAAGACTTCAACTTGATCGATTCTTTGGCTCACTTTGACCGTGAAAGAATCCCAGAAAGAGTTGTCCACGCCAAGGGTTCTGGTGCTTACGGTTACTTTGAGGTCACGGATGACATCACCGATATTTGTGGTGCTGCCTTTTTGGACACTGTTGGTAAGAGAACCAAAATTTTCACCAGATTCTCCACTGTCGGTGGTGAATTAGGTTCCGCTGATACCGCCAGAGACCCAAGAGGTTTTGCCACCAAGTTCTACACCGAAGAGGGTAACTTGGATTTGGTTTACAACAACACCCCTGTTTTCTTCCTTAGGGATCCATCCAAGTTCCCACACTTCATCCACACCCAAAAGAGAAACCCAGAGACTCACTTAAAGGATGCTGACATGTTCTGGGACTACTTGACCACCAACCAGGAGGCTACCCACCAAGTCATGATCTTGTTCTCTGACCGTGGTACCCCTGCTTCCTACAGAAAAATGCACGGATACTCCGGTCACACTTACAAGTGGAGTAACAAGAAGGGAGAATGGTTCTACGTTCAAGTCCACTTCGTTTGTGATCAAGGTGTCGAAACCTTGAACAACGAAGAGGCTGGTGAATTAGCTGGATCTAACCCAGATTACGCTCAAGAAGATTTGTTCAAGAACATTGCCGCAGGTAACAACCCATCTTGGACTACTTACATCCAGGTCATGACCCCAGAACAAGCTAAGAATGCTCCATTCTCTGTTTTCGACTTGACCAAGGTCTGGCCACACAAGGATTACCCATTGAGAAGATTCGGTAAGTTCGTCTTGAACGAGAACCCAAAGAACTACTTCGCTGAGGTTGAACAAGCTGCATTTTCTCCAGCTCATACCGTTCCATACATGGAGGCTTCTGCTGATCCAGTCTTGCAATCAAGATTGTTCTCCTACGCTGATACCCACAGACACAGATTGGGTGTCAACTACACTCAAATCCCTGTTAACTGTCCTATCACTGGTGTTTACAATCCTCACATGAGAGATGGTGTCATGAACGTCAACGGTAACTTGGGTAACACTCCAAACTACTTGGCTACTAACAAGCCACTTGAGTTCAAGCAATTCAGTTTGCAAGAACAACAAGAAGTTTGGGAGGGTGCTGCTTGTCCATTCCACTGGAAGTACACCGACGCAGACTTCAAGCAACCAGCTGACTTGTGGAATGTTTTGGCTAAATACCCTAACCAACAAGCTCACTTGGCACACAACCTCGCTGTTCATGTCGCAGGTGCTTCTCCACACATTCAAGACAGAGTCTTCGATTTGTTCGCTAAGGTCCACCCAGACTTGAGCAGTGCCATCAAGAAGGAGGTTTTGCAAATTGCACCAAGAAAGTAAGTAGTTGTACGGGAGCTCTTTTGAATGAACTTTAAGAAGATAGTATTTAGTTGCTAATGAATTAATATTAGTCTGATTTATTCATATGTAGGAGTCTGCAGTAGACTAAAGTATATAGAAGTAAGCTATAGTTTCGAAAAATTCAAGTCCATAATATGATTGATGATTGTTATCTAAAGCGTGTTCACAACTTTGTAGTGTTACAAGAGGGGCATGAACAAGACGATCCACATTTGCAGGAACCTCCGCAGCAGGTAGCTGTGCTGTCTGGTTTGTTTGAGTCTGTTGAAGATTTTGCTTTTGTTTGATTAAACATCGTTATTAGGTTTCTTAGTTCAATTATGAGAAA
This sequence comes from Priceomyces haplophilus, assembly GCA_001599895.1. Classification (NCBI taxonomy): domain Eukaryota; kingdom Fungi; phylum Ascomycota; class Pichiomycetes; order Serinales; family Debaryomycetaceae; genus Priceomyces; species Priceomyces haplophilus. The sequence continues at coordinate 398,158 of BCIF01000008.1, read as the reverse complement.
ACTGTTCAAATTGACTAACGATTTACTCTTATCTTATATAAGTTTTTTGCGGCGGGTTTAACTGCCAAATTGGGTTGTTCAAAATTTGTTGAAAAGAAGAAACGAAAAGTAAAGGAGAAAGATGCAAAATACACTTGCAATTGAGTTCACAAAGACCTGCCAAACTTTGCAACAGCCCAAGTAGCTATGGGTTGTTCAAAGAAGGATATAGCTAATTTTTAACTCGCTCCTATAATTTAAAAACCCTTTTGATCTTATATTAAGTGACTAGAAAATATACCGAGAAAAGTCACAATGTCTAGTGCCTATAAATGTACAATTCTGTTCATACCTCCAGATTACAATCTAGACGGAATAGTTCGAGGTAGTATGGAAAGTTTGAAATGCAAACATCCTGATGGATGCAACAAACTTATACTATAATGCTGTTAAATGATCAATTATCCCTATCCCTGCCTTGCATATGCCTAGCGATAGCTAGTTGATACTCTTCGGTGCATCTCAACACAGATGGAGGTGGGTTGGGAAAATTGGGTAAGTTTGGTGGGGGTGGAAGACTGAATTCAGAATTTTCACTTTTGTTGCCTGAACCGGGAGCATTTCTATTCAAATATGACAATGTGATTTCATATGGTAACTCAGAGGGATCCCAAATGCCAGATTCTTTAGCTTTCATTTCGTAGTAGTTGCAGTAATTTTTGATATGATTCTTTCCCATTAAATGTGACTTTCTGACACTCATGGTATCATGAGTCAAATAAGACTTACAATAGTCACAATAGTATTTAGGCATGTTTGTTATACCAGCTATTCCTCACTGTCTTGGGTATTATATGTTCTTTCACACACTGTTACAAAGAGAAAAACCCATAGCAGTGTAACAGCATTTATGATACAAGATATAATTAGCTATAAAGAATTTTGAGTAATATGCAGGATAATGTGGGATCAGGTTTTAGAGATAACTAGTTAGCTTTAATATTATGTAAAATCACCAGCTTTAGGCACCATCTTGTCACTACTGATACCCCAGGCCTCATCAAAGCTCAACGTAATACAACCATTTGAACGTAGATCTTAAGTATTAATATAATTAGTCACGTGATTGTGATCCGTCCAATGAAAAACCAAAGTAAAATTGACTTGTGCACATTCTTCACAACCGATATTCGGGTCAAAAATCGAAGGAAAACTCGTTATAGTTATTGACTTTGGAAATTCGATAGGAATATAGAGCTAAAATAAGAACAATGTTGAGACAATCAGTTGTAAGTATGGATTATGAGATGTCGCGATGGATAGCAACCTTTTTTGGCATGATATGACATGCATTATGTTATTCGACCAGAACAAATATACCCCAATGGACGTAAGATCTTGTTACTAACTTCAATTTTCAATAGCGTTTATTCACTGCTAAAAGAAGCTTTGCAATCACTTCAAGAAGAAGCAACTTAGTTGCTGACTTATACATCCAGCAAATCAAACAATTTAAGCCTACCCCAATTGCAAGCAAGGATCTTGAAAATGCCGTCAACAAATTCCAATTACCAAGCAAGCCAGCTATTCCAGAAGCTGAAATTTCTTCCCTGGCTTTAGGTGAATATGAATCCGCTCCAGTGGAAGTTGCTGAAGCAACTTCTGGTACCACTAGTGTTGCTGCTGAAGAAGACTGGTTCGTTTTTGAAGAAGCTGAAGAACATCATTGAACTAATGGACTGTTGAAGTTATATATATATTCATCATCTAAGGACATTTCTCTGCTATTTGGAAGGAAGATTGGCATATTTTTGGGCCATCAACAAAGATGATTACCCGTAAGTATTTCGGATATGTGTTTTAGACAGAACTGTCCACATAAAAAATAAAATAAGATTACATTAGAACGAACAACAGCTTGTTATAGATAGGCTTGTAGAATTAAGGAATGTGCTACATTATTTTGAACATTCCGCTTTTGTTTGCCATTGATCTATAAAATCTCAAAATCGTTGTTAGACAATATAGAACGAGAGAATGTTTCATCTGATTCGAATGGATAAATGAGGGTGACAATTGAATCAAGTTGTACGATCTCTACTTCCCTACTTGCTCTCTGCGAATGTTGTTGTAGGTTGTTTGAACATTGCTTATATCAGAACGAATCTTCATTTTATGGAAAATCCATTATTTTGGGACCCGCGCTATGTATGCAATTATTATTTGTTTTGATATTACAATAATTGCAAGAGATAAAATTCTATTACACTGGAAACTAACTGACAATGGCATCTGAGAGCTCCTATCTAGATGTGGAGACGATCAAAAATGCATCTGAACTAGTGAACTCCACGTTAATTTCCAAAGCTTATATCGATACAGAAATAAAGTTCGTGTCTATTGATTGGAAAGACTTACTCCAAGATCAAATATCAGATCTCAAGATCACTGAAGCCATATATGACAATGATAAGAATAACCTCAACATAATATACTCCCTATTACAAGCACTCGATAGAAGTAAGGCGCAGCATAGGTCATCAAATAGGCTTCTAGCGCAGAAAGAAACGACGATCAGCAATCTAAATAGTAAAGTAGAATCGCTAGAGAACAAATTAAGAGACACAGAAACTAAATACAATAGAGTTGTTCAATTCGATAAAGGGGAACTTAACAAGAGAATACAAGAACTAACACATATAAACAAACTACAAGCTCGAGATTTGCAAAAGCTCAAAATATGGAGTTCAGACGTTAGCGTCAAATATCAAGTTGAACTCAAGAAAAACAAAGTTGAAATTGATCAGTTGAAGAACAAATTGATAGCCAAGAGAAATCTTTCTACCACAATAACGTATGGCTTGCCCTTATCTTCGAGCTACTCATCACCTACAGAAGAAACTTTGGATGCAAATCCGAATTCGATTTTTAATAACAATCCAATAATCAATAATAATGCATCGAAACACGTATTGGAGCCAGCTCTCAAAAAAGAGTACGAAGATATTGTATCAGGCTTGACAACAGTCATTGAAACTCTTGTTTCTGAGAACTACAAACTTTCCGCCTTTATTAAGTCAATGAATGATTATTTCATCAACCTTAATGGTCAAATATCTAACTTGAAGTACCACTCTCTGCTAGATGTTAATTTACCAAATCCTTCTGAATCAATAGATCTTAGTGGAATATCAAATTCGGGGAAAGAGACCCCAAATAACTATTTCGATGAGATGGAATCTTTTGAATATATTGCAAAACCGTTGTTGAATAACATATATAGAAACTATCATAACATAACAAATTTGGTGGAGACGATTGAATCAGTATCGTTGGCAAGCAATGTTGATTCAAATGATAAAAAAATATCTCAATTGACAGATGAACTAGAAATTACTAAACGAAATTGGCAGGAAGCAATCAAAACTTTGGAAAGCTGGAAGAGTTACCAGCGTCAAAATGATTCAAAAGAGTGAAATATGACACTTTCATTTTATTAATGGTGTATGAGTAGAGAAAAAAACAAATTTCCCTTTCTCATTTCTCTTTTTGGTAGTCTGCCATGGTTCTCAAGACTGTCGTTTCCAATGAAACAACCCTCAAAGGAAAGTCTTTGAGAAGATCTTTTTCGTATCCAATTGGAGAGTTAGCTTTCTTTAGTCTGAGTGAAAGAGTACATGACTTGAGGTCGTACTCCAAGTAAGTATTTAAAATAATGCCTGTACAATATATATTTTCATAGTCTGGATCAGCTCTATCCATGAAAACATCATCGTCACTCAATTTGTATCCATCGATTGTGTTTTCAGAGATGCTTCTGTCGGCAATCTCAGTAATATCGGTAGAATCGTCATCTTCAGCAATGTCTTCGTTGATTGATGGAGTACAATGAATAGACTTTTTAGTATTGTACTTACTATTGCCCTCAGTAACATAGAATTTGACAATTCTTAGAAGATCACCAGACTGCAAAGCATTAAATTCATTCTCATTCGTGCCATGAAAAGGCTTAACAACGACCACGATACCTCCAACAGATATCAGCGAATCCAGAAATGGATCCCGGACCTCTCTTATTATAGTTTCGCCGTCTTCACTACTCCTAGATAAGTTTTGTAGCATCAATGTACGAGAAAAGCTATCGTACTGGCCCTGGGAAATTGGGGCATCAAAATTCAAAGGAGTGGCAACAGTAGTTTTGATCGTACTGAATTGGTCTTGTGTACGTCTTACCGATGACATCTTTTTTATATCAGACAAGTTCAATACATTTCCGGTTTCTCTTGATTCAAGCTTTATAGCTTCAGCTCCAAAGTCTTCAATAGCACTGCAAAAATCCAGAGTGTTTGTATTATCATCCTTCGAGATGTTCACCAAGATGTCACCAGGTGACGTAGATTGTGGCTTGGTTTCCTCTGATAAGGGAACGCTTCTCAATACAATGTTAGATGAGGTCGGAACCCTATAATATCTCTCTGGTCCTTCAAGTCGTATTGCCTCTTCTTCGTCTCTGAAATACTTGCTATTCGTTCTATTAGTCGAAAAGCTTAAGTGTTTCTTCTTATTTCGCCCAAAACCGAAAGCTAGCTCTTTCATGTAAAACGAGTCTTGACCTATGTACACCGAACAGCAACAACACATGAAGAATAGAAAAAGGGCAAACAAGAGAACAAAAAATCCAACGAGTGATCCCACAACCGACGCGATAACAGCTCCATTACTAGTCATAGCGACCCACTTTAATATAGGACCAACACTAGAGTATTTCTTTACTGTTTTTTCTCCAGCTCTTGCTTTACAACTACATCTTTTGACCTTTTTACCTCTTTTATAGGTGTTATTTTGAAAAATATGGGAATTGGCTGCAAAGTTCTCTCTTGTGCACGACCTGAATGGACAATGCTCAACAGTGATTCCCCCTATCGCCGATCATAACCCTGAGAAAACGACCTTTTACTTGGGTTTTGGTAAATTTACTAGTGACTCAACTTCGTCGTCTATGTCTATCCAGTTCTCTTCTAATTCTTGTCTTTCAGTTGCTTTTCTGAGTTCTCTTTCCTCTTCTATTTGACTGTATTTCCTCTTAGCTTTCTTGGTTTTGCTCTGCTTGACCTTCTTTTTCCTCTCTGTTACCACCGCAGTCCTACACGAGTCTGGATTTTGAATCTCTTCAAGTTTCAAAGCTAGTATCTCTCTAGCTCGCTTGCGATTCTGTTCCTGAAAGCGAGAGTATTGGCAACTTACAACTATACCAGTGGGTTTGTGAGTTAACTGAACCTTGCTGTTGGTCTTATTTATCTTCTGACCTCCTGGTCCCCTACCTCCCTTTAAGAAGACTTCTTCTAACTCATCTTCCACGATTAGCCATTTAGGTCTAGGAGGTAGTTTAATTCTCTTAGGAATTGCATATGCACGAGAACCACTTCGGAAACGACCTGAAATTAGGTTGAATGCGAGTAAAGGAATTGACTGAGTGTTATTCCATCCTCTAACGAACCGGAATTTGATCATGTCCCGCATTCAATCTCTTTCACTTTCTCAGTTTAAGTGAATGAAATATTCAGATGAGGTCACTCTTTCGCTCCTGTGTGTAATAAAAGGTATCATCGAATGATTCGGACAGTAAGAACTTTCAACCCAGAGCAATCGCATAAAAGTGAGTCTGGATAGGGCTACGGCGTTGTCAGACTCTAGCGGAGAATTTTCTCCCAGGTATGGCCAAATATATAATGTTGTGTATTGCAGTCACGTTACACTAAAATCATCAATATCTCGATCTTTGACGCTCCCAAATGTGATTTTACAGTAAAAATCTTTACCCTCAGGGACTTCGTCTACAAAGACTCCAACAACGGCAAGAAAGCACACCTCAAGTCGTACCTAATGTCGATTCGGGTAGTTAATGCGTATAAAATCTCACAGCTCATGTCGCAAATTACAAGCACCGGATAAACCACGATAATGTACAGTAGGCCATTATCTTACTGGGGCACCATTTGATCAAGTACGGAACGCAATACAACTTCTAATGACAGATTGAACGATTCAGTAAGAGAACCTGTCTGACGCGTAACGTCTTTATTCTATATTTTAACTGTTTTAGGAAATGATATTACACGCACTAATTATCATTAACACGTCTGCGCACATATAAGTAAACTTTTCTTGTAAATCACAATATAACACATCAATCTATAGCTCAGATACTGAAACTTGTTGATAGTGATTAGTTGAAATGTCATTCGAAAGGCCGGAAATTTATGGGGCGCAAGTGTTACCAGGTGAAGAGCCTCAAGACAGCTCGTTCAATGAGATTACCAGAGCATTCCGCTCATTCATTCTTGAGTTCAGTGTAGATGGCCAATTTATCTATAGAGAACAATTGAGGGAGAACCTTCTCATTAAGAACTACTACTTGAAAGTAGACTCTGAACATCTCATTGGATTCAATGAGGAGCTCAACAAGAAGTTGGCGGACGATCCTCTCGAAATGATTCCACTTTTCGAAAATGCAATCACAGACATAGCGAAAAGAATTGCGTATATTTCAAACGAAGAAGTGCCAATTGATTTTCCTAACTGCCAGTTGATATTGTTCTCTAACTCTAGAAGAACCTCCATAAGAGACTTGGACTCTGAGAATATCTCAAAAATCGTTAGAATCAGTGGTATAATCATATCTGCTTCGGTTTTATCGTCCAGGGCTACACAGGTGCAATTGATATGTCGTAACTGTAAGCATACTATGAAAATCAAAGTATCATCAGGGTTCGGTCAGTTGAATTTGCCCAATAGATGTCAAGGAACCCACAATTTCGATGATGCATCGACTCAAGAGAAGTGTCCTCCCGACCCTTACGTTGTTGTCCACGATAAATCCACATTTGTTGATCAGCAAATACTTAAGTTGCAAGAGACCCCGGATATGGTCCCGGTTGGTGAAATGCCAAGGCACATCCTTTTGCAGGCGGATAGATATATGACTAATCAGGTGGTCCCAGGAACAAGAGTATCAATTGTAGGTGTCTACTCCATATACCAAGCCAAAGGAAGAATGTCAGGAAACCACAATAGTGTTGCTATTCGTAATCCATACTTGAGAATTTTGGGGATCCAAACTGACGTCGACGGTGGCGTTGGTGGTCAAGGAATTGTGTTCAGCGAAGAGGAGGAAGAAGAGTTTTTGAAACTTTCTAGAACTCCTGATTTGTATGAAAAATTTGCTGACTCCATTGCCCCTTCTATCTATGGCAACAACGACATAAAGAAAGCTATCGCATGCTTGTTGGTGAGTGGATCAAAAAAGATTTTACCTGACGGAATGAGATTGAGAGGAGATATTAATGTTCTTTTGCTAGGTGATCCAGGTACTGCCAAGTCTCAATTATTGAAGTTTGTTGAAAAAATTGCACCCATTTCGGTTTATACATCTGGTAAAGGTTCGTCGGCTGCTGGTTTGACGGCTTCGGTGCAAAGAGATCCTCAAACGAGAGATTTTTACCTCGAAGGTGGGGCTATGGTTTTGGCCGATGGGGGCGTTGTGTGTATCGATGAGTTTGATAAAATGAGAGACGAAGATCGAGTTGCTATTCATGAGGCAATGGAACAACAGACAATATCTATTGCTAAAGCGGGTATCACAACCGTTTTAAACTCCAGAACTTCAGTCTTAGCAGCAGCCAATCCGATATTTGGAAGATACGACGACTTGAAAAGTCCTGGCGAAAATATAGACTTCCAAACTACTATCTTGTCGAGATTTGATATGATTTTCATTGTGAAAGATGACCACAACGAACAAAGAGATATATCCATTGCAAAACATGTTATGAATATTCACACGGGAGGAAAAGTCGACCAAAATCAAGAGGGTGAGATTCCAATTGAAACCATGAAAAGATACATCCAATACTGTAAGGTAAAGTGTGCTCCAAGGTTGAGTCCAGAAGCTTCTGAAAGATTGTCATCGCACTTTGTTTCGATCAGACGCAGATTGCAGATTAACGAGGCTGATATGAACGAAAGGCTGTCTATTCCTATTACCGTGAGACAACTCGAAGCAATAATTCGTATAACGGAATCGCTTGCTAAATTGAGATTGTCCCCAATTGCATCAGAGGAACATGTTGAGGAGGCTATTAGACTTTTTACAGCATCTACAATGAATGCAGTCGATCAAGGTGTTTCGAGTGGAGGCTTGATCACAAATGGTCAAATGAGTCAAGAAATCAAAAGAGTAGAGCAAGAATTGAGAAGAAGGCTTCCCATAGGATGGTCTACTGCGTACAAGACATTGAAAAGGGAAATTGTAGATTCTGGAAAGGCTAGTTACGGTGCTTTAGACAAGGCCTTATACATATTAGAAAGACATGAAGTCATCAAATTCAGGCATCAACGTCAAAATATTTTGCGAGTGGGCGTTTGATACTATCTATCAAATAGTGTTCAGAGCGGTAGTGGGCTTTAATTCTGGTTTATCCTTAATCTTTATAGATTGTTAATGTATTTTACTGAATATTTCAGTGTGTATCGTGCTCTATGTTTTCCTGTATATAATGTGAACGTATTTTCACTTTAATATGTTATTTCAACACTGAACAGACTCAAAAAGCACCCAATTAATCCTGCAATATTACGAACAATGACAACCGAAGAGCAAGCGGGCTCGGATCTTGATGAATTCAAGTTCTTCGGGTTAGGAGGATGTAATGAGGTTGGTAGATCATGTCACATTATCGAATACAAAAATAAAGTGATAATGTTGGATGCTGGTGTTCATCCTGGTCTATCTGGCTTCTCTTCACTACCGTTTTACGATGAATATGACTTATCGAAGGTTGATATATTATTGATTAGCCACTTCCATTTGGATCATGCTGCATCTTTACCTTATGTGATGCAACATACCACCTTCAAAGGAAGAGTTTTCATGACGCATGCGACTAAAGCAATATATCGCTGGTTATTATCTGATTTTGTTAGAGTCACATCCATAGGGGACAGTGGTGGTCCCGGTTCAAGTGATGGGGCTTCTGGTCAAGGATCAAGTAATTTGTACACCGATGATGATTTAATGAGCTCCTTCGACAAAATTGAGACAATCGATTACCATTCGACTATAGAAATGGATGGCATCCGGTTCACGGCTTTCCACGCGGGTCATGTTTTAGGTGCTTGTATGTATTTTATCGAGATAGGGGGCCTCAAGATGCTTTTTACTGGTGATTACTCTCGTGAAGAAGATCGACACTTGCAAGTAGCTGAAGTACCTCCAACCAAACCTGATATATTGATTACTGAATCTACGTTTGGCACGGCAACTCATGAGCCAAGACTCGAGAAAGAATCAAGGATGATGAACATCATCCATTCAAGTTTATTGAAAGGTGGAAGAATTTTGATGCCAACATTTGCATTGGGACGTGCTCAAGAGCTATTATTAATATTAGAAGAATATTGGTCTCATAACGAGGATCTTCATAATATAAGTATATATTTTGCCTCCACTTTAGCAAGAAAGTGTATGGCTGTTTATCAGACGTACACGAATATTATGAATGATAACATTCGTCTTACCGCATCAAGTACTAATGAAAAACAAAATCCTTTTGATTTCAAATTCATCAAATCGATAAAGAATCTCAGCAAGTTTCAGGATTTGGGCCCAAGTGTTGTTGTAGCATCTCCGGGTATGTTGCAAAGTGGTGTATCGAGGGAGTTATTGGAAAGATGGGCACCAGATCCGAAAAATGCTGTTATAATGACAGGTTACTCTGTTGAGGGCACAATGGCTAAAGAGCTTTTGACGGAGCCTCAAACTATTCCTTCGTTCGTGAATCCTGATATGGCTGTTCCTCGTCGTTTAAGTATTGAGGAGATCTCATTTGCAGCACACGTTGATTTCCAGGAGAATGCTGACTTTATTGACAAAGTAGGCCCGCTGAAAATTATATTAGTTCATGGAGAAAGTAACCCCATGGGTAGATTGAAATCGGCCTTACTAAGCAAATACTCTTCTAGAAAGGGCACTGATCAGGAAATTAAGGTTTTCAATCCAAGGAACTGTGATGAATTGAAGATCAGCTTCAAAGGACTCAAGGTTGCTAAAGCCATTGGCTCTCTAGCGGAGGAGCAGATAAGCTCGTTGAGAGAAAAGGTTCAAGAAATTATAGAAAAAGACGACGTTAAGGAAGAAAACGGCGGTATGAGCAAAATTGAAGAAATAGAGGATGAATCAATAGATTCGAAGACCGACATCATGGAGCAGGTCAGTGAAGACGACACAAAGGTTGAGCAAGAAAGTGTTATCGTTGCTGATAAGCCAATCTCAGGGGTTCTTGTCTCGAAAGATTTTGATCTCAATTTACTCCAGTTGGAAGATTTACATGAATTCACTCAATTGTCAACTTCGATTGTGAAATCTAAAATCAACCTCAAAATAAATGCTGATATCACATTAATGCAATGGCATTTGGAGCAGATGTTTGGCTACATAAATGTGACCAATGATACCAAAGAGACGTGGGAATGTCTCATAATGGACATGATTGACATAACTGTTGATAAGTCCAAACAAGGTGGGCTTTTTTTGGTTGTTGAGTGGATAAACGACAATCTCATGGCAGACTCCCTTGCTGACAGTGTTATTGCTATTCTCTATTCAATTGACTCATCCCCTGCATCTGTCAAGCTCTCTTCCAAATCGCTGTCGCACCATCACCACCATGAAGAAACCCCTATCAAACAAGAGGACACCTCATTTGATGAAATAGATGTTCCCCAAAGTTCTGTCAGTGAACGCTTACGTCATGTAACAACTTTGTTGAAAGCACAGTTTGGAGATTCGTATACTCCTATCGATTCCAAGTCTTCTCTCATAAAGATTGGAAATAATGAAGCTAAGATCGACTACGTTAATTTATCTGTCGAATGCAGTTCCAAAATTTTGAAAGTTAGAATAGAGAACATTATCAAAAGGGGATGTGGGTTAGCTGCTCCATTAAGTCAGTCAGGGAAATTTTTGTAGTGCACTATAGTAATTAGCATTCCAAATTGCCATATAGTTTTTTCTTGTAGTTCCTGCATATATTACTGGAGATTAATTTGAAATTTATGAACCTATGTTAAAACAAACCAAATAACGTATCCTAGCACTTAAATCAAAGCAACGATGTCGTAAGTAGATCATCGCAGTACCAGATGTATGAAGCTAGTGGAAATGTACTAACATGCCCGTTTAGTGAATTAGTTGATCGTCCTCGCTCGGAACTCACAGAGTTAGAACTCCAGAAATTAGAAGAATTTGAATTCAACTATGGACCAATGTCTTTACTTCAAAGAGCAGTCGAAAACAATGGCGTTGTGGCAATATCGTGCAGAAACAACCACAAGTTGATTGCCAGGGTGAAGGCTTTTGATAGACATTGTAACATGGTCCTTGAGAACGTGAAGGAACTCTGGACAGAGCCTGTCAAAAACAATAAAGGAAAGAAAATAAAAACGATATCCAAAGAAAGATTTGTATCTAAGATGTTTCTTAGGGGGGACTCTGTTGTAATAGTGTTGAAAGTCCAATGAATGCACGTCATCTGAACTGAAGAAAGAAAAAAACAAAAAAAGTACCATTTACTGGTTGGAGAAAAATATAAAGGCCATGGCAGTCATTTAATGCGATAAACCGCAATGATATGAGCCAAGTATGGTCATCATCCCCCTGATTTGGGCAACAATGCATCCTCCGGCACAAAGTTGCAAAATACTCCAAAGATGGCTTTCTCCAATAGAACTATGTTCCAACAACTGACACCTCATTAGAGGATACCAAACTTTGCATTTGCATCTCTGAGCTTCTATAAGTACTTATCACTATGTAAGTCTCTTCTCTTATAGGCCGTTTCCCCCTGTATAGAACATGTTGGAGGAACGGGCTCTCAAGGCCTAATAGTATAGTCATTATCAGCAAAAGTCGCAGCTAAAAAATATATATTCATATATACAATATCTAGTGATACGTCTTTATTTATCGGAGTAATTCCAAAAAGGACAACAAACAAGTCAGCACAGTATATGATACATTGCCAAGTACTATAGCTTGGGGTTATCTTGTCGACAATCGTACCATGAAGTTGAAACTTCGAACTCAAAGCATAGAAGCTTTGAAATCTACGCTCTCTTTAATCAGTAGAGTTAGAAAGTTTGTGGTTTTGCGATTTACTCCTTCGCAACTCGTTGTGATCCTGGTTGACGAACACTCCATATCAGCGGAAGTTCAGGTGTGGTGCAAGCTCGACATATACAGCATATTTGATCAAGTTGAGATACAAAGTTTGAAAGACAACACAATTTTGTTTGAGATAAACTTAGAGCTCTTCCTCCAAACCCTTCGACACTTCGATAAGGCTAACAGCGAGTCCTTGAACATTCGGCTTCAGAGGAGCGATTCGCTGGGAAAGGACGGTGTGACGACGTCCAAACAGTCGCGAATAGCTTCCCTTGCGTTGTACTACTCCAACGTCAACTTGAACCAAAATGCCGTGAATCATACTTTCAAAATACCCGTCAAAATCATGAAGCATAGCAACGAAAGTACCATTGCAAACGAGCCTGAACTAAGTGATGTGCAATTGATGATGAGCTTGCCCAACGAATTTGCATCTATGTATAGGAGATTGGAGAAGTTCAAGAAGACCTCACATCGTGAGCTTTTGAAGATTAAGGCCAGCAGAAGAAATGGGGGGTTTTTGGGCTTTGTTCTTGAGGAGGAGGGAAAGTATAGGGTCACACTCAGCTGGAATGACCGTTTGGAGGTGCTAAAACCTGAGTGGCCAAGTTTTGACCACGGCCACGTTGACCCAGATTCGTTTCGAGCTACCAGGGAGACACAGGGTGCCATTGACGACTCAGATGAAAACGAGGATATAGAGATCTACGTGAGACTCAAAGATTGGCTGATGTCTTCCAGAATAGTTGCAACTTGCAAGACTATAATCTTTTTGATGACTCCCAGTGGTTGTGCAATGCACTGCTTTCTAGACGACTCGAAGAACTTTCAGATCACGTACTACATCGCTGCCGTGGTTGTTCGTTCCGTTGACGACTATTGAACGTGCAACCTGTAGATCACTTGGGTGACTCAGACTACGACCTGTATATACTTTTCTCTGTCCGCGAGACAATTTGCTATATAAAAACACTTACTAGCAGCTAATACTACGTATCATTTGATTCACATACTGAAAGCCATGACGGATGCCAAAGTGTTAGACAGAGAAGAACCAAACTACTACGGAGCCGGTCCAGCGTTGTTGCCAACCTCAGTGTTGCAGCAGGCTGCGGTCGATTTACTTACGTACGGCGAGGACAATGTTGGCATTGGCGAGATCTCGCACCGTTCAAAGCCCGCCATAAAGGTCATAGATGATACCAAGGAGAACTTGAAGAAGCTCTTGGATATCCCAGATACCCACGACGTCTTCTTCATGCAAGGAGGAGGCACGAACGGGTTTTCGTCCATTGTCTACAACTTGATGGCTAACTACGTAAAGAGGCTGGGGGGTAAAAAGGGCAAGGCTGCGTACGCGGTCACTGGAGCATGGTCCAAAAAAGCTAATGAGGAGGCCCAGAGACTTGGGTTCGAGACTGAGGTGGTCGTAAATACCTCAGACAAGAAATTTGGCGACATACCACCTTACTCGCAATGGAAACCGATTTCGAAAGACGTTGCATACTTGTATATTTGCGACAACGAAACCGTGCATGGTGTCGAGTTCAAGGACATACCGTCCTCCGAGTACCTTCCGCAGGGCGTTGAGTTGGTCGCCGACATGTCTTCCAACATCTTGTCGAAAAAAATTGACGTTAGCAAGTACGGCCTCATTATGGCTGGTGCCCAGAAGAACATTGGATTGGCCGGTTTGACTATCTATATAATAAAGAAGGCTTTGCTTGAACAGGCCTCGGATGCTGAGTTGAATGCTGTCGGTATTCCTTTGTCTCCCATCGCGTTTCACTACCCTACCGTCGTCAAGAACAACTCTGCCTACAATACCATTCCGATTTTCACGTGTCATGTGTTAAAGCTTGTCACGGCAAAGTTGTTGCAGGAAGGAGGGCTCGATGCAATCGAGAACACCACTAGAGAGAAGCTGCGTTTGGTGTACGGCGTTCTTGAAAAGTACCCTGGCTTCTTCAGGTTGCCTGTGACAAACCGCGACGTGAGATCAAACATGAACGTTGTTTTCAGATTGCCCTCCGAGGAGTTGGAGGAGAAGTTCCTTAAAGAAGCTGCTGGGAGAGGGTTGCAAGGTTTGAAGGGCCACCGGTCGGTTGGCGGCATACGAGCCTCGATCTATAACGCGGTCTCGCTCGCTAGTGCCAAGAAGCTTGTAGAGTTTCTTGACGACTTTGCCTCGGCCAACAAGTGAGATGAACGAGCCTTTTTGCTGGAGCCTTCCAGCGCTAATATAGAGAGAGTCTCTTTTTTAATATTTTCGCAGTAATTATATAAAATTGCAGTTTAGTGCGGTGTGTATATAGGTCCCGTCTATAAATCTCTGTAAAATTATCATCAAAAACCTGATTTGGTTTTACCGCTAAACACCATCCCCCAATAAACTGTCAAACTGAGCGAAGTGGTGAACTAGGAGCTTGCAACGGGAGAGTCGATGTTGATAACGACATTGGTTAGGCGAGCGAGGCCCACTGGGCTGCTCATGCAAATCCGAGGTGCTGTAGCGCAAGCTGTAAAGCAGCAGAAAGTGCAGAAATCAGTTACGCTTCAAGACAAGAAAATCTCCTTGGATCGAGACAACTACGTCAGAGGGATACAGGAGAGGCTATCGCGGATCCCCATCGAGAATTACAGAAATTTTAGCATCGTGGCGCACATTGACCACGGAAAGTCGACGCTTTCAGACAGACTCTTGGAGTTGACAGGAGTTATACAGCCTGGCACCAACAAACAAGTTCTAGATAAGCTAGATGTGGAGCGGGAACGAGGAATCACTGTGAAGGCGCAGACCTGCTCAATGTTCTACAAGGACCCTGAATCTGGAGAAGATTATTTGTTACATCTAGTTGACACGCCAGGTCATGTGGACTTTCGGGCAGAGGTATCGAGGTCGTATGCATCGTGTGGGGGCGCCTTGTTGTTGGTGGATGCTTCACAGGGGGTCCAGGCGCAGACAGTGGCTAATTTTTACTTGGCATATAGCATGGGTCTCAAGTTGATACCTGTGATCAACAAGATTGACCTCCACAATGCCGATATTCCCAAAGCTGTGGACCAGGTAGTAAATACATTTGAGCTTCCGGGAGATGAGTGCATACCAGTGAGTGCCAAAACGGGACTCAATGTGGAAAACATCATTCCTGCAATAATTCGAGATATTCCCCATCCTGGCGGTGACAAAAACAAACCGTTGAAAGCACTATTGGTCGATTCGTGGCATGATCCTTATGTAGGGGTTGTTATGTTGGTGCATGTTGTTGATGGGAGCATCAAGAAGGGAATGAAGCTTTTGTCTGCTCATTCCGATAAGGTTTATGAGGCCAAGGAGGTTGGAATAATGTATCCCGATAAAATGTCAATGCAACAGATTTCGGCAGGTCAAGTGGCGTACATAATCCCTGGTATGAGAGACCCCAGCGAGGCATTGATAGGTGATACTTTTTTCCACTATGGAGAACACAAGGGTTTGGAACCTCTTCCAGGGTTTGAGGAACCGAAACCAATGGTGTTTGTGGGTGCATTCCCAGCTGATGGATCTGAATTTAAAAGCATGGATGATCATATCCAAAACCTAGTTTTGAATGACAGATCTGTGACATTAGAAAAGGAGACTTCGAACGCCTTGGGATTGGGTTGGAGATTAGGCTTCTTGGGCTCTTTGCATGCATCCGTTTTCCAGGAAAGGCTTGAGAAGGAATACGGAGCAAAGATTATTTTGAGTGCTCCAACTGTGCCTTACAAGGTGGTGTTCAAAAATGGCAAAGAAAAAATTGTCACTAATCCTAACGAATTTCCTGGTGCTAATTACAAATTTAATGACGTAGGCATGCTCATGGAGCCTTTCGTCAAGACGATAATTACTTTACCCAATGAATACTTAGGTACTGTCATGTCATTGTGTGAGAACAATAGAGGAATTCAAAAGGAAATAGATTATCTAACAACCGGACAGGTTCTTTTGGTATATGAACTTCCCTTATCTCAGCTTGTTGAGGATTTTTTTGGCAAGCTTAAGGGCTGTACAAAAGGTTATGCTTCTCTCGATTATGAAGACTCTGGATATAAACAGTCCGATATAGTGAAGATGGAACTTTGTGTTAATGGAGAACCTCAGGATGCACTCACACAAATAATGCATAGATCACAGGCGCAATCAAAGGGTAAAGAAAACGTGGCCAGATTCAAAGAGTACTTGGGATTTCAACTTTTTGAAGTTGCAATTCAAGCCAAGGTTAACAACAAAGTTGTTGCACGAGAAACGATCAAGGCGAAAAGGAAAGATGTTACCCAGAAGTTGCACGCTGCTGATATTTCTAGACGTAAAAAGCTTTTACTGAGACAAAAGGAAGGTAAAAAACAAATGAAAGCGACTGGGAGAGTTCACATAGAGCACAAGACGTTCCAATCGTTTTTACGTCGTTCATTCTAGTGAAATCACTTGTAAATATTATATTAGTATTACTATGTTTCTTATGTAGTCATTGCATTACCTTTTCAAGAATTTTTTGTAGACAATATTGTCTGTTTCCTCTACGTGGCCGTATCCGGATTCAGTTAAGAATGCTTGAAAGTCCTCTTCTTCTGTGCCCTCTGGTAAAACGACACCGCATAATACTTTACCAACATCATGACCGTGGTTCCGGTAATGGAATAGAGTTATATCCCAATCACTTCTAAGAGCCTTCAAGAATTTAGTCAATGCTCCTGGTCTCTCAGGAAATTCAAATCTAATCAATCTCTCATTTCTAAGTTTATCTACACCAGGCCCAGGTGAATTTCCACCAACGAGATATCTTCCGTGAGTCTTCGCAAGCTCATTTTCAGAAATATTCTCTACATCATAGTTATGTTCTTCGTTTCTCATTTTGTCCATGATTGATTTGAGCTCTCTTTCTTTATCTTTAACGTTGAAACTGACGTAGATATTTGCAGGATGATCACTGCTGAACCTATAAGAAAACTCAGTGATTGCTCTTGGGTCAATAATGTTCTGCAATTTTTCAAATTCACCGGGTCGTTCAGGTATGGTAACAACTAGTGACACTTCCTTTCCTTCACCAAGGACAGCTCTTTCACTTACGAATCTGAGTCTGTCGAAGTTCATGTTGGCACCACTCAAAATAGAAACGTAGTTTTTGTCTCTGTGATCGATGTCTTTACGCAGCTTGATGTATTTCTTGACTCCCGCAACTGACAATACTCCCGAAGGCTCTGCGATCAGTCTTGTGTCCTCGAAAACATCTTTGATTGCAGCACATAATTCATCAGTCAGAACTCTGACCACATCGTCGACATACTTTTCACAAATTCTCCAGGTTTCTTCTCCCAAAATCTTGACCGCAGTACCATCCGCAAAGACTCCTACAGTATCCAATCTCTCTCTATTCTTTGATTGGATGGATCTGTAAAAAACATCAGAGTCATATGTTACTACGCCAATAACCTTAACGTGAGGAGCGACTTTTTTCAAATATACAGCGATACCAGCAATAAGCCCTCCACCACCTACAGGCACAAATACTGCATTAAGTTTGTCCAAGTTCAACTGTCTTGTCAATTCTAATGCTACGGTAGCCTGGCCCGCAATGACGTAAGGGTGATCGAATGGAGGAATATCAATTAAACCGTTCTCGGCACTAAGTCTAGCACATTCTTTCTTGGAAGCATCAAAGTCGTCGCCATAGAGAACCACATTAGAGCCTAGTCTGGAAACATTTGTGTATTTGATGGAAGGGGTACTTGTTGGCATCACTATAGTCGAAGGTATTTTCAACTTGTTGGCTGAGTAGGCGACACCCTGTGCATGATTACCGGCAGAACATGCAATAACACCCGGTAATGGGTCATCTGAATGAGCATGCAAGTTTGCTATCATGTTGTATGCCCCACGCAACTTGAAAGAGAAAACAGGCAAGAGATCTTCTCTTTTCAAATATATGTTGGCATTGCTCTTCTGCGATAAGTTGACGGAATGGTGCAAGGGAGTGCCGGCCTCGTCCACAACGTCGTAAACTTTGGAAGTCAAAATAAGCTTTATATAATCAACATCACCATCTTGGCTGTAGTCTGAGTTCAATAACTCAGGATACTTGTTCTGCTCCTGCAAGGACGTCCTTAGTCTCTGATAGTTACTGAAGCATCTTCTCTGTGTCAACACCGAGTGTGGCAATCTTACGAGTCTCCTAACACTCATTCTGTTTGCAATAAGTGTCAGACTTTATGACTTATCATCGTCCAAGACATAATTTTTCAATTAAATCTCAAAATATTTTTATCTGTATGACACATCCTACATTTGGAGCTTTTGAACTATTTGAGCAGTTTTGATGTGAGGTTTTGATTTGAGAAACCGGACATTAATTTGTAGAAAGAATTGATAAACTGTCCGTAAGACTCGTCCAGAAATGTGCTGTCTTCGCCAATTGCTCTGGCTTTGGCTTTAGCGGAGCTCCTTCCCGATTTCTTTCAGCAATTTGTTTTTCTGTCTGTCTGACGTATATCCGAATAATGCTTGTTGTAGAGTCATTAGCACATCCTAGCTGATGTGGAGCACTAAGAATGTCACAGGGGGTCGTCTTTTCTGCCGAAATCAGGCATGGTGGTGGGGGGACAGCAAGAGCCAGTCTGAGGTTGCGGCCATTTCATTTTTATGCTTAGCGAGAACACAAAATATATGCTGCTTGTCTTAGAAGGGCATATATATATAGCAAAATATGATATTTTCATGATATGTCGAATTGTAGCTCCCAGTGGTATATGCTCAAAGTCGCATAACCGAAATCCAACTGAGCTTGCTTGATGATAGACCAGCACAGCGTTGATTACGTCTTGAACGGCCTTGCAAACAATGACTTCTACCCGTTCGAGTACAGCGAGTCGACCTCCTATGAGCACCCTCAGCATACAGGAGTCAATGAACCAGTCTACAATGTCGACAGAAACGAGAACTTTGGTATGAATCAGATTGGACTTAGTGTTATTGATATTGCAAGAGACACATCACTCGATTGTTCCAACGTATTGAATTCATTATCTTACTTCGGTACCCATATAGAGACAGAAATGGATTTGAGTGAGTTTGCCTCAACGGCCAAGTCCCCCGAGGAGTCTGTCGTCCTGTCTTTAATACACAGCAACGATTCAACGAGAATGAGTAGTATCAGCAGTAATGCGAATTTGCAGCTATTTGACTCAAAAGATACAAAAAGTGCAACCTTGGGAAAGGAGGAAGAAAACTTTTTGACGGGAAGAATATACAATGTTCTCGACACAGACTCAAACCAATGCTACGATCTTGGCTCAATTTGCATCAGGTCTCTGTCACTCAATTGCAAAAAAGTCAGCAAGTCTATAAGAAAGACAATCGGACGAGAGCTCGACGTTGAAAAACGTCACTTAAATTTACTAAGAAGTGGACATACTTTTAGGACTAAGAATAAAACAAGAAAAAGGAGAAACCAAAGCAAGGAAGAGCTCGTGTGGCAGCCGATGTCGGTATTTTCTGCTTTCACAGATTATAGAGGAAGTCACCTTGATAGTACACCGTTTCTAGAACATATTCCACAATCTTCTTGTTTCGGAAGAATAAATATGAGAGTGAAGAGAGCCTGGAGTAGAGTTCCCAGCAAGAGCAAATTCATGAAGCCTAGCGAACTAAACTCATACATGTAGTGTGACATAGCGTTGCCCTGGGCTTAGATTGTCGGAACTCAAACCAAAATGGACATGTGACAAACCCAGTGTCACATTTATCCTATGTGTATGTATTTATGTATCTGACTAATATGAACTAGGTGTTTTGAGAACAATAAATAAGAGAAGTTCAAGTATCGTTGTTGAAATCATTACCCATTGATTATGGAAAGCAAATTATTCACGATCACCGCATAATAAAATTTCGAAGATCGGTCCCTTGGCCTAGTTGGTTAAGGCGTGGTGCTAATAACGCCAAGATCAGCAGTTCGATCCTGCTAGGGACCATCTCTTCAAAACGGGCGTGTGGCGTAGTTGGTAGCGCGTTCCCTTAGCATGGGAAAGGTCTCCGGTTCGACTCCGGACTCGTCCATTTTTTTCATAAGTTTAAAATCTCAAAATTGTTCAACATTGTTTATAATGCATAATTTGGCCATCTGAAACTCGTGGATTCTCTGGGTAATTGATCTCTAACAAACGTTCGATGCACTCTAGCGGAGCGATAGTCGTTATATGTAACGTATGCCAAGTTTATGATTTTCAACTTAAAGTGACATAATGAAATGTCCCCGTGGTATGTGCAGGATCATCAAATTTTGCTCGTCCACCATTGCAACTAAGCTGATAGTAGCCAATATCGTAACACAATTCATTCGTCTAGCTCAAGGACAAAAACTATGGATTCACCATTATCACTCACATTGGGTGCTCGTATGAGTGCATACCTCGTTAGCTCAGATGATTATCACAAGCAGAGAACGAGAGTTAACAGAAGACTTTTGAAACTTCGTCATGATTTGAACATAGTCACAAGAGATTCAAGGAATTATAAACAAAAAGAACAGACCTCTAGCATAGATTCCGAGCAGTATATCAAGGATGAAAGGTATGGAAGACTCTTGCTTTTAACCGCAGAAAGAAATATGCTTTATGCTCTTGAGATAAAGAGTTTGATGGAAGTTAGTAGCGATAGGACCTCGTCTTACAGGACTCTCATGATCAGCAGAGTGAAAAAGGCATTGAACACTTGCAAAAAGCTTCTTTCAGTCGCGGAAAATGAGAAGGATTCAATCAAGTTAATTGAGTTGTATACGTACACTTCATTGATACAAGGATTTTTATCAATCAACAAAAAGCAGTGGCATTCAGCTGCCAATGCGTTCTCGATTGCCAAGTGCTCCTTGGATTTCTTACTTTCACGTATCAACGATGGTGAGAATGATGAAGATTCCGAGTCTGCTCAATTCAAAAAGACCTTAATAAATGAAATTACCGATCTGGTGGTTAATCCTTCATTAGGGTTACTGATTTCTCAGGACGACTCTATACCTGGCGACACCTTTGATTTGAGGTCTGCTGCTAGAAAACTCTCCCACAAGGATACGCTTCCATACTTACAACCAGCGGTGAAAATCATAGAGTCAATTGACGCAACCTATGTGTCTGAAATTTCGACTTCCGTTGAGTTGATTAAGTCAGTTGAATGGAGGAACCACAAGGCATTCATCTACAATGATGAGGTAGCCTATAAAATCATGAAACTTACCGATGTGAAAATCGTGAGCTGGAAGAACTTCAATGATGCTAATCAGTTTGATACTCTCATGACCGGCTGGCTGGAGCTTTTGGATTTGCACACAGATGACATGGAGAAGAACAGTGATGAGGATGATTTGGACAAAGTACAGGACAGAGCAATCCTACTTACTTACATAAATTACAATTTGAACTTTACCAGATTGAAAAGAGACTTGCTCATCGTCAGTCAATTACAGGAATCGAAAGATCCAATAAGTAAGAAAGACATCGATAGATTATATGACACCTCGATCCAGACTGTCGAGCAGATAAAGGACTTGCCGGGTGTGTATAACGACAGTGACTTGTATGAATCATTGGAGCAGTTGTCAATCTATCTTACCAGCAAAAAGCAGGTCAACTTGGCTGAATTATTCGCCCTCAACAATAAACACGCCGAGTCTCTTTCGATTCTCCGGTATGTTCACCAAGGACTCGAAAAGACCAGTGGGGAGTTCTTCAAAGTGGACGAGTTCCCGTATGAAGTCACGAATAACGCTGCAGTAAACGAATTCAAACAGGCCGTTTCGAGATATGTGATCCAGGCACAAGTATCGGCACAGTTCGCCAAGGAGTCCTCGTTTGTACAGCCAGCATATGCCATCAAAGACATCAACAAGTATCCACCTTCAGATTTGCTCAGATTGTCAAATTTGGACGAGAAATTGGGCATCCAGCCGGTGCTAAACAAGCCCGTCTTCTTCGATGTTGCATTCAATTACATTACCTACGGAAAATCCGACACGAGCATGGTTCCGGAAGACGAGAGTTCTTCCTCCAACTCGGCAGGTGATCGTTCGTCTTCCAAAAAGAAGGGCCTCTTTGGTTTCTTTAGCAAAGACTAAGCTTTTTTGTGTAATTGTATGTATCAATATTACGAGACAGTTTCAGTAATACCCGGTAGACTCTCGAGATGCGAATCTCGACAATTTCACAAACAAAAACATGTGTCAGACAGACAAAAATATGTCAAGCATATGCCAGACAGACATCTCTTTTCCATTGGATCTACAAGCCGTGCACACTCTGTCCTGGCGATCTTCGAAAAATGAATAGAAGTCTCACCTTAGCGGTGTGTGTGATGGGGCTTTACGGTTCCTTTTTGACGTGGTCGGTTTTGCAAGAAAGAATCAATACCAAGCCATACGGAACAAATCCAGATACAGGCGAGGCGGACTACTTTAAAGCACCGTTGGTGGTGAACACGATCCAGGCGCTCCTTGCTGCCGTGATCGGGCTTGTCTACTCCATTGTGAAGGGCGACGACCACCCGTTCTCTGTTTTCTCCAAGAATGAAAAGCCAATTGCATTGCAAATGTTGAAATGGTTCTCCATTATAGCAGTAACATCCAGTTTGTCTTCGCCAGTGGCCTATCTCTCGTTGGCTCATGTCGACTACTTGGTGTTCTTGCTTGCAAAGTCGTGCAAGTTGATCCCCGTGATGTTGGTCCATCTCTTGTTTTTCGGGACCAAATTCCCACCCCACAAATATATAGTGGCCGGGTCTGTCACTTTGGGAGTGTTGATCTTCACACTAGCACAACTGCGATCGCCGAAGGCGTCTGCAAAGTCCCAAATGGGCGATAGAAACACTCTTCTAGGGATGATGCAATTGCTTCTTTCCATGTTCCTCGACGGCTTGACCAACTCTACCCAGGATCAGCTCTTTAAGCTGCACGCATTGAAGGGGCCTAAGGCCGTGAAAGTGACCGGCGCGTCGCTCATGTGCATACTCAACTCGTTTGTGGTGGTGCTTACGTCGTTCTACGCCCTTGCGTTCAGATTCGATACCGAAATCGTCTACACCGTAGCATTCATGAAACGGTATCCTACGTCGTTGGTCCACGTGCTAGAGTTCACTACGTTGGGGGCCGTGGGCCAGGTCTTTGTGTTCGTCATACTCGAGCAGTTTGACTCGCTCGTTCTCGTTGTGGCCACTGTGACGAGGAAAATGTTTAGCATGATCATTAGTGTCTTTTTGTTCGGCCATCACTTGAACCCCACGCAATGTGGGGGCATTCTTTTAGTGTTTGGCGGCATAGGATACGAGGCGCTTCTCAAGGCGCTTGCGAGGCCCACAGCAGCGGCAGGAGCGAAGAAAAAGATCCAGTAGAGCGCCTTCTTTCGCCGCGACCGCTAATTCTTAGCGACGTCTCGCTATTTCCACCGCGACCGTTATTTCCACC
Source organism: Priceomyces haplophilus (assembly GCA_001599895.1). Taxonomy (NCBI): domain Eukaryota; kingdom Fungi; phylum Ascomycota; class Pichiomycetes; order Serinales; family Debaryomycetaceae; genus Priceomyces; species Priceomyces haplophilus. The sequence continues at coordinate 374,494 of BCIF01000008.1, read as the reverse complement.
GCTACCTCTCGCTATTTCTACCGCGACCGCTCTGCCACCGCGACCGCCATTTTTCTGCAATGCGTCGCTAATTCTTCGCGAAGGCTCGCTATTCCCCTCGCCAACACCCTCCCCCTGTATAGCTATTAGTATGCGAATTCGTGTAAATAAATAATCAACACAAATTAGCGGAGATCCTTGTCAACAACGGTCTTTTACAGCAAATGGCGCTCCTGATTGCGGAAGTGGCCGGGACACGATGGCTCCGTACCATGTCGGTGTACGACGCGTGCTGTATTTTGTCGGTGATGTTGCCCAGGACACTCTGCACGTCATTTCTTGCGTGGACCATCTATGTCTTGATAACCAAGATTTCGTACGGAACCTACGCCAAAGCGTACGGAGAACCCTACAGCGCAGTGGCAATCGCGCTAGTGGGCTCGGGGCTCTGTGGTTTAAGCATCTACACCTATTTCAAGCTCATTTTAGTGGGGTCAGGATCACCGTTGGACTTCGCTGATCTTGCCATCAGAGACATTGATTCGTTGAAACCAAACAGAACGCGTGTTTCGGAAAACCCCTTTGACGTGAGCGAGGAGCTCACGACAACAGGACTTCTCTCGGAGCCGGACGTGTTGGAGAGAAGAGAGATCCCCCCTAAGCAACTTCAATTCAACACCACCACCAACGGTAATTACCGGTTCTGCACCAAATGCTCAGTCTGGAAACCAGATCGTTGCCACCACTGTTCCAAATGTCAGAAATGTGTTTTAAAAATGGATCATCATTGCCCGTGGTTTTCCACTTGTATTGGCTTTCGCAACCAGAAGTTCTTCATCCAGCTTTTAGGCTACATCGCTCTCTACTCGGGATTCGTGTTCGCCGTATCGCTATCGGTGCTCTGGAGGTTCTTTCTGGACCAGCTCTACGAGGACGAGTTTGTTTCCATCAGCGTGGTGGTGCTCTTTGTGGTGGGGCTCTCGTTCTTCGTAACCGTTGGAGGTTTTTTTGCATTTCTGGTGTACTTGATTTTGAAGAACCTCACCACAATTGAGTTTCTGGAGCAGCTCTCTGCTCGAGGGACAACCAGAAGCTCCGGTTTCCGATACGAGCACGACAGTGGGGGACAAGAGAGAAAGTTGGGCAACATCTACGACCTCGGATGGCCACAAAATTGGCGTGCTACAATGGGCACCAACTGGTTCGAATACTTACTCCCGGTAATTGTGACGAGCGATGAATTGCTGTCGGGAACGAATAACGGCTTGAACTTTGATCTCAACCAGAAAGTCTACGAGAGATGGCAGTATAACATGAATCTTCAACGCCAATTGGACGAACAGTTGGCCGACTACCAGCGCCGAGTACGGCGGGAGCGCGAGCGTGAGCGTAATAGAGAAGTAGTTGATGTTTCAGGCGACAAAAGGCCGTAATTTGGTTTGTAAAATTTGCATTGATCCATTGGGAGAGTTCTCCACACACCCAACTTGTCAGCTTCTAACTAGAAAAGAATCAATCGCATATTTCCGGGTAATCCCATATGGTAGCCACACCACACCGACCTGCATATATAAAACCAGCGCGACCGGGACGGGTAACTGAACGACCTAGCATTTTGTGACGGGTAAGTGGATCACGTGATGAACTTCATCTTGAGCGAAAGATCTCATTATCAACGCCAACCCACCAGGCGCCGCCCCCCCCTTTCCCTCTTAAAACAATCGAAATACACCGCCATTTTCGTTGCAACTCGACGTATCGCTCGCAGCCGCCGATCTGAAAGAGCTTTTTCTGTTTGTCGTGTCAAGTACAAAGCTGGTGTTCTCAAGAAACTTCTCGTGTAGCCCGCCTACTACGCAAACCGCTGACAACAAACGCTGAAACACCGCAAAGAATCCGCCACGAACCGCAACGAACAGCAGCGAATCGCCGTGAAATGTACGTTCAGATGCCCTTTGATGACCTCAAGGTCGAGCTGACACAGAAAAAGCGGGTGGCATACTTTTACGACGCCGACGTGGGCAACTACGCGTACGGAGCCGGGCACCCTATGAAGCCGCATCGTATAAGAATGGCACACTCGTTGATCATGAACTACGGGTTGTACAAAAAGATGGAGATCTATCGGGCCAAGCCTGCCACCAAGCAGGAGATGTGCCAGTTCCATACCGATGAGTACATCGACTTTTTGAGCCGAGTCACACCCGACAACTTGGACATGTTCGCCAAGGAGCAAATCAAGTTCAACGTCGGGGACGATTGCCCCGTGTTTGACGGGTTGTTTGAATACTGTGGAATCTCTGGTGGTGGCTCAATGGAGGGTGCCGCCAGATTGAACAGAGGGAAATGTGACATAGCCATCAACTATTCTGGAGGATTACATCACGCCAAGAAGTCGGAAGCATCAGGGTTCTGCTACTTGAATGACATTGTGTTGGGTATCATTGAGTTACTCAGATACCACCCTCGAGTGTTGTACATCGATATTGATGTTCATCATGGTGATGGTGTGGAAGAAGCATTTTATACCACCGACAGGGTGATGACATGCTCGTTCCATAAGTACGGCGAGTTTTTCCCCGGAACAGGTGAATTGAGAGACATTGGTTTTGGTAAGGGCAAGTATCATGCCGTCAACGTGCCCTTGAGGGATGGTATTGACGACAGTACGTACAAGTCGATTTTCGAGCCATTGATATCCAAGATTGTCGAGTGGTACCAGCCATCTGCAATTGTTTTGCAGTGTGGGGGTGACTCGTTAAGTGGAGATAAGTTGGGTTGTTTCAACTTGTCAATGGCAGGACACGCCAACTGTGTCAGCTTCGTCAAGTCGTTTAACATCCCATTAATGGTTGTTGGTGGAGGGGGGTACACTATGAGGAATGTTGCTCGGACTTGGGCGTTTGAATCGGGCATCTTGAACAACGTGATTCTTCCGAAGGAGTTGCCCTACAACGAATATTTCGAGTATTATGGTCCCGACTATGAATTAGATGTTAGACCTTCAAACATGTACAATGCAAACTCTCCCGAATTCTTGAACAAGATTTTGACCAATATAATATCTAACTTGGAGCATAGCAAGCATGTTCCCTCCGTGCAAATGAACACGGTTCCAAATGATCCAGAAGATCTCGGAGACGAAGAGGAGGACACACAGGAAGCAATTGACACTAAAGGTGGGTCTCAGCAGGCGAGGGACGAGCAAATCCAACCCGATAATGAGTTCTACGACGATGACGAAAAGGACTCTGAGGAGAGGAACATACATGTCAACGGCAGCACCAACGCCCCACGTTCTACTGAAGCCCCCTCTGCATCCAATGGAGACAACATTTTGACTGATCACGAGATGACCGAGATCAATGAAATGAACAAGGACGAATAGTCACGATCTTACCCTTAATGGAAGATACTACTCTCAATGGAAGATCTTGCCGTGAACGGACGCTCTTGTTCATCTTCTAAAAAAAGTACCTACACGTATAAAGCTCGATTCCCTTTTTTGTTTTTTTATTTTGTCATATTCTTTCTTTTTCTTCTTTTTTATTTCTTTGTTCTTTGTACTTAGCCGGTAAAATATATGTCTAGTGTGATTAGAGTGCCCTCCCACCATTACCACCACCAAGACTAAAATCAAGACCAAAATCAAGACCAAAATCAAGACCAAAATCAAGGCCAAAACCAAGGCCACCCACCACCAAAGGCCCTCACCAAGGTGCTCATCGCATACCACGTGATCTAATGACACAAAAGTTCAAAAACTAAGGAGCTCTGGGGAAAATGGGCAGGGCAAAAAGGGAACAAAAAAAGCTACGTAAACAGCTGCAAAAAAACAGCAGCAAAGCCACTGGAAACCGACTTCTTTTCCCTATGGAAATACATTACCGGAAGCCGAAGTGTCGTCTCGAATAAAGGATAAGGAAAATCACCCCAAACGCGACGAATAAAGGAAGTTAGTTTATCGTGAAAAAGCAAGAGAGATAAGAAGCACACTTTTTCCCCCGAGAAAAAAATACGAGTATATAGTACAGAATGCGGGCAATTAAGTGGTGGATGCCTGCAAATCACCAGATTCGAGCGACCAGGTACTCTTTCTCATCAATTTCCCGTGCATTTTCGAGCTACAATCATGTTCGAGTGGAAAGTACCCGAAACGGTCGTAACGGTCGTAACGATCGTACCGGTTTTGTTGCAGTGAAAACATGCCAATCGTTGAGAAACAGCACGTTTCCGGAGATGGTAAGCTCTCCACTAAACGACTTGCACAGTGTGCGGTGGAGTGAGCCGTTCCAGAACATCTACGTGGTGAAAAAACGAGGGGACTCCAAGGTGAGAGATGCAATGGTGGAGTTTATCAACCATATCCACCTGGAATACCCCAAAGTCAACGTGATAGTGAACCAGAACGATGCCAATGAAGTCAGCCACGAACTCTCGATCGCCCAGTCTCATGGTGCGGCGAAATCGACGTTGTTGTACACCGGATCTGACCAGGATATTATTGACAAGAGCGATTTAATCGTTTCATTGGGAGGGGACGGCACCATTCTTCAAGCTGTAAGTACGTTTCTGAACAGCAACGTACCTCCCATACTATGCTTTGCACTTGGAACACTTGGTTTCTTGTTACCATTTGACTTTAAAACGTACAAGGAGACATTCAAAATGGTTTACGAGTCTAAGGCGAGAGCATTACATAGAAATCGGCTTGAATGTCATGTCATACGAAAGAAATCCCCCGGATGCAAACCACCAGCACCTTTGATGGTTCATGCAATGAACGACGTATCGATTCATCGAGGAGGACAACCAAATTTAGCATCCATCGACATTCACCTCAACAATGAATTTTTCACCACGTCCACTGGAGATGGTATGGTAATTTCAACCCCCACAGGCTCCACTGCATATTCGCTCAGTGCTGGAGGGTCGATCACACACCCTCTGGTGCCATGCATCCTTCTTACTCCTGTTTGTCCACGGTCGTTGTCGTTCCGTCCGATAATAGTTCCTTCGACGTCACAGATCATGGTCAATCTCACAGAAACGAACCGGAATGCCGTGATCAAACTCAACATTGATGGCGTCGCCCAGCAGGATCTACGTCCGGGCGACAAGCTTTTTGTCACGAGCGAAAACGGCCCGCTGCAACACATGAGTCTGCCACTGTCTTTAGATGCCCTGCATGCTAAAAAATGCATTAACCAGACGGGACTTTGGTGCATCGCAAGAGGTCAGAACGATTGGAGCAAGGACATCAACGAGCTCCTCGGGTTCAATTCGTCATTCAAGGCACTGAAAAAGAGGCATTAGCAGCAGCAGCAGCAGCAGTAGTAGTAGCAAAAAACAAAAACAGCCAAGCTACGCTGCACCGGGCCCCACCCCACCTTTTTGCCTTCTCCTCAGAGGCCTTTGTATATACTGTAGAGCTAATGCACATAAACCCCATCCAAAGGCTTTGATGAGCGTGCTCGTTGTAGAAAGCGGAACGCATCACGTGACTACAATTCATCGAGGGGTGCAATAGTGGTGCAATGGGGGTGCAATGGGGGGTGCAATGGTGGGAGTATTGGGGGGTGTAAAGGGGTTTAATATGGGGTGCGCGACAAACAACAGGAAACAATAGAGCCAAAAGAAATAAAGAGAAAATAACAATATACAAGAGTGGCCTTCATGTGCGCGTGCACGTGATATGGGGTGTCAGCGCGTGCTCGTGCCCTAGCCCGTGCGCGCGCCTGTGCTCATGTCACCAAAATGTCTCTCTCATTCCTTTTTCCCCCCCCGGAACCTTCTTTCTCATCTTGTCATGCATCCGGCAGATCCCACTGAACCCGGCAGAGAAAAGGGCCCTCGACGTTCTCGGCACAGTGTCTTGGCCGATGCTATTGCCGATGCTGTTGTTGCAGTTGCAGTTGTTCTCAAACGGCCGCTGCCCGCCGTTGCCCCACGTTGGCGACCGTCGTCGTAAACACTAGCCCAGACTTGTCGTATCGCGTCGGGGGGTTGTGCCGGGCAGCATGGGCCCGCAATCTGTCTGTCTGTCGCATGACTACAATCGCACAGCAACAGACACTTTGTTTTTGACTCACCGACAATTGTCGATGCAAAGAATAATTCCGCACCCCCTATTTCCCCTCTAGCCACACCACTGGGTGCGCAGCCTGCGTACAAAGTTACATCTCGCCCCAAAACAGGGGGTGCCAAAATATTTTTGAGCACGTTAGACGCTTAGTTAGCGATTTCGCCTTTCGCATGGCGACTACGTAAGAGAGCTGATTAAAATACAAGTGAAATTACGAGAGGCCGAGAAAGAAAAAAAAAAAAGGCTGTTGATACCACAGGCCCGTCGACGTTAATAGGACCCACGCCACTGCGCAGACAGAAAGGACGCAGACAGACAGACAGTCCAGTTAGTTTGACAGACAAAAAAAGAAAGACCGTCAGACAGACAGTCGAGTTAGTTTGACAGTTTAAAAAAAATAGACAGTCAGACACACAGTCAGACCGTCCGTCAGACACACAAAAAAAGTCAGACAGTCAGTCAGACATCCAAAAGAGCGCCCCAGCAAGCGCACAGCCAGCGGCACCGCCCCATCCCGCCGCTCCACGACGGACACAACGGACGAGATACTCCGGCGCCCCAGGCAACGACACCCCCGGCACCGCCAGCACCAGACCACTGAGCGCACCGCGAGTCCCAGCGACCAGCACATTGCATAGACCGAGTGTCGGACGCAGATACCAGACACCGGCGGTTTAGCTGTCAGACAGACACAGCGTGCGACAGACAGGAAGATTCTGCAACTGACAGACAGAAAAAGCCTGCATCAGACAGACAGTCAGTCAGACAGAAAAAGCCTGCATCAGACAGACAGTCAGTCAGACAGTCAGACACCGCAGACACCGCAGACACTGCAGCAGACACTGCAGACACGCTAGCGGCTGCAATTCCACCAGCTCTTCCACCAGCTCTTCCACTAGCTCCCCCAGCTCCCCCAGCTCCCCGGCTCCCCCAGCTGCCCGCCATGGCCGCGCTCCCCGTGCAGATGGCCATGAACAACAGCCACAAGCAGCTCAACGGCGCCGTGCCCGCGCACGCGGCCGTCATGGACGCCAACCCCACCAGCATCCTCAACGAGACCACCGCGGCCACCTGGACCGCCATCGGCTCGCTCGCCGAGAGCATCGGCGACTTGGAGAAGGCGCTCGGCGCCTACGACGCCGCGTTGCGCCACTCGCCCAACAACCCGGACGCGCTCACCAACTTGGCCAACATCTACCGCTCCAAGGACGTCTTCTTCAAGGCCGCCGAGTTGTACGAGCAGGCGTTGAACTTCCACCCGGAGAACGGCGAGACGTGGGGCCTCTTGGGCCACTGCTACTTGATGTTGGACGACTTGCAGCGCGCGTACGCCGCGTACCAGCGGGCGCTCTACTACTTGGACAACCCCAACGTGCCCAAGTTGTGGCACGGCATCGGCATCTTGTACGACCGGTACGGCTCGCTCGAGTACGCCGAGGAGGCGTTCGTGCGCGTGCTCGAGCTCGACCCCGGCTTCGAGAAGTCCAACGAGATCTACTTCCGCTTGGGCATCATCTACAAGCACCAGGGCAAGCTCCAGAACGCTCTCGAGTGCTTCCAGTACATCTTGAGCAACCCGCCGCACCCGTTGACGCAGCCCGACGTGTGGTTCCAGATCGGGTCGGTGTTGGAGATGCAGAAGGACGGATTCGGCGCCAAGGAGGCGTACGAGAAGGTGTTGCAGGTGAACCCGCAGCACGCCAAGGTGTTGCAGCAGCTCGGGTGCTTGTACTCGCAGGCGGACACCGCGGGCGCTGCAGCGCCTGGCGCGGGAGCTGCAGCGGGCGCCGCCGGTGCTGCAGCTGCTGGCGCCGCCGGCGCGCGCGCGCCGTTCGCGCAGGACTTGGCGGTGGCGCTCAAGTACCTCACGCAGTCGCTCGAGATCGACCAGTCCGACGCCCACTCGTGGTACTACCTCGGGCGCGTGCACATGCTCCGCGGCGACTTCAACGCCGCGTACGAGGCGTTCCAGCAGGCCGTCAACCGCGACTCGCGCAACCCGACGTTCTGGTGCCTGATCGGCGTGCTCTACTACCAGATCTCGCAGTACCGCGACGCGTTGGACGCGTACACGCGCGCCATCCGCCTCAACCCGTACATCAGCGAGGTGTGGTACGACTTGGGCACGCTCTACGAGACCTGCAACAACCAGATCAGCGACGCGCTCGACGCGTACCGCCAGGCCGAGCGGCTCGACCCGGAGAACGCGCACATCAAGGCGCGGCTCGAGCAGCTCATCAAGTACCAGCAGGAGGGCAACACGCACCCGCCGCGGCCGCCGCCGGTGTCGCAGCAGCCCAAGTTGCCGCAGGGCATGGTGTTGGAGAGCACGCAGCAGCCGCAGCAGCCGCAGATGGTGGCGGGGCAGCCGCCGCCGCCGCAGACGCAGCCGCCGCACCCGCAGCAGCAGCCGCTGCAGCACCTCCCGCCGCCGTCGCTCGCGCAGCCCGTGCAGGTGGCCCACGCGCCGGTGACGCTCGCGAGCCCGGGCACGATGCCCCCACCGCCGTCTGGCGCCGTGGTGGGGGGGCTCCAGGTGAACGCGGCCGCAGCCCCACCGCCGCTTGCGGCGCACGCCCCCCACGCGCCGCCGGCGCCCCGCGAGCCCCGGCGCGCGCCCAGGAAGTCGCCGGCCCCGGCGCCGGCACCCGCGCCTCTGAGGGAGGCACCCGCGCCGGCTAGCGACGCACGCGAGAGCGCGCCCCGGGAGCTCGCGCCGCTTAGGGAGCCCAGCGCGCCCGCCGGCGCGCCCGCCAGCGAGGCCCCGGTCGCCAACGGCAAGCACGACTTGGACGACAAGACGGACCCGCGCGTGGCCAAGAAGCCGGCGCCCCCGCCGGCGGCAGAACAGGAGCCGCCCAAGCAGGAGCCAGTGAAGGAAGCGCCCGCTAAGGCCGAGCCCGCTAGCGAGGCGCCCGCCGCTGAAGAAGCGCCCGCCGGGGAGGCGCTCTCCAGGGAGCCCTCGCCGCGCGCCGCCGCCGCCGCCGCCGCCAGCGCCCGCGAGCACGTCGCTGCGCCCGTCGCTGCATCTCCTGCGGCACCTCCTGCGGCCGCCGCTGCCGCTGCTCCTGCCGCTGCTCCTGCGCCCGTCCCCGCATCTGCGACTCCCGCCACCCCCGCGACGCCCGCCACACCCGCGACGCCCGGGGCGGCCGCACCGCCCCCCACCAGCGCGGGCGACTCGTCCGCCGCTAGCGACCACGCGCTGCAGGACGCCGCCGCGCCCGCACCCGCAGGCGCGCCAAATGGCACCGCGCCGCCAGAGCCCGCCAAGCTGGCCCTCGCCGCCGACGCGCCGCCCGCGAGCGCGAAGCCCGGGGACGACGCCGAGCCCAGCGAGCCCAGCGAGCGCGCCGAGCCGGTGGAGCCGCCGCTAAGAAAGGTGGAAGAGGACGAGAACTACGACGACGACTGAGCGGCGCCCTGGCGCTAGGCTACCGGCTACCGGCTACTGGCTACAGGCCCCCGCAGGTGAGTATTGTGAGTAGAGTAACGTACATTGACAAAAGTTCATTAGACAGACCGTAGAAGCTTCACGCCCCTGTAGCGGCATCGGCGCCCAGGCGCAAGTCGACGACGGTGTATGCTGCGCCGGCGCCGTCGCCAGCATGTTCGCTAGCGCGCTCGCTATTTTGGCCGCTATTTTGGCTGCTATTTTGGCTGCTATTTTCGCCGCCGTTCCGCTCGCTGTTTTGCGCGCGCACCACCGTCATCTCCGCCAACTGCGCCGCCTTGCGGCGCAGCATGTACAAGTTGAACACGTCCTTGGCGAGCACCACCACCGCGAGCCCCACTAAGTTGCACGCTAGCGCGGCCTTTTCGCGCGGCACGCCCGCGAGAAGCCCGCTGTGCCGCGTCACCACCGCCATCAACACGCCGCCCACGCGCGCGCTCACAAACGGCCACAACGCCGTGGTCACGAGACGCACCGTCACCGATTTCGACACCAACGCGTCCGAGTAGTCCCTCTGGAGGCACGCCTTGGCGTGGCAGAGCCAGAGCTTCGCGCGCTTAGCGACGTACGTAGCGACGTAGCGCCGCTGCCAGCACGTGCGCGCCACCGCGACGTGCCGCGACACCGTGCGCGCCGCGGCGCCCGCCCACGCCGGCTCCGTTTTGCGGTGCTCGTTAGCGACGCGCGCGCGCGCCTGCCGCTGCAACGCCCGGTACTCGACCTCGATCGCCGCCACGTCGGCGCTGAGCGCCTCCATGCGCTCCAAGTCGGCCGCCGCGAGACTGTTGGCGACCTCGCGCGGCCAGATCCGCATCGCGGTGGCAAAATGCATCCGGTTCATCACCACAAACGAAAACACGTCGTACGCCCACCGTGCCGGCACGAGTAGCGACACCATCACGTTGACTCGCGAGAAATCGACGCCCCGGAGAAGCCCGAGCCCGTGGCGGAGCGACGCCGGGTCGGCGGCGGCGCGCGCCACGAGCCGCCGCAAGTTGTGCGCCACCGCGCGCAAAAGCTCGTGGTTGCCTAGCGACGAGAGGTACCCGCTCACCATGAGCTCGGTGGCCCACCGCTGCACCGCGTGGTCCTTGTCGCCGCCAAACAAACACGCCACGAGCGACGACGCCCGCATGCGGTAGAGCACGATGGGGAGCACCGGGATGCGCGAGAACTTTAGCGGGTCGACCAACCCGCGCGAGAGCGCCTGCTCCAAGTTGTCGATGGCGTACCCGCTGGCGCTGCCGAAGAACAACTGCGCTAGCGACAGCGACGACGCGGCGGCGGCGGCAGCGGCGCCGGCGCCGTCGCGCGCGAGGTCGTGCCTGCGCATAAGCATCGCCACGAGGAGCGGGCCCGGCACTAAATTGTCCATCATCTTTAGGCCGCACGTCGCTAGCCCCACGTAGCCCATAGTGACGACGCCGGTGACGGCCGCGGTAAAGCCCAAGAACACCCCGCCGAGCTGCACCGCGCGCACCACCACCCGTTTGGCGGCCGCGCTCACCAGAAGAAGCCGCGACGGCGTCATGCTGAACACGATGTCCTCCTTGCATTGCGGGCAGGGCGCCAAAAGAAAGGTGCACACCGGCGCGCCGGGCGCGCCAGGCTCGCTAGCGCTACCGCGAGACGCGGCGGAAGCTACCGCGGGATACGAGGGCCCTATGCCCGTGGTTAGCGACGTTATCAACGACCCCAACAGAGTGGCCGACAAGTTGATGCTGAGACGAGTCTCGCCGGGCGTGTCGAGCGGCGCGTCGGCGCCGTCGGGGCGCGGCCGGCGCAACGGCGGCACGCCGGCGAGCGAGCCGGCCTCCACGACGTGGAGCTTGTCTGCTTGCAACAGGTTGAACCAGTCCAACAAGCACTTCTTGTGGGCCACCACCGAGCACGTGGAACACGGCCGAACGAGCGCCTCTGCGTCGGCACTGGTGCCGAACGGCGGCACGTCGGTGGAGCCGCCCAAACAGAAGCTACAAATGACGGATTCTTGATTCATAGCTGGAGGTGTAGTGACAGCGTACGAGATGGAGAAAGATGGAAATATATATTTTGCGGGAGCGGAGGAAGGCATCGGCACGTGACGCACACGTGCGTCGGCACGTGACGCGACGTATTGGCCGATGTACAAAATCACCCCCGGCAGGTGACACGTAGCACATAGCACAAAAGGAAAACATAAAACATATAAACGACATAGCATATAACATCACACAAAACCGCGGCACGTTCACGGCACGTGCAAGCTCACGTGATCATTTCTCATTTCTCTTATTTTCTTCTTTCTCATATTTTCTGAATATGGAATATGGAATATGGCTGCGGAGTTCCTCATTTCACCACGCGCATGCCTTCTCTTCGTCCCTCTCTCTGATGGCGCCCGCACGAGCAATTGCGCCCGCACGAGGCCCGCTGGACGCAGCGCGCTTGTCTCGTCGCTCTGGCGTCGCTATGCGTCGCTACAGTGTCTGCTGGGCGAGCGCGAGGCCCTGCGCCAAATGGTACAACCGGGAGTCCACCACGCAGCCTTCTCTGGCCACGAGCTCGTCGAGCCCCGCGAGCAACCCGTGCAAGGGCAACGTGAAGTTCTCGATGAACTCGTCGTCCTCGAGCTTGGCCGTGGGCTGCGCATTGGCCGCGTCCAGCATGTCGACGTCTACGAACGCCATCACCATGTTGGCGTTCGTCAAGCCCGGGTCGCTGTACGTGACCATCGTCTGCTTGACGTACGTGCCCCGGTAGCCCGTTTCCTCGAGGAGCTCTCTCACCGCGGCCGTTTCGATCGTTTCTCCAGGGTCTATTAGTCCGGCCGGCAACTCCACCACCACCTTCTCAGTAGGCGGCCGGAACTGCTTGTTGAGCACGATCTCGCTGGCCCGGCCCGCGCGCTTCAACAACGCCACCACGGACACGGCATCGACGTTCGTCGTGGCCGATCGGGTCGTCCTCACCGCCATTTCCCACACCCGATCGGTGCCCCGAGGGTCCCTGTAGTTAACGCGGCGAGTTTGGATCCATTTTCCCTGGTTCAAGCTTTCTACCGACACCACGCGGGCGTCGTACGGCGAGCCCTTCGATGCGCGGCTCATTGGCGTCAAACTTCGAGTGCAAAAGGTGTTTTGTTGAAGGTGTAGGCCGGCGCCGCTGTGCAGGCGAGGCCCGCCCAATTTATCAAATTTATCAAAGAATGTCGCGGCCTTCTCGAGAACCGAAACGCCCCGGCTGGTTCTGGCCACGATTGACATTTGTGCCACGATTACCGAGCCAAACAAAGTCACTACGCTGTCCACACGGTCCAGATAGCGAGCCGGACAGTATACTAGCACCAGATCCCGTTTTTTGGCAGAAAAAAAACCCGTTTTTAGGCAGGCCACGATGACCCGTCAGCAGGACGAGCTCGATCAGATAAAGTCCCAGATACAAGAGCACTTGGTGTCGTCGGGCAACTACGACACCATCAGCCGGCAGTTGAAGCTCCAGCTCTACGAGTCCGGCTGGTACGACAAGGTGAGCCGGCTTGCCATCGGCGAGTTGCAGTCGAGCGCCGACGAGATCAGCTTCGACCAGCTCCTCGCGTTCGTGAAGCCGCGCGCGGAGGACGCGGTGCCGGCGCAGGTGAAGGAGGACGCGTTGGAGAGGATCAAGAACTACTTGGACGGGGTGCTCCAGTGAAGGAGCCCGTTTTTTAGCTTAGCTTAGCCTAGCATGTGTACGTTTAGAGAGAGAATCAAAAAAATATTATAGCGGTCGTGCGCGCACCGGCGGGCGCTGTAGGCACGTGCGCGGCACGTGCCCCGCGACAATGTCGCAGCCAATCACTAAGTTCAAAATATTGCTGATTTTGTGAGAACCACCAAATATTTGCCCAGGGCCAGTGTCTCTTTTTGGTTCACCATTTGCTTCACCAAAGACACATTTTTTTCCGATAGAGCACCACTGCATTACCATGAACTCGTTGGCCAGAAGATCAGTGTTGAGTGTCGTGAGGCACGGGCCCGTGCGGGCGGCCGCAGTGCCGGGCTTGCGGTTTGTCTCCTCGAAGGACTTGACCCCAAAGAAGTTACCGACAGACCTCACGTTGATGTCGCAGAAAACCGCATCGTCGCCCGTCGACTATGCCTTGACGTCGTTGGACGCCATTGCCAACTGGGCCAGGAAGTCGTCGTTCTGGCCCGTCACGTTCGGATTGGCATGTTGTGCCGTGGAGATGATGCATGTGTCGACTCCCAGATACGATCAGGATAGATTGGGTATCATTTTCAGAGCCTCTCCGAGACAGTCAGATATCATGATTGTTGCCGGCACGCTTACGAACAAGATGGCACCGGCGTTGAGACAAGTTTATGACCAGATGGCCGACCCCAAATGGGTCATTTCCATGGGCTCGTGTGCCAACGGAGGAGGGTACTACCACTACTCGTATTCCACCGTCAGAGGATGTGACAGGGTCATTCCTGTCGATGTGTACGTTCCAGGCTGTCCTCCTACTGCCGAGGCCTTGATGTACGGTGTTTTCCAGTTGCAGAAGAAGATGATGCAAACAAGAATCACCAGGTTATGGTACAGAAACTGAGTTTGGGGACTTCTTGCTACGATCCACTTGCATTTCATAGTTGTAAACTACTACGTAACATATAATATACTGACGTTTTGACCTCGTTGTGTGATGTAACTGACAGAGTCGACGAGTCGACTCAAAGGGGGACTGTCTGTGCCACAAGTACTATCGGGGCACGCTGGCGACGGCCGTATACTGTTCCGGCCGCTCGCCGTGCGCTGATATGGCCACCTTGCAGCCCAGATTCAAGACCACTATAACTAAGATGCCCTGGGGGGTGGATCTGATAATCCCTCGAGTCGATGGGTGCCTGCACGAAAGGACGCAGTCACGTGATAAAAACCATTTTCCCAAAAGAGAGAGCACGTGATATCATCACGTGAGACTCATTCTGCGAGGGGTGAGACTGAAGCGAAGCCCAGTGGACTCTGGGGACCAAGACACGCTGGGCGCTGGAAGCATGTACTAACAGCCAGCCAGCCCCAGCCACCCCCGTCCAGACAGGGCCAGGGCCAGTGGAACTCACCCAGACACCTCCCAGAGCGAAACCTCCCAGAGCCGGACCCATAAACCGGGTCGCACGCAGAATATGACTCCATCCTAGACACCGCGCACGTGATGCTATTTAGACAGCACAGACAGCACAGAAAGCACAGAAAGCACACAGACACAGACGCAGACAGACAGACAGCAGACACACAGCAGACAGACAGAAAGACAGACAGAAAGACAGACAGACAGACAGCAGACAGACAGCAGACAGACACAGACGCAGACACAGACGCAGACAGAAAGCACACACAGCACACACAGACACCGCTCGCACCCCCTTCTGCACACAACAAGCCCGCACCTGCACGCCCGCACCTGCACACCCGCACCTGCACCCGCACCCCCTGCTCTTCCATCTCGCGGTGCGCGCGCCTGTACACAAACACAGCTGCTCGCCATCAGAACGGCCCCCAGAACTGTCTGCCACTCTTCGATATGATTGGCCCACCACCCGAGATTTTGCCCCCCCCCGATGGCAATAAATTTTTTGCGCAACTGAGCTGGATTTTGCGTCACTGCAATTTGGGCTGGGGGCAATTGTAAAATACCGGCGCCTTTCCGTGAGGTGATTTTTTTATCCCTTAATATATTACTTCTCTTACGTTTAGTGTCCACACATAGTTGAAAATGGCCAGAACCAAGCAGACAGCAAGAAAGTCCACCGGCGGCAAGGCCCCAAGAAAGCAGTTGGCCTCCAAGGCCGCCAGAAAGTCGGCCCCCGTGAGCGGCGGCGTCAAGAAGCCCCACAGATACAAGCCAGGTACCGTTGCGTTGAGAGAAATCAGAAGATTCCAAAAGTCCACCGAGCTTTTGATCAGAAAGTTGCCCTTCCAGCGGTTGGTCAGGGAGATCGCCCAGGACTTCAAGTCGGACTTGCGTTTCCAGTCCTCCGCCATCGGCGCGTTGCAGGAAGCGGTGGAAGCGTACTTGGTGTCGCTCTTCGAAGACACTAACTTGTGTGCGATCCACGCCAAGAGAGTCACCATCCAGAAGAAGGACATCCAGTTGGCCAGGAGATTGCGCGGCGAGCGCTCGTGAGACGGCCCAGTGGGCGGAGGGCGCCGAGCCGAGTGTTTTTGGGTTTTCTGTTTAGTTTTATGTTTAGTTTGTTTTACTTAGTGATACGTCAGTACGAATTGCAGCTCACGCTATTGCCAGAGCGACCTGTAGGGCGGCAGCCGCTACGGCGACGCTGCGCCAGCGGCAACGACGCAGCGACAACGACGCAGCGGCGGTTTCTCGCCAGAAGACATCATAAAGATAAGTAAGTAAAATCGACACCTTATATTTGGTAGCGTTGCGTAGGAAAAATGACCCCCACCAGTCCACCGCCGCCAGCACGGGCCTTCCTCTCTATGTTACTGTCTAAGGTTGACGACTTAACGTTTGAAGGAACAAGGGTTGATAACTTAACGTTACGTAAGACAGTTCGAGAAAGCGACATAAAAAGCCGTCAAACTTGACGACCAGGAAATGTTGCAAAACCTCATTATCTTCTCCAAAGGTTTATAAGGGGCAGCAGATAACTGGTTCAGCCCAGATTTTGAGTACTATGGACTTCAGGACTTGCCGACCGATGCAGCGACTTTGGATTAGCGGCTCAAAGCCTTTAGGGACGAATTCATAACTAAAGAAACCGTGGGCCATGTCACGAGCAATGGTTAATCAATGGAAAGTTAGGGGAAGACTTGCCCAAGATAAAAGGGAAAGCGATTCCTGTCCGGGGAATGGGAGGTACCAGAGAGTACATTAGAGAAGGTTGTCACTTACTCACGTAGCAACAGGAAAGAATGTTAAATTTAGGTATACCAGGATTTGAAAGAAGATGTACTCCTAGGAGTGCCAGCTATAAGAGAATTAGGAGTTCTCGAGCTGAAGAGGAACCTAGGAGTGCCAGCTATAAGAGAATCGGGAATCCTCGAGCTGAAGAAGAACCTAGAAGAGCCAGCTTTAAGAGAATTAGGAATTCTCGAGCTGAAGAAGAACCTAAGAGTGCCAGCTATAAGAGAATTAGGAGTTCTCGAGCTGAAGAAGAACCTAGGAGTGCCAGCTATAAGAGAATCGGGAATTCTCGAGCTGAAGAATGATCAAGAAGATTTAGTTAGAGGGATCGGAGGACAAGGATCATGACAGAACTCATCGAACCGATTAAGAAACCTACTGAACAAAAAGTAGAGGACATAATGGAGAGACTGTCCTTGATCTCGGCAGAAGAACTACTGAAGGAACGAGGAGAAAAATTGGTCTGGGAAGTAGCCCGTCTCACAAAGGAAGAGAACGAGACCGAAATTGAGGATCAGGAAGGGACAAGACTCAGAAAAGAACTCCAAGAGAAACACAAGGAAGCATTCGACTTTGAAAAACTAGGAAGAGACCTAGAAGGTGACAAACAGGGAAATGTTATCCCACAAAAGTTAGGTAATACACCCACAGCAAAACCTCCGTACAGGTTGGGTCCTAACGAGAGAAGAGAGTTGACAGAACTCTTGAGGAAACACTTCATACAGTGCCCCTATATGCTTTGTAAAGAAGAAAGATAGTAAAGAAGAAAGATAGTAAAGAACTTAGGATGTGCGTAGACTATAGAGCACTAAACGCACAAACGATAAATATCCACTACCCCACATTGAAGACCTTTTGGATGAGTTGGGTAACCTGGAATACTTTACCAAATTAGATTTGGCCTAGGGCTATTACCAGATCCCGATAGAGTACAGGGATAGACACAAGAGAGCTTTTACAACAAGAGAAGGATTATATGAATGGAATGTAATGCCGTTCCGTTTGTGTAATGCACCCGCAACGTCTCAAAGATATATGAATGAAATTTTGCAGCCATTGAAAGGAAGCGTACGTAAACGATCCAGATTTTGGGAACACAACAAGTGTATTACTGATGTGGCCATCACAAGTAAAGAAATCTCATTACTTGAAAAACTATGAGTTAGATGATGGACTACTATACTTTTCGATACCTTTTGATAAAGACGGACATGATCGCAGATTATGTATCCCAAAGTCATTACGAAATTCAGAAATTACAGCTCACCACGAGACCAGTGCAAATGGGCACTTTGGAAGTTACAAAACTATTGTAGCCGTTAGTATATCATACTACTGGCCAAAGTTGGCAAAAGAGATCATACGATTCGTGAAGAGATGTCACGTCTGCCAAACAACGAAACCATCCACACGGTTAACACCAGGGTTGTTGAACCGACCGGACGGTGGGGCTCACTATTGATGGATTTTATCAGTGGACTCCCTACAGCAAAAGGAAAAGAAGATCAGATAGTTGTGGATAGACTAACAAAGAGAGCACACTTCCGTGTAACAAAAAGATGAAAGCAAACGACTTAGCAGAATTGATGCTCAAAGAAGTATTCCGCCATCAGGTAATACCTGACCTGATAGTGTCAGACAGAGAAAAGCTTTTTGTCAGCGAAACGTGGCAAGAAGTGGGAGAGCTGCTTAAAATCAAGTTCAAAATGTCTACTGCGGTACATCCAAAGACGGATGGACAAGCAGAGCGGGTCAACCGTATCATCAAACAACTATTGAGAATTTTGCAACATCAAGAATTAGAGAATTGGGTCCTACATCCTCCGATGTTAGAGTTCGCATACAATAACACTGAAAGCAATAGATCTGACACCATTCTGTGCTGACTTAGGATGGCACCCGAAGAATGTTAACAGTACACTCACAAGCGGAACAGTAGGTCGAGTTAAAGATTGGATAGAGAAACTACAAGCAATTGAATTAAGAACTCAAGATAGTATTGTTGAAGCCCAGAAAGAAACTGAAATACAAGCCAACAAAAGAGAGGAGGAGTTTGAAGTTGGAGATGAAATATTGAATCATCATAAAAGCTACTTCGAAACCGCTAAACATTCAAAACTAGCACCCTCTTATTTTGGTCCATTCATAATAGTGAGAAAGATTAGTACACATGCTTATGAGATTGACTTGAACAGTATTGACAAGAAGTACAGAGTGATAAATATCAGCTACCTAAAACGGTATCACAGAGGCGACAAGAGATTCCCTAAAACACCACCCAAAACCGAAGCCGAATTCAAGTACAGAATTCATGAGGTCGTAGGGATTATTGCAAAATTGGCAGACACCAAAAGAGTAGTCCTTGAGTTCCAAGACTGCCCTCCAGAACTAGCCGCTATCTACCCTATGGGATATCTCTAACATCTCCATCCCGCGAGACGCCAGATTTTAGAAGACATCCATGAAGAGAGGATTGCTTCTCTAGAAGGGGAGGCTTGATGGGACCCGGGAGAGCGTAAGAGATCAAAAGTCTATAACGTTGTTGAACTATCAACTATGTTTGAGAATAGACAAATGGACGAAACAGATGAAACAGGCCGGAAGTCTATCTAAGGAGCAGAAATAAACCCTAGGTAGAAGTAGAATAGGCAGACAGGCGAGTATGAAATTGGCTCAAGACTATAAAGATAAGTAAGTAAAATTGACACCTTACATGGCGCAGCGTCGCCGTAGCGGCGGTTTCTCGCCAGAAGCTCGGCGCAACGGGCGCTTGCCGCCGCCAGGGCGCCGCCAGCGACACCGCACACCGTCGCTGCGGCCTGCAAGCAAAATCTCGGGATATATTGAACTCGTCTAGAAACAAAAAAGAAACATATAGAAAATTCAAGAGACGTTCCGCAAGACCACCGGAAACAGCAGCTCAGTATGGACAGGACGGCGAGGGGGAACAGAAACTCCAAGAAACAGAAACTTTGGGGAAAACAGCGTGCCGGCGACGCCTGTTCTCCCCTTTTATAGAACTCTCATACTCAAACTTTTAGAACCAACGCAAGCAACACTACTCGCTGCTGCTTTCGCCCTGGTTGTCTTCCTTGCCGTTGCCTCCTCCTCCCTCTTCTTCCTCGTTGTCTTGGTCGCCAGCCTCGCTGCCGTCCTCAGACTCTGTCCCCGGAAGCCCCAAAGGGCCCTGCAGATGTTGCGGAGCAGGAATGAACTGCTGATACCGCATGTCGGGCGGATAGTGTCCGTTGAACATGGGCGGAACAAACATCCCAGGACTCACAAAGGTGTCGGGGTGGTGGTGCGGGTGGTTCTTCCCGTTGCTTCCCGGCGCATCGTTGACAGACAAGTTGCCAACCGCGTTGGCCAACTCGTCGGGCGAACCAAACTCGGGCGGGCGCATGGGCATGTAGAACGGCGGAGCAATGGAGCTCGCCAAGTCCTTGTTGAAATTGTCCTCGTGGGGGGATCTGTCAAAGTCCTTTTCGTTGTTTGGACTGATGCTCGTCGGGGGGAAAGACGGCGCAATGCCCATTGGATGCATGCCCCCGAGCTGCCCCGGCATCGGTGGGTATCCGCCAGCAGCAAGCGCCGGATCAAGTCCCATAGACATCGCGGCGGCGGCCTGGAGCTGCGCCGCGTGCGCAGCCTGATGCTGCTGCTGGTGGTATTTCCGGTTGTTGATGGAGACTCTTCCCCAGCTCAAACGGACTCTGTTGCCACCAATGATGAATCCTTGCATCGCGTTGATGGCCTCCTCCGCTTGCTCGCGGCCAGCGTATTTGATGAACCCACAGTTCTTCCCCGGAGGGATCTTGATCTGTTGAACGATTCCAAACGGCTTGAAGAGCGTGAAGAGCGTCTGCTCGGTGACCTCTGAGGACAACCCGCCGACAAACACGGTGGTGTTGTTGGGATCGACGTACCCCTGGCCCTGGAGTTGGGGCATGGCCATGTTGGGGGTCTTGAGACGAGCCCCGCCGTCCACGCCCTTGCTGCCCACGCCCTGCATGTCGCCAGGAAGGCCAACGGGCATGGGCATCTGGGGCGTTCCGTAGAACCCGTAGGGCGACCCGAGCGTTGGAGGAGGATGCGCCATATAGAGCATATCGAGCTGGTGGCCCTGGTCGGGACCGTAGTAGTCGAGGCCGCCCTGGTTGGCGTACTTGGGCTTGTTGTTCCGTGGGGTAGCCAACGCCACTCTCAACGGCCGGCCCCCGAACCAGGCTCCGTTCATTTCCACGAGCGCCCGTTGTCTCATCAGCTCATCGGTGAACCGAACGAACCCAAAACACCTGGACTTCCCCGACACCGGGTCTGTCATGACCCTCACGGTCTTTATCGAGGCTGGGTAGCTTTTCTGGAAAAATGCAAGTAGATGCGCCTCGGTGGTGGAGGCCGACAAGTCGCCCACAAACAACGAGTACTCCGGCGTCTGCACGATGGGGGCGCTCAAGGTCGCGCCGCTGGCCCAGTTGAGTCGGAAGTACTTCTTCTGGTTGTCCGGGTTGTTGGGGAACTGTTGTTGCGACGGCATGGCCATGTCCGGGAGAAGCTGCCCGTTCAACGCGAGCGCCTGCTGGGCGTCCTCAAAGCTCTCGAACTCGACGAAGCAGTAGCCCGAGTGCGTGAGGCCCTGGTAGTTCATCTCCGTCTTCAAGTTCTTGGGCTTGAAAACCTTCACGGACACCTTCTTCTGGAGAATGTGCCACCACAAGTCCTGTATGCCGGCTTCGTCTAGCCACGGGTCCAAGTCGCCCATCCACAACGTCCGGGGGGCCTCAGACGGCCCCGCGGAGACGCCGCCGACTTCGTGGTCGGCGGCGCTCGACTGTTGCGTGGAAACGGGCGGATTGGGAACGGCGAAGCTCGACAACATCTCTTGTTCTTGTTGGTGCTGGTGGCTCGCGGTGCTCGACGTCGTCGCGGTGCCCCTGGCGGGCGCGGGCGGCGGCGAGCTCGCTGGGTCCGACGCGGCGCCGGCGTACTCGTCGCCGGCGTACTCGTCGCCGCCTTCCTTGTAGGTCTCGGGCAAGTACGACATGGCGGCTGCGCTCAGGACGACGTGGATCGGACGGTAGCGGCGCAGTCAGACGGCGCTGGTGTGATCGGACGCAAGGAACAGCAGAGAAGCAGCTGCCTCCACAACAAAACAGACAGCGTGGCGCACCAGACAGCGGCAGTGAGTTGGCCAGAGCTCGGCCGACGTTCAGACAGTATCAGCACGGTAGCTGACGGGCGGTAGGGCAGTATCGACGGGCCTTCCAGCAGCGCAGAGAATCGAGCCGCTCTAGATCGCCAGGTGGACTCCAAATGGACTTTGCCTGTTCGTCTTGACGGATTCAGTGTAGGAGCCGCCAATGCAACACAACACGCTTATGATGATTCCGATAGCAAATGGAGCAGGGGTAGTTGCCAGGTGCAGTGTATCCTCCGTTTCGTTCTGGGCACGAACCTGAGTGTATCTGTATCAATGGATTGAGATTCAACAGCCCAACCAACGAATATTTACAGGACGTTCTAGTGTTGTTTTGCTGGAGGGCGTTATGATGTTGTACATTTTGCGAACAAGTTGTGAAAGGCGGATTTGCAGGTTGGCGATTTGCAGGTTGGCGATTTGCAGGTTGGCGATTTGCAGGTTGGCGGATTTGCAGGTTGGCGCGCTTGCAGGTTGGCGCCGGTGATGTTTTCAAACATCTTTTGTTTACCAAACAGCGCTCCAGTCTCCCGCAACTGTCGACACCAGGCTGCCCCCGCTAAACAGAACACACAAACCGAGCCGTACAAGCGCGTGCCATGGGAAACAGAACGGTACTGGACGCCTTGTCGTCCCAAAGCCTGACCGCTATGAACATCAAGCGCTACATCATGGAAACAGAGCTCGGCGACCACATGACGAACCGGAGCTCCTCAACGGCGCAAACGTCAACGCACGAAGAAGCGGGCGGCGACGCGGACAAGGAGAACTCCAACAACCACGGCGCGTTGTCCCGGAAATCCAGCTCCGTGCTCGACTCCATCGAGGAGGAGGAGCCGGCGCCTAGCAACTACGACGCGACAGATGATGCGGTGAGACTCAGTGCTACGGAGCCAAAGAACCGGGCGAACCTACCAGACGACGCCAACTTGCGGAAGAGCAGCTACCAGGAGCGGTTGAAGTACTTGCCCAACCAAGGATTTGGAAACGACGGCGGCGGTCTTGATGTGGGCAATGGGGTTTCTGCCGCCAACTCGATTCCCAACACATTCAACTACAAAAATCATCCGAACGCGAAGACAAAGGTCACGCTAGGTGTGGGGATGGGGAGGACGTCCTCGCTCATGAGAGGCATAAATTCATCAGCATTGAGAGAAGATTCACAAGAGGATATCGACCATAGCAAGTCTCACGTGTCGCTGGGAAAACTTGACATTCCCCATGACCACCAAATACACTACGACGTCACTCCAGAGTGGATGCCTTCAGAGTTGGATGAAAAATGGATGCCGTCCCATAAAACCCTGAAAGATCACTTGGTCCCAGAAGAGGAACCAAACGCCTTCAGCTCATCTGTAAGGATTACGAAGCAGCCTTCTACAAATAAGTTACCTGCTTCTTTAAGCACGAAACTTTCATCAACTAATACCATTATCCACAATTCAAATACGGACACGACCACGCCAATGTGGAAGAGAGCCGCCAACGAATACGAATCTAGTAGGAAATCCCAGTTCAACCTTCAAAATATATTTCTAGAAAGCCAAAATCATGAAGATAGACGACGTGACTCAGCAGAGATCAAAGAAAGTAACCAAAGTCATTCAGTATCGTCTACTTTTTCAACTCCCTTTGGAACTTTGTCAAACCCAGCCGAGATTCAAAACCAACTCGAGCAGTTGGCGAAAATTGGCAACCAAGCTAATTTATATTCCTCATCGACAAATCCAGAATCACCCTTGAAACTTTTTGGGGCGAAATATAATACTTTTACAAAGGAAAAGTTGAATGATATTTTAACAAAAATGAAAAACAAACCGATAGATGGAGGAGGTCAAGCAGCCGTTCGAGAAACAAAGAGTCTGAAATCTTATCAAGATTTAAACCTCCCCAATGGGTCCCCCGATGTCCAATTAAAGATTAAAAATTTCACAAAGTCCGGCACTTATACAGAGAAGCAGTTTTTACAGAATGCAAACATTATTTTTGATAACATTCAAAGGAAAGGATTCCAAAGTCAAAACACAAATGGTCGTGAACAGCTGAATCAAACATTTTCCTCCTCTTCATCATTTAGTCAGAATAACATAAAACAGTTGAATCCAAAGGAAAAAACGTCCGAGCATGAGTACTCTTTCACAAGTGATTATTTAGACCAAAACACCACCAATACCGATAGACGGGTCTCAAAGATTTTGCTGAATATTGAATCTAATGCATATACATTTGATCGAACAACGAAATCGAATGCTTTCAGTGATGGGCTTAGTTCGCAAATGCCGGACAACTCAAAAGAACATCAAGTTCCAGATAATGAAAGCTCTTACACCTATGATGACCTATCCGATGAGAATACCAGCAATCATGGGAAGCCCAAGACCTCGAATGAGGGTAACCCACGACAACAACGATTGTCCCTACAATCCTTGAAAGATCATTCTATTGAACAAAATCAACTCAACTTGATACATTCCCGATTAGACCAGCTTGAGGATATGATAAGAAAGTTAGATTTGAAAATTAATAATCAAGATATAGAAAATTTGATACGTGAAAACGCATTGTTGCATAATCAACTTGAGGAAACTGAAAGGAATAGTAATTCAAGCATCGATAAGTCCACTTTATCGGAAGATGAGCGTAACAAAAGCCAAGATTTGATAAGATGGAAGAGAACGTCTAAACTAAGACTCGAACAGCCTTCAATTCGTCAACCTACAAGTCGAAAGAAAAATGATAGTACAGCACGCCCTGCAGTTCGTGGGCATGTAAATCCTGATTTGAATCTACCGACAAAATATGATAATATGATTCTCGACACTGAGAATCAAAGGTGGGTTTTGAATGATTTAAATAACTCCCATGGGGGCAGTTTAGATTCAATTGACGATTTAACAGTCAATGCTGACGAAGAACGCTCTTTTAATGAGAAGGAAAGGCATGTTTCAAACAAAGATGCCAGTGAGGTACAAGAGAATAAGCTCCCTAGTGGTAAACTAGAAGTTTCCTTCAATTTGCCAACCAAGAGTGAAAAACCTGAAAGTCAAGATAACTATCACATGGGAAATGTAACTAATGCTTCTCAATTGAACGAGTTATCATTCTCTCAAACTAAACGGAAATTGGTATCGATTGTTACAGAAATGTTGTTGCAAAATACTGATTATAATAAGGCTGATTGGAAGGAAATCTTGGAAATTTCATTAGCCAGTCAATCTATCGATAATGTAAACGAGTTGAGTGAACTTCTTCCGAATTTAATTGATCTTGATATCTCGTTTAATAACTTGAAATACATTGATGGTGTTCCATTGGGTATCATGAGTTTGAATGTTTCAAACAATCAAATAGATAACATCACTTCGTTCTCCAAGTTCCATGACTTACAGCGCTTGGACGTATCTTTCAATTCATTGACAAACTTATCGAGCTTTGGGAGAAATGTTCATTTGACAGAACTCAATTTGTCTAACAACAAAATAACAACGATCAATGGTGTTGCTCACTTGCAGAATTTAATCCGACTTGATGTTTCCAGAAATGACTTGATGGGCGAGATAGATTTCAAAAATTATAATTTGCCAAACCTCCAAGAACTAAATATGATGGAGAATAATATTCAATCTATATCCGGCATCGAAAATTTACTGAATGTTCGAATATTGAATCTTAATGAGAATCATTTGGTTAATCTTTCATGCAATGGGAAACATTTGCATTTGAAGAAGTTATTATTGAAGTTCAATAATTTGAAAAAGTTGAATCTAGAAGCTTATCCATTCTTGAGAGTTCTCAGAATAGATGGAAATCAATTAAATGTGGTTACAGATTTCAAGAAATTGAAACTATTGGATGAACTATCATGTAAATCACAACACAATTTTCATGTCATTGAAAATGTGTTTGAAGGAGCTAATGGAGTTCAGACATTGGATATTTCTGGAAACACTCAGCTAAATTTCCTGGAATTCTTGGAATCCTTTGCTCAGAGCTCACATGTGACTCCTTTCTACAACTTGAGTCGTCTTTCGCTAACTGCTATGAACTTAACTAAGATTCCGTATTCCTTTGCTAAATTGTTCCCCAATGTTAGAGAGCTTAACTTAAACTTTAACACTTTGAACAACATAAATGGCTTATCGACTTTGAAAAACATCAAGAAGTTACATTTGGTCAGTAACAATATCTCTAGAACAGAGCTGCTAATTACTGGTCTTCTTGGCTCCAGATCATCTTTGAGAGTCTTGGATATCAGATTGAATCCTTGCACGGTTGATCTTTATCCATTTGTTTTCAATGCTCAAGAGCTTGATTTCACCAGTATTCAAAATGCAGATAACGCGAGTCCCATACAATTGGAATCCTTGGATGATATCGAAAGTTTTGGAATTCACTATCAATCTCTTGGAAAGAGTAGTGAAGAGTGGATGGAGAGGGACTCACAATTTTTGCAAGACTTGGAAAAACTGCGAGACTTCAGACGCATAAGAAAAAGATTGAATTATGAAACTTTATTGATCAACTTCTTCATCAGCTTGAACAAATTCGATGGATCTCTAATCACCAAGGAGCACAGGGAAGCTTTAAAGAAGAGATTAAATCTGGACGAAATGAAATCTTTAGAATAGTTATGTGAAATCAAATAAATGCATGTATGTATATCAATGGAAACTTAATTTTTGAGCCGGCATAGTATTCGGACCTTCTTATCTTTATCTTTCTCGAAGATAAGACTAAGAAACTAACAGCATACTTACTTGACCCAATTAAACGAGACAATGTCTATGTCCTACAGAGTTTCGATTCAATGGCCACCTCAAGCTGCCGAAGAAAAGTCGGATACATTGGTTTTTTCATCTCCGCAGGGTCACTTTGTTGATATTAGAATTTTTCAAGGTGAATATCCTTACACAAGAAGAGACAGCGATCCATTCTTCGATGACGTGTTCCAATGGGTGATGACGGGGATGAAGGAGGAAATTGAAGGAACCAATAAGGCTCTGTTTCTGCACGAAGTTGATTCTCATGAGATCTCCGAGGCCATCCGGTTGAACGTACCGTTGGAAGAGGTGGCGTCCGAACCAGACATAGGCGAGTTCGCGGCTTCTAACGATGATGGTGAACAGATAGAAACTGGAAGCATGTTGAATCCAGATACGGGCCGTGTTCAGGACTACATTGAAATCTGGCGAAGCTTGGATCCGACTAAACACTCCCCTACTCATGAAGTGAAAAGTTTAGGATCTTCAGAGAAAATAGATATCTTAGTTTTGAAGGTTTCTTCCGACAAATACGAAGGAAAGCTAGTCAAGTTGGGCAACTGGTTACAAGCAGTTCTACATGAAAAAAAAGATATCAAGTCTCCTTTGCATGTTACTAGGCAATTTTATAATTACAAAACCAACGTTTGGGAGCCTTTAATTCAGTACGGTGACATAGAATTATTTCCAAAGCCAACTGGTTATGAATTAGATCAAAAGGTTGAAATCAACAACGAATTGGTATGGAAATGCGTAGAAGTATAATTGTATATGGTTTCAACATATTTCCTATTTCGGAAGTCTACATCAATCTGTACTCAACGCACTAGCATCGCATCTACGATTTCACCTTGAACTCTAATAGTTCCAAGTCAATGCTAGTGCATTGATAAACGAATATCTTCAGACAAAAAATTCTAGAATGACAGGCGAGAGTTGGTAAGTAAATCATGATATCTATCATCTTACAAAACTCCAATTTCTTCAGTAAAGCGAAAATGATGGATGTAAAAAATCTTATCCCGATCGTTGCCATAGTTTAAAGGCCAGGGGATACGCCTTTTTTAAAAACTGAAAGAGTTGGGTATAAAAAACAAGGTGAAATACGACCTGAATACTAACATGTGCATGATAGGTTGTTTATTTTGGCCGTGGTTGTCAATCTTGTCAACTTGTTCTCACAAGTGTTTTTCACTATTATGTACTCCGATTTGGAGTGTGATTACATCAATCCGATTGAGTTGTGTAACAAATTGAACCCTTGGTTTATCCCTGAGGCAGCTATTCAAGCCTTCCTCACAGTGTTGTTTTTGGTTAACGGGTACTGGTTTCCATTTTTGTTGAACTTGCCATTATTGGCTTTCAACGTGAACAAATTCTTGAATAAAAACCATTTATTGGATGCCACAGAGATTTTCAGAACCTTATCGAAGCACAAGAAGGAGTCATTCATTAAGCTTGGTTTCCACTTGTTGTTATTCTTCTTCTATTTATTCAGGATGATTATGGCATTAGTCTCTGACGATAAATAAGTAAGTAAGACTGATGGTTAACAAAAGGTTGTTTATGTCTTGACTAATTTGCACAAATGCTGAAAAGTACAGGTATATGTCACCCCAATGTCTTTCAACAGTCTTTTTTCCATCGAACGTTGTCATACTTTCTTTATATTGCTCACACATCTTTTAGTCATACATTCTTACTCTCATTTACCTTGTTTGAGCAGTTACTAATAGCTCTGTTATTTCCTCTTTGTATCTTCCTCTACTTTAATTTTATTTTGATAGTTCAAGCTTGCCTTAACTGGCAAGAAAATTTCTAGTGTGCTCAATTACTGTATTTATTACATCAATATACACAATACATTTTCTAAGTCTTCAATGCAGAAAATTGAGGTTACTCTCAAGGTCTTCTAAGCGGTCGCTAATCAAATCAAGCTTCTGAGAAAGACCAGATTGTGGGTTAGATAACCTTGAAAGCTCATGAAGCTTTTCGTTGACAGAAGCGTCAAGGTTGGAACTATACAGAGAATGATCGCCATCTGATTGCTCTCTGATGCGTTCCAACGAGGAAAGGGAGCGGGCAGCTTTTTCAAACTTGATGTTTTCAAGGTTGTACTCGTTACGCAACGTATTCAAAGTATTACCAACCTTACTATGGTCTTTCTTCAAATTGTAAATGTTCAATCGGTACTCATTCTTTTTCTTCTGTATCTCGGCAATTTTGTCAGTAAGATCTTTAATGCTCGCATGGGTATCACTGAGAAAGTCAAGTTGATCCAACATGTGAAGCTTGAATTCGTCATGAAGAACCTCTTGATTCAAGGTCAGAGACTTCGATACTGCGGGCTCGAAAGATTTAACCAAATGCTTAAGGACATCTAACGTATTAACCTTGAATCTTCGGTCCTTTTTAGAGTCTATAATAACCCTATTCACATCAATGACCATGGGTTTTTGCTTTTCAGTTGCCTTTTTCTTCGTCAACAGTATGCTAGACTTTGGTATTGAATTCAGCGTAAATTGTCGTCCACGGCGATCATAATCTATATCTTTAGGTTCAAAAATCTCCGTTGAAGCGTCCTTGTTGAATGAGGAAGCTTTCGTCCTTCTTCTTTTTTTGACCGGCTCAAGAAACCCTTTATATTCCTCATCACCATCATCATCGTTTTCATTATTATCATTATCATTAATATCGTCATCATTTTCAACCTTCAATTTTTCAAGACCTCTTCGATTGGTCTTCGCCAGCTTTCGCCTCTTGCTTACATCTCTACGAGATGCGCCCTCAGAGGGTTTCCTATTTGAACCAGTCCTGCTTTTGTTTCTGGTACCCTGCTTAGATTTCTGCTGTTTATAAAGACTCTCGAAGGACGGCGCCAGATAATCGTCTACATCAGATCCAAGCGAGTTTCCAACTATATCAGCTTCTTGGGGTACCTGTGTATCAAAATCTTGATCATTGATTGAGTCACCGGCAGATAAATCTACCTCGTTCAATGACGGCCTGATCTGACTTGATTTACGTCTCGCGCTTCTGTCAAATTTCTCAGTGTCTTCTTTCTTTATCAATACTGAATCCAAGCCGTCAAGTAGGCTTCTTTTTCTACCCAGTTTGGTCGCATTGGAAATGCTAAACTCAGGTACTTGTATGTTTCGTTTACTATAAACTAAGTTAGTGTTTGTTTTGATGATGATAATAATCACTTCGCGATCTAGCTTCGCGATCCAGCTTCGCGTTGTATGCTTACCCAGATCCACGCTTCCTAGCCTCCTTCTTCGCTAATCTTTCTAAAGGTTCCATTGGCTTTAAGATATGGGCTTTGGCTTTATATTTATATGGAACATAATCATATACTTTTTTGTCTTTAATTATTTAATCTTTACGCGAAAAACAGTCCTACATTGAACCATACAACGGGATTTTAGCCATACAGTAATATAATATTATACAATATTCAATACCTACGAACAATGCTATATACAATCACAGAAACAAATTAATGTATGATTCCATAATCAGCGCACGTCTGTTAGTTGGCTTATTGTTGAGAGAAGTGCTCCAACAAGATGTTTCTCTCGTCGGAATCGTTACCCCAGTTCTTGACAACAACACAAGAAGCACCAACGACCTTTCTGGCGTTACCTTCTCTGTCTAATTGACAAAGACCAGCCCATTCACCCAATTGCTTAGCATCAGAGACCTTGATCAAAGGAATCTTCTCTTCTGGCTCGTTACACAAGGCCTCGACCAACTTGACGATGGATTCCTCGGTGACAGAGTCACACAAGACACACAACTGAGCCTCTCTTCTGGACAAAGCCTTGGAAGCTTCTCTCAAACCTCTGGCTAATCCATCGTGGACCAAAGAGGTTCTCAAGACAACCTTCAAAGCATCCTCAATAGAGATAGCACCGGATTCTTGTTGCTCAACGGCAACTTCCTCAACAATTTGTTCTTGTTCAACGTCAGACATTTTTGATTAGACTTCTTCGACAGTAAGATATACCTGCTCAGTACTAAACTTTAAAGATAGTGTAAGAAGAAAATTTTATATTAGTTTTTCAGTAAAAAATTTATCGACTTGACTTATTGCGAGACGGCGAGGAAAAAAAAAATTTAAGTTACACAAATAGAATGATGCCCTAAAAGGTTTAATGTCACGTGCGCGATTATGAGAACATCTTCGTACCCTTGCAGAGAGCTCAGAGATCTGCGAAATACAAGAACCAAGATAAGAGCCCAAATAATTCAATACAAGTATGTGAATTTACACAACACAAACCTGAATGCTTACCAACATTTCTCATAAGGGTGACTTACAGGAAAGTACTTTATTGGTTCTTGTCTGCTTTGTCAATACAGGCTTCACTAAGAATGTTTTAATAGATGCAACGGATTATACAATTACATAATATATAACTTGTTTTATAAGGCTTGGCTTATATACTGTAACTGGAATTTTTTTCCAGTGAAAAAGTACCATGTGGTCCCTGCCTAGGTGTGCAATTAGCAATAAAAATTGTGTAAATACATAGGTATGAAATACATGAACGTCCAGCACTATGGCTGAAGAACTAAACATCCACAAATTAAATTCGGGGAGGCCATCACAACTCCATTTCAGCAGCTCCAAATGGCTTATGGTCATCGTCACTATCCTCTATTGCATTCTCATTATCAGTAAGAGTCTGACCAGTTGTGACGCTTCTCAAACCATCTGTTCCTTGCATAGATGATGCTTGATTATAATCATCGTCATCATCCTCGAAGTCGACGTCAAAGAAGTCATCAGTGGAACCTGTGACTCTACTGAAGAGAGTCTTAGCTTCAGAAACGATTCCATCATATGAAATTTCAGAGGAAGGCATGTTGGAAAAAACTATATCTTCAGAGTCGGGTAAAACTGCCAAAGAAACGTTGTTTGACTCTTTAGGTGATATTGAATTGGACAAGTCAGGTTTGATGTAGCTCGATTGAACGTAACCTAATTTGCAGACAATTTCCAAAGTTTCTCTTGGTACAAAAGTTTGTAATGATTTACCAAGCTTGAACGAGTTTGCAACAATTGGTGTACCCTCAGACCCTTCGACAAAATCTTGCTCGTCGAGAACCTCGTCTATATCAGATGATGACTCTCGCAAAATGGAATATTCCATTTTTTTGAAGGCAGCCTCTAAATCTTGCTTGGCTTTAACAAGGTCCTGTTCAGTCGTATGGGAAAACCAAATGGATTGACCTTTGGGACAAACACCCGAATCCCCATTTTGAATAATAACTTGCACGCTTTGCGCATTATCCGTAGGTAAAGAGTGTGGTGGTAACACGACTATTGCCGAAGATTCTTGCTCAGCAATCCATTCTCTACAGTCATTTCTAACGATAGTGACTAACCTTGTGGTATAGTAGAGTTTCTTGTTGTCAACAACTTCGTTGTAGCCTGATTGCAAGAACTTTGGGGTTTGTGTAGGAGAAACAATGATCTTCTCATTGATCTTCACACAGCTACCATCATTAAACTTTGCAATCTTCAGTTGAGGGTCATAATCAACCAACGAAGTGTTTAATTTGTAAGTTGTACCAGCAACAGCAGCACTTCTGCAAAAACCCTGGGATATTTCACCTGCACCACCATACTTCAGAACCATCACCGGGAAGTTGCCATAGACGTCAAATGAAACTAAGAACCTTTTGATCCTGGCAAGTCCTTCTGGAGTCTTAGTGTTTTCCTTTGAGTTCAACCCAATTGAATAGATGAGCTCATTAACCTGAGGCTCGTCCAAATGATATTTCGTGGATAGAAACTCTCTTATTGGCACTTTGGCGTTGTCAATCAAAATCTTCTTTTTCTCTGGATCGTTGTTGTCCTGTAAGACAAATTTGAGAAACTTCATAAGATATCTTTTAGTTACCAATGAAAGAGACTGATCCGTGAAGATGTGTTCCTTTGTAGTGTTGGATATTTTTTTGGTGAATTTGTCATTTTCGAAGACATGGAAATTACTCACACTTTGGAACTCTAGGTATTTGTATACCCTAGACTTGATGAGTAAGGACAAGAGATCTGAGCGAGCAAACATGATCTTGGGACTCAAATCAATACCATAATCTTTGCTGTTGAACTTGTTCGTGGACTTTCCTCCCGGTATATAGATCTGTGCATCTTGGAAGTGTTTGATCAGCCCCAGATTCACATCAACACACCATTTTTTTAATTGCTCGATCGTGAGAGTTGACGTCAGATCTCCATAATAGCCTTTGTTGTCGATGTGAAGCGTCTCCACACCCTGCCACGATAAGGCTGCGGCCAACACGCTCTCAGTGAGACCTGTGCCCATGATAAGCACGTCGCAGTGGTCGAGCTTCAAACTGTGCTCTTGCGGCTTCTCCAATCCAGCCAAGTGTGGAATCACGGGTGGAGTGTACGACACACTTGGCCTCCGTTCGGCCATGGACTCACGTCTCTCGGTTCTATGAAACCCTGCCATGTGTTGTATCTCTCAATCAGCTTCTTGACTGCCAACAACGACTTTTCTTTGCTTTGATAAAGCTCTGTTCTGTTCTGGACCCGCAACACACTTTTCTGTGATGTTTGGTATCTCCCGCTTCGTTTATAGATCTTCTAGGCCCCAGAATCTTCAAGCACTCCAGATCGCCCTCGGTGCTGCTTACTGGTTGATGTTACTCCGTGAACGCGAAAAAACTGTGTCTCAAAGCTTTCGCTGTTTAAACTATGCTGCTCCGATGTCCGAACTGTCCGATAGCGATGCTTTCGACGGCGCTGATAGTTCCTTGCCTCAGAGTTGTTGTATTAGGAATACCCTATAAAATAATGCATTGGCGGAAATTCAATTATTTCGATATGGTTAAGTGCCTGACGCTGTGGTACAATCTACAGGATATCGGCATGGCCATGAAAATTTTTTACTATCCATATATAGCAATAATCCACACATAATAGCGCTTGAAATCACTTGCCAGTACCCTTAAGGGGCCTGCCTAAAATGTATAGCTCATAGTTCTCCGCCCGCAACTTTGGCGTTGTTCTCTCACAAACTTTTTTCAGTGGAACCAAAATGGTGTGTCATGGGCAAGAACGGGTTCGGTGACTCAGGATCAGATTGACTGAGATTAGACATTTATGGCTGCCGATATTGCGGCGTGGGGGCTTGACGGCCACTCCGGTCAGTAATACCGAGCACAACCGCGCGGATCTGCGGTGCCGTCGCCCCGCCCCCGCGTGGTGTAGCGACGGACTGTATATGGCGCTTATCTGCGGTGGCGCCATAAGCTTCGCGTCCACTAAATTCGTCGCTAGCGAGAGGGCGCTGTAGGAACGCTACCGCGGGCCCGGTAGTAGCGCTAACGGCTATTTGGTCTCTGCGAGCAAAAAACATGGGGCCACCAGGGTGTCAGCGCTGGTGCTAACGATTCTCTTTTGCTTTAACGGGAGACTCAGCGACACAGGAGTACGCCCGCTGTCTACAACAGCCGCTACAGGAACATCAGAGCGGGTCAGACATACAAGCGAGCGTGTAGCGGAAATGGCGAAACAAAGCAGCAAGATGTCGTTGTTGCTTGCCTGGCAGGTCAAGGACAAGCATTGTCTAGTGATCGGTGGCGGAGACGTTGCATTGAGTAGAATAGAGCACTTGTTACGAGCTGAGGCGAAAGTGACGGTTGTAACGGGATCCGGCCACGTTCACAGCCAAATCGAGGAGTTTGAGCGTAACGGGCAGCTCCATCGCCTAGAACGAAGAGACTATCGCACGAGCGATTTGACTATGTACGAGGGGCCACGGTTACTGTTGGAGCAATTGGACACCATCGTGCCCGCAGACTATGAAGAGATCACGCGGCAAGTATTCCATGAGACGTTTGCGGTGGTATGCTGTTGTATCGACGATTACGATCTCTCTACAAAAATCTATTACCAGAGCAAATATCTTCGTTTGCCAGTAAATATCGCCGACAAGCCCCCATTATGTGACTTTTACTTTGGCAGCATGTTCAACCAAGACAGCCTTCAGATCATGGTGTCGACCAATGGAATGTCGCCGAGACTACTGAAATTGATCAAAGACTCGATTGCCAAACAATTTAAAAACGTGGACTTGAACAGAGCTGTTGAAAACCTTGGGTTGATACGTACACGGCTACGCGAATCTGTGCTAGTGAATGACGACTTAAACAGTATCAATTCACGAATGGAGTGGATCAAAACACTAACAGACTTTTTCACCTTGAAAGAGTGGAGTCAGTTGGAGTTTGACGCCGGTTCCGCCGACAAAATAGTTGGATTTTACCCGCAATATCCACCTAGAGACTTCAACGAGTTCAGATCTACATTGCTCTAAATACATCAAACCTAGACGAACTGGTGGGGCACATTTGTGTATTATAGTACTTACAAATTAACATTCGTATCTAAATCTTGATGGAGATACTTCTTATCTCCTCCGCTGCCTATGTAGGCGCCTACCGTATGTCCGTCGCCTCGCAACTGGTATTGGTAGCTCATGAGCCCCTCCAAACCAACGGGTCCCCTCGCATGAATCTTATTAGTAGATATACCGACTTCTGTTCCAAAGCCGTATCTGAATCCATCAGCAAACCTCGTAGAGCAGTTCCAATAAACTCCTGCAGAATCTACACTCTTCAAGAACTTATCTGCGGTGGCCTTGTTTTCCGTCAAGATTAGATCGGTATGTTTGGAGGAGTGTATATTTATGTGGGAAATTGCCTCCTCCACTGATGGAACCAATTTCACGGAAATGTCCAACGAGAGATACTCTTTGTCGAATGAGTCGCTCTGAGCATCCTTGACGTACGCAGGATCAATGTTATCAATTAATGCTTTGATTTCAGGTGTTACGTGGACCGTGACTTTGGCATCTACCAAACCTTGAATCACGTCAACGATTTGACTTCTCTCGATCTGCTCATTGATCAATAACTGTTCAGCAGCGTTGCACCCAGCAGGATAGTTAATCTTTGACTCCACGAGCACTTTCTTAGACTTCTCGATGTCGAACTCCTTGTCAAGGTAAATAGAACATATACCGTCAGCATGTCCCATGACTGGAATTTTGGTGTTGGCTTTGATGTTACGTACCAACTCATTAGATCCCCTTGGAATTACCAAGTCGATGTATTTGTCTTGCAGAAGTAAATCTCCTACCTCCTTCCTGGACTCTATTAGTTGAACAGAGTTGTCGGGAACGTCAGTTTCTTCGTTCAATATTTTGTTGATCACGTCACTCATAGCCTTGAATGTCTGGTAGGATTCCTTGCCACCTTTCAAGATAGCAGCATTTCCAGATTTGAGTGCCAAGGCAGTGATGTTCGCAATCACTTCGGGTCTCGACTCGAAGATGATCAAAAGAACTCCGATCGGGGCCGTGACCCTGTATAAGTTCAAACCTTCATCCAACTTTTTGGCAAGAGTACATTTCCCCACTGGATCTGGCAACGATGCGACGTCCAAGATACCTTGGAGCATGCCGTCGTACTTCCCGCTGTTCGACAAGTCAAGCCTCTTAATCAATGAAGACGGTA
Organism: Priceomyces haplophilus; assembly: GCA_001599895.1. Classification (NCBI taxonomy): domain Eukaryota; kingdom Fungi; phylum Ascomycota; class Pichiomycetes; order Serinales; family Debaryomycetaceae; genus Priceomyces; species Priceomyces haplophilus. The sequence goes on along the minus strand of BCIF01000008.1, from coordinate 338,569 downwards.
ATCCTTGCTTGGCGGCATTTTCCATGTCAACCGCGTTGGCTTTCAATATGCTTTCCTTATTTTTCTTCAATCCATCGTGCACTTTTGTCAAAGCTTCCGATCTTTGGGATCCACTTAGCGATTTCAAGCATGAGAAGGCAGTACTTGCGTTTCTTGCTATTTGCTCGGCCATTACTCGAATTCAATCTCTTGTGATAGTCAAAATAAATATTGTCCACCTTCTCTCCATGTTTTACGATGGTTAGTCATGAGGCCAAATTTTTCAGCTTCCGGCATATAATCATAGCTGATCAAAACACATGTCCTTGATGATTTGTTTTCAATGATGGACTCTGTCAACCTACAATATTGTTGGAGAACGTAAGGCAAAACTGTACAAAGTCCGTCCAAAGGATCAATAGCCTACATAAGAGAGGTACCTAGCAACTTTCTTGTTCTGTGTTGTAAAGAGCAGATATTTCCACTCTAGAATGTCTTCTTACACGCCATATGGGACCAGCGAGCACCTGGGACCGGATAATCCATTCAACGATTCCCTGAACCTCATAGACCTCGACTTGGATGAAAGTAGTCACGATTTGAGATCTTCTGATAACTATCTGCAAGGGCACCCGGGTGCCGGTTTGAGAGGCAAAGGTAACCTGGATAACCCATTCAATGATCTGTTCATAATATCGGATGATGAGAATCAGGACGGCTACAGCGCTCTGCCCTTTGCAGACAGGGGCAGCAGTGCGCCGATGCATGTTGTGAGTAATCCAAGCAGTAAGCAGAAAACAGGTCTTTTGAAAGGATTGAAACAAAACAACGATTACATAGGCATGGAAAGCTCTCGTCATCTTGACGAGAGCACTTCGGGTGGGGGCACATCGGATTTTGATATTCGTAAGATATTTGGACGTTTCAAGTCAAAGTTCAACGGGTCGTCCGGACCTAAGACAAGCGTTGCATTAGACGGACCAAGGCATATTTACGTGATGGATCATGCATCGAACTCGAAATTTGGATTCTACGGGAATTACATCTCAACTACAAAGTACAATATTGCAACCTTCCTTCCGAAGTTTCTTTTCGAGCAGTTCAGCAAGTACGCTAACTTATTTTTTCTTTTCACGTCGATCATCCAACAGGTACCTAATGTGACACCAACCAACAGATACACCACTATAGGTACTTTGATCGTTGTTTTGTTGGTGTCTGCAATAAAAGAGATTTCGGAAGATTTCAAGAGAGCCAATGCAGATAACCAATTGAACAATACGAGGGTCCAGGTGATGGATGTAAGCTCAAACACATTCGTAATGAAGAAATGGATTGACGTTCAAGTGGGAGATATCGTAAGAGTCAACAATGAAGAGCCGTTTCCTGCGGATTTACTACTCATCAGCTCCTCTGAACCTGAGGGTCTTTGTTACATCGAGACTGCTAACCTTGATGGAGAGACTAATTTGAAAATCAAACAAGCAAAGTCAGAGACCACTTATCTAGTGAATCCTGGTGAAATTGTGAATGCTCTTTCCAAGTGTGAAATTTTGTCAGAACAACCAAACTCTTCGTTATACACCTATGAGGGTAATTTGAAGAATTTTGCTTCCTATGGAGATATCCCGTTCACGCCGGATCAATTGCTACTCAGGGGTGCGACGTTACGAAACACTCAGTGGATTTATGGTGCCGTTATATTCACCGGTCACGAAACAAAATTGATGCGTAACGCAACTGCTACCCCTATCAAAAGGACGGATGTGGAAAGAATCATTAATTTACAAATCATTGCATTATTCTCTATTCTTATAACATTGTCACTTGTTTCTTCGTTGGGAAATGTTATCAAGCTACACGTGGATAAAGACACTTTAGGGTATTTGAAGCTAGAGGGCACGAACAAGGCAAGATTATTCTTTCAGGATATTTTGACGTTTTGGATTTTGTTCTCGAATTTGGTTCCCATTTCATTATTTGTGACCGTTGAAATCATCAAGTATTATCAGGCTTATATGATTGGAAGCGATCTCGACATGTATCACGAGGAAACAGACACCCCTACTGGTGTCAGGACATCTTCTCTTGTTGAGGAATTGGGACAAATCGATTATATCTTTAGTGACAAAACGGGTACTTTGACCAGAAACGTCATGGAATTCAAGTCATGCTCGATAGGAGGAAGGTGCTACACCGAAGAGATACCAGAGGATGGACACCCTCAAATGATAGATGGCATAGAAATTGGGTATCATACCTTCCTCGAAATGACTGATGATTTGTTGGATACATCTCTGCAACAGTCCCCTATTATAAATGAGTTTTTCACATTATTAAGTACTTGTCACACCGTTATTCCAGAATTCAATGACAAAACAGGGGACATAAAGTATCAAGCTGCGTCACCCGATGAAGGTGCTTTGGTACAAGGTGCAGCTAACTTGGGATATAAATTTACAATTCGTAAACCTAAAGGTGTCACCATAGAAAATACCTACACGAATACTGTAAGTGAATACGAGTTATTGAATATCTGTGAATTCAATTCCACTAGAAAGAGAATGTCGGCAATTTTTAGGTGTCCAGATGGTTCTATCAGACTTTTCTGTAAAGGTGCAGACACTGTTATTTTAGAAAGATTATCCAAGGATGAGAACCAGCCGTTTGTCGATTCCACCTTACGTCATTTAGAAGATTTCGCTGCTGAAGGATTGAGAACTTTGTGTGTAGCATCTAAGATTGTTCAGGAAGAAGAATATAAACAATGGTCGCTTCTTCATTACGAGGCTTCTACTTCAATGGTGAATAGATCTGATAAATTAGATGAGGTGGCAGAGCTTATAGAAAATGACTTGTTTCTTTTGGGCGCAACGGCAATTGAAGATAAGTTACAGGATAATGTTCCCGAAACGATTAGCACACTCCAAGAAGCTGGCATCAGAATTTGGGTTCTTACTGGCGATCGACAGGAAACTGCAATCAATATCGGCATGTCATGTAAATTGTTGAGTGAGGACATGAATCTCTTAATTATCAACGAGGATACCAAGAGGGATACTGAATTAAACTTGAGGGAGAAGCTCAATGCTATTCGTGACCATCAGTTTGATGTTGATGATCGAACACTCGATTCATCATTAGCCTTGATCATTGATGGACACTCATTAACATTTGCATTAGAACCAGAGCTAGAAGACATGTTCGTTGAATTGGGCTCAAGGTGTAAAGCAGTGATATGCTGCCGTGTCTCACCGTTACAAAAGGCAATGGTTGTTAAGATGACCAAAAGAAAGAAGAAGGGCTCCCTTCTATTGGCAATTGGAGATGGAGCGAACGATGTTTCAATGATACAAGCAGCACATGTTGGTGTTGGTATTAGTGGAATGGAAGGAATGCAGGCAGCTAGAAGTGCTGATATATCTATTGGTCAGTTCAAATACTTAAAAAAGTTATTACTCGTTCATGGAGCTTGGTCATACCGTCGTCTTTCCAGTGCCATCTTGTACTCATTTTATAAAAACATGGCCTTATATATGACCCAGTTTTGGTTTGTTTTCGCAAACTGCTACTCAGGTCAGTCTATCATTGAATCATGGACTTTAACATTCTACAATGTTTTGTTTACTGTTTTTCCACCTTTTGTCTTAGGTGTTTTCGACCAATTTGTTAGCGCTAGGTTGTTGGATCGTTATCCTCAGTTGTATCAGTTGGGTCAACAGAGAAAGTTCTTCAATGTCACTATTTTCTGGGGATGGATCGTTAACGGTTTCTATCATTCAGCTGTTATATTCCTTTGTTCACTTTTCATTTATTACCATGGTGACCAATTGTCTTCGGGGCTAGTTGCAGATAATTGGTCTTGGGGTACAGCTGTCTTCACCACATGTACACTTACGGCATTAGGCAAGGCTGCTCTCGTGGTCAATTTGTGGACAAAATTCACAGTCATTGCAATCCCAGGATCGTTTTTGTTGTGGTTAGCTTGGTTCCCCGTATATTCTATCGTTGCCCCAAGCATCAATGTTTCCCGTGAGTATAGTGGAGTGCTAAGAGCAACTTACCCATCTTTAACGTTCTGGGCTATGGTATTCAGTGTTTCCATCTTGTGTCTTCTTCGTGACTTTGCATGGAAGTTTTTCAGAAGAATCTATAGTCCTGAGAGCTACCATTATGTCCAAGAAATCCAAAAATACAACATTCAAGATTACAGGCCTCGCGTTGAGCAATTCCAAAAGGCCATCAGAAAAGTGAGACAAGTTCAACGTATCAAGAAACAAAGAGGTTTTGCATTCTCTCAAGTCGATAATCAAGATCAAGAAAAGATTGTTAGATTGTATGACACAACTAAGAAGAGAGGTCAGTTCGGAGAACTAAGTGAAGGAATCTAAGCCGCTAACTGAGCTCCTGTTTTGAAGCATGCCGGAATAAATTATAGCATTGACGTATATACGTATGTAACTTATTATCTTATACGAATCGTGCACGACCCATGAATCAAAATAGTTTTTTTGTTAATTATGATGAAACTATCGACTAAATCATAGTTGGAAAAACATTATACAAGGGAGGAGATGAGTGAGCTGTCAACTGTTCTCTCTTCCAAATCCAATGAGAGTCAACCCTCGTCGACCGAACGGCCTAACTCGAAGGCACTTTCTAATAAGGAGCTAAAGGAATTGAAAAAGAAAGAGAAAGCAGCTAAAAGAGCAGCACAAAAAGAGAAACTCGGATTCACGCCAGAGCAACAGGCTCAGGTGGCAAACCAGAAGATGGAGAAGAAGAAAGGTCAACAGGCTACTAGCACGCAGTTGAAAAAAAAATTGAACGAAAGTTTAATAAAGGATAGCAGTGTCAAGGTGCCATCACTATTTGGTCACTTAGAGACCAGAGAACAACGTAATGCATCCTCGCCATCCATATACCACATTGTGCATCCAGCTGTTTTGTCATTGACTATAAAGTACTCCACTTACAAAATTGTTGGCTCTATTGCTAGACTTCGGAATATGCTAGAAGTTTTCAAATTTGTTATCAAGGATTATAGTACTCCTGAACATATGACGCTCACAAGGCACTTGACTGGCCATCTATCAAATCAAATTGAATATTTGAAGACAGCTAGACCTTTGTCAGTTTCTATGGGTAATGCAATCAGGTGGTTAAAGCAGGAAATCTCACATATTTCCATAGATACAACTGAAGCACAGGCCAAAGAAATCTTATGTCAGAAAATAGATGACTTCATTAATGAAAAGATTGATCTTTCTGGGCAAGTCATCGTCGAGTCTGCTTCTAAGCATATAACTAACGGCTCAACGATCTTGACTTTTGGTCATTCAGATGTACTAGAGAACCTTTTCAAATTTTGTGCCACCAAACAAGGCAAAAAATTCACGTTGATTGTTGTTGATTCAAGGCCCCTTTTCGAAGGCAAAAAGCTATTGAAAAACTTGGTGAATTGCACTCTTTTCCCAGATGATGCTGAAGACAACACTCGACCGGTTCCTATAACCAAGACTCATATAAAAGCACATTACGTGTTGATAAATTCACTCTCTTCAACTCTTCTTGAAGATGTTGATTGTGTTTTTGTGGGAGCTCATGCGATGTTATCAAACGGTCGTCTTTATTCTAGAGTTGGAACCGGTTTGATAGCAATGATGTGTAACACTAGAAACATTCCAGTTTTGACTTGTTGTGAGTCTGTGAAATTCTCGGACAAGGTACAACTTGATTCAGTTACCACAAATGAGCTAGCAGATGCAGAGGATTTGCTTCAACAAATAAACTCAAAGAGGCCGCCGCAAAAGAGAGCTTTCGCTACAGAACAATTTCTCAAACAGTTCGAAGATTCCAAAAAGAAAGAACTGGACAATAAAAACAAACAGAAAAAGGACCTTACAGTTGAAGCTCCGAAAGCGGATGTAGATCTTTTGAAAGACTGGAAGCTGATACCAAACTTGAGCATTTTGAATATCATGTATGATCTTACACCGCCAGAATATATCAACAAAGTCGTCACTGAGCTTGGTGCTTTACCTCCTTCATCTGTGCCTGTGATCTTGAGAGAATATAAAAACTCATGATGTACGTAAGTTTATAGAATCGTTATAATATTGGCATTGTAATTGTCATTGACATACTTAAGGAGATAGATTCCGTTATTGAACTTGGGCCAGTTAGCACGTGATCTTTTTGTTCTAAAATCGTAATGCATGATTTAGTATCATTTGCCACTTTGCCCGTACCTCAAGTTGAACGTTTTTATCTCAAAGGTTGAAAGAAGTGTTGTGGCTCAGGAAAGCTCAATTGACCGAGTGACTAACAAAAATTTCAAGAATGGCCGAAGCAGACTTGACTTTGATCAACAAGGTTGAGCTTCGAATCGCATTAGCAGCCGATGATAAGCAGTTTGAAAGATCATTGAACCTATATTTGGCTCCCATATTGTTGAAATTGGCCAGTCCACATGCAATTGTGAAGAATGCAGTGATTAAAGTCTTAGAAGACTTGTCTCCTAGAATAAGTGCTGCAAGGGAAATAAAGTTGCCAGTCAATGCTTTGCTTGATCAAGCAAAATATCCAAAGGTCCCAGAGAATAGTGATTCCCTGATGGTTCGCATTTACTCATTAATATTTCTATCCAAAGGTATCAATAGACTTAATGATGATGAGAGAAACCTTCTTGTACCGAAAGTTGTTGAGAATATAAGTAAATTTTCTACAAATGTATCAGCTCGACTATTCAGTATATTATGTACGCTTTTGAAGTCTTGGAGAGTTCCTATAATCAAGGAAGAGATGGCTAGCACTCTTGGATTTGACAAGAATCCAGATGACGAAAAGGATTTATGTAAGTACTTCACAAAATTTTTGATGTTACAGCCAGTCTCTCCAGAACAACCGATTCAATTACCTGGATTGAGCGTTAAAGAAACGTCTTTTTTCACAAAAGATGCTGGAGTTTTATTTTCATCTCAACACGAAATCCATGAAATCAAGCTTAAAATTCTTGATTTCCTAAAAGCTGGATTTTCAGATTCCTCATTGGCAATTCCTGTTTTGGTAGCTTCAGTAGATGGCTCCTCTTCAATCAAGGACCCTTCTGAGATATGGTTCCGTAAATTAAAAATAGATGTGGAGGATAGTACTTTTGTACACGGTCTTATTGACTTGTTTCTTGGAGTTGATGGGGCTGCCCCAGTAAAGTCTACCTTACAAGAAAAAATATTACTGATTTTGACTAAAAGCAAAACTGCATCGAAAACTTCAAGAGCAACGGAAATTATAGATCTAGGATTGGAATCTGAATATACCAGGCTTCAGCAAACAAGTGTTCAATTTATAAAATGGGTCAATCAAAACAATGATGGTATTGATGGTATCGAAAAGTCATCACTCGAGAGCTACAATAAGAATATTTTGAGTAAGTTGAAGGAGTCAATCATGAACGACGGTTGGCCGAAACTAAACTCTTCTTCAAGATCATTTGTTTCATCTTCAAATCCAAGACTGCTTCAATATGAAGCGTTTGGCAATGTTCTCAGGTCCAATCCTGGCTTATTTGTCGATGATTTCTCACATCTTGAGTTCTTGTTTCACTCCCTCGAAGGTGAAAATCCAGATTTGAGATCCACCCTTCAATCGACCCTATCTAGCTTGGTTGTTCATTTACCCAGCTTGTCATACGAATCAAAACGTAAATTGAAAGAGTTGGCTAAAGGATATTTATCGAAAAACGCTGAAGAAATGGATCAAAACTTACAAGCATGTAGATACGTGACATTAAAGTATATTAATGCTTCATTCTCTTTCAATGATCCTGAAGCAAGATATTTATGTATATTGGGCACTGAAAAAAACAACAGGCCAGATACGATTGATGAAGCACAGAAAGGTTTAGATCCATATTGGTTCAATATTCTTCAGTCTTCTAATACACTTGAGTTCAAAACTACTTCTGAGTTGTTGGGAGAAAACTCAAAAGTTCAGTTTCCTCCCTTCAGGGACATGGTCAAGACGTTGTATGTGGAAATCACAAACGAGGATAGGAAAGAATCTTTTTTCAAAGTCTTAGGAAGGGCCATAAAGTTTACTTTACAGACTTTGGTGATGCATGCTGTGCTGAACAGAGAAACTGTTATTTACCCTGATGCGGACTGGTGTATTCGATTAGATAAGGCATTAGAGGTAGATTCAACTGTGATTGAGTTATTAACTCATCAAATTCTGGTAGAAGGCCAAGATAGTTTTCACATCAACATGTCTGAAAAAAATACATATCTGGCATTTTTGACGTTGGTTTTTGATGCTTTTGTCGGTCAGTTTGAAAGGGGTGGCCCTATCAATACGGATACCACTTATGGTACGATCTTTCTTAGATTACTTTCGCTCTCTCCATCTGATGCCGTTGGTGACTTGAGTATCCATGTGGAGAAGCTATTCGAATGCTTAACTGGGAAAGTTCCCGATGATCACTCTTTGAGCCAAATCAGCAAATCTATTGGAATATTGGCAAGCCATCCCAGACACACGGACACTGACATTATCAATCTCTTAGATCGACTTAACCCCGATTTATCTAACTTTAGTTCAGTGAAAGGAAAAATTTTATCAACGGCTTATCTTCTATCACGACTTGCTTTGAGAAGACGTGAGAACTTGATACTGGAAATTTTTGTTACAAATTTTAATGAATTATTATTAAAGGCATATACTGATTCAAGTCTCACAGGTATAGTATTGGAAGGGTTTTCACAGATTTCTGCATTTGGATTGTTAGGCCCTGTTATAAACAGTAACTTTAATAGCTCCATTTTGGAAGTTGTCGAAGCCATAAAGCCTAAGGTGAAGAAATGTGATGAAAAGTCTACGCTAGCTCTTTCCAATCTTTACTTGGGGTTGACCCCAGAGAATAAGGAGACATATTTTGAGGAATTCAAAAAGATGATATATGAAACGCATGCATCCAAGCAGGTGGAGTACACGTTTTCAAGTGGTGAAGCTCTTCTGATTCTTGCAGCGGGTTGGGACTCAAATCTTTTGAAAAGACAAATGGATATATCAGGCCTAGAAATTCAGCTTATACCTTCAGACTTGAGCAAAGTTACTTTAATTTTGGAGATGGTATTGGAAGCATCCAGAAACACAAAGCCCTCATTGAATAAATCAGCATGTATATGGTTGCTATCATTAGTTCAATATTGTGGCCATTTGCAGCCTATTAAGGATAAAGCGTCCCATATCCACTTGACTTTCATGAGGTTTCTTGCGCATAATGACGAGCTAGTTCAGGAGTCAGCTTCCCGGGGACTAAGTCTTGTATATGAAATGGGTGACAGGGATCTTAAAGATACTTTAGTGCACAATTTGTTGACGTCATTTACTGACTCTAATTCGGCTAGTTCTGTTTTAGCCGGCTCAGTGGATGAGGAGACTCAGCTTTTTGACCCTAATGTTCTCAAAACAAATGATGGGTCAGTGTCAACGTACAAAGACGTTTTGAGTTTAGCATCTGATGTTGGCGATCCTAGTTTGGTATACAAGTTCATGTCTTTAGCTAAGTCATCAGCACTTTGGACATCCAGAAAAGGTATGGCATTTGGTTTAGGTTCAATTTTGTCCAAGTCATCATTAGATGATATTTTGACGAAGAATGAAAAACTTTCTAAGAGGCTTATTCCCAAGTTGTACCGATATCGATTTGACCCATATCTGTCAGTTTCTTCTTCGATGAATCAAATTTGGCTTACGCTAGTCAGAAATACCTCCGAGACCATTAAAGAATATTTTGATCTTATTTTGCAGGAACTAGTACAAGGTATTGGAAATAGGGAATGGAGAGTAAGGCAGGCCAGTACTGTTGCGCTTGCTGACCTTATACAAGTTGTTCCTTTTGATGAAAAAAATTACGAGTTGCAACTGATCTGGAATATGTGTTTCCGAGCTATGGATGACATCAAAGATAGTGTTAGAAAAGAAGGAGACAAATTAGCGAAAGTATTGGCTACAAACGTCCTTAGAATTATCAATGCTAAAGATGGTACTGAATCTTCGAAAGAGCATTCTAGTGCTTTATTAAAAGAACTTATACCTTTTCTTTTAGGTAGTAAAGGATTACAAAGTGATTCTGAAGATGTTCGGAACTTTGCCTTGGATACTATTTTAAAAGTTAGTAAAGTCAAACTGTCGGTTGTCAAGCCGTTCATTCCTGAGTTGATCGAAAACTTTGTTGGCTTAATGTCAAGTTTGGAACCGGAGGTCATTAACTACTTAGTGTTAAATGCTGACAAATATAATATGGAGAGCAATGATATTGATGCAAAACGTTTACAAAGTTTGGGGGCTTCTCCAATAATGGATGCCATTGATAAGCTTTTAGAATTGATAGACTCCGACATAGTTGATGATTTCATTTCAAGGCTATCTCTCAGTATAAAAAAATCAGTCGGTCTTCCTTCCAAAGCGTGCGGCTCTAGAGTTTTAGTTAGTTTGGTTACCAAACACTCTCACTTGGTTCAAAACTATGGAGATAAACTTCTTAAACTATGTGTTCTGCAGTTCAATGACAGAAACGACGCTATATCCTCCTCTTATGCCCTGGCAGCCGGATATATGTGTCGGATTGCATCGTTAAAAGCTATTTCCAGTTTAGCTTCTGAGGTGGACAAGTTATACTTTGAAAGCGAGATAGAAAGAGGCAGGATTATAGCTTCAATTGTCGGTGAGAACGTTTCACGCCATAGCGGTAGTAGGTTCATGACAATTGCGGTTTCATTTTTGCCATTAGCGTTTATTGGTAAAAATGATAATAACAAAATAGTTAAGTCCAACTTTGGAAGAGCATGGGACGAAAATACAAGTGGAAACGATAGTGCAATCAGGTTATACCTCAAAGAAATTTTAAGTTATTTTGAACGATACTTAACATCTTCTAAATTTGAAATAAGACAAATTTTGGGAAGATCTGCATCTACCTTAAGTAATCTGATCACCAATTTCGAATTGCTTTCGAGTGATACTATTGTAAAGTTATTAACTTTATTGGTGGAATCCTCAAAAGGGAAATCTTGGGCTGGTAAAGAACTTGTATTAGAATCATTAGTTTCTATTGCTCTGAGATCAGCCCAAATTTTAGCTCGAGAACCTCAGCTTTTGGATAACATAAAGAAGGTTGTTGAAACCGAGGCCAAGAGGAGAAACAGGGCCTATCAAAAGTATTCAATCAAGCTTTTGGGTACTTTCATTAATTCATACCCCAGCCCCGAATTAATTGATACTTACTTCGAAATAATGACAGATATTCTAAGTGATTCATATTTCGATGATGATTCAGATGACGATGACATGGAAGTTGATTCAGTCAAAGAATCATCTTCCAAAAACCAGGTTCGGTTAGAGGAGGAGAGATTAGGTTTTCTAGCTAACTTGGTGGAAAGTTTCCCCATAATTGAGGATAAAGGCCTGAAATCTTTCAGTCATCAGTTACTAACATTGGCCTTGGAAAAATCGTTAGAGTTATTTGAATCGACCAAGATCGAAATATCTTGGAGATCAAAAATCCGTGAAAGTGATCTTTTTGTCAAATTAATAGGAAAGTTAGAGCAGACACAAGTATCATACATTACTGAAAAAGAAGCTGACCTTTTCTTCAAAAATTGGGACAAGTTGAAGACGCTTTGCCTCAATCTTTTAGAGATCGAAAACGTGAAAATCAGCTTTATAAGATTCTCCCAAGCTTTAATCAAATTGTTTGGGAGCATGAATTTTGAAAGACAAGTGATAATAATCAAAAATAGTCTCCAAGACTTCAGCTCGATTGAAAACTCAAACGTGGTTATTACAGAAGTTAAAAAAGTTCTACATTAATTCATTTCTTTAGACTAGTATATCATTTCATTGTTGACTATATGTCGCCCTATACATAATCTGATTTGTAGTAGCAAGTAAGATCTAGTTACCACCTCTTAACCTCAAAACCAAATGTAAAGTGGATTCCTTTTGAATATTGTAGTCCGACAATGTTCTACCGTCTTCCAATTGTTTACCAGCGAAAATCAACCTTTGCTGGTCTGGTGGAATACCTTCCTTATCTTGGATCTTACTCTTGACATTGTCAATAGTGTCAGAGGACTCAACTTCCAAAGTAATAGTTTTTCCAGTCAAAGTCTTGACGAAGATTTGCATACCACCTCTCAATCTCAAAACCAAATGTAAAGTGGATTCCTTTTGAATGTTGTAGTCGGACAAGGTTCTTCCGTCTTCCAATTGTTTACCGGCAAAGATTAATCTTTGTTGGTCTGGTGGGATACCTTCCTTATCTTGGATCTTACTCTTGACGTTGTCGATAGTATCAGAAGACTCAACTTCCAAAGTGATTGTTTTTCCGGTCAAAGTCTTGACGAAAATTTGCATACCACCTCTCAATCTCAAAACCAAATGTAAAGTAGATTCCTTTTGAATGTTGTAGTCTGATAATGTTCTGCCGTCTTCTAATTGTTTACCAGCGAAAATCAATCTTTGTTGGTCTGGTGGGATACCTTCCTTATCTTGGATCTTACTCTTGACGTTGTCAATAGTGTCAGAGGACTCAACTTCCAAAGTGATTGTTTTTCCAGTCAAAGTCTTGACGAAGATTTGCATACCACCTCTCAATCTCAAAACCAAATGTAAAGTGGATTCCTTTTGAATGTTGTAGTCAGATAATGTTCTGCCGTCTTCTAATTGTTTACCGGCGAAAATTAATCTTTGTTGGTCTGGTGGGATACCTTCCTTATCTTGAATTTTACTCTTGACGTTGTCGATTGTGTCGGAAGACTCGACCTCTAAGGTAATGGTCTTACCAGTCAAAGTCTTGACGAAGATTTGCATACCACCTCTCAATCTCAAGACTAAATGTAAAGTAGATTCCTTTTGGATGTTGTAGTCGGACAAGGTTCTTCCGTCTTCCAATTGTTTACCAGCGAAAATCAATCTTTGCTGGTCTGGAGGAATACCTTCCTTATCTTGGATCTTACTCTTGACGTTGTCGATGGTGTCAGAGGATTCGACCTCCAAGGTAATAGTCTTACCTGTTAAAGTCTTAACGAAGATTTGCATTGTGCTCAGTTATATGTTTTAATGTTAAAGTAACTATGTTTAGTATACTAAGTAAATTTATTATGCTCAACAGTTAGGTGGCAATTCATCCCTTATATACTAAGGGCAACACCTGACCCCTATCGCAGCCTCGCACTGCATTTGTCCATTTTTGGAAGTCTACACAAAAAAAGAAACTCTGGCTGCGTTCGAGTGTTTGAGATAATCTTTGCGCACCTAGAAAAGGCTGACTTATACTGCTAACAGAAATATGCTATAAAATCGACGCCCACAAAGAAGCAACATACAAACACGCTATTGATATACGAGACTCACCACATCCTCGAGTTGTGCCTTAGAAACCATCCGAGGAATTCATGTGGATTACAGGCCTCCGTGAGTACGATTTATTGTAACTTGTTAAACCGTGAGTTGGACAGTATGCAGGATCCGGTGAGTTCCTTGAACCGAACCGAGTAGAATCACTGAGAAAAAAAAAGAAATAAGTGTGTCACTCTTGTATATGCTGAGAAACTATGACAGGCATTATTATGCGCAAAATGCCGGATCACTCACGGCTGTGAAATGACTCGGATGAGGTATCTCACAAATAAGCGAAGATCTCTCGCAAGCAGCCTAGATGGTCTCCGGGTTGGTTTCAATGTTTTGTAAATATCGGACTTAGTCAATCTAGCGTTCCGGCTAACTCAGTGCTCCTGCAAGCACGCAAGTACGGGATTGCTACAAGTACTATCATTGTAATCCAGTTCACAGGGGCTAGTGACCTTCAATTCTGACATTGGAGTGTAGTAGAGAAAGGCACAAACCGGTCTGAGCGTGTTTTTTTAATTATTGCCGTATATTAGAGTGAGATCATAAGCGATTGTATTAAATCATTAAATTAGGTGGGTGACTTGCAACTAGCTGGGTGGTTAGGCGGTATTAATGAATGGATTATTCGAGAACTGGAATGTACTGCTAGGAGTCAAGTCCACATTAGTTTCTTCCGTTAACGCAGCCAAATTAGGATAATTATGGCTCATTGTGCGAGGAAGATCGAAACTCTTAGTCTTCCTCTCAAGACTTATATTGTTGGCTCTATTGAAATTGGCCAGAGTCGACGACGCTGAGCGCTTCAAACCTGGGGTAGACATCTCGCCACGAAGCTTGTATATGTCTAGACGAAGCTGTTCGACTTGTTTGGGATTATCGCAATATCCCAAGATAGAGTGCACTCTTTCTGAAATCGGATGCCTATACTTGGGGTCGAACTGAGCGTACAGCAATGACTTTATCAAGGGCCTGGAGCTCCAGATCCATGGGATGAATTCCTCTGACCCGTTCTGCAACAAATACAACACTATCGTCAACGCCTTCAACACAGAGTACCCTTTGCAGTCTCGATTTGTAAGCTTCTTGGTTAAAACATGCTCTATAGTGGACAAATCCTTCGAGTTGAAGGAGAGAATCGATATCTCCATGAGATCCTGGTTGAATGGCCCTTGTGTGTGGCTATCCGTAGCTAGAGTCTGGTTAGTCATCAGAGATTCCCGTTCATTCAAAATACTCTCGGTACTTACCGTTTTTCATTTTGCAACTGATGGAGTTGGATCGAAACGTTTTGTAAAGATCTATCATGGTATCTCATAACTGATGTGAAACCTTCTCCAAATATTAAAAATATGGCTCTTTCCTGTTTTACTTGTATGCGGTACAGCAGCACAGTATAGCACAGTATCAAAGGTGCGTTTCTGCTTCCCTCTGGCACTCTTTCTCGTCAAATCACTCCTTGTCAGATGTACAGTAGAAGAAGATCGATAGCAAAAACCTGCAAACTGTTCTGGCTCCCTTGTTATACCTTATATAGAATTTTGTGATAACAATGCGTGCTTCCTGCAATGTCTAAACGAGCTGGGTACATAGAGCGCATTTACACTTTTACGCTTTTCTTAGTAATATCTTGCTATTAGCAAAGCGCGAGAGGGAATAGGGGTACGAAGAGAGATTTTAGGCGTGTAGCATTATGCAGTGTAGTCTACTCATCAGCATTTTTTTGCTTGCTGGTCTACCCGTTCGTTCCGATTTCACATGGCTTGACTCATGTCAAATTATTCGCATCGGCTCGGGCATAAACCTTACAGTGCTGAACTGCCAACATTACGACCGGGCATTGGCTAGAAGCGAAGAGGCACACAATACCCTTTGGGCTGGCGCAGTAGCTAAAGCTTACTGACGAATAGCGATTTCCACTGCAATAATGATAGGAGGCAGTTCTACGCTTGCGCTCTATGCTTAGGTGTCTCACTTTTCCGAAACCCCAAAACTACTACAAGGGAAGGATGTTGGGCCAATTTTGTAATACCTATTTGGTACTCGACCGTACTCGAGCCGATAATGCTATTCTCTGCTCTCCAATTCAGTTCCTGGATGTCGCTTCCCCCTCGTATTGTCTCACAAGTTCTCATTAGAGCACCTGGTTTCTTGTTGCTCCATTTCGGTTTCGGCCGGCATATACAGGTAAAATTTATGAGCCTAGGCCCAATGTCTGACTTCGATGTTTGAGCTCTCGCACCCTTCCTCGCGAGATGGCAGCGCGTCGGTTCGACTTTGGGATGCTACTAGACAACTGTGGTGAACGGCTAGTTCACTACGTTGCTAGAGCAAGCGTCACTCCGTGGAAAACCGTGGAGGATGACACTGCTTGAAGGGGAACATTGTGGGAATCTGCGCATCTTATTGGAG
This sequence comes from Priceomyces haplophilus, assembly GCA_001599895.1. Lineage (NCBI taxonomy): Eukaryota > Fungi > Ascomycota > Pichiomycetes > Serinales > Debaryomycetaceae > Priceomyces > Priceomyces haplophilus. The sequence continues at coordinate 322,768 of BCIF01000008.1, read as the reverse complement.
GCTAGAGAGGGTGGCTTATATCGCCACCCTCTCACGTACCCTGTAAACGGAAAGCTGCTCTAAATGTAGTGTGACTGCAATTATTTATATCCGCATCTGCTAATATGTAGTGTGAGCAGAAATCAGAAATCAAAATCGGTTAGGATTGGTTGAACTCGAAGTGAAATTATATTTAGTGCTGTAAGCAACGCTGAAAAAAGCATACTTGCTGTTGTTCTTACTACTGGGCTACTTGTTCTTGTAAGACCAGCAACCACTAAGAAATAGGGAGGCAAAAACTGAACTGTTCTAAGAACAATTTGGCCTGGTGTTGAGTTTCAGAAATCCAAGAAGAAGTCAAAGACAAAGGAAAAAGAATACAGGCGGTAACTCTCTGTGGATTTGTCTATAAACAATATTCTAGCCCATATATTGGTAGTTGGATACCCTTGCCCTATATTTGCGAGTACAATAAAATTTTATGGATGTCGGAAGAACCCGATAAGAGTTCACCTGAACAACCTGCCCTTCTGTCTAAATCATCACGATCTACTAGCTCAACGTCGAGCCAAGGTACCCACTCCCCGGATGATGAAAAACCTTCTTTTGTCTATGATCTTGACTTGTTCAACTTGTGTAAACATTATATGGACACAAAGAACCATCATGGATTGGCTTTGATCGCGAGGCAAAAGGGTCTTCCACCGTTCTTAAGGTTCAAGATATGGCCCATACTATTGAAATATCATCCCTTTGTCATTAACCCTTTTATCCAACCAGACTCGGAAGCCATTTCCCTGAAAGAGAGTGAATCTGGTAGTGTGTCTGATTCGTCGAGTTCTTCGAATTCCACTGTGGAAGAAGAAGTAATACGATCCAAAATAAAGAAAGATTTGGGTAAATACATGCAACGAGTCAAACATTCCTCCACATTTGAATTGTCCGAGACCGAATTCAAGATATTTGATACCTTATCAAACTCGATTTTGAAATTTACCCTAAAATGGAGTCAAATCATAAAGTATAATGAAGCACTAACTTGGATAGCATTAAATTTAGCCGAGTGGTTTCCTCCTATTGAAAATACACCCTGGATTTTGACGGGAAGAGATAATGTGAATAACAACTCATTCATAAAGAATATATTTGATGATTATTCTAACTATATCGACACTTTACCTGGGTTGAACGATTATTTGCAAGAGTTGGTAAAAGATTCAAAAGTTGTGAAAATGTCATTTCATGATGTGTATGAACGATTGGTTTTAGTGATTTTGCATTCGCCGGAAGAAAGGAATAAGAATTCACAAGGTTCGAAAAATAAAATTGACAAGACTATTTTACCTATAAGTGGAGGCACGATTGAAGAAAGAGTATCCTTTTTTATTTACTGCTTGCGTCAGTTGTTACCAGAGATATCCAAGCTATTTCACGAGGAACAAATCTTGAACAAGTTTGGCAATAATGATGATGAATGGGTAATTTGGTGGCTAAAATTTTGTGGTGCAAAAGTTTGGTCAAAAGTAGATAGAGGACGAATTTGGGATTTACTATTGGGATGGAGGTTGAAAAACCCAAAAAAGTTCATGAAATATTACAACGAAAAGTTGGACATCAGTAAAGATTTGCTAGATAGGCTCGGCCCTGATATATTTTGGTCAGTTGGTAACGAAGATCTGGAAAGATCTATAACTCTCGATGAGAGATCAAGTTCTTTCAGAGACTTGATCAATGGGTTATCTGACCTAGAAACAGGACACTCAAATGGTACTAGAGGATCACCCCAACAACTTTTGAGAAAGGGGACTTCTATCAGTGGCTATGATTCCATTCCTTTCGCTAAATTAGACCCTCAAATAGAGTTGATTTTCGTTTCACTAGCGTTATTGAGGTCGAAAGCAAATACTTTGGTTGAGTTGGACCAGCATGAAATTAGACAATATTTGTCCAGGCTACCATCGAATTTACATAAATACAAACAAAAACAAATGCACAAGGATTCATCTTCTAGTGTTTTGATATCGAACGATTCAATCTATAACCATAAGGTTGATTTCATGGATAACATAATCAACGAGGCTGGTGAACTATGGAGAAAGTACTTGTGGCAAGAAATCCAAGATTCATAGAGTATATAGAGTTTCATAGAAATCTTAATGAGTTTTTCCTAGCTCAAATCATTTTGATTTTGCTAAATCTCTTAGTTTGACATTCTAGGAGTGGATATAATATTTGATGTAGGGAAATTTTCACCAGATGAGATGCCCTGAATAAAACGCTTGAATTAAGAATCTTATACATAAGAAATGAGTGGTGAAGAGCTGATGGACGAAGTGCCTTCTCTGGAGGTAGTCTCCAAGAGAGAAAAAAGAGAGAAAAAGGAGAGAAGAAAAGAAAAGAAAAACAAGAAGACATCTGATGACAAGAAGAACGAAACGCAGGAAGATTTACAAGAAATATCCATTGATTTGAATGCCGAAGTTCCATTATCCAAAAAGGAACAGAGGTTGCTTAAGAAGGGTAAACTTAACAAATCCAAGGTAGCTGAAGAAAATTCCTCGGAATCAGAGAAGCCAAAAAAATCAGAGCATGGTGTTTGGATTGGAAATTTGGCTTATGATACTACCAAGGAAGATCTCACCAAGTTTGTCGTCGCTAAGACAGCCTCTTATAAGCTGCTTGACGAAAGCGAACTGGATCTGGATTTGATCAAAATCAATGAGTCTGACATTACAAGAGTCAATATACCAAGGAAAGAGAAAAAGATCAAAGGTTTCGCATATATGGATTTTGTTGGTCCTAGACACGTTATAGCGGCAATCTCTTTAAGCGAGACACAGTTAGGTGGTCGAAACTTACTCATAAAAGATGCAAACTCCTTTGAGGGTAGACCGAAAAAGGAGGATGTTTCTCTTTCCAAGAATCCTCCTTCAAGAATCCTTTTCGTGGGTAATTTATCTTTTGATACAACGGAACAGCTTCTAGAAGAGCATTTCAGACATTGTGGTAACATTGTGAAGATAAGGATGGCAACCTTTGAAGACTCTGGTAAGTGCAAGGGGTTTGCATTTATCGACTTCACAGATGAGCTGGGACCAACTACTGCGTTGAAATCCAAATTGGCAAAACATATGATCAACCGGCCTTTGAGACTAGAGTATGGTGAGGATAGATCAAAGAGAGTGGTCGCAAAGAGGAGAAATTTCGAAGAGGGTGTCAACTCAAACGATGCTCCCGAGTCTTTTACGCCCGAGATAAGCAACGTGGAAACTACTACTCCGACAAGAACAAAAGCTCCTATCAAAAGAAAATTCGAAGATGATGGAAACAGCTCTAAACGTATCAAATCTTCCGTGGCTTTAGCTTCTGCTCAAAGAGCGAGTGCTGCTACTTTACCATCTACCGGAAAGAAGATCAAATTTGATTGATCCCACTCGGATTAATAGTATTCAAAATAATGCATAACATTGATTATATTGCAAAATATAAGTAATTGAAACAGGTGTATAGTAATATAAAAGGATAAAAGACAAACAAAAAGAGAAGTGACCATTTCGCTAAGGTCAGATTGAGATGAGTGGTTCAACATACCAAAGCAAATCAATTGCACATTCACATAATAAATATGATAACTGTGAATCAAATCCCAGCTACAATCTACTCCCTTCTGGTGGATAACTTTTTGAATTCTTCAGAAGACACCTCTAAGTAATCGGGATTGCCTCTGTTGGCTTCAAATTCAGAGTCCGAAATCTCCTCGTAAACTGAATAGGTCTCATATTCTGATTCCTGCTCCAAATTACTTTTGGAAGCAGTTACTCCATCTGGTTGTTTAGAAATATTCACTGTACCGGTGGGCTTTTTGAAGGTTTCAGCTTTAGTATCTGACTCGGGTTTTTTGATAGCTTTGTCGTTGTTGCTTTTCGCTCTGTTGGACGATTTAGATGTCCTTGAATCACTCCGGCCAAGTTTCCGAGAAAACTTCAGCAATAAGCTGTTTGATCTCTTCTCAGTAGGGGATGAAGCAGATTTAGTAGCCGAAGTAACGGCAGTTCCAACAGTAGCACCAACGCCTGCTCCACCGCCAATTATCGCTGCTGCCGTCCCTTTTGACGACTTCTGCTGCTCAGGCGCCTTTGGGGGTGCATCTGTTGATGCCACGCTTTTAGAGATGGCTCGTGTGTCATCTTTAGACAAGTCATTGCTACTCTCTAAAAAAGAGTCCCCACCTTTGTTATAAAAGATTTGACGTTCAAGATTAAGCTGTCTGGAAATTTTAGCTGCTTCTAATTCTCTTTCTTCAATAAGCCTCTGGACATCATCTAACTTACTTTCGTTGGCAACTTCGCTCGCGAGTCTAGCCTTCTCTTCCCTTAATTGTTTGATTTTCTTTAAGTTTTCGATTTCTTCCAACAATCTAGTTTTTTCTGACTCTTCGAATTCCAACCTTTCCTGGAATGCTTTGACTCTGGCTGCGTGCTCCGCTTCAAGTTTCTTGATCTCTTCCTCCTTGGATTGAGCTAATTTGGCGGCTTCCTCTTGTTCGGACTTCAAAAGACCTTCCTTTTCTGCCTTGAGTTGCTCGATATCGAGAAGTAACTGGTTTCTTTCTTTCTCTTCATTCTCCAAGCGCTCCTTGTGAATGCGCTCTCTCTCTTCTTTCAAATCAGTAATATCATTGCCAAAGCCTGCACCTTTGATCTCGAAAGGCTTTTCATCACCCTCCGAATAGGAGCCTATGGTTCTGAGCTTCTTGTCCTTTTCTTCAAGAGCTACTCTCTCTTCTTCGGCAGATTTTTCTTTGGCGATTCTTTCTTCTTCGGCAGCTTTCTCTTTGGCAACTCTTTCTTCTTCGGCAGCTTTCTCTTTGGCAATTCTTTCTTCTTCAGCCTTAGCTTCTGCTTCCTTCTTCAACCTTTCCTTTTCAAGTTGCTCTTCATATTCCCTCGTTTCAGCTGCATGTTTGGCTTCAAGTCTCTTACGTTCGTGCTCAGAAGCAACCTTTTTGGCCAATTCCTCCTTCTCGGCTTCCCATTCTTTATAGTGTTTCTTTGCTTGATCCAATTTCGACGAGCGCTCTTCCTTTGAATTCGATAAGGAGGTGAGTTTGGAAGTATACGCAGCTAAAGTTCCAGCTAAAGCTCCAACCTCCGCGGATAAAAGTGAGAATTTTTCATGTTTTTGAGAAAGTTCCTTCTTAGAGTTTTCAATTTTGTTATCCAACTCTTCTTTAGTGGATAAGTTACTAGCAATCAAACTCTTCTTCTCGGTGTGTTTAGCTTTTAAGTCTTCGAGCTCTTCAGTTTTCTCATTTAATTGAGTTGTCAAATCTTCGATTTGAGTGGAAAATTCGGAATTTGAATTGTCTAGTTCAGCTTTCTTTTCTTGTAGCTCTTCGATTTCTTGTGTGGTACTTTCTTGAGCAGCTTTTGCATCCTCTAAATCTTGTTTCTTGGTTGCTTCTAATTCCTCGTGATTTTTGATTAAATTTTCTTTGTCTGTAGTATGTTTTTCAATAGCTGCCTCTTCACGTTGAGCATATTCGGTGTTAGCAGTTTCAATCTCTTGCTTTGTGGTTTCTTCGAACTTGATACCACCTATCTCGGCATTCTTGATCAATCTTGCCAAGTCTGTGAGCTTCGAATCGATATCTTTATTGAACTTGGTCTTTTGTTTTTCAATCTTTTTCGAGTGTTTTCCGAAGTCTACAAGTAACTTCTTCTCATGAGATTTAACCTTGGCCGCCAAGTCTTCCTGCCTCTTCAATTCGTCTTCTTGTCTTGTTTTATCAACTTCTTCGTTGATGTTTGCAAGAACAGGTGCAACTCTCTTCGCAGCAATTTCAAGTAATTGTCTCTGGGTCATCTTCAGTCCGCTTCCTAAGTCAACAATTGCATCAGGACTGTCCAAATTACGAGAAACAGAGTCAATAGCTGCAGCACTCAATGCTTGATAATGTGCCAATAAAGCTGGCTTGCCTTCGAATGTCGCAAGAACCTCTTCATTGGGCTGCTCAACTGGAACATACTTTGCTTCAGGTTGGGTGACAAGCTCAATGGGCGTATTCTCAACTTGTTCCAAAATGTTGTCGTCATCTGCCACTGGCTCCTGCTCCTCTTCGTCCGCCTCGGTTTCGGGTTCTGCTGCAGGGTCTGTTTCCTCTACTGCTTCGTTTGTTTTGGCGTCCGAAGCTTCAATAGCCTCGGCCTCTTCTGCACTTATTTCTCCGTCAGCAGCCTCAGTCGCTTTCTCTGCTGTTGATTCTGCGTTTGAAGCAACATCCGCATCCTTCTGGGACTCATCCTCTTGAATTTCCGCCTCTTCGACAGCCCCATCAATTGGCTCGTCTTTAATGCTCTTTGTCGATGCAGCTGTACTTGGAGCCTTGGATGCTTCCTTTTTGACGGCCTTACCGTCCTCTGCTTTCTTCTGAGCATTCAACGTTGGATGGGAAGCAAACTTCTTTGGAACTTGAATTTTTTTGATGGAATTTTCTTCCACATATTGCTTACGAAGGTTCTTCAGTGGTCCGCTCCTGAATGGAGATACCCATCTTTCACCGCTCGTCAATTTGGATAATCTGGAGCTTTTCTTCGCTCCGGATACTGATGAGATATCGGTAGCCGTGTCAGACATAATTTCGTATACTTTCCACTTTAAGGGGTTCAGGTAATGACGCCGATAACTAACAATCGATTAGTGGGAGATTCTTTTTTGATATACTCGACCAATTCTTGTATACGTACGTTAATGTCCGATTCTACGAATTTTACTTTAATTGAGACGGGTCATCTATGAAAGGGAGTTTGGCAATTTTAAAGAATATATAGAGAGCACCATATTCCTAGTTCGAGAATGGTGCCTCTATCCAATTTCCGATCTCACGCCGAGCCCACTCCGAGACACCCATCCGGGTACATTACCAGCCGTGGCGAGTATTTGCGTGCTTTCCCCATACTTATATGCAGTTTGTGGCACCCTATTGCAGTAACTTCTTATCACACTCGGTTGCTTTCCGGTCTTTTTTCGACCTTTATTTTGATCTCTCTTCTCTCCCAGTTTGCTTGAGGATTTCCCGATTGGTAAGTGAAATTTCCCGTTCCACAGTTACATCAGTCCTCCATATAAAGCGAGGTCACGACAATGTCGCATTGTACGTGTCGTTTCATTCCTCTTGGTCTACCTTCCCAATCCACTAGGGAGAAGAAATTGTTAGGCGGGAGACGCACGTCCCTAGCCCAACACCTTATTGTTCGCACAGCGTCGCTAAACTTGAGACAAAAGCACTATTTTCTAGCGGGAGAGCTTTAATCATATCGAGGGGCCTTCCCTACCTGTCGCGACCCAACAACGCTAAAAATTATGCATTTTAGGGAACATAGTTTTAGATTAATCTGAGATCCTCTTGAAGTAATTTCATCGAGTTCATCGAGATTAGAATATTGCAACTACTAAATAAATCGCCCTTATTAGCAGAACACAAGTGTGAAAGTTCTGGGTGAACAGGTTGGTTTCATCGTACACAAGTGGTCAGGCTGAGGTCACAAAACTTAATAGGCCTCAAAATATCGAAGAGCTGGGGTGGTTACGTTGAATCGTATATGAATTAGATAACTGGAGTCATTCGCTTATAAAGACATCAAATCAATTACATCATATTGCGACAATGGCTATGTTGACCCCATCTACAAGCTCGTGCTATAACTTGCAGTTGCCACCGGTGGAAGCTGATGATAGACTCAATCTATACGTTCGAACGGGCTCGGCATCTACGCTATACAAATCGTCAGTTTTTACTTTTGGAGGATTGACTATTGGATTAGAAATTCAGAATGTCACAATCCCTGAAATCATAAAAGCTTTCAGTGAGCATACGAAGGAGAGTCAGAACAAAAACTTGTATCAATATTTGTCGGGTGAGTTTTTTTATCTCAGCTTAATTGAAAAAAGATGGAACAGATTGAAATTGGATCCAGAAAAACCCCGACCGCAACCAAGACTATATCACGAAATATGTGCCGTAAACAATCGAATCTACATCTTCGGTGGCTTGGTGATCCCAGAAGAGTTCAAAAACAAAGATGTGACGGGTGATGAAATGAAGTTCTGGCAGGCTTTAGTGCCTACAAATGACTTATGGGAGTTAAATCCGGAATCAAATGAATGGGTTTGTCTTGACGATGGGCGCGAGTATCCATATGACACTGCTGTGCCAAGGCCAAGGTATAGCCATAAAATGACCTATATTAGCAGTTTATCGTTTGTTAACAAAAGTGATCATTTCGGTATTTTCATTGCTGGAGGTAAAGATGAACATTCAAATTCCATATCAGATAATGTGATATTTGATCTAGTATTGAAAAAATACGTTGGTGCTGAATCACATCTAAAAGTCATAGAGCCTAAAAGTGGAGGTAGCACATCAAAACATCAAAGTAGTAACGACGTTGATAACTGCTCTACGCTATTGATCGATTATACCAACAGTGTATTACTTAATTACGCGGAAACTGTTGAAATTCCTCAAAGGCATGGCAGCTCCACTTTGAATGTGCCACCAAATAGTGATAAACATGCAAAGCTACGAAACGAACCATTTCAAAAGGAGTCTATCCTAGTATATGGTCCCACGGGCATAGAAGACAAGTCTAATCCCGTATTCTCGTTCAACCTAGGAAAAGTCATAAAACCTGGTAAATCTTTGCCGTTTTACGGGCAGAACGAGGATCAAGTACATGATTACGTGGGTCGTTTTTTAGTTCCCTATAACCTTGAGTATCCTACTGGTGGTATTTTTGGCAAGAACCTCATCTTGACTGGTTTTCTTCCAAATGAATATGAAATTTCAATATTCGTATTTAATATTCCTACTGGTAAGTGGTCTAGATTAAATATTTTCTGTGGTCATGATTATGGCTCGCATAGATTCTGGGGTGGATATGTGTGGAATTCTCATCACAAGGTTGTGTTGATAGGAAATTATTCGACTACAAGGACTACTAGTAGCGTGAGATACTTCAACTTGATGTTGACTGTGAACTTACCGGTTACGAATGTATTGATCAGTTCAGAGCTACAGATTCCCACTGATAAAAGTGACGATGAGGAGCTGGAAATAATCATGAGTAATGATACCAACTCCATGGATGAACGTATGGATACCAAATTCAGACGTCTGTCTATTGCCCCTCTGGATACACCCGCGTCAATTAGTTTCAATGAATATGTCCACTATGCTGCTCCAAGATCCAACTATACTATAGTGAGATCAATATTTTCTCCTGCAGCAGTTACTTTAGGAAGAAAAGCTTATGACAGGTTTGGTGATCTTATTTCGGATTTTGAGTTGGTATCTACCATAGGAGACAGAATTCCTGTATCTTTACATGTTTTGATGGAGAGGTGGGGGAAATATTTCATAAATCTATTGGCAAGGGGGTACGTTGAATCTGTACGCCAGTTCCAAAGAGAGGAAGCTGCTCTTACCGAAGCTAAAAAGCGTGACTTGAAGCCAAGACCCAAAGAAGACCCTATTGTTCTTGAAACGTTAATTGCTCCTTCTAATTCCAAGGATAAACCACACTTCAGACTACCTTTTCAGGAGCTTGTGAATCCTTCAACTGATGCTGGCAAAAACGCAGAAGGTAATAGCCGTCAAACGCATTTTTCACTATCATCTTCTGTTGATCCCCATGATGTGAACCCGAGGAGGAAAGGCTCGAATAGCTCTCATTCGAGCAATAGCTCCATTTTCACTTCACAGTTGGATGAAATTCCATCTCAGTTACCTTTACCAAATGAACCGATTCCCTCAGTTCCTCCCACGCCATCATCCTTCAAAACTTCTTCACAGAGAGGTTCAAACGATCTTGGTTCTCCTCGTGCATCTTTAATTCATACTTTGACTGTTTTGAGAAATATTCCAGTTTCTAAATCTCCAAGAAGCTCTCCGTTTTCATCTCCCAGCCCATCAGTTTCTGCCCAGGGGTCCTCCCTGGAATCTTACGCGCTTCTGTTACCGAAGCCAATTCTGGAAGCACCAGTTTTGAAAAAAGAGGAAGATGAGCTACAAGAGTCTTACAAAACTTTTGAACCATCTAAAAAGGTACCAACTTCACAATCTTTTCTGTCTACCGAAACTTCTCGAAGTGAAAGACGGGCTACTTCAGAAGCGTCAATTGGGTCTGATTATTCGTCGGACGTTGACAGAAATGGAATCAAACACCAGGAGGAGGAATCTCCTTTGGATTTGTTGCTTGATCTTGAAAATTTGACAGATGGTAAAATGATGGAACCTTCTTTGATTCCACGGAAGTTATACATGCCATATACTTCAGTGACTGTGAAGGCATTCTGTGAATTTTTATACACGGGGCAAGTAGGAAATAATTGGCTTTTGACTCCGACTACATTGGATAACATGCAAATTGCTAAATTTTCGAATGTTCCGTTCTTGTATGATTTGATAAGTGAAGTTTTGTTTGGAATCGTTGGTCGAAAGGAAACCTACGTATCGCAGGAAGGCAAAAAACTAAAAACCAAATATTTCAAACTTTTAAATCTAACAGGAACACCTATGAATCCTGTTTTTAAGTTCCCGCTTGACGAATACGAAGATTTTATTGATAACATTGATGATGGATATTTCGACCTTGCTTTGATGAGAAGGACTTCGAGAATGAGAAGTCAAAGTGCTTCAAACGGTGGGAGGAGAAAAAAGTCTACTGATGCGACATCAGCTGGTAATACCCCACAAAAACTTGACGGTAATGAATCTACAGAAGAATCCTCTGATATGAAATCGAGTGACGAAGAAAATGAATTTGTATTGAGACCCATTGACAGATCTGGTAATCTTTTCGTGGGTCCTAGATCAAAGTCTATTTTTGATAGAGCTAACACCTTGAATTCGGAGTTTCTTCATAATTCGGTTGATGATGAATCAATAAATGACGACAGAGACCGTGAGATGGAAAAGACAAAGCTGGTAACAATAGAACAGGCAACCTCGCCCTCTGCACCCGTACCAAGTGACTATATCATTGAGATAATATATGAAACAGCGGCCTTGGTGGCAGATATTAAACTAATGTTAAGAGCCTTAAATGTCAGACGAATGAGCAAAATATTGGCCCAGGCCGAGAAAGATCTTCGTCAGGAGATTGACCGTCTTTCTCAATTGTATGATGAGAAGATCTCTGCTGCTGACGCTTCTGCTGCTGAAGCTTCTGTTGCTGGCTCTACTGCTGCTAGCTCTACTGCTGCTGGATCATCTGCTGCTAGCTCTTCTGTGGTTAAAAGCAGTAGAAAAGATTCTTCTCCTCAAAAAGTTTCGGATAACGTAAACTTGAAGCCTACGACCTCTAGCTCATCGCTCTCCACAATTACTTCTGTTTTGAATAACGTGGTTGGTTCTCAAGATAAATCCAAAACTATGGGTAGCTTAAGACCCAACGTTAGTATACCGTCGTTCAAATCTTCAAGTACCTCGGAAACCAAATTACGCAATAAGGAGTTGGATAGGCATATTGCCAAATTGATCAAAAAGGATGAAAGTTTAAGGTCTAAGGAGAAAAAGGAATTGCGCCAAAAGGAGAAGTTAGAAAAGAAACAACTTGAGAAAGACAAGAAAGAATCTAAAAATATATTCAGGACTGTCTCATCGCTTAGTACCGAAGAGAGAACTTCACCAGCACCATCAATTTCCTCGGGGTCTAAAAAGCACCACAGCTTCTTCCATCTTGGCCATTTGAAAAAGAAAGACAAATAATCTATTGTGTGGTATTCCTCGTTTTGGTTCTATTTCCACTTTAAATTGAGCTGTGCCACTTGCAGAAAGGAATCTCACGGGACAGATCGGGGATACACCATTGTATTCAAGGGCTTCTGACGAAACTGATCATGGCTTTGATTTCTTCTGGTGCGGATACACTAGCCAATTTTTGTGGAGCAGGCCTAGAGCGAATCATTGATGCATGGGGCTCTGCTCTTGGCGGTTATGGGTTCGAGGAGGGGCCGATCACAGGGGCAAAGGACTTGCGATTGGCTCCCGTGCGCCAATCTGGAACTTACGGAACCCCTCCTCGTATATTCCTGCATCATTGGTGGCGGTTTTTCCTTGCATTGAAGCTATTATACAGTGATTGCACTACTGTATCCAGTCTTATGTTGCCCTAAATACCTCGTTCTCCAAAAGTATTGGCCTGTATATTCTTGTATATTCTTGTATATTCTTGTGTATCCAGTATCCCCTAAAGCACTCTTTCCCGTTTGGTAAATATAAGTTTGCGATAATATGAATATGCTTAGTCATCACACGCGCTCATAACTCTGAAGGGCTCCGTTTTGCTATCAGTTCATTTCGTCATATTGCATAAGCTTTAAACGGCGAGGTTCTAACTACTACATGTACAAAGAATTACGGAGTTCAATATAAGACATCGTGCACCCTCTTGTTTCATACTTATATACAGCAATTCCCTTCCCTCGATCTCCTTATTCGTTGGTAGAACCCGTTGATTCAGAAACAAAAATGCCAGAAGTACAATTGAAAGTTAACAAGGAGACTGTGTTGTTAAATCAGGGTGTCAAGATCCCTAAGATAGGTCTCGGGACCTACAAAGTTGGCAAGGGTGAAGCTTATAACTCTGTCAGAACTGCTCTAGCCAACGGATATACTCATATCGATACGGCAGCAAGGTACGCTAATGAAGAGGAAGTTGGACAAGCCATCAAAGACTCGGGTATTCCCCGAGAAGAAATCACAGTAACCACCAAGTTGTGGAATGTGGACCACAAAAGAGTTGATGAGGCATTAGATACGTCCTTGAAGAAACTAGGTTTGGATTATGTTGATTTGTATTTGATCCACTGGCCCACATCAATAGACCCTGAAACTGATAAGCACTATGATGACTGGGACTATGTGCAGACCTACAAGGAGTTGCAAAAGTTAAAAAAGAACACTAACAAAATTAGAGCAATCGGCGTTTCCAACTTCACTGTCAACAAAGTCGAAAAATTGTTGTCTGACCCCGAGGTTGATATCATTCCGGCTGTAAATCAAATTGAAGCGCATCCATTGTTGCCTCAACCTGAATTGTACTCGTACTTGAAGAAGAAGGGAATTCATATCGAAGCTTACTCACCTTTGGGTTCCATCGGAGCCCCATTGTTCAAGAATGAGGCGATTCAGCGAGTTGCTGAGAAGAATGGTGTTGATTCCGCGAACGTTTTGATTTCGTGGGCTATTCAGCGTGATACCATAGTTTTGCCGAAGTCTGTGACTGAGGCAAGAATTATCAGCAATTTGAAAACATTCAGGCTACCTGAAGAGGACTTCAGACTTCTCGAAAGTTTAGCTGATAAGTATGGGGTGAGGAGAATCAACAATCCCGCTTTCAATAGTTTTGACGATTGAATTTATTTATTTCTTTAGATTTGATTTATGATTACATCTGTTAGCTAGATCTACAGATTTACAATTTCAAAATGTTCATTTTAAAATACTCTGTAGGTCAATTTGAAATAATAGCTGTACATGATTCCAACATTGATTGTTCTTTATGGTGTCTCACATTTACGAAAAGAACAAGGTGGCTAGAGTTTGGAACTTTGGGTCATTAGAATAGTTTTGTTCAGAACCCGAAAGCGCACAAATCTCTTTGTTCGGCATGCACTAGTTTGACTATTCTATTTAAATCCCTATGAAGATGCCAATGTAACCTAAAAATAGGAATTGCAATACCATAGCGGATCGCTTTATTTTGTCATGAAAAGACTCAAGATTAAAACTAGATTCATCTGATCCAAGTTAACGTATATTGCGGCTGACTTTTACTCTCACCATAATAACGATCCGACAAGTTATACGCCTTTGATGTCAATACTATGTTCTTGGCTGTTGCCTATGCGGCGACTGAAGTAGATGAGATGATGTTTAGGCTCAAATAATGGAATACACTTTAAGTTAAGAATTTCAAATATTCTTAAACTTTGTAAAAATAATTAAAATTAGTCTTAATCGCACCTTTCCTTAAGAAAATCTACCAAAAATGAAACTTGTACAAGTATATTTTTGGGCGGGTCATCTAGAGGTCTGTAGTGAACAAGAATCAACATAGACAAACGTATGTTAGATTTTCATTCACTTTGCAACTATGCAACTTTGTAACGATAATCGTTCTAATATTAGCCGACCTGTATATAACTTCTCAAAGTCATAGAAATCAATTAAGTTTTGTATACGCCAGAATGGTATCAACATCTCCAGTTCATCATGTCTTCTAACTGGGAGCGTACACCTCAACCCGATGACTTCATAATCCCTGACGAGGATGGAAGTCAGGCGACGACTCAGTTTCCTAGTTCACAATCTGCTGCTAACGAAAGAAGCCAAAATACAAATCAAGCTTCTTCTGGTCCGTTTGGTGGTTGGAGACCTAAAGTAGATTTATCCTCAGCATTTACTCCCTTCACATCCAGCAAGAATTTGCCCGCAAAAAACAAAGTCAAGGAACATCAATACACCGGTGGAGATACCTTAGATGAACCGATTTGGCAAACTTTAAAGAGAGATCTAGTTAAAATCGGAAGGCACTTGGCTATAATTGTGTGGCCCATGCAATTAAGTAAATTGGCAAAGAACCAACAGCAAAGACTTGTTGATTTTGCAAGGAACAATGGTATTCAATTACCTCAGCTGATTGATACTGGCCGGCGTATATCAGTTTCAGAGTTCGATGAAGAGGAAAACACAGGTATAGGCAGCAGTAATGATGAAATTAAAGCTGAAACATTAGATTGGGATTTATGGGGGCCTTTGATTTTTTCACTAATATACTCGGCAACATTGGGATTCTCAGCTCCTAAAAAGCAGACCAATGAAGTATTTTCTGGATCTTTTTCTTTTATTTGGGTGTTTTTTATTATCGTCGGTTTGAATATTCAGTTGTTGGGGGGAAACATCTCTTTTATGTCAGCAATAAGTGCAACGGGTTATTCAATGTTTCCAATAGTTATTGGTGAGGTACTTTGCTCTTTACTCATTAAATGGAAGCTTATTCGTATAGCTCTTCTTCTAGTTTTGAATATCTGGAGTATTTACGTTGCTACAATGAGTTTAAAATGTTCAGGGGTTCTCCCTGGAAGAGTTTTGCTCGCAATGTATCCTGTTGGATTGATGTACTCTGTTTTAGGATGGTTAGTGGTAATAACATGAAAGCTAAATAGCTGTCAGCTTCATTATGTCAAGAGATAGAAGTTTGCTTCGATCAAATACATACTCGAAATATATTCGTCATTGAAATTAGTGATTCCAATGTTTGAGTACATACGTGTAGCATAATCGACCTTACATTCTGGGACTAGCCATTAGTTAACTCCGTCAATTCGGTGACCCCACGGTGTGGCACAATTTACTTGGGATAAAAATTACCGATTTTTTACTTTTTCTCTTGAATGGCTAATAATGTTGAATTCGATTAAATAAATATTGATATTTTCGAAGCCTTTGGCAGACTCGTCGTGTGCCTTTCAGTTCTTCGAGTTCGGTAATTTGAAAAGTTGAAAAGGTGCGCGAGTTCGATTCTCGAGGAGTTTAAAACTGAAATGATGAATAACATGGATGTGAACAATCTCTTAGTTTGATCATACGATCAAACGAAGATTACAAAACCTGCCTTCCTACTGAATATTTGTTTTAAATTCTATTATTTTATTATAAATGGTAGAATACATTTTGATGAACTATGAGACAGGCTATTTAGAATGTCTCATGTCAATGCTATGGGTTGGTTCTCCTTATTGCGTATTCTTTTGTGCCTTGTGTCTCCTCTTTTTCCTTTCCATTTTGGCTATTTCAATCAAATCGTCCTCACTCGGTTCATATATGTGCCAAATAGTGTAATGTGGCAACCCCCCTACAGAGTAGCCCATTGTTTTGGCCATTTTCCCGAACGCCTCCGTCTCGGCATGATTCAAAAATGTGAAAGCAGGAAAGTTGGCACCATGACGAAAGATCAGGGCACGGGCTAATATAGAAACACCACCAACACCATCAATCTCCACGATTTCATTGGGGTTACCTTTCGGATTTCTGTCGTAGGCCAAGTGATATCTCCAAGTCGGGTACTCTGCATAACCTTCCACTATAACATCATCCTGGTCCAAGGTCTTTGCTAATTGTAACGCCGTATCCGATTCTACCCAGGTATTCAAATCGTAAGCCTGCTCACTACCAAGGAAACTTGGCAATGGTCTCCAAACATTTGGTACCATTACATCAAAGTTATGCTTCATCAAATCCTGAATGATGGAACCGGGACAAGTTTCAATGTCAACATCTCTCCAATAGATCCATGAGTGATATGGCTTCAAAGCATTTGATGTTAACCAATTTCTAGCTCTTCCCATTAGTTTACGACGGATACCTTGTACTTTAACAGCGTGTCTGTCACTAAATCCCTGCCCTATGACTTGCCCAAAGTCCTTTTTGTATATGGATACGGATCTGAAGGGTGTTCTGTAACCCTTGTGAGATGAACCTGGGTTGGTGTACGATCTCCTCACATTGTCCATGTACGCTGGCTCCATATAAAGCTTGTAAAGGTCCGATGAGCCTTTCACCAATTTCTCTCTTTTTTCTGCTTCTTCCGCTTGCAATTTATCAACTAAGGTACCGTTCTGCAATGCGACTGAGTAGTCAAAGACTGTCTCTAGTGTAGTATCATCTGGTGAACAATCGGACACCAAAAATGCAATGTCAATCAATGAATGATCGTAAGTCAAATTCATCAAATTGTAAAAGGCCATGGGTAAGACGTGCTCGGCATTTCTCAAAGGCATCAAAAACAAAACAATATCTCCTTTGTTTGCACCATCTGGATTCCCTTTATAGTTGTTGAGATCGTAGTACTCAACTATGTTGTTATATGAGGCGCCTCCTTCCTTGTCGCTTTCCTGTTTGACGCCCTCACCAGTGTACCGCTCCACACCGTCCTTCGTTACCTGATACACTTCGAAATCACCACGATCCTCCACTTTTGGCACTTTCGCCAGCGGAATGTACTCGTCGGCTCCATTTTTTCCTTTGGGTTGCAAGAAATATATCCATATAAGAATGATGACAACCGTTGCCGCAAGAAGCCGCTTGTAAAGCATAACATTTCTTTTCTTTCGGAAGCCAGATCTGTTATAGCTGCGATCGTTAGTACGTCTCGTCTACTGTTGTTTGTTGTCGTTTGTGCATCCGCCTCGTGTCAACTTCATCAGCAGAACACCCCTCATACTTACACTGGGAGCTCCTCCTTCTCTCCTCGGCGGCCCAATATCATCTCTAACACTAGAAAGCCTGCTAACCTGATCGCCTATCAGTGAAACTCTATATTACGTTCCAATACAAGTCTTATATATTGTTTGAACCTTATTTAAAGCTTTTTCGTTTATCCCACATCTCAAGATCAATTGTTTGTGCACGTGTACTAAAGACAGGAACAAATGAATAATTAGGCTCAGACGACCTCTGTCAAATCATTCGCGTCTGGCTTAAACCAAAGATTTTTCAAGGTGTTCCAGCACGATTCTGCGACAGCGGAAGCTTCTTGTTCTGATTCAGCCTTCCCCTCGATGTACACCTTCAACTTTGGCTCGGTTCCGGAACCCCTACAAGTGAATCTCGCCTGCCTTTGGTTGACATCTGTCAAAGTAGCAGTTATCATTTGCGAGCTAGGATCGACTGCCAAATCGGGGCGATTTCCCAAAGTGGTCGAGTCATATCCGACCGTGAGGTCCCTCCACGTGACAACCTCAAAATCGCCCAAAGACGAGGGCATGTCTCCTTCGAAAGACAGGCGAATCTCATCAAAGATCTGTTTTGTCTTGGAAAGGTCATTCAACTTGTAGTAACCGTTGTGTTCTTTGAACCAGCCGTACTTTGCGTAGCCCTGCAGGAGTTTTTGGAGCGGACTGACGGTGCCATCAGAAAACCATTTCTGGTAAAGCTGGAGGAAGACAACAGCAGCAGCGACGCCATCCTTGTCATTCACAGCGCCAAACATGTATCCTATAGCCTCCTCGTATGCAAAGGGCACCTGGAAACCTTCTCGCTTCAAATCAATGGCTTTGTTTCCTATCCACTTGAAGCCAGTTAACGTGTCGACGAAGTTGAATCCCTCAATGTCAGCCATGGATTTCAAAACCTGGGAAGAGACGGTAGAGTCGATGAGGTATAATTTTGATAGTTCTTCTTTAGGTGTGTTTTCAATAATGTACATGGAGAACAAAAAGCCTATCTCGTTTCCTGTCAATTGACGCCAACCATTGTCGCTTTTCACAGCAACGCTGAATCTGTCCGCATCGGGGTCATTTGCAATTATCAACTTGTAGCCAAGGTTATTTGCAGTAGCGATAGACAAATCTAGGGCACCCTTTTCTTCAGGATTGGGAAAGCGGACGGTACGGAAGCTGGGATCTGGCACGGCTTGCTCTTTCACAACCGTCAACTTCCCACCCGTAAAAAGCCCAAAGACCTTTTCAAAAATCTCTAGCCCGACCCCATGCATCGGAGTATACACGAAATCATAATTGATGTTAGAATACTTGATCAAAGTTTTCAAGTAGTTGAGGTAAGCATCCGTAGCTCCCTTCTTCACGGAAACAAGAAGATTGCTCTCTTTTCCCTTTTTAAAATTATTTATCACATCCCAGGGATTCAATTCATACCAAGGTTCAAGGTTATCCCTGATTGACTTTGCAATTCCAGAATCATGAGGAGGAATGATTTGACAACCATTGGAATAGTAGACTTTGAAACCATTGTCTTGTGCTGGATTATGCGAGGCTGTGACCATTACACCAGCCGACGCTCCAAAGTGATCGATTGAAAAGGGCACTAACGGAGTATGAACATACAGTTTATCACCATCTCCTGAATTTACTGTCGATTTCGACTCTTTGGTTGATTCATCCGAGAGATTGGTAATTGATCCTAAGTAGTAAACCTTCACGCCTTTGATCAAAGCAACACTAGCAGTTATCTCGGCAAATCTTTGGGAATTGTACCTGTGATCATACCCAATCACAATAGAAGGCTGCGTTGGACCATTCTCTAGCAAATACTGTACCAAGCCTTGAGACGCTTGCAATATTGTCACATCATTCATGAAGCTGAAGCCAGAAGTCATGGTACCCCTGAGTCCAGCGGTCCCAAAGGCTATTCTCTCAGATAGTTTCTTATCTAACTCTTCATAATTCTGTACTGTTTTCAAATCCTGAATCTCTTTTTTCGATTTTTCATTGATGTCAATTGAGACCCAATCATTAACGAGCTGGTCAAGCTTCTGGATCTCCTCCTTGCTAAAAATTTTGCCAGAACCCATAGCTTTAATTTAGTGCTGGTGAATATTGGTTAATAATAAAATGTTTTATCTCGCAGCGAGACCAATCTAGTCTAAAACATACAATTTTTATAATACATATTAAATTTTACAAGCTAGAGAGCTGGTACTCTTGAAGGGATGAATTATCGCTCACACTGACAAACCTGACTATTTTCTTGTCAATAAAGTCTGGTTCACTTGCGTCAGTTATGATCTCCACGTTTCTTACGAGACTCTTGGAGTTCTCAACAGAGATTTGGGAGTGGTTGTCGAGCCATTTCTTACCCTTCTTGACATATCTGTGCAATGTGAAGCTTTTTGAGTCACATGTTATTACTATTGTGGTTGATGGATCGATTGTAAAATCAGTTATCGGTTCTTGTGTATCAATTGTATGGACGATTATGTTTTTCCTCAAGTCAATTACTTCCAAACTATGCATATCGTCGTCATTAGAGGATGAAGCAAAGAGCCAATAGCCATTCAATGCAAATTTGAGTTTTTTCACATGTGAATGTTTTGTTTTCAATTTCAAGACAGATTCTGAGTCTGTTAAGCTGAAAATCTCAACTTCACCGGAGCTGTTACCAATGCCTAGCAATGCTCCGTCAACATGTATATCACCAGATTTTACTTGCCCACTGAACAGAGATGACTTGTGTAGGACGCCTTTGTTGATGTCATTAAGAGTCCAATAATCAGGAGAGAGAAGAACGAATAAATCGGTCAACTTTGGATGTGTCAAGATGGAAAATATGCTTCCCTGGTCACTTTTGTAGGTAAACTTGCGGTTACCAACTACAATGCTATCCTTGTATGCAATGAATGGATGCTGTTCGTTCTCATACTCGATATAACTTAAGGCTGTTACTAGCCCCTTATTTGTGATTTTGGTTACTTTAGTACTGTCAGATGAGTATATTGCGACTGAGCCAGTCGGAGATCCAATCAAGATGTATCTGAGGTCATTCTTCACAAAAAATGAGCTTACCTTTTTGAATGGTTGAGCAAGATTCTTCACGAACGCCATCGAAATGCTAGCGTCCGCAGCAATGTCCAAAGTTGGCTTTTGCTCTTTGTGAAGACGGAACAATTCATCCCTTGCTTCAGTTATTTTGTCTGATGGTATAGAGAGGGCTCCGTTAGATTTTTGAATGTCTGACTCAACCGCTTCACCTGTTCCTATCGAGGCTGCAAGCTCCTGCAATGCTTTCTGGGCCTCGTCACGTTCGTTTATTGCTCTGGCCGCCACCCTTACTGCGGCGTCTTTATGATAAAGTGCAGCACTGAGTTCTTCTCGAGCAGTTTTGAGTTGTTTTCTTAAAGTGAATACTTCAATTGCTAATGCATCCCACTCATTTTGAAACGTGGCCAAGAGAGATGGAATGGAGGTAGCACTAGGTGGGTTTGGGGCGGCGATAGCCAAACCGGAAGTGCTCACTTGAACGAGCTCTTCCACTGTCAAAGGCTCATCGTTTATGGGGTCTTTCCCACTGGTAGATATGTAGTTAACAGCATATTTTTTTTCAAAGATCGCTCCACTTTTTGGCGAGATCACGGGCTCCTTGGCCACTTCTCCTGATATAGAACATATCATGCTACCACAAATAGTTTTTATATATAGTTCAAAATAGGGAATCGTTCACGTACTTCAGCATTGAATTTATCTTTTTGAAAACCACTACATGCAGTACCAAAGATATATTCAAATTTAAATGTAATTAAATGCTCAAAAATATATAGAGAAATATATAAATATTCATTGGAACTAAAACATAAATCCAGGGACCAACCACCCTGAAAATGCAAAATAAAAACGAAACTCGCGTTCTACATAACCCTTCTTTCCCCCCTATAAAGTATATCGATCAATGGTCCCAAAAGTAACTCATTCTGAGTATTTCTCGGAATGTTCGTCATAATGTTCGTATGCCATTGGTTCCGGCACCGAGCGATACGATCTGAATCTACGTCTCTCTGTACCGAAAAGACCACAACAGTGGCCGAGTAAACTGAATAGCACAAGAAGAATGCCGGCAACGACGCTTGACCACAAGAAAGCATAGAAGTTGATAGAAAGGAAAGACTTTACACCGTAGTCTTTGGTGTGATCGTTGATCTCCTTTCTAACAAACATGTAACACGCGGTAACAAGTGCAGCACCAACGATGGACACCAAAAATGTAGCAAACTGTAAAATGAAATTCAAAAACGAGAGACAACACGAATCAGGTGAAAGACAACACCCAAGCGCCTGTGCAACCAAGGAAATGAAAGACAAAACGATTGCAACCAAGATCAACGCAAACCCTGCAGTGGTGAGGTTGTTCATAAGCGTGATTTTCTTTTTCAAATCACCCGGCAAGTTGAACGACAGGTAGTCAAGCAGATTTATCAAAGATTCAAGCAGCGACTTCACATCCTCCGAGAGAGCGCTGGGGATAGAATCATCGGTGACCGTGCCATTGATGGCATTTCCCACTTCAGTCTTGAAGACCTTCAAAGGGTCCAACTTGTACCCTGCCTTCGGCTTCGAGCACCAGGTGAAGTTGAGTTTGTTGTTATCGAACTCTTTGAGGAGTCCATTGGAGCTTTGCTTCTTGTCGGAGGTGACCGTTCCTCTACAGTAGCCCCAGAAGCTGAAAGAATAGACGTCAGATAAACCCAATTCAGAGTAGGTTAAATCCAATAAATCATCAATATTGCTTACCGCACTGGCTACAGCAGCGGTGGCATAACTTACCAAGTCTGATGCAGCAGCATCGAAATTACCAGACGCACGCTCAACAATCTTCACAGAGCTTGAGGGCTTTTCAGCGAAGTTAGCTCTCTTTTGGATCAACTTCTTGGCGGTGCTGGAATCAACCAAACTAGACAATTTCAACTGTCCTAACTGCACATCCAACAAATATGTCTTTGTGAGATAGCTCTCGTTCTTGTACGAGCCCGTGATGGCAAATATAGACAACAAGCATACCGCCAACGATAGAATTATCAAAAATAGACGGAATATCTTGAACATTTTGCTTGATTCGATTATGTTACGCTTTTCTCGCTAACGTGTCTGCGAAATTCTATGAAAGTGACGTGTCTTGGGATGTCGGAAAGTAAGCTCTTGTAGGTCCAGGTCCGGCTTCTCTTGCAGCCTTATTAGTTTCTTGCGATAGCCTAGTTCTTGGATCTACGACTGTCCAATATCTATCCTTTATGGGGTCTTTGGCGTGGTTAAATATAGCTCGGTTGTAGCTTTTCAATTAACGCTGGGTGTGTATATTGTGCCCTTGCGAAATTACTCTAGCTGGGGTGCTCTTCTGGCTATCGTTCGGGGAGTTTTTCAGAGCCATTGCCCGTTATTTATCTGATTCCTGATCACCGCATGAATCAGATCATCCCCCGATCATCTGCACCATGTGGTGGACTCTATTGATCGCACAAGCCAAATGGCTGGAAGCAGTCCCAGTTAGATCAATGCGTCTGAGTACTGATTGTGAAAGGTGGCTGGTGGTTTGATCTGACCGGGAAAGTGATGCAAAATGCGCGCTCGCAACCGCGGAATTAGCGTTGGAACGTATGACGCAGGAAATGAAACGGGGAGATGGCGTTCGTCTAGGGAGGAAACTGCTAGACGGTTGTAGCGTGCCAGATGGTAGCTAGGCTGACATCCGATTTGAAGGTTCAGCCAGTAAGCAGTATTGTTGTAGCGCATTGTGTGCGGGCGGAGAGCAGCTGGTGCGGCACCGAGGTCCCTCAGGTGTGCGGCAGGCAGACGGCGACTACGAGACAGCGCGCTTGGAAGGGTCATATGACGAGGCAATACGAGAGCACTCTGCGTGACAGGGATAGTTTTCGACAGTTTAAGGGCCTGGAGAAGCAGGTATCTAAAAAAAGGGGCGGGGCCGAGAAGAGATACCGGACTGCATATACACAGCTCCGATGGCTGCGGTTTATCTTGAGAGCAGCACCTGATCAATAAGAGCCACTCGATGTTGAACGCTGACGCTTTTGATGCACAGTTCTACAAGTGATGGGCTGGAATATACGCTGATCGTGTAATGTTGTATAATGGCGCAGGCAATGCTCCTAGTCTACCTATGTACATATGAAATACCGGCATAATTGAATAAGAATTGAAATATTGTACTATACATTTTCAAAAAATCAGTTCTCCTTCAAGTCGTCGAACCCGTCCAACAACTCCTTCTCGAGCTCATCGAGATCTACGTCGTCAGAGTCAGTCGCAGTTTTCTGCTTTTTGGCGCGGTTGTGTCCCTGATCTGGCACCTTTGCACTCTCGT
The DNA here is from genome assembly GCA_001599895.1 of Priceomyces haplophilus. NCBI lineage: Eukaryota > Fungi > Ascomycota > Pichiomycetes > Serinales > Debaryomycetaceae > Priceomyces > Priceomyces haplophilus. The sequence goes on along the minus strand of BCIF01000008.1, from coordinate 299,118 downwards.
CTTCAGAGTCAGTATCGTGCTCGATCTGCCTCTTGGAACCGAGCAGGTAGGCGTCGCGGACGAAGGTGTCATATCCGGCGACAGAATTTCCTGCTTCTCCAGACTCATTGTCCTCTTCTGCTTCTTCTTCTTGAATCTCATCGATTGCATCGAATGGAGCATGAGAGTTTAAGTTTTCGTCGTCTTCGCTCTCGCTTACATCCGCAAGGAAATCGTCAACCTCTTGGTTTGCCTCCTCGAGATCATACTCCTCGATGGAGCTGATCGAATCAAATCTGGGTCTACCTGAAGTGATCGACACCTGTGCCTCTTTCCTGCTTTTCACCACATTATTGTACTTGATGATATCCTTTTCGTCAACAAACCAATCCTTTTCATTGGCTTCGATGGTGTATTCCCTCTCGTCAACCTTGGACCATGAACTCAAGCATGCAAATAACCAGTCAGGATTCACAATTTTCACGTCGGGGAGCATTTTCTTGGCTATTCTGACTTTGAACGTGGGACCTGAACCACTCACCGGTTCTCTGCACACCACATGTGTTATACCTTCTTCGACATCGTTTACGACTTTTACACCAAACTGCTTGCACCAGATTACAATATCTGCCGATTCAATGTTGGTTCCTAATGGTAGTATGCCCGAAAAGAGCACTGTTATCCCCTGCAAGATTTGATATTTTAAATTTGGAATGATCTTGGTAAGATTGGGTTTAGAGTGGAAGCCCTTGTTTTTTTCTTCATCAAGCATACGGTAATATTCTTCATGTATTTTGTACAATACTTTTTTCAAAGAAAAGAGCTCGTTATCGTCGTCATATAATAGGTTGTCATCTTCTTCTTCGTCCGCACTTTCGTCTGCAGACAGCGAGCCACCATCATGGTGATGCAATTTCTGCAAGTTGTGCTGTAGTTTTGCCAAAGGCCTTTCGTGCTGCTGTTGTTCAATCGAAAGATTTCTGGTAATCGACTGCTCCATGAGCAAGTTCGTGTTACCTTCACCACCCCCTAGTTCAAGGATCCTGTCCACAGGAGAGGAAGAGTCAGACCCTTCCGGGGATTCTGAAGGTTCGGACGGCTCGGAGTCGTTCTCATCATTTTTGTTCAAGGAATCAGAACCTTCGAGAGGATCCACAGACGTCTCTTCTTCCTTTTTCGAAGCTTTAACCCCATTATCATCTCCACTCGATGTGATGCTTTGTTCCAATTCAACTATGGATCTTCTTTTTTTGACTGGACCAGTTATCTGACCATTTTTCCTTGGTAAGAAACTGGAATTGATATCTCCTATTCCCACAAAGAAATCGTATGGTACCACTTTGATCAAGTTATTTTCCCATTGCCAGACATCTCCTCTATCGTCAATAATAGCCACCATGGATTGGTCCACTGGGAAAAGACGCTTGAGATTCTTGTGAGTTAGGGAGCCACTTTCATCTCTACTCAAAATTCTATCTCCAAAATATTTGCCATCAGGATCTATAATATTAGCAATTGCAAATGCATAGTTTCTCGTCGCCATTGTATAAATGTGTAACTCGTATAGTTCGGAGACAGAACGTAAAAAGTCCTCTAATCCAGGTCTCACCTTCACGTAGTACCAAAATTTTGTGGGTGATAACTTTGGACCATTCCATCCCGGAGGCATAATAGGTTCTTCTTCCAAACAAAAAGACTTGACATCCTTCACGGCGGGGKAATTGGGATTCGAGGGATCCAGTTGCCACTCGCCTACAGTAGGGTCTACCGTTGCATGAATCACAGTCTGATCGAGATCAACGACTAATATCAACTTTTTCTCAGCCGATAATCTATCTGTGGTAGATTGTTCAATTTTAGTTGCTTCTTCAAGACTGATTTTCAATCCATCATTATCATGAGACATATTGATTGTTGCCCGGTCTTCGTAGTTATAGCCTGAGTAGTCTTTTTCATCCTCCACAGCTTTACCACAAAGGGCGCATAATCCACCATATTGCACTGCATGGGTACAAGGTTCTTCAATATATGCCAATTCTACGCCACTGTGTGGGATTTCCTGATCCACCTCGACGTTGATCTCTTTCACTTGCCCTTCAACGGGGCTCTCATACGTCCCTATGCGCTCAACCCGTATTTTTGGTGGCACCTCTGCTGCGGAGTTAGGGTCATCTTGGTAATCCCAATACTTGAACTTGAATATAGTCTTGTGTTTGCTGACCGACTCTCCCTCCTTGACCATTATCGATGATATAGTCACCGGAAAGGGAACGGCTTTGGATAGCGTGATTGCTGTTAGCTCAGACATACTGTCGTCTCGTTCAATTCAATTTATGTTGCAATATCCACGCTTGTTTACGCTTATCCACGCTTGTTGTGACTAAATGCCAAACGTTTCCCTACTGCTTGTTTTGTATGTACGAACTGATTATATTCAAAGCCCTGCGGTTTCTATGAATTGAAATTGAACTAATCACCTGAGGAGCTTTTTCCACAACAGGTCCTGAACAAGTGTGTTTATCAAGTTCCAATAAGCTCACACGGTCTATATTAAGAGGAGATGTGAAAAATGATGAGGCGACAAATGCGACAAACGCGACATTTCACATGAGCAGTATGTCTTCCCCCAGAAAGAGGCCTTTATCTTAGCACTGTATGGTGCGATGTAGGGCAGCAAGTATTGACCACCAGAATGGACATTTTGGAGTCCGTGTCAGACAGCCACTGTCATCTCTGTGCGGATACCAGCACGACGAAAGTGGATAATGCATTGCTGATCTGGAAATCGAAGTACATCTCAAGAGAGAGGTTCTTTCATTTGATGACTACGAATCATCTTGATATTGATTATATCGACAATATGGTCCAAACATTGGGAAATGAGATATTGCCGTATTTTGGTGTTCATCCCTGGTACACCCATATCTTCTCAACAATGGAGGATCTGCTGAAAGATTCCCACGAGCTCAAAAGAGCACACTACCACGACGTGTTGACCCCTCCACCGTCGGATGAGTTATTGAAGGTGCTTCCACATCCTATCAACATGAGACAACACCTAGAGAAAATAGAGAGACTTTGCAAAAAGTACGAAAACTCAGGTATAGGAGAAATCGGTTTGGACAAATCATTCAGGATACCTATGAATGGATATTTTGGCAATAATCAGATAGTAAACGAAGGTAATTCGAAATTAAGCTCTTGCAGGGTGAAGATTGACCATCAACTAGAAATATTGGGTATGCAATTAGCAGTAGCAGATAGACTCGGAAGACAGGTGTCTTTACATTGTGTGAAGGCTCATGGACCCCTATACGAGAAAGTCAAGACTTACAAAAGGATTCCGTCTGTGATCTTGCACTCGTACAGTGGATCTACCGATCAGGCCAAGATCTGGACTAAGAACTACCTGAAGTCCAGTCAGAACTTGTTCTTTTCAATTTCCAATTGGATCAATGGCGAAGATAAAAAGAGAGACGCATTAAACGATTTATTGGGTGTGTTAGAAGACAATCAAATTTTGATTGAAACAGATTTCGGGCTCGATGGATATCTAGAGATGGGAAAGGTAGACAAATACTACGAGCTGCTTACAGAGATTTTTGACAAGATTTGTGTCATTAAAAAATGGACCCGGAATCATGGGAAAACCACTATACATAACAACATCATGAATTCCATAGGTGTTGAAAATACTGCATCATACATAGAAAACGATCTCTAGGAATACTCTTTCATTCAATACACAGTGTAAATACAGATTTATAAATACATATATTTGAAGATTACAATCTTGACTTGATGATATCAACGAACTCGGGTTTCAATGATGCACCTCCAACTAAGAAACCATCAACATCGATCTTGTCCTTGAACTCACCACAGTTCTTACCAGAGACAGAACCACCATACAAGATTCTGACTTTGGAAGCTTGTTCTTCACCAATTGTCTTGGCTAAATGACTTCTAATCTGCTTGTGTGTCTCTTGAGCATCTTCAGCAGTAGCGGCCAAACCGGTACCAATAGCCCAGACTGGCTCATAGGCAACGACAATGTTAGACCAGTCGGAAACGATCTTGGAAACAGCATCCAATTGTCTGTTGCATACGGTTTGAGTGACACCTTGGTCACGTTCTTCCTTGGTTTCTCCAATGCACAAGATAACTGATAAGCCCTGCTCCAAAGCGAACTTGGTCTTTTCAGCAATAAATTCATCAGATTCCTTGATGATACTTCTTCTTTCGGAGTGACCAGTTAAAGTCCAGGTTGCACCTGCATCTTTCACTTGCAAGGGAGAGATCTCACCAGTGTAAGCACCTGAGGCCTTGTTGAAGACGTTTTGAGCAGATACGGCAACGTTGGACTGTTTGTTCTCTGCAACTGCCAATGCAAGGTATGGAGAAGGTGGAGCAATGACAACTTCAACGTTTTTTGGCAAGTCTGCCTTGTTCAAGTTCTCAATGATCTTGGTGATAGACTCCTTGCTACCGTTCATTTTGAAATTACCACCGACGAAGAAATTACGACCCATTTTAGTTACTATGATATGTCACGATTTGATTTGATTTGACTTTACAATTAATAAATTTGACGAGAAAATTCAAACTAAAGAGATTTAAATGCTATTAAATATTCTGTTCCGTCGACCACATAGGGGACGACCTTCCTCCGAGGCTAACCATTCTACCCCGGCATTTATGAGTGTCGTCGAATGTCGTGGCATGTCGCATATCGAAGTGATAAATGCAAAAAAGATGCATGAAATGTACAAATCAAAACGACAATAACGCCCAACATCGACGGAAGCCCAGAAAGCAGCAAGTTTGATAATATCTAAGATGATTAGGTTCCTAGCGACTTAAGGCTATTTAATCTCAAAAAAAAAAATTTTTAAAAATACAGATGTAAAATGGATGTCATATGTATCAGTCAGGAAGAACGGAAAGAAACCAGCTCACCGGGAACGCTGTATGCCGGACTCATAAGTCTACCAAGCTTTCACAACTGCCGTATTTGCTATTCAAATTACTGTCCGGTTCATAGTGTCTGAGGCGTTGTGTGGACTCTTTAAGTTTGGAAAACGTCTCCTTTATCTTCTTGTCCTTTTGCCTCAAAGACTCGATTGCGGCCTTTTGAGCCCTCAAGATACTTGAAATGTCAAGATCTCTGATATTCTCTAGCTTGTTTTCTGAGTTGAATGTAATCTCATTCCCGAATTCCTTCTCAACTTCTTCATCGACATCATCTTCTGGCAAATCGTCCCACGTCTTCAATGGAGTCTTCAAACAATATTTGCCCTTTTCATTTTTCTTCATGATCAAGTATTGACAATGTGGGATGTTTCTTAACGATTCAAACTCCTCATAAGTCCATCTAAACCATTTCATAAGAAACACTCTGGCCCAGATTCCATGGCTTACTAAAACCAAAATATTGGGGAAATTTTCCTTGCGAAATTGTCTGTAAAGAGTCTCGTTGAAACTCGATATTCTGTCATAAACATCAGCTGCGCTCTCTCCATGAGGAATCCTATAGAAGAAATGGCCATAGTGTGCCCTCTCTTCCCATATTTTTTCCATCTCTGCTGGAGTGCTTTGGAAATTACCAAAATCTTGTTCCCTCATCTTTGGTTCTTCACTTACCGTGTACGTCACCTCCGGTAAGTCACAAATCCCATCGATGATGTTCTTGCAAGTTTCCCTTGCCCTTCTATACGGAGATGTATAAAAGAGTATAGACCTTGGATTAGCGGAGCCACACTCATCGAGGTACGATTGCTGTAGAAACTCTCTTAGCACCAAGCCCGCAGCCTTCGCTTGATCTCTTCCTTGAGATGTCAAAGCAACTTTATGGTTCGGAGTGTGCAGATTTACAGCCTTATCACAGTTACCTTCAGACTCGCCATGCCTCACTATTAGTATATACTGTTGGGGTTAGTTAGTCATCATAGTTCGATAAAGTTCAAGGCTTCCTTCTTGGATTATCGTTTTGCAGAATAATAACAAGTTATACTTACTTTTGGTTTACCCATTTCTCTCGTTAGTTCATGAGATATAAAGCAGAATAAAGCTACTGACAAATGTTTTACCCAATTCACATACTAATGATCTCGATAATGGGAAGATATCACTCAATTTATAATATACAGGATACATATTTCCTTGGCGTGGAATATCAGCATTTTCAGGGTTATCTATAAAAAACTAAAGGTAACTGGTTTAGTTGTCTGCTAAAAGCTTTCTCTCAATGGCGAAGCTGTTGGTGAGCTCCTCCTCACATCTTTTCAAGATATCGTCGGCTAATATATCTATGGCATGACTGTGTAACATGTTATTATATCTTGATGGCTCCATAGGTAACTTGAAAATTGATTGATACTCGTTGATATCCAATTCGCTTTCCCCATTTTTCGCTCTTTCCATATTCTGGAACTTTCTTTGTTGTTTCCATTGAGAGATCTTGGACATCTCCTTTTGATGTAAACGTTGATAGTAATTGAAGTTAGTTTGATCATAGTTGTAAGAATCAATTTGGCCATACAAGGACTCTAACAATTGGGAAGTAGCATTTTGGTTAGCGGACAAGTTAAATATATCAAACTCATTTTCGCTCTCTTCACTATTAGATTCTGATGTCAAAAATAAGTTAATAAGACTATTATTGTGAACAATAAGTTGAATCTCTTCAAAAATGTTAAAGAATGATAATTTATGACTCTCCAAGTCCTTAGATTTCCATTTTCCATCCAAATAGGTGGTGACAAAGTTTTCTGTTAACCTGTAAGCCTTAACATCCAACTCTTTACCAAAGGATGACATCTTATGAACTACAATGAAAGCATTCTTATCAGTCAATTGTTGCTGGACTAAAGCATCAACCAAATGACTTGTGACGAAGTTACCTGTAACAGTGGATTGGAACCAACCTTGGAACTCTATTCCATATCCCAATTTTTTCAAGACTTCTAATATGTCTTGTTGGTATTTAGCACCATTTCTAGACCTTAATGATCCTCCCTCGTATTGATCTGGGTATGTGTATGGAAATGCATTAGTGATATCTATGGATCCCTTGTCATCCTCGAATCCCAAAAGCGCACCTGAGAACAAGGTTGGGTAGTTTTCTGAAGTGTGTCTAATCAATGACAATAACGCACTAGACTCTATTTCGATAGAGGAAGCAGTCGGCTGTTGGTAAACCTTTCTATATGGATGTTAGTAAAACCGTCTTAAAAGTTATTAAATCAAGGAACACATTTGAAGAGATTTAATTCACTCTCATTCATTCATCAAGATGGGAAAAGTATTAAACACCCTTATAAAGGGTTGTGTTGCTTCTAGAGCTTGAAATTCCCTTTTTCTTTTTTATTGTATTGGAATGAGATTGAAAAAGTGTTAGATCCCACAAGTCAGAACCTATCATTCACGTTTCGGTAAAACTTACTGTTGTTTTGAAGCCATATTATACGTAGTCAGTTACCTATATATACCTATGTCTTCGTATATATCTCGATTTTCATTATGATGTTCAACGAAAAAAAAAAAATATAGGACTTGAGAAAAAAAAAGTGATGACATAATATTAGCAATAATGTTACATAAGCAGCGAGTCTCATAAAAATTTACCTGTTTTTCAACGATAACCGTACAAATAGATAGGTCTTCGAATAGTCAGGTTTTTTTACTTATTAATAATTATTTTTAAACATGTCTGAAGAGGTAAACAAGGCTGCCGAGCAGTTACAAAAGACTTACTTAGATGAAGCCACTGGTGAACAAGTCTCCAAGACTGAGTTGAAGAAGAGACAAAAGCAAAGACAGACTGAAGCTAAAAAGGCAGAAAAGGCAGCAAAGGCAGCGGCATCTGCTCCCAAGATTGCAAAGAAGAATGATCAGCTTGCCGATTTGACACCAAATCAATACTTTGAAATAAGATCTCGTCAAATCGACGAGCTTAGAAAGGCTAATCTTAGCAACCCTGAAGCTTTTAACCCTTACCCTCATAAATTCAATGTCTCCTTGCAATTACCTGACTTTGTCAAAAAGTACAAGCATTTGTCTAGGGGAGAAACACTCAAGGATGTTGAGGTCAGTGTTTCAGGTAGAATTATGGTCAAGAGAGAAAGTGGATCTAAATTGAAGTTTTATGGTTTGAAGGGTGATGGTGTCCATGTTCAAATCATGGCTCAAGCTCAAGATGCTCCATCTGTTGAGGCCTTTGAAAAGATGCACGAATTATTGAGAAGAGGTGACATTATTGGTGTTGTTGGCTATCCAGGAAGAACCAGCCCTGCAAAAGGTGGAGAAGGTGAACTTTCAGTATTTGCTACCAGTGTTCAATTGTTGACTCCATGTTTACACATGTTGCCCACTGAGCATTTCGGATTCAAGGATCAAGAAGCAAGATATAGAAAGCGTTATTTGGATTTGATTATGAATGATACAACTAAATCTCGTTTCTTGGTAAGATCCAAGATTATTTCATACATTAGAAACTTCTTAGATACCAAGGGGTTCACTGAAGTTGAAACTCCTATGATGAACGTGATTGCTGGTGGTGCTACCGCTAAACCATTCATTACTCACCACAATGATTTAAACATGGATATGTTTATGAGAATCGCTCCAGAATTATTTTTAAAGGAGTTAGTCGTCGGTGGTATGGATAGAGTATATGAAATCGGTCGTCAATTTAGAAATGAAGGTATTGATATGACCCACAATCCAGAATTCACAACTTGTGAGTTTTATATGGCCTATGCTGATGTTTATGATTTGATGGATTTGACTGAATTGTTATTTTCTGAGATGGTCAAGGATATTACAGGTGACTACAAGGTTGCTTACCATCCAGATGGCCCACAAGGTGAAGAACTTACCTTGGATTTTTCTAGACCATGGAAAAGAATTAACATGATTGAAGAATTGGAAAAGATCTTTAATGTTAAATTCCCTCCTGGAGATCAATTACATACTGCAGAAACAGGAAAATTCTTAAAGAAAATCTTGGACGACAACAAGTTAGAATGTTCTCCTCCTTTAACCAATGCTAGAATGTTAGATAAATTGGTTGGTGAATTGGAAGATGCATCCATCAACCCCACATTTATTTTTGGTCACCCTCAAATGATGTCTCCATTGGCAAAGAGAGATAGAAATATCTTGGGATTATGTGAAAGATTCGAAGTTTTCGTTGCCACCAAGGAAATTGCCAACGCTTACACGGAATTGAATGATCCATTCGATCAAAAGGAAAGATTCGAAGAACAAGCTAGACAAAAGGCACAAGGTGACGATGAAGCTCAAATGGTTGATGAAACATTTGTTAACGCCTTGGAATATGGTTTGCCTCCTACAGCAGGTTGGGGTTGTGGTATTGATAGATTGGTTATGTTCTTGACTAACACTAACACCATCAGGGAAGTTTTGTTGTTCCCAACTTTGAAGCCTGATGCAGAAGTCTTGGCTGGCAAGATCGAACCTGAATCTGTTTAAACAATGTTCCTTACTAGTGATAAAGTATCCGTCATTATTAAATTTTTTTTTTTTTTTTTTTTTTTTTTTTATGTAAATCATGTTCTAATATACAATTACATCTAGTCTAAATTTCACCTTTTAACCAAATCCCCCCTACGCTTCATTTCTAATGCTTTCTTGTAAGGTGGAGCGGTGGGCATTTGAACAGGATCCAACGTTATCTTTTTGAATTCTTTGGCCAAAGAATATGTTGCGTCCGAGTCGATATCATTTATATCACCGCATGCCACAAACTTGGCTATTTTCCGTTCTTCTGAATCTGGAAGGTCAAAATATTCTAGTATCCCAGCTTTCCCAATATTTGCTTCCTCAAAGAATTCTTCCGTAGATGAGTTCATTTTTAACTTTGGTTCCCATCCTTCTCTAGGCTTGTACCCAATACACACGATGAAGGCTTCGAGAGAAGTGCCCCTTGAAGACCTGGGTTTGGCACAAATCACTTTTTCAAACAAGTAGCTCAATTGACTGTACAATAAATCTATATCTCTTCCTCGGAATATTTTGGCCACAAACGTTCCCCCCGGCTTCAACACGCAAATGGTTAATTGTAATGCCGATAAAATGAGTTGTGCTTGAATATATTCATCCAAATCGTGTAGTCCTGTGACATCAGGTGCTCCATCGCTACATACAAAATCAGCTCGTTCACCAGCAAAGATATCTAGTATTGTTTTCAACGTTTTCGGGTGGGTGATATCTGCTTGAATTGTAGTTACACCATCGATTGGTGTCATTGGCTGCAAATCAACAGCAACAATCTTGGCATCTTTCATTTGACGCTTCTCTATTATCTCACGGCTGAGAACCTGCGACCAGGATCCAGGTGCGGCACATAAATCAACTACTCTCTCTATGCCATCGAACAAATCAAACTGTTCGTTCAACTGGAGGAGTTTGAACGCGGATCTCGCTCTCCATCCTTCCTCCTTCGCCTTTCTATAGTAGAGGTCTCGCTTGTCCTTACTTGACTTCCCCATTACAATGTATTATATGGGGTCCAGGCCTAGTGTAGCATACTCCTTTTGACTCTGCTCTAATGTGAGTGAGTATGTGAGTGATGAGTGTGTGTATGAGTGTTCTGGGTGAGTCTGTTCTGTCTGCAGGAAACAAAAAAAAATATAAAAAAAATGGAAAAATGGAAAAATGGAAAAATTTCGATATGCCTGCATATTGACGGGGGAAATGAATACTAGTATTAGTGCGCAAACCAACCAGCGCACAAACCGGCACACAAACCGGCGCACAAACCGGCACACAACCGGCACACAAACTGGCACAGAAACCGTCCTGCACCTTGTCCGTGTACGAAATCACATCAAGCTGATATCAAAATCAAATTACGACAGCTAAAGCGACAGCTAAAAGGAACAGCAAGAAATATGCTCCTGCATATAGATTACAAGTAAAATTTTTGAAATTTGTCGTCCAAAAGCAGTAGGGGTTCGTTTTAGTAACCTTTTTGAATAGAAATTAAAAGGAAAACCCAACACCAAAACAAGCCCAAATCTTGAGCTGATGATGTTGACACGCTTAGTGAAGGGAGCGGTGGGCTCACGCCGTGGGCTCTCGCAGGCCGCGACGCTATGCAACAAAAAGTACTCGTCGCCAGACGAGTTTGTAAACAAGAAACAGGAGGAACAGTTGCATGAACAGATATACCAGGAGAATCTTTTGAATGAAAAATTCAACTATCAGCCAAAGTATTTGAGTGAGAACAAAACAGACCCGGTTACAGGAAGACCGGTGCCAATAAATGTAGAGCTTTTGCGGTACAAGCCGATAAGACTCCCCAAGACGCATGGCCATGAGGTTGCCGTGATTCAATTCAAGGGTTACGACCAAGAGAACTTACTCCGGGCGGCAGAGTTTGCGGCCAGATCTGCATTTTATTTGGGGATCCCCACATCGCTGGTGATTTCCACCAAGACTGAGAAGAGATTATACACTGTCATTAAATCACCATTTGCTCAAGCCAAGTCCAAGGAAAATTTCAAAAGAACCACATTCAACAAACAGTTGAAGGCATACGACGCCAATGCCGAGGTTGTCGACTTGTGGCTTTCTTTTGTCAACAAACATGCACTTGATGGTGTTCAATACCTGGCTACCATAACCACGAGAGAATCATTAGATTTTAGTAAGAATTTGGACCAATTAACCAGTGAAGATATCAAATTATCTGACGCATACAAGAGCACTGAAGATCCGATTTCGGCCAAGGTTGATGAGTTGCTCAAATCGGACACTTTCAAGCAGTATTTCGAGAAGAAAGATTAGAGAGAGGGACAGAAAGTAAAAAGAAACTGAGAGAATTTCACGCAGAGAAACTTACTCAGAGGATCTCACCTGGAAAGTGAAAAACTCACTCGGAGAATCTCACGCAGAGAAACTTACTCAGAGAATCTCAGATAAACTCACTTGGAAAACGAAAAAGTCACCCAGACAGTCTTATCATACAATCATACATCCAAATCATACAATCAGCCAGACATACAAAACAAATCTACAATCCCAACTTGTATATACACTATTTCGCAAATATTACGCAAATAATCTAGCCATAGACATCCCATCCTTCCTCTTCTTCCTCCGATATGGACTCGTTGGCACGACGTAATTCCTCCTCGAGTTTTTCTTTTCTTTTCTTGCTGGCAGTCAAGAGATCGAATCTACAAAGGGGACATGTTGAATTGACTTTCAACCAGGGACCAACACACTCCAAATCAAACACATGACCCTTTGATTTGTTGGCATGCTGAGCATCGCAGGGAAGTCTCACCACGAGAGGATATGGATCATCAACGAATCGATTGGTACATATTGCACAGTCTGCAGTTTCGCTGTCGGGGATGTCCAGAAGAGATACTCTTTCCAACGCATCCAAGAACGAATCATCGACTCCTCGTTGGTCATTAGGGTGGGCCAGCAACCAATCGGTGTCTGTGTGGTTGTTTTCCAAGGACAGAATCAATTCCAATGCCAAAGGAGAACCCTCTTGTGAACCCATCACACGCAATGCATTGGTAAATGTCTCTCTATCGATGAGATCACCACCACCGGCTCCATGTGCCCCATTTGAAGTCAGATGAAGAAACAGGTCAATCACAGTCGCCAAAGTCTGGTGCTGACGAGCTCCAGACAGTCGAGTCGACGTGCCCGTGCGCTCATTCAAGTTGTGATCGTCTTTGACAGTTAGTTTTGAAGAGAAATGAAAGTAGAAAAAAAGAGACGTCCTTTCATCAGAACGTTGCCCCATACACTTCTCGGCCTCCGTGGCTACGTACCTTCATACGTTGACATTGTGTCTGTCGGTGTAGTAGAGAACTGATATCCAAAGCATTGATGTCGGTGAGTGTCGCATTCGATGCGCCATCAGGAGGGCAAGAAGGTCGCCTGTATATAGTGTGTGGGAGGTCAGGAGTGTGCATATAGAGGGTTTAGAGTAGTGTGTAGAGAAAGAATGGAAGTGTTTGTGCCTGCATATAAAGTATGAGGGAAGTGTCTGTGTGGGAGTGGGTGTAGAGAAAGTAAGGAAGGTTTGTACCTGCATATAGAGAAGATGTTTTTACCTGCATATACTATGGTATTACATTTATTTGAGATAGATGAAACTAACTATAGGCTAATAATGATGACGAATGTGTTTGGGGGGGGGGAACAGTTAAGTAGTAGAAGAACAGATAAGTAGCAGGAGTATAGATAAGTAGCAGGAGGGCAGATAAGTAGCAGGAGGGCAGAACAGTGCGAGAGCAGAACAGTGCGAGAGCAGAACAGTGCGAGAGCACTGACCACTGGCCACAGGTCGCTTGGGCTTGGGCTTGGGCTTGCGTCAAAGACTCGGTGACTCAAAGACTCGATAACTCGATGACTCAAAGACTCAAAGACTCGAAGACTCGTTGACTTTGTCACTTTGTTACTTTGTTACTTTGTTACTTTGTTACTTTGTTGCTGTCTGTCTGTCTGTCTGTCTGTCTGTTTAACTTTCTTCTGTCTGTTTGACTTTTTGTCTGTCTGTCTGTTTGACTTTCTGTCTGTCTCACGTTGACTCATTGGCATTTGACTCATCTGTTCTGTTGACTCATTTGACTCCTTGGTGATTGGCTGTCTCGATGACTCGCTGACGCTCTTTCCGCTTTGGCTGACTCGGGCTTTGGCTGACGCCGGCTTTGGCTGACTCCGGCTTTGGCTGACTCGTTACCCAATCCGTCTGCTGTCTCGTCGCTGTCTGTCGCGTCGCTGTCTATCGTCCTTTGTCGGTCTTTGACTGTCTGTCTTTGTCGGGCTTTGACTGTCGGTCTTTGTCTGTCTGTCTGTCTTTGTCTGTCGGTCTTTGTCTGTCTCTGTCTGTCTCTGTCTGTCTTCTGTCTTCTGTCTTCTGTCTTCTGTCTTCTGTCTTCTGTCTTCTCTCTCTTTTCTCTCTCCTCTCTCTCTCTCTCCTTCCCTACCCGTTCTGGCCGTTGGGGTCGTCGTTGTCGCTTTCCTCGTCGATCTGGCACGAGGAAAAGTCGCCAAAGTACGAGTCGGGCTGGTTGTTGCCGTTGAGATACAACGGCGTCATCGGGGGATCTTCCGACGGGGTCCCCACCGGGTTCAAGATCGGAGAGGCGTCGCCGTCTCTTCGCACCGCGGTGGTGTAGTTGGCGGGCGAAACGACGTAGAGTGGCTGCGGCGCCAACGGGCCCGGCTGCAGCATCTGGAGCATGTGAGTCCGCGAGCTTCGCGTGTACGAGCTGGCGAGCAGGCGTGGCGGCGTCTGCGACGAGAGCCAGAACCGCGACGGCGAGCCCCCCAACGACGTCGGGTCCAAGTTGGGCGAGTCCGGTGCGTAGGGGCCGGCGATGCTGATGCTGCCGATGGGGATGCTCTGCGAGTGGTACACCGCCTCGTGCGCGTGGCCTAGCGACGCGTGGCCTAGCGACGTCTGTCCTAGCGACGTCTGGCCGTGCTGCTGCTGCGCGAGCGGCGGCGACGTGAGCTTGTGCGGGAGCCGTTTCGTGAGGTGTAGCGTCGCCGGCCGCCCCACCATGTTGGTGTACGACGCCTTGCGGTCCGCCAACGGCTTGCCGGCGGCGCTGGCGCCGCCCGCGAGCGCCTTCGGCGCCGCCATCGTGTGCTCGCTGTCGCCGGCCACCTGTGCGCTCAACGAGAGTAGCGAGATCGTGGACGACGACGGGATCACCATGCCGTCCATCTCCTTGCCCACCGAGCTCGCCAACAACTCGGGCTCGGGGTGCTCGTCGCGGAGACTGCGCTCGAACACCACGCCGGTGTCGTCGAGCGTGAAGCTGGCGTGGCCGTGCGGGACGTCGCTGCGGAAGGCGTCGCTGCGGAAGGCGTCGCCGGGGAAAACGTCGCTGCGGCCGGCGAGAGCGTCGCTACGCCCGTGGAAAGCGTCGCTACGCCCGTGAAGAACGTCGCTACGTCCCTGAAGAACGTCGCTGCGTCCGTGCGAGACGGCGGGCCCTCGCACGCCGGCGTCGCCCTCTGTGCGGAGCCGGCGCTCCTCCGCTAGCGACGACGAGAGGAGCGACGTCTTTGGTTTCTGCGGCGTGCCGCCGCCGCCGCCGCCAGAGCCGCTGGCCCCGTCGCTGCCGCCCGCGAGCGTGCCCGGCAGCTCTCGCAACGTCATCTGGTCCCGCAACGACAACTGGTCCAACTTCTGATCTATATGGTCACTGTTGAACGCCATGATTGGCATCTCTGGCTGGCGCTAACGTGATTGGCTCGCTGGAAGGAAGCTGTGTCTGTTCTGGATGCGCCTCGGGGAGAAGTCGGATGGATTGCGCCTGGTGGTTGTTTGTTTCTCCTGGAGTGTTGATGATAGATAAATTTTCTTTATCTCGGTGCGTTTATTGTCCGTGTCGCGGGGCTTACCCGGGATGTCGCGCGACATGCGATAAGCGCGCGCGATAGCGAGAGCTAGCGAGAGCTAGCGCCAGCTAGCGAGAGCGAGAGCGAAACCTAGCGAGAGCGCGAACAGTAGCTGGCGCGAGTGCCCTAGCGAGAGCGTGCGAGAGAGAGTTATAGCTAGCGAGAGCGAGACGTAGCGAGAGCTACTATGACATACAGAGATCCCACTAGAGTTGTTGAGATAGCGCTAGGGTTTGTCGCTAGGGTTGTTGTGGAGTCGCTAGAGTTGTTGAGATCCCGCTAGAGTTGTTGTGGTCCCGCTAGAGTTGTTGAGGTGTCGCTACGGTTTGTCGCTAGGGTTGTTGTGGTGTCGCTAGGGTTTGTCGCTAGGGTTGTTGAGATCCCGCTAAAGCTATTGAGATCCCGCTAGGGTTTGTTGCTAGAGTTGTTGAGATCCTGCTAGAGTTGTTGAGATCCCGCTACGGTTTGTCGCTAGGGTTGTCGTGGTGTCGCTAGAGCTATTGAGGTGTCGCTACAGCTGTTATGTCGCTACAGCTGAGTGTTCTAGACTTCTCTAGAACTGTTATGCGAGTTCACGACTGATACAGCGAGAACTGGCTAGACTTCGCGGGAGCTTCAGCGAGATTTGGCTAGACTTCGCGAGAGCTTCAGCGAGAACTGGCTAGACTTCGCGAGAGCTACAGCGAGAATTGGCTAGACTTCGCGGGAGCTACAGCGAGAATTGGCTAGACTTCGCGGGAGCTACAGCGAGAATTGGCTAGACTTCGCGGGAGCTACAGCGAGAATTGGCTAGACTTCGCGAGAGCTGGGTTCACTGCCGCTGTTGTGAGAGATCCAGAACTGTTACGAGAGGTCTAGAGCGCATTGGCTCTATCTCGCCAGAGCCACTACTGGTCTTATCTAGAGCTGTTCTGAGGGTTCCTAGCTCTGTAGTGAGATCTCGCGAGAGTGTTCCAAAACTGCAGTTAGAGTTGACTAGAGCTACGAGATCTGCCAGATCTAAGCAAGTTGGCTAGTGCTCCAGAGTTTGCTAGATCTAAGCAAGTCGGCTAGTGCTCCAGAGTTTGCTAGATCCACTAGAGCCATCCTGAGAGTGAATAGAGATAGTGAGAGTGAATAGAGATAGTGAGAGTGAATGGAGCTAGTGAGAGGGATTGGAGCTAGTGAGAGGAATGGAGCTAGTGAGAGGAATGGAGCTAGTGAGAGGAATGGAGCTAGCACGACAGTGTTTCAAGGCTGAGAAAGTTCAAGAGCTAGCACGACAGTGTTTTAGTACAAGGTTTATTACACTCCGCTAAAGCTACAGCGAGACTTTAGAGAGATACAGCGAGATCTCGCTAGACTTTGGGGGAGCTATGGCGAGGGAGCTATGGCGAGTGTGCATATAGCTGTTCTGGGTGCATATAGCTATTACTAGACTCTACTAGAGCCACTAGACTCTACTAAAGCTATTCTGGGGTGCATATAGCCACTGCTAGACTCTACTATAGCCACTCTACTCTAGCCACTCTACTCTAACCACTACACTTCACTACTACGGCGAGATCTCACCTGAGCTGCGACGAGTGTTCTAGACTTCAGTAGGGCTATCACTATCCCTAACCCAGCTAACAAAACCATAGACCTTCTAACCCTATTCATGCACACTGTTGCGAATGCATTGTCAACAGCAGCATTGCGTATCAAGTCAACATGTATCAGGTACACTTTGTCTACCAAACTTTGTCAATACGACGTACACTTTGTCAATTGCACCTAAACTTTGTCAATTGCACCTGAACTTTGTCAGTACGACGTAGTAGACTTTGTCAAAATAGGTAGTCGTCAATAGACATCAATAGACATCGTCAGTACCAAACTTACGATGAACGTGCATCAGACTTCGGGGTAAGTTAGTCGCATGGAATGGCAGACATAGTCGCATGGAATGGCAGACATGACATCGTCAATATCAAGACATCGTCAATATCAAGACATTGTCAATATCAAGAAATCGTCAATATCAAGAAATCGTCAATATCAAGACATCGTCAATATCAAGTAGTGTCAAAATGTAGATTCTTTACGATAACCTTTGATACTACTCTAGACTTGATACACCAGGCTTGATACTCTAGACCTGTACACTATAGTCAATACTACTCTAGACTTAATTCTTCACACTCAATACTCTAGACTTAGTACTCTAAACTTAGTACTCTATTCGTAATACACTGGTTGTTTAGACTTGGTACTCTAGATACTCTAGACTTAATACACTGGTCCTTTATACTCTAGACCTAATACACTGGTCCTTTATACTCTAGACTTAAAACTATAAGCTCAATACTTACTCTATACTTTATACACTAGACCTTACTGGTCATCTTTTCGTATACCTTGCTACCTGGACATCTTTTTGTATACCCTGCTAGATACTAGATTTTTCGTAGACCTTGATAGACGTCTTTTCGTAGACTAATATATATTCTATAATAGGTGAGCAATACTGAATATGCTGGGGTTATACTCTCTGAAGATTGACTTTTTCAGAAAGTTCTCTTTAGGGATCGTACACTTGGTCTCATACACCTGGTTTATCTCTCCCCCCCAAGTCTTTACGACTGAGTGAGGTAGGGGAATTTGGGGCACTTCGGGAGCTGTTCTCCCCGCGATATCTCGCTAACTCTCGCTAGGGCGCGAGGAAGTCACAGCGCGAATCACAGCAGGGCCCCGCCGGGCCCGGGGGGACTCGCGCTGGCTCGTTAGGGCTCGCGCGAGCATGCGACCAAGCGACCGAAATCCGGTTGGCGCACGTACAGTTTCCCCCACCCCACAATTCATTCATGTTGCATAATGTTAATCCTGGATACTTCATTCATGTATATAACCCTTTTCCTGTACTCAAGCTTCATCGTGAGGATCAATTTTAAAAATCTTATCTGGATTTAGCAACCGTTTCGGATCTAATGCAAATTTAACTTTCCTCATAAGATCAACAGTATCATGTCCTAGTTCCTGTACCAAGAACTCCCGCTTGCTATTCCCCACGCCATGCTCGCCGGTGCACGTGCCCTCGTTGGCAAGTCCTAATTGCATCATTTGATCAATAATGGGGACACATTGAACCATCTCATTTGGTTTATAAAAAAGATCTGCATGGAAGTTACCATCGCCCAAGTGGCCGAGAATCACTGAATGGAAGCCTGACGTCTTGACAAGAGCGTTGATGGCGTCCAAAACCGTTGATAGCCGTGAAAGTGGTACGGCTATGTCAGTGACCCATACTCTAACATCAGCATCAATTTCATTACGACCATAATCTAACATGGCATAAAACGCATTTTTCCGTGCAGAGAAAAGTTCTTCCTTTTCTTCATCACTATTGGCAAACACCACCGCCAGTGCTTCGTTCGCTTTGGCAATGGTTAAAAGCTCTTTTACATGTTCGTCCACGACAATTTTATTAATACCTCCAATCTTAAAGAAAAGTGTGGGACATTCAATCCATTCTCG
Organism: Priceomyces haplophilus; assembly: GCA_001599895.1. NCBI lineage: Eukaryota > Fungi > Ascomycota > Pichiomycetes > Serinales > Debaryomycetaceae > Priceomyces > Priceomyces haplophilus. The sequence continues at coordinate 280,236 of BCIF01000008.1, read as the reverse complement.
TGAAAAATATCCACTATAATTAATACAATGCATCATATCCCTGTCAAGTAATTCAATTGCATTCGGTTGGATGCCGGCACGGAATACTTGGGCCACTGTATCAGTAGTATTCTTAATGGTAGGGAATTGACCCACCACAACCGTTTCGTAACGAGGCTTCACATGAAGTTTGACGGTAGCTTCGGTAACAATCCCTAATGTACCTTCACTACCTATAAACAAACTGGTTAAACTGTAACCTGCACTAGTTTTACGAGGTCTTTGTTTTGTTTTCACAATGGTTCCATCCGCCAACACTACCGTTACCGATATCACGTTGGCAATCATGGCTCCATATCGGAAAGCATTGATTCCTGAGGCATTGGTGGCCACCATTCCCGAAATACGACCATTGGGACCACAATCAGGTCCAAACATAAGTCCAAATGGTTCCAAGACTTGATTTAATTCAGGCCAACTCACACCTGCCTGAACTACCGCATCCAAATCGTCATGATGGATATCCAAAATTCGGTTCATACGAGATGTATCAAGAACAACTCCAGGACGTGTGGAGTGGAAATTCCCCTCGAGCGATGTTCCACCACTGAATGGCACCACTGGTACGTTGTATCGGTTAAGTATCTTCATTGCTTCCGAGACTTCTTCAGTTGACGATGGATATATCACGTACTTGGGCCGTTCATGATCCAAAGGTGCATGCGATGTGAACTCGTTCTTGGCATGATGTTCTATCTCGACATCTGAATTGAACACATGATCCACGCCAATTATAGTTTTTATTTCACTTATAGCTTTCTCCAATTGATCTGGAGTACAATAATTGGGTGATGAGATGTCGTTCAACGAGGTAGTGGACAGTAAGGGGAAACTATCTGCACGTGGGTCCGCCAGTGCCCGGGAATAACCTAATTGGTAAGCAAACGTTGCCGCTGCTGTTGCGGTTGCTGCTGCTGTTGCTGCTGCGGCTGTTGCTGCATACTTCCATCCTCGAGAACGACTTGTGAAGTTCCTGCGAAAGCCACTGGCGTAGGCTCTTTGTGCCGAAAGCCTGCGAGCTGAAAGGCTGCCGAGGCCGCTGGCCCGATGGTACATCATTCTGTGACTGCAACTCAACTAACGGCACCGGTAGATATATATATATATATAGGTTCAACTCAATGGTGTGTATTGTCTTTTTTTCTTCTTTTTACAGCTATCTGTAATTATGGCTCGGTCAATATTTCAATCAACAGAGTTGATGTCGAGTCACGTGAGTCGACATCAAGGGAATGGGTGTGTGTATATAGGAAATATAGGGAACCGGTATCATATGCAGGTGGTACCGTTTGGTATTACATACAGGCCGGATAGATATGGATATGAATTTTGATATGGAGATGGATATGGATATCGGTATGGATATCGATACTAATGCGGGTATCTGCAGGCCGTGGGACCGGTTAGAGCAATCTGGAAAAAAAAAAATTCTGGCACATCATCATCGTCTTATCTTCTCTTATCTTGTCCCCGGCGGCGGTGTCTGGGATGGACGCAATCTGTCATGATTGCGCTTCCTCTTCCTCTTCCTGTTCCTGATCCTGATCTTACCTTTGGTATCCTTGGTTCCCTTTCCTTCATTTGTTCCCCTTTCTTTCTTGTTCCAGGTGATAAGATAAAGAGATTCATTGCTTCATTGGTGCAAAAGTGACTCGAGTCCGTAGGATCTGGGAGTCCGAATACTAGCTTGGTCGTCTAATCTGCAATGGCGTCTTCTGGTTGGCCCGCTGCTCATTATCAGCAGCCAGGGCTATGCTTGCTGCGATAAGCGCTACTTTGGCGTGGGTTGAACGTCATGACAAAAGCAAGTAGGGGCCTTGATAAAAAGTTCCGTGTGACGGCTACCGTTGGCCATTGTCAGTTTATCCATGCCATTCCATTGGAGCCAAACGGGGGTGCGGCGTGTATCACGTGATGGTGTGTACTGGTGCGGCTGATATAGCTGATATGGCTGATATAGCTGATATGACTGATTTGGATGATATCAATGGTGACAGATATGGCCGATAAGACTAGCGAGCTTGCAGTTGCTGCTTTCAGTTGCTGCTCGCAGTTGCTGCAGTAGAACTTCCGAATGATGATGTCGATTTTATTCTCAAATGTCTCGCTGCAAAAAGTACTTTTCCAGCTCGGGCATACTATTGCTAATTGTAATCTCATCTCAATGTTGTAGGCCTGGCGAGAGCACTACCCCGACCTTTCCGTGTGGTCCAATGAGGCACAGGGCATAGGGCAAGGGCAACAAGAGTCAATTAAAAAAAAAAATGTCGTCTTCTTCGTAGTAGCAGTCTTTTAGCGAGATTCAGTAGAAACTGACTATATTCTACCAAAATACATAAAAGAAAGTGCAAGAAACACAACTGTTTTTGCTACGTGTCATGCTTGATTCCCCCAACACTGTTCTAAACTACTCGCTTCATATCCATAAAAACCATCCATTTCGAGAAAAAAACTAAAGTACACTAGAGAGAACTAAATAAAATCATAATTTGACAAAAAAACGTCCAATGTTGTTGACACAAACGTCCAAATGCTGCCAACAAAAGTAAAGTGAAGTAAAAGGGGTTAGGGGGAGATAAATAATTTTGCAATGTGTGGTGTCACCTAGTATTTCATGTGAAAAGTATCATCCGTATTGTAAGGCTCGTTCTTGAGCACTTCCATGTAGTCGATATTATCCAATTTGCAGCCACCGATCGAAACGTCGCAGCCACTGCCAAAGGAAAGGTCGCTGGGTGGGTCTTCAATTGTCAAGAAAAGTGCGTTTTCAACGAGCTTCAAGCTCGATACGTACCGACCGTCGTCGTTGTTTAAGTTTAAGTTCCGAGACATGTTTTGAAACTCACAATGTTCAAAGTCCAAGGATTTTCTATTTATAAGTGGAACTTTTGAGTTTGAAGGGTTCAACAGCTGGAAAAACTCATTGATGTTGTGTAGGTTGGAAGTCCGGCGGAACTTGCCGAGCGAGAGGTCGGCACTTTCGCTTGATGACGAGCTTCCCACGTCGAAATCGTCAACAGTGTATAGCGATGCGTCCATCAACGAGTCGACGGTGCTGGCAGTGTCTGGGGAAACAACCTCCTTTGCCCTTTGAATTTGGTTTTGAATTTGAATTTGGCTTTGGCTTTGGCTTTGGTTTTGGCTTTGGCTTTGGTTCTCCTCGTCGAAGCCGCCTGCTGGTCTGCCTCTGGCGGACCCCGTGTTGAAGGACCGCGCATTACGCAACCGCGGCGACGTGATGGCGTTCAACCCGTTTCCCAAGTACACCGAGTTGCGCTTGGACCAGTTGATCGTCGATGCACTGGCACGATGCCGCAACAGCCTCGATGCGGGCGTCACGTGTGCGGTCACGTGACCATCCATCGCCGGTTCTTGCATTTGCACCTGCGCGGGCACCTGCGCGTGCGACTGCCGCTTGAGGGCTTTCAGCCCTGGCGCTGCGCCAGCAACGGGCATGTTCTCCTTGTCGTCGGCCCCGACGCGGTGCCGTTGCACCGTGCTAGTGTAGTTGTTGGCGCCCGTCCTGGTAATGTTGGCAAAGTCCCGCACCGACATCGACGAGCTCAACGGCCGTGGTCTCGAGCTTTTCTCGCCCGATGCGTGGGGCTCTGGCCTGGCCTTCTCGGCCGCGCCCGGCAGCGTCTTCTGGCTTCTCCACGACGTCAAAAAACTCCTTGTCTTGGAGTTCTTCTGGTCACTCAAGTTCGCGATGCTCTGGCTGCGCAACATGTCCTCGTCTTGCTGTCGTTTTGCTTCCTTGTGAGGGCAACTTGTTTGTATATATACTCTTGCGGAAGCGTCACCGCGCCTGCACACAGGCCGGCCTGCGGCCGAATCAGTCGATGAGTTGATTTTGGGCCTCGAGGGTAAACAAATGGGGTGTGATGGAATTACCCACAGGCCCTTTTTTTTTCGCGTATTGTGGGCTTTGGAATTACTCCTTGCAGCATGCTGTGTAAATAAAAGCGCGTGGATCCGGCTCTATTGCTGTTTGCTGCCAATTGCATGAAACAGGCCATTGTAGTTGCACTACGACAGGTGCGCTGTGCGCAAGCGAAGCGCACAACGAGGCAGCTGACGTGGCACGAGGAGTAGCAAGGAGTAGCAAGGAATGGCGAGGAATAGCGAGGAATAGTGGAAATAGCGGGAAATAGCGAGGAATAGCGAGGAATAGCGAGGAAATAGTGGGAAATAGCGAGGAATAGTAGGAAATAGCGATGAATAGCGATGAATAACGTGGAATAGCGATGAATAGTGGGAAATAACATGGAATAGCGATGAATAGTGGGAAATAACATGGAATAGCGTGGAATAGTAGGAAATAACGTGGAATAGCGATGAATAGTGGGAAATAGCGATGAATAGCGATGAATAGTAGGAAATAGTGGGAAATAACGTGGAATGACGAGCACGAGATAGAAATAGTGATGAATAGCGATGAATAGTGGGAAATAACGTGGAATAGCGATGAATAGCGAGAGGAAGGGAAATAGCGAGGAATAGTGGGAAATAACGTGGAGTAGCGATGAATAGCGATGAATAACGTGGAATAGCGATGAATAGTGGGAAATAACGTGGAATAGCGGGAAATAGTACGAAATAACGTGGGAAATAACATGGAATGACGATGAATACCGAGAAACAGCGCGAAACAACGCGGAATAGCGAGAAGTCACTGCGAGAAGTCGCGGCTACAGAGCGCAACATGTGAGACGTCGTTGATCGGGCGCTAGCTATGTACAGAGAGACGCGACATGGGGGCCAAGTTCGCGGTGCGCGTGTGTCGCGGTGCGGGCCCATGTCGCAGGGCGGGTCGTGCCCAGCCAGGCTTGCCGCGCGCACGTGACGCGCGCGCTACTCCACCCAGTAGTCGTACTTGTTGCTCTCGGTGAACTCGGTCTCGGGCCTGTACACAAGCGGCCGCGCACGTGCGCGGGACACATAGGTGGAGATGAGATGATAAGGGTCCATCTCAGGGTGCGCCAAAGACGCAGGCGCCGACGAGGCAGACAGTTCAGACAGTTCAGACAGCGCTGGCGGCGCCGACGGCGCCGGCGGCCCGCCGGCCGGTATGAGTCTCGAGGAGAACGGCGTGTCCCGGCTGTACGTCTTGACAGCCGTCACGCTCTTGCGCACCAAGTTCTCCTTGTTCAACGGGTTCCCCCGGGCGTCTCTCCCCACGAGCGTTCGCATGATGTAGTCGGAGATCGGCTGGCGGATCAACGCCTCGACGCCGCGCGGGAGATACACCACCGCGGGCTCGTTGTTGGCTCTTTTGCCGGTGGGCCGTATGTTGAGATGCCCGACGTTCTTGATCACCAAGTCGATCAGCCCGTAGAACGGAGGCACCACGAACTTCTGGAGCCCGTGCACGGCCGGGCGCAGCACCACGACGCGCGGCCGCAACGCCGGGTACTTGTCGATGTCGGCGAAGCGCAGCACCGCCTTCTCGTACGAAGCAAACACGCTGAAGTCGCAGTTGATGCAGTTGCGGATCTGGTACACCGAGCCCGGCGGCGGCACCAAGTAGAGGAGGCCGCCGACGGTGAGACATTGGCCGCCCTTGACGGTGTCGTAGCGCGAGCTGTAGATGCCGTGCTTGAACACCGCGGCGCCCTTGTTGATGTGTTTCATGGTTCGCGGCGCAACCAACGCATACACGCCTTGGTCCGTCGAGCTGGTGAACCCGGGCACGTCGTACACGGTCTTGGCCCGCACGTCGTACGCAAGATGGTCCCGCGTGAACCCGGGCATGAACGAGACCCCGGGCCCCGATTTGGCCCTGAAGTGCTGCTCGTGCAACCGGCGCTGCTTGACGTCAGCGCGCAGCAGCAGCCGGCAGCCGCCCGGCGCGTTGATGCGGCGGTCCTGCTCCTTCTGCAGACGCACCCTGTCTCTCGGCGACAACTGCGGTGGTGGTTTGGACCGTTCCACGTGATACAACAACGCGGCGATGAGCAGCGACTTCCCGCTATTGACGTTCCCGATCAAGTAGCTCTCGTCGTCGAGCAAGTCCAACACGCCGTCGATGTTCCAGTTGACGAGGGCGCTGGCCACGGTCACGTTGTCGCGGGGCACGTTGTACTTGGAGTGCAAGTAGTCGCGGAAGAAGCCGAGCCCGTACCGACGCGAGAGCTGCGCCGTCTTGAACAAGAGGTCTGTCTTGTTGAACACGAACTTGACGTCCGCGGCGCGCCGGTAGGCGAAGACGGACGGGTTGACGGAGAACGGGAAGTCGTGGCAGTTGACGACGTACACGAGGTTGCCGGTGGGGGGGATGTTGGCCAAGATGTCGTCGAACGAGTGCACCGGGAGCTCGTGCAAGTCGAACTTGGACCGGTACTTGACGTCGCGGCACCGGAGACACTCCGAGGCCGGCGGCGCCGCGTCGTCGGCGGTGTTGTGGGGCGAGCTGGTGGCACCAGCGTTGGAAACGGCGTCGGAAACGGCGTCGTCTGCGTTGAGGAGAAGCCTTCTGTCGTCGTCGGTCAATCGCGACACGTGCTGGGCGAAGACAGCGTCCTCGGGCTTGACGGGCTTGCGGGCGTGCTGTCTCTCGATGTAGAAGCCCGGCTTGTCGCTGTTCTCGGCCTGGAGCTTGATCCCGCACGAGGAGCACCGGTGGAAGAGACTGGCGAGGAGGCTCGGGCTGAGCGTCTGCCAGCGCCGCAGCGTCGTGGCGAGGCATCTGGCGCGCCCGAACAGGGCGCGGAGGAGGCGGGCGTACTTGATCATGTCGCCATTACCACGCAAAAATGTGGAAAAAGGGCCGACGCAGTGGTCGATGATGTATCTTTGCAAAGGTTGAATTTGATGCGATGCGACGAGCACGTGATGCCTGCATATTATGCCTGCATATAGTGAGGTTCCCTTTCCCCTTTCATTCCAATTTAAATAAATCTTCCCCCCCCACCACTCAGACTCGCATTCTCCTTCCCTTGCACTGTTGCACTGTCGCACTGTCGCACTGTCGCTCTGTGGTTCTCTCGCTTTCTCCTTCTCTCGCACTCTGGCTCTTTCACTCACTCGCTCAATGGCCTTCTCACACACTCTTTGTCACACTCTGTCACACACTCTTTCTCTTTCTCTTTCCTTTTTCGCGCGCGCTCTCTCGCTCGCTCTCTCTTTCCATTCTCGCTCTCACTCTCGCTCTCACTCTCACTCTCACTCTCGTTCTCGTTCTTTCGTTCTTTCGTTCTCTCGTTCTCTCGTTCTCTCGTTCTCTCGTTCTCTCGTTCTCTCGCTCGCTGTCTGCGCCCCATGGTGATCTGACAGAATTGCCTCTTTGGTAACAGCAAGCATGTAGCGCTCGCGGCGCCCCATTGTCTGCAGGCACGCCGCCCCGCTAAAACTCACCCTGCCAGTTGATCCGGAATGGATCACCAGCGGATGCCGAGCGCTGTGCCGTGCCCCCACAGAACAAGGGCACCACTCAGAACCGCGACAAACCAACATCAACACATTGCCAGCCCGTCAAGAGCGTCGCTCGAGGCACACGGCCCATGTCGCCTACGCTCGCTCACGTCCGATGCATCTACCCAGACAGCACAGCAGGACCGTCGAGCAGCGCCGGCCAACAGGGCCGTGCCAAACCAAGCACCCCAGTGCTTGTTTCGCACGCGCAAACGGAGCACACAATCGGGTGCGTACGCCGGCAGCTCAAGGAGCCACGGCCGCATGCCCCGCGGGAGCGTCGTTTCCCTCTTCGCTCTGGCCATCTACTTGTGGTCTTCTCTCACCACATCGGATATAAATCCACTCCAATATGCGTTCTGACCGTTTTGCTCACCGCAAGGCGCCGCCCACGTGACCCGCCGCCGCGGGAGGCTGTCGCGCGCGCCATTTCAGGTAAACGCACGGTAAGGTATTCCCGAACCATCTACGCGCTGCAGCGGGCTGTATGCACGCAGACACAATAGGCAGTTTTGGGAAGTGCGAGGTTATTATGTGGGTGCGCATTTCAGCTCATGTGACGGTATGACGCAGCGGCAGGGGACGAAACGGTCTAAAAATACACGCCAGGCGGTCCCCAATAGGCACCTGTGCAGCGGCACCTGTGCAGCAGCAGCAGCGGCAGCGGCAGCAGCAGGGGCGCGCGGGACGCAGCGTGCGAGCGAGTGGTGGTGGCCCCGATTTCCTCGCGCCGGCGTCTGGTGGTGTGGTGCTGTACGTCTCCCCCAAGGATGAGCACCTGTTTGAGGTGCTGCAAGGAAAATTCTTCTTTGCATATTCTGTGACAAGGGCCACCTTTGACATTGTTGTGCCTAAAATAGCCTTCTGGCAATGGAGTCGTATCAGCAGTGGTGCTCGCTGGGGCCGATCTGTTCCAAGGGCTTGACGGGTGCGCTTGCCGCATTCGGCCCGCGTGGAGGCACTCACCAACATGGTCGGGGGGCCGCACACAGGACGCATGCATGGAGACGCGTCGACTAAAACACCCACTTCCTATATAGGAAAGAAGGAGATGGGGGAGCGTCGCAGGCATCGAGAGGCCGAGACAGCGTCAGGGGAAAAACCCCAGGCAATACGGAGCCATGCGTGGAGATAAGCGAGCTCCGAGCGTCGGGCACGCAGCGTGGCCGCGTGCTACCCACGCTACACCGTGTAGCAGTATCCCCTATTTCCAGCCACGACGCGGCGCCGGCGAAACTGGCGGGCTGGCGGCCGCCCCCAGCCACCGGGCATAGGGTGGCCGCAAGCTGGGCCCGCGCGGCAACTGCACGCGAGGGCGCACATAGTTTAGCCTTTTGATGTAAACACCTACGGTGCATATTCGCGCGGTGTTTGTTCGCCCGTCGCCCCCCCACCCGTCGCCGTCGCCTCGCCCCCCTCGCGGCCAGCGTCGCACAAAGCCAATGATCCGTGGATGCGGGTTGACGGTCGCCACGCAGAACGTGCAGCAAACAAGGTTCCTACCTGCATGGCCCCACGCACCGTCTGATCACCCGCATGCACGAGTCGCAACACTTTGTGCAGCACGGGCTTAGTCGCTGGCAACGTAAACTGGACACCCCTGCAAGTGCACTTGCGCTTATGCTCTCATGCGCATCTAATTCCATGCCCGTCTGGTGTCTAGCTGACGGGGCCATAATAATCTTGCTGCGTGCATGCATACGTATAACCTCCACCAAGGCTGCACCGGGAAGTGGGCGGCCAGTTCCAGACACTGCTGGGCAGAGCTGCGGCAGAACTGACACAGAACTGACACAGAACTGGCACAGAGCTGGCACGTAGACGTTCGCCGAGACAGCGCGGACCAAGTGCGGACACATTGCAGTACTGTCGTCTTGTAGACGTTCGCCGAGACAGTGCGGACACTGCGCTTTCGCCGCATAGGCGTCCTCACCACCTCACCACCTGCGCTGGGCTCGCTGGGCTCGCTGGGCCAGCTGGGCCAGCCAGGGCAGCCCTGCTGCCGCCCCGCTGCAGGCATGCGCACGTCTGACGCGCAGTGTAAACGTGCATGCGTCATGCGCACATGCAATGTGCCTCGTTTATGATTTCTGAACCTACATGATATCTGACGCTTAATGGTTGCGTACGCAGTCTGGATTTTGGGTACTTTTTTTAGGTCCCTCTATTGTTAAGCCGGCTTTTACACAAGTGAGGGCCAAAAGGTGTGCTGCCATTTTCCAAACCTTTTTTTTTTGATTCCCATTACTTTTTTTCCTACTCTTTCTTCCTTAGCTATTGCTTACCAGTGCCCGTCTGTGTTCTCGTCAGGCTGAATCTACTTAACCCCCACGCACGGAGCCGGGATCACGTTCAGACACCGCCAGATCCGGATATACCACGACGGCGGCTACGAAAGGCAGCGCTCTAGCGACAGAAAGCGCCAGAACAGACGCTCCAGCGACAGAAAGCGCCAGAACAGACGCTCTAGCGACAGAAAGCGCCTAGTTACACGCTCCAGCGAGACAAAAGGAGACGCTCCAGCAGCAGCGCTCCAGCAAAAGAAGAGACGTTAGCGCCAGAAGAGACGTTAGCGAAAGAAGCAACGCTCTAGCGGTATAAAGAGACGCTCTAGCGCCAGAAGCAACGCTCTCGTTACACCAGTTACACGCTCTAGCGACAGACAGACGCTCTAGCGAAAGAACAGCGCTCTAGCGACAGACAGACGCTCTAGCGAAAACATACGCTCTAGCGAAAGAACAAACGCTCTAGCGACACGTTCTACCGAAAGAACAGACGCTCCAGCGAGAGAAGAAACACTCCAGCGAGAGAACAAACACTCTAGCGACAGAAGGAGACGTTCTAGCGAAAGAACAGCGCTCTAGCATACATTCTAGCGAAGGAACAAACGCTCTAGCGACACGCTCTAGCGAAAGATCAAACGCTCTAGCGAAAGAACATACATTCTAGCGAAGGAACAGCGCTCTAGCGACACGTTCTAGCGGAAGAAGAGACGCTCTAGCGATAAAAGCAGCTCTCTAGCCACACGCTCTAGCGAAAGAACAGAAGCTCCAGCGACACGCTCAGCTACTCGCTCAGCCACTCGCTCTAGCCACACGCTCTAGCCACACGCTCTAGCATCATGCCCAAACGACAGGGCCCGGCGTCGCCCACCGGCGCGCCCAAACGCAAACACAAGCACCGGCCCAGCGACGACGCCAGCGACGCCAGCGCCGCCAGCGCCGCCGGCGGCTACACCGCAGACGCGGTGGCGACGTGGATCGCGTGCGCCGAGTGCGCCAACACTCTCGGCTTGACGCTCTCGGCGATCAGGTCGTACGAGTGCGCCATCGAGCACGACAACAGCAACGCCGCCGCGCTCTGCGGGCTCAGCTACTCGCTCCGCATGAACGACATCAGCTTGAACGAGACCATCGGGTCGCAGATCTCGATCGACAAGCTCAACCGCGCGTTGGAGTCGTACCCGGGCCTCACCAAGACGGTGCTGGTGTTCCGCGAGCTCGCCGAGTGCTACTTGTTGATCGGCTTGAACGACCAGGCGCACCAGGCGGTGCAAACCGCCCTCCAGCTCGCGCCCAACGACGCGTTCTTGTGGCTCGTCAGCGCACAGACGTTGATCCGCGCCGGCGCCCGCAGCCACGCCGCCGGGGCGTTGGCGCACTGCTTGGCGCTCCTCCCGGAGTCGTTGCGGCTCTTCTCGAGCAGCGACGTGGAGACGGCGCGCACGGCGCACGCGGAGCTCGCCGCCATCTCGGCCGCCGACGGCAACATCGAGTCGTCGATCGCCGAGCTCACGGCGACGCTCTCGTTGCCGCCGCCGCCGTTGTCGCGCATCGACGAGCACGTCGCGTTGTGGTGTGCGTTGGCCACGGCCAAGGAACGCATCAACGACATCACCGGCGCCATCGACGTCTGCGAACGCGCAGAGACCGCCGTCGGCAACTCCGACAGGATACTAATGACTCATGCATATTTATTATTGACATCGCAGACCCGGCAGGACGCCGTGGCGGCGATCTCGTTGTTGGGCCGCATCGCCGACTTGGACACCGAGCGTCCGCACGAGCAGCACGACGCCGACGGCGGCGACTTCCTCCCGTGGTACTTGCTCGGCGCGGCGCACTCGCTCATCGACGAGCCGCGTCTCTCGTACGACTTCTACCAGGTCGCGTTGAGAAGGGCGCCGAGCTCGCCCATCACCATGCTCGCGGTGGGCAAGTTGTACTTGGAGTTCAAGCAGTTGCCGGACGCGCTCGCGGCGTACTCGCAGGCGCTCAGGTTCCAGGCGGACGACGGCTCGCCCGCGGCCGCCACCGCCACCGCGTGGGACGGCTTGAGCTGCGTGTACGAGCGGTGCGACGAGCAGCTCATGGACGCCGCCGACGCGTGCACCCGGGCCGCGGCGTGCTTCAAGGCGATCAACGACTTCCCCAACGCCGAGTTCTTCGAGGACAGGGCCGCTGCCTTGAGCAAGGCGTGCAAGAACGAGGGCCCGGTGCCGGCGTTGAGAACGCCGCCCGAGGTCCCGGCGTCGTTGTTGCGAGACCTCGTGGCGCTTCTCCCGTCGGAGCGGATCGTGTATGTGCAGAGGAACTCGCAGTCTGCGCAGCTGAGCCAGCAGCAGCAGCATCAGCAGCAACAGCATCAGCAGCATCAACAACATCAACAGCAGCAACAGTCGCCCAGACAGGACGCAAAGAGCCCCGCTCACCAGAGAAGCCCCCAGACCCAAGTCATCCCGCCGCCATACCAGGGCTTGCCCGCCGCCGGGGCGCCGCCGCCGCTAGACACGCCGCAGCTGCAAATCCACCCCATGCATCCACACTTGAAGCAGGAACCAAAGTCGCAGAAGTTGACGCCGTCACAGAGAGGCTGGTCCCCGTCGCAACCTCAGTATTTCTACCAGCAGGGCCCCCTCGTGCCGGGCCAGCTCGCGCCGCCGCCGCCGCCGCCGCCGCCGCCACTCCACCACCAGCTTTCGCAGCGCAACGGCCTCCCGAACCCCATGGTTCCCGGCGGTGTGGGCTACCCCATGGTCTCGAACGGCCCGCCGCCGCCGGGGTTCCCGTACGGCTACGTGCCCATCCAGGGCAGCGTCGTGACGCACGTCCCCCAGTTCACGCCCCCGGTCAACAACTGGAAACGATAACGAGACTGGAGAGAGACTGGAGAGATGGGAGATGAGACGGCAAGAGATGACGAGATTACGATACTCTTTGTTTCCACATACGACTACGTCATCTGACCACACGTTGACGGACCACTGGCATGTTGATCGTACACCGAGCGATTGGTTGTACACATGACTGTTGACTGTACAGTTGACTATACAGTTGACTATACAGTTGACTATACACTTGACTGTACACTTGAATATACTCCATTGACTAACCATTGACTATTGACTAACCATTGATTAACATTGATTAGCCATTGATTAACCATTACTATGCTCCATTGATTATACTCTTGATTATACACTTGATTAACCATTGAATATACTCCATTGACTATTGATTAACCATTGATTATACTCCATCGATTAACATTGATTAACCATTGACTAACCATTGATTAGCCATTACTATACTCCTTTGATTAACCATTGGCTATACTTGATTAACCCTTGATTAACCATTGATTAACCATTGACTAACCATTGATTATTCTCCATTGATTATACTCCATTGATTACATTCCATTGATTAACCATTGACTATACACTTGATTAACCACTGATTAACCATTGACTATACACTTGAATATACTCATTGACTATACACTTGAATATACTCCATTGATTATACTTCATTGACTAACCATTACTATACACTTGATTAACCATTTACTCTTGATTATACTCCATTAACTATACTCCATTGAATATACTCCATTGACTATCGATTAACCCTTGATTAACCATTACTATACTCCTTTGATTAACCATTGACTATACTTGATTAACCCTTGATTAACCATTGATTAACCATTGACTATTGATTAACCATTGACTATACTCTTGATTATACACCATTGATTAACCATTACTATACTCCTTTGATTATATTCCGTTGATTATATTCCATTGACTATACACTTGATTATACTCCATTGATTATACTCCATTAACTAACCATTGAATATACTCCATTGATTAACATTGATTAACCATTGATTACCATTGACTACTCCATTGACTATACACTAACTCACCTACGCACCCACCTCCCCACCTATTCCCTACACCTCACCTATCAAGCTGTCTGTAATGCTTTGCCAGCCGGCTTCGTAGACGGCGCCTTCCTGCGGCGGGTCCTCGCCAAGCCGTGGCGTGCTGATGCCCAAGCCACGCAAGCTGGGGAGCACAGACGCGCCCTCGACGACGACGCCGTAGTCTGCGTGCAACAACGATAGGAGGTCGGTGGAAGAATCGCCAACATACAAGACCCGGCCGTGCTGTCTTGCGAGAGCCTCCGTGAACGCGAGCTTGTCCATCCCGGTTCTCACCGTGGGGGCCGCGAGCCAATTCCCCGTGGTTGTTCCGTCCTTGAACTCGAGCTCGTTGACGATGATGGTGATGCCGTGGCCCAACTCGACTCCGTGGAGCCGTAGCGCCTCCCTGATGATTGTCGAGGTCCAGTTGATGCTCAATATCACGACCGGTATGTGCAAGGACAGACACTTGAGGAAAAAGTCCACCACGCCGGGCCTGAGCTCGACTTTGCCTGCCTGAGATGCTAGCTGCGCCGCCGTGAGCCCTTTGAAGAGCTGTTTCCGGGTCATCTCGTTGATGGAGGCTTCTTCCGCCGCCCGCACGCCGGCCTGGAACTGCCGCTCCCGGTGCAACGTGTCTCGGGGCCCCTGGTCCCGCGCAAACGACGCTTTGTACTGGCGATGGGCTGTTTCGTAGACATCAACGAAATGCTGGAACGGGGGCAGAAAGCCCGGCTTGAACCGGTACGCGGTTTCCGCAACCACGCCGATGGTGTCCGACACCGTGATCGTTTCGTCCCAGTCGCTGATCACCAATTGGGGCCGGAGACTCGGCATTGGCACGCATGCTCTAACTGACTTGAACATAATGATCTTCAGCCCCGGTGCGAAATATTTTTGGGGTGGGGGGCTATATTTGATCGAGGCAATATACAGGATGATATGCCTGCATATAAACGAATCTGGGGTGGGGGAGTGAGCCTGCATATAGTCCCATCCGTCTTGAAACCATTTTCTATTGATGGAACACAGCATCAACCATCCCGTTTCCCCTTCTTCTTCTTCCTCTTTTTTCTTTTTCCCTTTTTCCTTTTTCCTTTTCCCTTTCCAAGAATCAACAACGAGCAACCTTTCGAAATGAGTGACAATTCAGGCAAGAGCCCGTTGGGCGAATTGGGCAACGTTGTCAAAGAGCAACTCGAAAAGGATCCAGAGAAAGCAAAGCAAATCGAGAGCAAGATCAAGGATGCTTACGCAAAAATCGAGAACTCGGAAACCGACGATAAGGGCAAAGAGGCCGCTAAGAACTTCTTGGGCAAGTTCGAGTCAGCAATAGGCACCGACGAGAAGAAGTAGAGCCGAGGAATGTGATGGCGTGTCGCTGCAACCCAGCGCAATCAAGAGCCCGCCAATGGATGAAATTAGTTATTCACGGGACAAGTAGCCCAGTCTCCTATATTTAGTTGAATGTATGTCGTATGCGTTAGCTTTAGTAGTGCATCTGATCTCCTACTGCTCTGTTTTGTTTGCTTCCACGTAGTGTGGGGTAGACCACACTTATTTTAACAATATTTGAGAACGTCAATCAGACTATATCTCACTTGCCAGTGTTACAAGAGCAATGTCAAACACAGAGGAGAAGCAAACGACGTCTACAGATCCCGCTCTCCCCCTGGAGGAGGAACAGCAAACGTTGCTAGAGGGAGCCAAAAGAATATTGAACCCAAAGGGTGACAATCCCGAGCTAGAGCAAATGGTGACTAGTGGGTTTTCTTATCTCAAGGACGCATTGGAGAGGATATCGAACTCAGACGACAAGAAGGCAGCGTCTGCAGATGTTGCAGAAGATCTAAAGAAGAAGTTTGAAGAATGGAGAGAAGGGTTCGAGAAGCGCAACCAAGAGTACGAGGCTGCTCAGGGTGCTAGCGAAAGCAAACCGCAGGACGGGGCAAACACAAAAGAGAACTAGTTGTGCCAAATAGTGAGACGTGCGATACAGAGTATCGGGTTTCCCTCTTCTCATTCTCTGTTTTTGAGAATAAAGTCTTGGGTAAAGTCTTGGGTAAAGTCTTCGGTAAAGTCTCGAGCCAGAAGCGTATGGAGGCGTCTTTCAACGACAGCTATCAGATACAATGTCGCGTGATGTATACAATCTCTATATCCATAGCAAGTAAATATCAAGCTATGGACTCAAACCATGTATTTATCAATCTAGCCGATGCGTGAGGTCGATTAATCACTAGCAAGACTAATCAACTATACGAAACAGGAAGTTTCAGCATCTGCAGAACCATAACTACTACATAAGAAACACCTTTAGGCGATTTTAAGTACTCGTGTATTGAAAGCTAAGCCTAAGCTACCTCTAATATGATAGAAATAAAATGTTGAAGTAGCTGAAAATTTATTTATTCCATAAACCTTTCATACACTCTCAAATTTTTATGAGATGAGCTATTTGGGCGCTTCACAGATTCCGATTTTGCAAAACGAATCAGGCGTCATTAAGTCTTTGTGATCTACTTTGCTTGTGAATTACTACAATGGAGCAGAACAATATACCAGCCTGGAAGCGAATTGGCTTGAAGGTCAAGGAGGAAACAGATGATCCACTTGCGGTTATTGGTCACATCGAAACCGCTGCTCTTACCAACAAAGAGGCTAAGAGATTGAACAAAAGGAAAAGAAAGCTCGAAGAAAAGAACTCACAAGGTGGAGAAAAGGCGCCGCCCAAGAGAGCAAAAGTTCCAAAATCAGAACGTCCGCCGCCTCCTGAGAAAGATCAACTAGCATACTTGAGACTATACTATGAAGATAGAGAAAATTGGAAGTTTAGCAAACAGAAGCAGAACTGGGTTTTGAAAAACATCGAACATATCCCATCGAGCTATGACAAGGCACTCAAATCATATCTTGAAGGGCTACAGGGAGGATCGAGAGATAGATTAGCTACACAGTTGAAAGAGATTATCGTCAAATGGAACGAAACTGTGAACGATATGGCCACTCGAATTGATAAAGAATTGAACGATACATCAAATGAGGAAGAAGCAAAAGAGAACGCAGGCGAAAGTAATACCGTGCTCCAAGAAAGTCAAGACAAGGGCTCGCCCACTTACGATTATGCGGTGAGATGTAAAGATTTACTCGAAGTTCTAACCGATGAAAAAGTAGTTTTGAATGGGGTGGAAGACAAAGATAACACCAGCACAGGATCGCCAAGTGGGGATGAAAAAGATGAAGTAGAGCATAGTGTTCCAGACAACCAGAAAACGAATGAATCTGGAGATGTCGGGGCAGAATCTGGGAGCGAGAAGAGCGATGAAGACAACCTAATCATAGAAGAAGCCGAGGTGGCCAACTTGCCTCTGTCGTCAGAAGAGGAAGATGCACATACGACGGCATCTGAAGAAACTGAAAAGCCTCTTGAAATAAGCAAGAGAGATAAGGAGACGGAAGAAAGCAAAAAGGTCAAGGATACGAGTGGAAAGGATACTAAGGATGCCGAGAAGAAGGAGAAAAAGGAGAAGAAGGAGAAGAAGGAGAAGAAGGAGAAGAAGGAGAAAAAGGAGAAGAAAGAAAAGAAAGAGAAGAAAGAGAAGAAGGAGAAGAAAGAAAAGAAAGAGAAGAAAGAGAAGAAAGAAAAGAAAGAGAAGAAAGAAAAGAAAGAGAAGAAGGAAAAAAAGGAGAAGAAGAGCAACAAGAATGTCTCCCTGGACTAAATAATTTGTATATTAATTTAGAATGTCATGTATTTTGCATTAAAGAGGAACCAAAGTAAAGAGTGTCATAATTTGCGAATTCAAATCGTGTAGATTACACAGGTTTGCATTGAAAACTTCAAAGGCGGAAACAAACTAATACTAAAGAACTCCAACAACAAATGCCTCATATAAGCTTAAGCAAGTTGCAGGATAACGCCTTGGACGTAGATCCGGACGTGAGGTTCATGGCTCTCGAAGATTTCAAAAAATATGTTAACGAATCAAGACTGAAGTCCATTTCCTCGTCATCAATCAAGGGTTTTATACCAATCTTATTTCGATTACTTGACGATCAGAACTCAGATGTACAGAGTCAAGCAGTGAAGTCCTTTGAATCAGTGATTCGGTTCTTACTGAATGATAGTATCTTGGATTTAATAAATCAATTGTTGGAAAAAAATTTCAAAATCAATTCACAAGATGATGGTCTCAAAAGTTTTGCTAGATCAATCCCAAGTATGGCGCTTCATACAATATTCCAGAGTAACTTCAAATTCTCGAGCGCTCTATCAAGGCTGATTGTGGACCAGATCATACCCAAGTTATTCAATCATACGATTACGATAGATACAATTGAAATCTTGATAGACATCATCGATAGTTTGGGAAGGGTGCTTGAAGTACCTGAAGTTTTGGATCTAGCGTACAAATTTGTAAAAATATCATTTTTCCAACAAGGTATTGTGAGTAAGAGGGCATGCGCAGCTTACATAGATATTTTGTCATGTTTTAAGACCATTCAAGCGGCTCCAGTAGGTATTTTTGACAAACTTATATTGGAGATTAACAAAGAATTTGATTTGAAAAAGGGCCTGGTACTTGCTTCAAATACCAAGTTGCAACTTTATTCCATCACTTTAAACTGTGTGAGCAACTTTGATGAAAACAACGATGAAAGTAGTTTGGGATCTGCCATTGTTGAAGGAATTTTCTCAGATTTGCTTTCTGACTTGAACTTAAAAGGAGTTTCAGAAAGTTTATCGTTAGCAACAGATGATTTGGATTACGATGAGCTTATCAAGGAAAACGTCATAAGAGAAAATTCTCTCACCACATTAAATGATTTCATCAATGCAATTCCCTACAAGTCAGTTATAATCTATCTACAGGAAATAATGGATGCTGTAGATGTTTTGATCAAGTATCACCCGTTAAGATTTGATGAGGCAGATGAATCTGATGGTATTGAATTCAGTGACGATAGTGAGATTGAATTCAGTGATGACAATAATGCTGATGATCAAAATGATATATCATGGAAAGTAAGATATCAAGCAAATGTTGTTGCAAAGTCATTGGTAGAAAGATTCCCTCTTAATTTGGTTCTGGTTTACTCTAGCATCATTCATTCAATTATTCTTTCTGTCGGTGACAAAAATGAAATGGTATCTAACCTGGCAATCAAGGCATTGATATCTGTTATTAATACAACTTCTTTCGATAACCCAAAGTCATATTATGCATCGGTATCAAATGAGAGGCGAGGTTCTGACGTCAGTATGAATAACTCTAATGATCCTATGGGACTCTTGGTATCTGAGATATTGCCCACTCTAGAGCGAGAGATTTTTGAAAGGTGGTTGGTGATAAAGAATATTGACAGATTCTCGGTATTCTTGACCTTAATTGAAAGTCTAATGAACATTGTACATTCCGATTTATCAAGCAATTTTTTGACAAATCTTTTAACAAAATTGAGTGATCCAAGTGTAAAGACTAATGGATCTATGGATTATTTGAATCTATACAGATCAATTCTTTTGAATTTCGATGTGACTTCTATCCCTGAGGAATTCATAAATTATATTATAAAAGATTTGTCTAGCTTTATTAATAATCTGTCATCATTTTACAACGTGATAAGTGAAAGCATCTCTGTTGCGGTAATTCTTTTCCAACGTTTAGGAACCTCAAACAATGTTGCTGCCCTCGAAGAGACCTTAGCATTCTTGTTTCATTCGATCAACAAAAAGATTAACCAAAAGGAGTACTCCAGTGATTTAAGGCAGCAGTCGCTTATTGGCTTGAGAGAGTACGTTACAAATATAAACATAATATCTGGAAAGGATTTGGATGAAGTGGTTGAGATTTTAAAAGAATGTTTAAATTATGAAATAACAGTTAAAGTTGCACTAGAAGCGGTGGTCAAGATTTTAAGCTCTGCTAAAAACAATCACCTGTTTTTCCGGTCTGATCACTTTGTTTCATTTCTCGTTCAGCGCATCAACACATTCATTTTGTCTACCGATGAAACTTTATACCACCACTCGTTGGAAATCTTAAACATATTAAGTGACCAGGGCCAATTACCTGATTTGGAAGTTACTTTTGAAAATTTAGTTGAGTTTTTGAGCCTGGATTCCTCATCATTACAATATAAGCAAATATGGTTGGTCTTTGACATAATGAGAAAGAACTTAACTCCTGACGTAACTACCAAGGAATTGTTAGTTACTCTTGCTCAAAAAGTTATAAATATCAGGTTAATGGATATCGACGATTTTAACCTGAGTAGCATTCATTTGTTTATTGAAAAGGTGTGTGAAATTAAGACCAATGGAAATGTATTTGAGACGTTCCTACAAAGTTTGAATTTGGAGCTTTTCATCAGTGCCAAAATACTTGCAGTAATTACCGTGAAAAACAGCCTCGTTGAAGAAGTAACCAAGCGTGAGATCGAGTTGATTAATCATCTTGATGGGAAAAGGGTTCATGCTATGAATTTGCTTTTCGACATCCAGTACTTGGGATATGTGGGGTCAAAGATTCAATTAAGTAGAGTGAAGTTTGAACATTTCTTGCGATTCATAAATGATCCTGATGAGTCTATCAAAAATGCATCTTCCAGATCCATTGGGTTATATGCATTGATTGATTTGCAGCACTACTTACCAGAGTTGTTGAGAGACTATCAAGAAAATCTTACACTAAGATCATATTTGTTGACATCGTTCAAACAAATTTTGAATTCAGGGCTTGCTGATGTTGATGACAGAAACATTATATGGGAGACTGTATGGAATACTGTTTCTTCGGAAGAAGAAATAGGGAATTTGACAGAGCTTAGAGTGAGTGGTGATGTTTTAGCTAAAGTTATACTTTTAGGCAATTCTGAAGCCCACTTAAACAAGGTTTTAGTGAATCAAAACAGTACGGATGCATTAGTTTACACCAATATTGTCATTTTGAAAGTGTTGATTAATAACCTCCTGTCAGCTTCAAGTAAATCTCTCCAACCATTGATTATCAAATCTTTGCAGGCATTGGAAATCACCAACATTGATATTCGTCAGGTAGAAATTGGCACTTTGCTAACAGCCTTGCACAATAAGCCTGATATTGTTTTACCTATCTTCAACTCAACGATCCTTCCCAAGATTTCTCTTCAATTGGATGCAAATCCCGAGTTCAAAAAGGTCATCCCCATGGGTCCTTACAAGTACGTGGTTGATGAGGGTCTTGAGATTAGAAAGCTATGTTACGAGCTTTTATACACTATCATTTCATTAGACGAGAGAGTCATTCGTACATACTCCATTGCAATTGACGATATCGGCTCCCAAATCATTTCCAAGGGTCTAGTCGACGATGAAGCTGATATTGTCATTTTGTCCTGTATCAATCTCGTCTCCTTGTTGAACTTGTCAACTGCTAGTTTCACTGAAACATCATCTGCAGCAGGTACTTTCCTTGTCGACTCTTCAAACTTATTGCAGACCTTGATCGAGAATGTCCGTGGAGTACTATCCAAGAAACTTAAGGCAAAGGCAAGCGCACAAGAAACCGAGAGCCATGAAGAGTGTGTAAGATCCGTGATAAAGTTGATAAGGTCTGTTAATCTGTACTTGTCTGCACACAACTATTTGGTAAACGAGTGGTCGTCGTTTTATGCAGACATAAGGTCTGCATATGTGGGATACTTCAATGCTCTTGAAGCAGAAAATATCACATGAAAAGACACATAATCCTGCATGTATCCCTGCTGTGACAGCGTCACACTTCGGCAAGGGGCTGCGGGCTCTCGCTAATTTTCATTTGTTCGGAGCTATATGTCGGTGACTTCTGCGGAACAAGCACGTTAGGTCGCACATGAATAGGCGGGGAGTCTAGACCTCCGCAGCAGTACTTGAAATCTGATGACAGGTTTGGAAGCCCCTAATTGAAGATTTTATGCCGGAAGTAAGTTTTGCATTATTTCTTCTGTAGCTTGAAACACATCACAGTATTAATCATATATCATATAAATAGTGGAGACACATCTGTAACAAGAAACGTAAATACATTGAATGAAGTCATTTCAAACAATATTACAATAAATCAGAGCGATACGAGTTATTAGAAACCCAGTCTGCCAGTCATTTTGGAAAAAGCAATAGAAACAACTAGGGTTACATCACAGCGGCAATCAACTTTACACTGAAAAGTTTCACACACCTACGTGAGAGACAAGAACATAGAAGGCATTATTAGAAGTTCAGTTTAATTAAGCGAGCAACCCTGTACAGCAACGCGACGCGACACAACCAGTTCAACAGTCTCCATCTCTTGATAAGTAGACTCAATTTTAAGTGTTCAAGTTCGAGAGAAGAATACATACACATTCATCCTACTTCAAGATTGTCAGACCGTTTTTGCCAAACAAGCAATAGCAATGTTTGATTTCCTTACAAACTTCATCCACTACGTCATGGGCATTCTAACTGGAACTACTCGAAAGGCTACCGATGAAGTGGCTAAAATGTTTGACACCATTATTTATTATATTATCAACGGTCTCATGTTGATCATGAACTTTTCCGAAATGGTTGTGGACGGAGCAAACAGCGTTTCATACAACTACAAAATAATATCAACAAGTATCCGGCATCAAATCTATAATAATATAAACTAACGAGAATGAAAAGTACAAGAAGCTATGGAAACTCACTCGGTGCAACGCATCGTGCAACACATTGCTCATTGAACGTTAACCCGAGTTGTTCAAAGCACAGCTAGATATGTATAGAGCTGAGATGCACGGAGCTGATTAATGTATAGAGCTGAGTAACGTATAGAGCTGAGTAATGTATAATGTGATTACAATCGTAAGCATGACTGGTATGTATGGTTGTAGGGCCGATTTGAGACGAAAGTAAACAATGAGGTTATTGATAGAAGTCCGATGATGCGTTACCCCGGATTCTTGGAATGGAGGAGGGGAAAAAAAATCGTGATGAGGGGCAGAACTGACTTGGGGGAGCTGGGGAAGTTCATGGAAGAATCCACCTAGTCCTCCGTTTCAAGGGCACTGATATAAGCCACAGCAAAGCCACCTCATACTAGACGGGGAAAAAACACCTCGAGATCAAGATCTGGTCATTTTCGGGACATGGATTCTTGTGAAATATTCGTCACCCGCTCCAGCAGACTTTCAATGAATAGATAGAATTATTGAGGGCCATTTTATTGAAAGGCACTAACATTGTTGTCATCAAATCTTCCACCTTCCGAGTATGAACTTTTAGCTAGGTCAACTCTCTATTCCAGTGTATTATAAAACGATTTACTGGAGAGGTTTAGTGAAAAGGTTTTATTTGGTGCTACAGCTGTAAAGAATAGAAACGTAGAATCAAGCAGCTGGGACTCTAGAGCATTGTGAAAAAAGCTGGCTGAGTTTGTGACTAAGTATTTGTTTCATTGGATTTTTATAATGTTTGCAGATGAGTGTAGATGAGTAGTAACCGATCTCGCAACAAAATTTTGAGCCTGAAAAGGTCCTTTTCACACGGTATAAGGAAAATTAGAAACCGTATCCTTCATATAAGGGCGTGTGGTCTAGTGGTATGATTCTCGCTTCGGGCAAATTGCAATGCCTTTGCTCTTAGAAGAACGAATATGCGAGAGGTCCTGGGTTCAATTCCCGGCTCGCCCCCTTTTTTTTTTTTGATTTTATTTTTGTCTAGAGGCCACGAGTGAGCACAGAAAATATCACGGCTCGTTCCATCCCTTTCAGCCTTTTTGTGAACTACCTCATTCGTGTGCGTTGAGAGGGACATCCGACTGAATCGTAGGTTGCCCCGGAACGCTCTCTTAAGCATTTCACTTCACTATCACGGAAATAAGAGTAGATTATTATGTGAAAGTGGTAGTACTGAAATTGTAGATCTTTTCGTTCCCACAGCCTTTCAGCCATGTTTTATGGATCTAAAGTCTAGAACGATGATGTCTCTGGTCGGAGTCTACAATTGAGTTGCTCCAGAATCATTGACTTCAGTATAGTTGGAAACCTTGTATTCCCAAAGCTAGAAATGATGGAATTGCTGCATGTTCCGGATATCCCCTCTGTTGCCCCGCGTGTCACTATCTGAGCAGGACAGGTTGATATCCCTTGCATGTTCATGTGATACTGAACAAAAGGCCTGCGAATTCTTTACGGCAGAGCAATGCAGCATCATGCAATTCAAACCATAACGATATGCTTAGTTGTCACGATTACTACAAGATGTATTTCTTGCTTTCTATCACTCTAAGTGCGAATCTGTCTAACCAATCGTTCTACGAGTCCATGTAAGCAATTCGCTTCTCCATATATAGAGCTGAATCGTGTCTCGGTCCAAAGCAATGACTTGCCGATGGCATGAACTCCTATAAGCTCAAGTTAGAGGAAAGGACGAAAGTCGATATGACATTCTACCTGCAAGGGCAATTATGCTTGTATGATAATAAATTCAATATGCAGCAACAACGAAACTAGGTGCAATTTCAAAGAACAATTCATTGCGATTGTATCCAAGTGCATGTACTTGAGAGCTTTGGGTTAGTGGTGAAGGGCACGCATTATCAGCTAGATACTATTTCAAACACACACCTTTTTGATTTCAGTGGCATTGGATTTTAAGTTCTTTTTTTTTTTTGTATTGATAAGCTACTAGATCTTTCAAACTGTTAAAAACTTTCTATTGCTCTCTACTTACTTCTATATTTTCTAGGCTCTCTTAGGATGATTCACGTAACTGAGCTCTAACCCAGCCTTCCAATCCACCTTTAACAATAATGTCTTGAAGGTTAGCACCGAGCTCTCCAACCTTTTGAGATAAGACAACATTACCTTCGGCATCAGTCACTTTGACATGGGCTTTCGTCACATCCCATTTGAGGAACCAGCCTGTTCTGATTGTCAAATCATTGGCATCAGCAAACTTCTCTCTCAAACTGTCAATCAACTTAGGAATCTCTAATGTCAATAATGCGTTGTTTATGGAGTTTCTAGAGAATATATTACCAAAGGAACCTGCAACAACTAACTTCATACCTCTAGCAAGAATGGCGGTTGCAGCTTGTTCTCTGGAAGAACCGGTACCAAAGTTGTAGCCCGAAATTATAATGTCTGAAGGCTTTGAAGCTTTAGTGTTGAACTCCGAATCATAATTCTCCATACAAACTTGAGCCATTGTTTCTTTGGGAATATCGTCCTGGTATGTATACTTTCCTGGGTAAATACCATCTGTGTTGATATTATCCGCATTACACAAGATAAGTTCACCCTCGATTACAGTTGGGAAACCATCCAATACTTCAATAGATCCCTGGTCATCGCCAGTTGCTGTAGCCTCTGTATCAGGAATAGTTATGGACTTCACAATTTCAGATGAGTTTGGAACAGGGTTGTTGTCAAGCTCTTCGGGGCATCCTATGTACCCTAACACAGCTGATGCAGCAACAACTTCGGGAGAAGCTAAGTAAGCCAAAGCCTCCCTTGATCCCATTCTTCCTTTGAAATTACGGTTGGTAGCAGAAATACCAACTTCACCATCCTTCAATAATCCAGTCCCTAATCCAATACAAGGACCGCATCCTGCTGGTAAAGGCTTGGCACCTGCATCAATTATCTCTTGCCAAGCACCAACGGCTTCAGCGTCCTTTTGAACATTCGAAGAAGCTGCAGCGACATAGAACTCCACACCGTCAGCAACTTTGCGGTTCTTTATGATGTCTGCAGCAGCCCTTATGTCACTCAATCTTGAGTTAGTACATGAGACTAAGTATGCTTTATTGATCTTCACTTTTTCCTTAGCAAGGTCGTACAAGGGAGTCGATATCTTGACTGAGTTAGGACCGGAAACACATGGCGACAACGAGGAAAGATCAACAACTAAGTGCTTAGCGTACACGGCATCAGCATCAGATCCAACCTTGTTATCCCTTAATTGTTGTATAGTTTGCTCGTTAACTCTTGGATGCGGCTGCGGTAACTTTTGAATTCTTTCTTTGTAAAAATCAAGAAGAACATCATCGACAGGGAAAAGCCCAGACAACGCACCCCATTCGGTGGTCATGTTGGCAATAGTCAACCGGTAGTCAACAGACAAATTATTGACACCATCACCCGTGAATTCAATAGCGTGGTTTAACACCTCATCGTTGTTGAAAATTCCACACAATGCAACAATTACATCTTTTCCAGTTACGCCTTTGGGTAAGCTGTTTATCAATTCAACCTTTGCCACAGGAGGCACTTGCCACCAGGTCTTCCCTGTGGCCCATATAGAGGCGGCATCAGTTCTGACAATAGGTGTACCTAAACTTCCTACACCTCCGTAAGTATTCGAGTGAGAATCGGATGCTACCGTAAGATTCAATGGAAACGCATATCCTTCCTCTATCATTATCTGATGCCCTATACCTCTCCCAGCCGGGTAAAAGTCGATTCCCTGTTCTTTAGCGAACTGTTCAATATTCTTGTACTTTTCTAAATTCTTATCTGACTTATTCTGCACATCATGGTCCAAAGTACACACGATCTGCTTACGACTGTGCACCTTTGTCGCCCCCAACCCCATGAACTTGGTGGCTACTGGCCACGAGTTGTCGTGCGACATACAGTGCGCCGGTTGTATGGTAACGTAGTCCCCACTGTAAACCTTTTTGTCTTCTGGAATCCCAACTGCATACTTCTGTACTATCTTTTCTGTCAAATTTTGGCCTCTCAATCGAGCCGATACTGTCGAAAAGTATCTCACAGCTCTACCACCATAAACCATCTCACAATAGAGTTGTGTACCGATCTGAATCAAAGGTTTTCTGGGAAATCAACTTGTACAACAAATCTGACCGTTACCGGTTTGACTTTTTTCAGCTAGCTTAGCGATAATGAAAATTTCAATGAGTCACGGGGTAGCAAAAAATTCTTCTCCACAGGAATACTTGTTGGCGGTGGTAAGGAACAAAGCGCAAGAGAGGATTGGATGGAGGTCTGGAGTGCATACAGACGGTGAGATTTGTTATGACAGTAGTGCTTCGGGCCATTTGCGACCATACTGTGACAGTAAAGGAAATGATGAACACCGCAGATGTACGGGGCCCAGATAGCAATTGCGGTGTTGGTGTCGTCCACGTACGTAGGGAGCATATACGTGAGAAGACCGCAGCGTATCAGGGAGAAGGATAGGGACGATGACGATGTGGTGAAGTTTAGGATAAGAAGAGTTACTCTATCATGCGCAGTGTGTACGCTATTAGTGATGGCCACGATGAAGAGGTTGGGCCGCTACGACAACGTTTTTGTGTTCCTTGCGTCCTTGGGACTTGGTGTCAATGCAGAAAACATTGTACGGTGCATTGCGCCAGTGGTGTTGCTCTATAGTGGGCCCCTCATGCATGCTATTGTGGAAGGGTCGCTCTCAGAAAGATGCAAGGAAGCACTCAGCCTTCACGGACTAAGAGATTACGTGTTTGCACCCGTCACAGAGGAATACATTTTCCGGGCGTTGGTCATGGCCCTTCTTGCGCCTACAAGTCGTCCCGGGATGCTTATAGTGCTAACACCTTTATTGTTTGGCGTGGCTCATGCTCATCACGCGTTCGAGCTCATCTGGGTCAAGTCCGTGCCCTTGCACACGGTAGGAATAATAGTGGCCTTCCAATTGACTTATACCACGCTCTTTGGGATATTCGAAAACTACATCTTTCTACGGTATGCTAGTTTCTGGGGGTGCGTGTTGGTGCACAGTATCTGCAACTTTATGAGCTTTCCCGAGCTTAGCGTGCAAGGCTCTTTGGCATACAGGCTCACCTACTATGCAATGCTTCTTGGTGGCATCTATTTCTTTGTGGTCCTACTTTAGCCTTCTCTCCGCCAGAACATTATAAAGGAAACTCTTCATACAGCATTCGCACGGCGAGTTTGTGTAATAATATATATAGTAAATCAGGTTCAATACACGATCAAAAAAACACGACACGGAAGATTATATTTTCACTTCAAGGTTTATAATACTTGCTTGACTTTATTCTTGGCGATCGTCCGTGACCACACCGTAGAGACAATTAGCAGTTGGTTCAAGAAGGAGCGATTTTAAGGAACCCGGAACCTCTCCAGAATAAGACTCGTTAGGGCTGGTAGGACCACACGACATCGTTCTAAACAATAAAGAAGACTGATCCAGGGCGAGAACTCCGCGACTGTCTTGGACACTTTACCTGACCATATAGCATACAACCAGCTTGGGAAAGAGGCACGTTACACTTGGCATTCACTGAACCATTGGTAAACATTCATGTTGGCGGTTTGCAGATCAACAACCGATACGAATAAGTAAATAAAAATAAAATGTCACTGGATTCTAACAATTATGTGTCCGCCGCTAAGGACATCGAGCAAGAGAAGAAGATGGTAGCGGCCTTGAAAAGGCTCTCCATTGGTCAAATGATGAGTTTTGATCCTGATCTTCCTGCTGAGGATTTGGACTACCTACATAGACCAGACGATTCCATCAGTGACAACACTCGCATCAATAAAGATCACAGAACAGGCGTTAGTTCACACAGTGCATCCCCCAACAGATCCCCCAACAGATCCCCCAGTAGGTCTCCCAATAGGTCTCCTAATAAGTCTCCCATAAGATCCCCGTCTCCATCATTGCGAACGCGTCCAAGTTTGTCCCATCAGCAAAGCGACAATGCCAGTATGAACGGGGATGTTGATTCAGAAGAATTTTACGATGCAGAGGACTCGGACCAGTTCATTGATTCGTCTGATCCATTGTTGTGGGTTCCTGCTGATGCGCATCCTGAAGTTGATCCAGAACAATTTAGGATTCATGTCAAAGTTATGGTAGACGAACTCAAGGAGAAAAGAATGAGTCGTAGCAGCTCCTTGAGTAGAAAGTCTTCTCTTTCCAGGGTGACTCTGGTTTCAGATCATATGCAAGAGGAGAATAAAATCAATTCTAATGACTCAGCAAATAAGAACCTGGAGGTATCTTATCCGGAACAGGCCAGATTCAGCAACCCTTCTTTACGAGAATTATCTTCCGAGTTGGAGAAGCTTTCAATCATGGCAGGGATGGATGCAACTGATACCGTGACTTTGGCACGTACGTTGTCAACTACTTCTTTGGGATATACTGATGTTGAGAGATTAGCAATCGATGAATTAACTTCACTGCCACATTCATCATCAAGCCCTTCTCCCCAGAAGGAAGAGAGTAGAACTTATGAGCCAGAATCACCAACTCCGGCAAAGACGTATTCTATGTCCTTTTCCCCTGATGCACAGAACAATAAGTTACCACCTCTGTCGGTTGCCCATGACTTTGCATTGAAAAGAAGCAGAAGAATCGATTATCGTAAAAAAACGCTTGCATCGGATGGAGCCCCTCAGGCTAGTAAACAATCGAAGTTGCACGAGTTGAGACACAATTTACAAAACGACCCAATTTCTGTGTCCCAGCCTTTGCAGGCCAGTTTACGAACTGCTGATCTGGCGTCATTTGGACGCAAACAACACCAAGGCGCTGTCCTTGATCAAAGTGCGTACCCAGCTAATGCACGTCGTCATTCCCCTCATCATCAACTGCGATCTCCCCAACTGCAACGAAATCATCAGCAGCAGCACCGCTACCATAATCAGCATCAACTGCAATCGCAACCACAATCCCAATCACAATTGCAACCACAGCCAGAACCAGAACTTCTTCAGCAACAACAATACCCACCTCAGCACCAACGTCAGCAGTTTGCTCATTATCCAAGG
This sequence comes from Priceomyces haplophilus, assembly GCA_001599895.1. Classification (NCBI taxonomy): domain Eukaryota; kingdom Fungi; phylum Ascomycota; class Pichiomycetes; order Serinales; family Debaryomycetaceae; genus Priceomyces; species Priceomyces haplophilus. The sequence continues at coordinate 250,794 of BCIF01000008.1, read as the reverse complement.
TCTCTGCGCCATCCTCCAACACAAACCCCACCGGCACAACAGAAGGTACAGAGACAGCTCCAAAATCAGCCCAAACACAATCCAAGGAACTCACAAGCATTATTTTCTTACAGAAATGTTAGTGACCCATCTGGAACTTCCTTTAGAGGGAGAAATGATTCACCTTACCCAGGCATAACATCATCGCAAACACCAGTTGCTCCGGGTCCAACCAAAAAATTAGGTACGAGGAATTCCAAGACCTCTATGAGAGGTGACCCTGAGTTACATGACGTAACGAAACTGAGAACAGTGTCTGGATCTAACGTCGTCTCCAGACACATGAAATCCCGTCCACGTCAAGCTCCCCCTGGCCAGCCCATGCCTGGTAATCCACAGGCAATACATAAGCACAACCTTCCTGGAAAGTATGCCACTGTCGGTAAACCTGAACAGTCTTTTAAGGTCAGACATCTGAAAGCACCTACGTCAACACCAGCTGAGTTTAACCAAAATACTATGCAAAGCAATTTGAGTAAAACCGAAATTCATAAAGACGTTTCAAATGAAAATGGCTTGCAAGAAAAATCTCAACACTTGAACCAAAACCTTGATCTTCTAAGGTCTGAGATCAACGAATTCAAAGAGAGCTTGACAAAAGTTGACTCCACTTCAATAGATACTGACAACAAGCGTGAGATAGCATCAACTGAAGGGAATCTCGATGATCCTGATTTCAGTTTTGAGACCAGTCTTCAGGATATCAGTTATGAAGATACATTGGGAATTGAAAAAGAAGTTTTGATGGAATTAAAGAGTGAGTACAGCGATTCAGTCGGAAGTTCGTCAATTTTTGAGAAAAATGACGTCACGCCGTTAGAACTTAGTGAACCAGATACATTGAATCACTTTCTGGAACCTGATCACAAGCAAGAGCCAAGAAATGAAGGTATTCTGTTTTCTTCAAGCTCTGTCAACATCAAAGATCACGATAATAACATTTTGCCTACTTTGAAGCACAAAGAGTCTCTGGTCAGTTATTCTAATGACAAGGGGGTGTCCAAATCAAGTGAAACGGGACGTCATCTATATAATTCTGATATATTGGCAAAAGATACACCACGAAACGTTTCAGAAAAGTTATGGCTCTCTGAGAAAGAAGAATCAGGTTTTCATGAAGAGCATAGTTCGATGGGTGGACTGATACTCAAAAAGCAAAAATCAGAAAAGAGACCTCATGAGGTAAGTTCAATGGAAGATACAATACGAGAAGACGACGAATCTGATAGTTCCCACTCGCTTATTTCATCGGTCAAAGAAAGAAATAAAAAGTCTTTTGGTGAACTTCAAAACCATTCCACATCCTCTCTTAACTCTGAAGAAGGGGCCCCAGAAGTAGTACATAAAAAATTGAAGAAGAAATCTTCTTGGAACTGGCTTAAGGAAAGATCGGCTAGTCTATCCTCTGCTGATTCAACTGTTAATAATTCATCAAAAACCCTGCATATTCCTGTCAGATCACTTTCTACACCTGAGATATCACCTAGCACTGAAGAGAAGCAGGCTAAAGGAAAAACTGTCGAGAATTCTGGTAAAGAAAATGTCATTACAAAGCTTTTCAAGAAGAAAAAACATTCATCACGCACATCGTCTTCTCTGACAAACCGCATTACCCAATCCCAGGAATCAGGCGTAACAGTAGATTATGATTCTGATTCTGAACCATCAAAGAAAGCATATCTGAGGATGGGCTCCGGAATATTCAAGAAAAGTAAATCTAAGTCTGGTCTGAACGATGCCTTACTGGTAAGTGTTCCAAAAACTAAATCTGTTACCAAGAAAATATCCCCATCGAAAACTCATGACTCACAGGAGGTACAGATCAACAACTCTCCTTCTGTCGTTGATGAAACAGGTTCAATGTCAAATGTTGAATTAGGCGAGGATAACATAAATTTACAAAGTGATTATCCTTCAGATACAGCACATAAGGAGGATTTCAGTGATACAGAACAACTTGAAGACGTCATGGAGCTGGTGGACTCGGAAAGAGACAAAGATGACCTGGTACCGAAAACGACACTAGACATTCAAGAACAAATAAAGAAATCAATCAAAAAATCCACCAAAGCTAACGAACCAATTACATTTACAGACTCGGCATTCGGATTCCCCTTACCCCCACCTTCGCAGTCTACTTTAGTGATGTTGGATTACAGATTCCCAGTACATGTGGAAAGAGCAATTTACAGACTCTCTCATTTGAAGCTTGCTAATCCGAAGAGGTCCCTCAGGGAGCAAGTGCTCTTATCGAACTTTATGTACGCCTACCTTAACTTGGTCGATCATACATTGCATTTGGAACAACACATGAACACTGATGATTCTGATGGGCCCACTACGTCGGGATTTGACCAAATTGATGATGGTTCTGATGACGTACATTTGAATGATCAGATTGTGGTCTAACGAAATAAAGTCATCAATATGAACCCTTTATGAGAAGTTAACGCTTCGGTCAGAAATCGTGGACTTTATTGCCGATGTAGACTTTAACCCAAGCTGTAGATAGTTCCATTTTTGCCTTGCATTTATAATAGACAGTCATGCCATCGTTAAGTATATTTTTATAAAGCGCGGAATCACGGTTGTGCCTATAGAAAAAAAAAAAAGTGTTTACGTGATGTAAAAGAAATCCGAAATTTGCCTTTGTATTATCAACATAAGAGTAAAAAATTAAAAAGAGTTGACTTTTCTTGAGCGGTATCTTCGGACAAGTATTATTGGCTTTTCAGGATAGTAAAAGATCTTTGTCACTCGTTAAAGATGGGAAGAACATTACCCTTGTTGGCTCAAGCCGATGTCTCTAAACATAATAACAAAACGGATTGCTGGGTTACACTATACAATCGAAAGGTGTACAATGTTACTGATTTTCTTGAAACACATCCTGGTGGTGGGGACATCATTTTGCCGTACGCTGGTCAGGATATCACCGAGATCATGTCGGATTCCATCTCTCATGAACATTCCGAAAGTGCGTATGAAATGCTAGATGATGACATGTTAGTTGGATACCTAGCCTCACCAGAAGAGGAAAAGAATCTTTTGAACAACAAGAACAAGGTTCCAGTTGAATATGAGTTGGCGGGTGATAATTTTGAGACTGACAAGTTTCATGAACAGCTTCCTCCTGAGGAAGAGCTTTCTCTTAGAACAAACTTCGAGGACGATGTCAAGAAGCACAAGTTTTTGGACTTGAATAAACCTTTACTTATGCAAGTTCTTAGGGCAGATTTCACCAAGGACTTTTACTTGGACCAGGTTCATAGACCAAGGCACTATGGTAAAGGCTCGGCTCCTATCTTTGGTAATTTTTTGGAACCACTTTCCTTGACACCATGGTGGGTGGTCCCGTTAATATGGTTGCCCATAAATATGTATATCTTCTACATTGGTTTTGTTAATCAGAACAAGGTAGTAGCTTTGAGCTTTTGGGTTATGGGATTATTCGTGTGGACCTTAGTTGAATACGGTCTTCACAGATTTTTATTCCACTTAGACCACTTCTTGCCTGATCATCCAGTTGCTTTTACTTTGCACTTTTTGACACACGGAGTTCACCACTATTTACCCATGGACGGTTATAGATTGGTTTTGCCGCCTACGTTGTTCATAATATTCGCTTACCCATTCTACCGTTTGGTGTTTACTATTTTTCCCTTCTATCAGGCATGTTCGGGCTTTGCCGGGGGGACTTTAGGGTATATTTGTTACGACTGTACCCACTACTTTTTGCATCATAGTAGACTACCAAAGTATTTTCAAGAACTCAAGAAATATCATTTGGAACATCACTACAAGAACTATGAAATGGGGTTTGGAGTTACGAGTAGATTTTGGGATGTGATTTTCAACACTGAAATTACAAGTGTTTTTGAAAAGAGGGCTTAAAAAAGTAAAGAACAAACGTTTAATGTGAGATCAATAATGTTCAAGAAGAGGAATCAGTTTTATGAAACAAGTAATAATAAAGATATGAATAGTTTTGTTTTATAATTGTACATATATTTCAATCTAAAGATATGACATAGTCTTCTTCGTTGAGCAGGATTCCTCCATGATGAATTGCTAGTTCTTTAGTTCTTTTTAAATCATCTGATTTGGTATTGATCGGAAATCTCTTTTTGTGTTTCGTTCCTGATTCAAAGTCCATATTCCTGTAATCCCACAGCAAGCTACGGTGCCTTTCACTAGCCTTTAACTTGTTGTAAATTGCTACCTCTTTAAGTTTTTTGAAATCTTTCTCATTTTTTCGTCTATTCATAACGTGCTCCCGAAAGTTTTTATAAATAGCATTCGAGGCGTTATTCTCCTCTAATTTATTAAGGTAGTTTTCCAAAGAGAAAGAAGAAGGCTCTTTTGTTGCACTGCCATCGAATTCTTTGTTGTTGTCATTATCATTACTGTCATTATCATCTATATGTTCCATTTCGTATTCGTATTTCAGATTTTCAAATAGCATTTCACATTTTGTATACAAGGACGAATAGAAAGTGGAAGTAATCCCACTTCTGTTTTTATCTTCAAAAATAACTCCGGCTAGTAAGACGTCTTGCCAGTTTAATAAACGCGTGAATCTTTTTTTAGAAAGGTTATTAGAAATACTGAATTTTGCAAAGTTTAAAAGCTCGTCAAGAACTTTGTCTACTTTGATTGAAACTTCTTTGCTGAGCTCCTTCGAGACTGCCCCTGAAATTTCCGCTAATGCCTCCATTCCAACAACTTCAGAATCTTTGAGCCTCTGATGTATCTTTCTTTCCACCAACGAGTGAATTTCATTCATCAAGTCCGCTTTGCTAGAGGTCATTGTTTCTTTAAAAGAGACTGACTTGATTTTCATTACCTGGATCGACTCAATCTTTTCTTCTAACTCTTGAATACTCTCTTCACTTGCATCACTATCACTATTTGATTCAGTACTCTCCATTCCGCTCCAAAGTACACTCTGTTCCTCGAATCTCTCATCACGATCTGTATCCTGCTCAAAATTCTGATTTTCGACTATATTATCTGAATAAGTGAGACTGCCTCTTGGATCGGGTACCTCTTTATAACTTAATGGCCAACTTGCCCAATTCTTCCTGGGGAATAAAGGGTTGATTTTATGTAACAAATATGTCGAATATAGATGAATTGCTAAGTCACGCCGATACTCCGTCTCTAATGACTCTAAAATAGCATTCCTTTCTGCCTTGGTAGACATATTCGAGCCAATGTTTCATATATCAGTTTTCTCCTCTCCTTGTTTTGACTGATAGGGTGCCATGATTTTCTCTTGTCAGGTGCGGCTTTGAGTCATCAGTGGAAAATTTTTCATATATCAAAATCGGATTGAAATATTGTAATATTTTTTGTTGTTCTTTTTCCTTTCCTCTTCTCCTTTCCTTGTAACTAGTGAATCTGCCTTACTCGCAAATCGGAGATTTTGTTAGTTACAAGGAAAGACCCTCAAATAGCAAAGGCAAGCTTTTATTATGGTTTCTTATCAAGATAAATTCTTAGATGTCGCTGAGAAGTCAGGGACATTAAAATTCGGTTCTTTCACTTTAAAGTCAGGGCGTCAATCACCGTACTTCTTCAATGCGGGCTTGCTCAACAAAGCTTCTTTATTGTCCTACTTAGGTGATGCATATGCTAGTGCTATTGTGGAATCAGGTATTGAATTTGATGTTCTTTTCGGTCCAGCATATAAAGGCATCCCACTTGCTGCTGTGACAATTACGAAGTTGGTAGAGAAAGATGCCAAATACAATGATGTCGGATATGCTTTCAATAGGAAGGAGAAGAAAGATCATGGAGAGGGTGGCTCTATTGTAGGTATGGAGCTCAAAGGTAAAAGGGTATTGATCATTGACGATGTTATGACTGCAGGAACCGCAATTAACGAAGCATTTGATATAATAAAGGGAGAAAATGGAATTACTGCTGGGTGTGTTATTGCATTAGACCGTCAAGAAACCATTACCGGATCCGATGTTTCGGCAACCGCGTCCGTCAGCGCAAGATACAATGTCCCTGTTATATCAATTGTTAAATTGGATGATATTATTGCACATTTCTCAAGCAAGCTTACCGAGGAGCAACTCGAAGCTATCAAAAGGTACAGAGAACAGTACAAGCCTAAGAACTAAGCGGAGGGATTATATTCGTGCACTTAATTATTACTTTATGTGAAATTCACCAATGGTGACTTCTTCAATACGTTTATAAATTAAATTTTTACTGATTGATAGAATCTAGCCTCTTATCTTCATGATTTTCTTTTTAGGTTGCTTGGGCAACAGAGGAGCAGATACTTGACTTCTTTCAGGTTCAGGGTCGTAGATGCTCTTTGTCATAGGATGGCCAATTGTCAATTCGGAATGCACGGGAACTATTGTATTCATCCTGAAACCCTTAACTTTTGGAAGCTCTCTTGGTTCGAATCCTGTCTCAAACTCGCTTGGAAATGGAACGCCGCCTCCTGGGCCTATGCTTTTAAGTGTAGTTGGATGCTTCTGTAAATATTCAGCTATAGCGTTGAACAACAATCTTTTGGTTTTGAGCTTTTCGTTGACTGATACTCCGTTGTCTGGATCACGTAATAATACTCTTACTCTACCTGGATTTCCAAAATCTTGAGGATGAGTTTTATCCAACTCGAGCAAAACTGGTATTTTGAATAGCCTGCATGCATCAGATATAGTTTTTGCCAACGGATTATCTACAGCTTTCTCAGCTGATACCCTTCTTCCATCTTTATGAGATCTATTTTTATCAAAGTAACATGGATAAATTATTTGAAATCTCAGGATTCTTTGTCTTTCCTCTTCAGAAAATTTGTTCGTATCAAGAACACCTTTCGGAGTTGACTCTCTTGTTTGAGATGGTAAAGGTGGAATAGCTCCAGGAGGAATACCAGGCAAATTACGTAAATCCTGACCATCTTGCGATCTCGCTATCGTGGGTCCTGGTCTCAACGGTGCTATTGGTGTTCTCAACGTTGGATCGAACTGGGCGATATCCATATCCATATTGTCAATGTCATCATCAACTACCTCCTCTAACACGGGTTTCTTAGCCATTTTCCTCTCCTATTCTTCGATCCAAACTTTTCCTCATAAAACCATTAAAAATTGTCGACTTTCATATTGACTTATAATATCCTTGTGTGCATGCACTTGGGCCTGAAACGTTCATCATAGTCACGTGACTTTATATGAAAATTGCATTTGAGTCTATGATTAATAGTAAGAGCCATAGTTGAGGAGAAGAATTGAATATCAATATAAACACCTGGATGGAACCAATTTTTGACTTACATATGGAAGAGGTGTCTCTGAACACATATCAAATTCTCGGAAATTGCGTGAAACTATTTTCTTCGTCAGCACATGAGACCTACGTAAGTACCAAAGATAAGGTGAAGAATAGTGAACACCCAGACATAAAGTATTTCCAGCAGATAAAAGCCAAAAGTCACTATCAATATCACAAAAACAAGAGTCAGCGAAATAGTATAGACAAAATTCAATCCAAAATGACTCTTTTTGATCCATATAGTCGACTTGCCTTACTTGAACGGCTTTCTACATTCACGGCACTCAACTGGACTGTCCCGGAGAACGTAGATATCAACGAGTTGACCTGTGCAAGAATGGGCTGGATATGCAAGTCATTCAAAAGTCACTCAAAAAACCACTTAGAGTGCTCATTATGCAAAAAGCTGGTAATATTAAAGTTTAATGAAGGCCTTTCCAACTCAACTTTTGAATTTGATCAAGATGAATATGAGGAGTTGAACAAAAGGTTAGCAAAGCATTATTCCTCATCATTGAGTTGTAGCGGGCATGAGGATAATTGTTCGTGGAAAAACAACGAATCCCCGTTAGAAGGTGTTTATTATCTCCGTCCTTTCCTAGATAGTACGAATGAACAATTGATATCTGACTATTTGAAAATTTTGAAAAACCTTATCAACAACACTATGACAATGCTTTCTAATGTCACAAGCTTCAGAACTGAACTAGTAGCTGAAGATCATGATGAAATGTTCACTAAATTCATTAATATGTCAAATGTATGGCTTTTACGGAGATATTTCAAGGACAACGAAGAAAATTTTATGGTTGCATTGAATAGCATGCCAAGGTGGTTCTATAAGGTTGCTATTATGGGATGGGACTTACATGTCCAATCATTTTCAGATCAACTAGTTTTATTGATGATATGTGGAAAATGTAATAAGAGGCATTTCATAAACTCCACGACACACCCACCTGTCCGTAGGCATTCTCCAAGTGGTATTGATCATTCTGTTGGAATTGACTTGTCAAGTTCGAAAATTTTGACACCTTGTAAGTATCCAATGTCTTTTCGCAATGACCCAATTATATACGATTCTGAAGATCTTGATGGCGACGATTTGACCCTTGATATAATGAACGAACATAAATCCTGGTGCCCCTATGAAAGATCAGTGGGTGGGGTATCTTCATTCTTCGACTACTTTGTGAATCTTGTTCTTGAGTCTGAGAAAAATTTGGGTACTGAAGGAGAGTATGTAACGCTTGAATATCATGACTTTGACTTCTCTCATACTGGTATTAAGAGGAGAAAAAGTATTGACATTGAAGAAAGTCTCGAAAAGCTTCATAAATTGAGAAAGCTATATTTAATAGAGGAATAATTTGACTTTGTCTTTGTCAAAATTGTTGATTAGGCTTTTTATAAATGGGTGTTTGACTAAACGTTTATTTGATGCAAAATGTAAAACGAAAAAAACTTAATTCGCCCTTGGGCCCCCGACCTTCAATGGTGGCCTACTGAAATCCATAATTTCAATAAAAGTTTCCAGAACATCATTCTTAGTTCTGCGTATTGCGGCCACACAACTATTAGAGTCAAAGCATACCTGCCATATGTTTCCACTGATATCCGCCAACAAATCTCTGACGAACTTCCCGGTTTTAATATCCCAAAGCTTTAACATCCCATCACTTCCGCTCACGATTCTAAGACTGTCATGTTGAAAGCAGGTTATTGCAGCAGTGTGGCCCTTTAGCTTGCTTTGCTGTTGTCCTGTTTTTGGGTCCCAAACCCTTAATGTCGAGTCGGCGGCTGCAGATACCAAGTATTCATCAGACAACTCCAATAAGCCGACCAAGGAAGTATGTCCTTGTAAGGTTTGAATCAAAGAGCCATCCGTTATGTTCCATACGTTGATCGTCGAATCCATAGATCCAGAATAACATCTTTTTGTTTCAAAGTTAATAGCAGTTGAATAGATTTTGTCACTGTGGCCAGTGAGCACAAATTTACATTTGCCATTATCCAATAAGTCCCAGACCCTAACTGTCGTATCATAGGAGCCTGAAACGATATAGTTTCCATAAGCAGACACGGATCTCACAGATTGTGTGTGCCCTTCTAAGACTGACAAGAGATATGGACTTTCTGCCTCAGTGCTATCAAACTGAGGCTCATTATAGTTTTCATCCAATACCGGCAACCTCCAAACATGAACATGATGATCTCTTGATCCGGTGACTAATAAAGGTCTTTCCGGGAATATAACGTCATTACCAAAATCATCAGTTCCTATTTTTACGGGTTGCAAAATGTCCAAACACCTGACTGTCGAAGTGTGACCCCTGAATACATGTGTACATTTACCCGTGTGAAGATTCCATATTCTAACAGTTCTATCTGTAGACCCACTTACCAAAGTATTTCCGAAATATTTAAGAGCCCATACACCTCCTTCGTGACCTTTCAATACCTTGAGCAATTCTCCAGTTTTAGTACTGTAGATACTAATCAATTTGTCATCCACCCCTGTTACAATTTTCTCTTCATCATGTTGCAAACAAGTCACCACATTATTTCCATTGCCAGCAACACTAATTCTCTTTGGTTCATACTTTGGGTCCATCCATCTGTCAAAAATTGCTCGCTTCTTTCTATAGAGAATTTGAGCCTTATTCAGGACACTCGGATCATAACTCCAATCTTCAATTAAATTTGGGCACATCAACTCTTGTTCAATTTTCGAATCGTCAGTCATCAACTTGTCTCTTTTGAGTAAACTTATCCAAATGCTGGAGTTACTTATGATTTTATTCCAACCGGAACAGACAAGTGAGATAGAAACAAGAGTCTCATAATTCAAACGATCTAATATTTTATAAGTAACCTCTAGGGGTAAGTTACAGATCATGTCACGTTTCAAGCTATTTTGTATCAAGTCTCCAATAGAACTTAATGAAGTTCTATTGATGTTTTGAAGCAATTTGAAGATAAGATGGTTTTGATTTTTGTCGCTCATATACGTCGACAAGTTAGTGATCAACTGGAGTAGCTCAACCTGTGTTGTTGGGACGTTCGAAAGATGGTTTTCTATAGCATCGAATGAGAAACTGTTCTTGGAGCTTTGAACCGGTGAAGCACTAGGTGACGGAAGTGGTAACTGCTGTACTTGATCTTCTATTTCAGGTGTCAGGCTTGGGGAATTCATATCATTTGGTGTATTTGGGTGGGGAATAATGTTTTCTTGTGGTGTTTCTTCATTCGTCATGGGTGACATGATTGATGTTAATCTTCTTTTCGGAGGATGTACTAATCCGTTCTCACGAGATACAGAAACTGCAGGCATTACGGCACCTTGGGCAGATACTTGACTGTTAGACTCGTTGTCTGATATCACCATGTCATCACTCGAATCTACTGTATTTCCTTCATCGTCTGATATCTTTTCTTCCCCTTTCCGTAATCTTTTTCTATTCTCTCGTGCCAAATTCTCTGGAGATATAAGAGAAAGCTTCTGATATTCCTTGTGTAACCAGACATCTGATAGTTTACCATTTGGATTAACAAACTTACAGTCGAATACAGGTGTTGTATTCCTCAAGGGGTACATGGGGGGGTTGTTATTCGATGCCATTTTGGGTTTTCTATCAGTTTTTTAAATTTTTCCAGTCGTTGATCAACCACTTCAGTTTGTTTAGTTGATCTATTGTTTCTGTCTAGCAAATGTATCGCTATATAGACCAACAAAAACAGAATTTTAATTTACAACTTTTTTTCTCTTTTTCGTGCAAGCTGCTAGTGGAAACAACCCTCCTGATAAAAACTATATTCAGGTATCAAGAAGTTTTCCAGCTTATCTATTCGATGATTCTATAAAGTGTACTCGTCGCTTAACCAATGTTTTGTTGAAAACACTTGAAAACAATATATGTCCCCCTTGGAAATTTCTATACAGGCAGACCACAAGGACAAAAATCTAAAATTTTTACACCCAAGAACCTGGGTGAAGGGAGAGGGCCACATTGGTACAATCAAAACGATGCGCCAAACCAGCCCATGGACGGGCGCGATAGGGAAAAGGTAGTTGAAGTTCTTTACTTAAACGCAATTGCAAATATGTTTATTTTACATTAAGCTAAGAACACTGAAGATTTATATATATCGGAAATATGAAAATTAGATGTTACCTATGAGAATACCAGGCGAACCAGGGACAGCTGAATCTACGATTTTGCCGGTTAATTTTATTTCCACAGATTCGCCAGTGAGAGCATTCTCGCCCACTTTTGAGCCATTCGGAAAAGAAATGACGTCCACTTCTTGGACAGCAAGGCTCGTGGGAGCCTTTTTGATATTGGCAATAACGGATTTGATTACATCAACTTCATTGAAAGTTAGCTCTCTGTTGAACACGATCTTCGGGTCTTCTGTCGCAAGCCTTTGCTTCAAAAGGGATATGAAGGGCATTGCACGTTTCATGTCCTTACCTACCTTTTCTTTTATGCGCTTGTTGTCGTCCAAAACATGCGCTTCAAAAAGTTCTTTAACAATCTCAATGCATCCATCTTGCCATTCAGGGAAAGAGGATGCGACAAACAAAGTCAACTTGCCGGGTTTGAGAGAGTCAATCTCGGAATTTTTGCCCTTCTTCTTCTTCAAAACGTTAGCTTCAGACTCACGGATGGCTCTTGTCAAATCCCTGACATACTCTAAGGAATCAGAAATAGACTTTGAAATAGGTCTTGAAACTTCAGGGAACTTAGCCGTCTGAATTGAGCCTTTCATTCCCAAAACTTCTCGGTAAATGTATTCTGCGAAATGAGGAGCTATCGGGGCGATCAACAAAACTTGGTTTTCGATATATTTGAGAATCAAATCTTTGTGTATACCGATGTTGGATTGAACGGAATCCCTGTAGTAGTCTCTTGCAGTTTGGAAATCAAAGAGACCAAACTTCAATGCATTCTTGTAGTTAGTGGCCTCGTACTGCTCACGGGTCTTTTCAATCAAAGTGTTCATCTCGTTTTCGAAAGCTATGTCAAAAAATGAATCTGTCTTTCCAGTTCTGAGCTCCTCTTGAGTCTTTACAATTTCCTCAGCCCATTCTTTGAAAGTGGTCAAACGTAAAATAGCAGCATTTGCATTAGATTCATCAAAGTTTGCATCTTCAAAAGTGTCACCGGCATCAGCTAGAGCAATTCTAGAAGCATCAGCCCCAAACTTCTTAACGATTTCTGATAAAGTCATGAAGTTTCCAGTAGACTTGGACATTTTAGCGTTATTCAATAACAAGTGACCATTGGCACGAATACCTTTTGGCCAGAAACGTTTTGGGAACAATGCCACGTGAGTATAAATGAAGAATGTCAAGTGATTCGGGATCAAATCTTTACCAGAAATTCTAACATCAAGCGGATAGAAATATTCAAACTCCCTTCTCATAGCCTTCAACTGCTCCAAGGGAATTTCGGTTTTGACTTTCTCATCACGGCGACAAAAAATAAAGTCGAATACCTCATCGGACAATTGTTCAGCTTTGATATCGAACTTTCCTTTAACTTTCCCATAATAATCAGAGTGTAAGTAATGACAAATGGTGTAGTACGCCATATAGATTGTGGAATCTGACAAGGATTCAATTAACAACTTTTTGTCCCAAGGTAATTTGGTCCCTAAACCGAAATTTCTTGTAACAGCCCAATTTTTCAACCAGTCTAAAACACCTTCAAAACCATGTCTAGTTTCTTTAGAGAAAGTCCGCATGTGCTCCAAACATTCAAAAGCTTGTGACTTCCAGTGTTCTTCTCCATAATCAATGAACCACTGGTCTTCCAAAGACACAACACATTCATCTCCGGATCTTGAAATAACAAGCCCCTCAGGTTCGCAGTAAGTGAAAGCCTCGCCAGACTTCACTAAAAGTTCTTTTACCTTAGGCTTTGCTACTTCCACCTTGTCTCCGGTATAATCACCGAACACCATAATACCGTTGTAAAAACCTTCTTTATAGGCAAGTTCCTTAGCTTGAGCCAATTGAACGGAATCTTTGGGGGACTGAATTTTAAATTCTTTGACCAAAAATTCAGCACATTTGTCACCGTACTTTTCAGTTTTGATTATTGGCAAAATGTCAGTAACAACCCAGTCTTTTTCTATGTTGTAGTACTCCGGCTTATTAGCCAAGTCCTTAGTCGTAATGTAATCATCGGGCGAATCTGATGGAACACATGTAACAACACCAGTACCCTTCGAAGCAAGGACAGTTTCCATGGGTAAAACGCGCAATTCTTTGTACTGAGACAATGGAGCGGAAATCTTTGAGCCTATCAAAGCTTTACCGTTAATTATTATCAACGGTTCATAAAATCCCCTTTTAGGAGTCAAACCTTGGAACGACATGTTTTTGAATGCACGCACAGTAGTGATGAAATATTCACCATTACCAGCATCAAAGACACCATAGTCTATTTTTGGGGAAACAAAACAACATGTTTGACCATACATAGTCTCAGGTCTTAAAGTGGCAGCAACCAAAAAAATATTTTTGCTGCTGAAATCGAAGTTTCCATGCTTGAAGAGATCTTGCGCAGTTTCAGCAAACTCGTTGACCTTGATTTTGATACCGGTGTATTCTTGAGGGTTAACACCTTCTCCTGATTGTCTATCATGATCCAAACAAGCTTGCCCATCTTTTTCGGAGTAAATTGTGTATCTCTCACCAAACTTAATTTTACCGCAGTCTCTCAATCTGTTGATTTGCCACCTCACAAAAGCGTCGTAGTAAGGATTGGCATCAGTGGTAATGAATGAACGTCTCCAGTCGACTCTTCCTCCCAATGAAGTAACGTCATTCTCAACTAGTGGAGGAAAATATTCCAACCAGTGGCTAGGATCACCAAACTTGGGAATTTCTTCTATGGGAATACCCAACTGAGCCATAATTTCAAACTGGAATTTTCCTCTGCCCTGCTTTGCGACTGCCTTTGACTTTTTAGCTTTGAACTTTGTTACATCATCGTTCTTAGCTTGCGGTTTTTTCTCTTCTTCCTCTTCTTCCACTTCAGATGGTACCCCGGAAAAATCTGCTCCAAAATCTTCTGATTCCCTCTTGATCTTATCGGCTGCAGCCTTTATGGGCATACCAGTACAATGGAAACCCAATGGAAATAATGCTCGTTTTCCTGTCATTCTTTCGTACCCAGTGGCAAACTCGACCTTCGAGAGAGTGAAGGTGTGCCCAGCATGTAATACACCATTCATATATGGGTATGCCATCGTGCTGAAATATTTTGGATGTTTCTTTCTCACTTCCTCAACATCTTCAATCGGCTCTTCTTCGAAAGTTGGGGCGTCGACCTCAAATACTTTCTCATCTGCCCAAACTTTCTGGTACCTTTTCTCGATATCAATTAACGCATCTCTACGAGCAGTATTTTCAAGTTTAATTGCTCCACTCATAGTAGACGTATCCCCTCACTGATTGTTATTCACTTAACTCGGTCTATGAAATTTTTTTAATAATTGAAAATAAGTACATTATATCGTGCGGGTGCCAATTTTTACTGTGACTCTTATCTTATAAAAGATTCGCTATTTGCAATACTATCTGCGACGCTGGACTGATGCTGGAACCATAAGATGCTTCCTATGAAAATGATTTGTATCTCTTCCCAGGGCCTTGTTCACGAAGTCAGCTTTCAGCCCCACTTCCAAAGATTTTCCTTGAAAATTTATTGTTGATAGCTTTAAGGAGGCCTTGCCAGAGTCGGCAATATTCGAAAACTCTGCCAAAGCCAGCGTCTGCTCTGGGTATAACTCAATTCGCTTCACTATTCCCACATTCTCTTCTAAAAATGATTTCAACTGTTGGGCTGATGATGTCAGCTGTAAGTTCAATATGCTAATGGTATTCTGATCATGAAATACACTAGGGTCAATTTTGGACTGTGAAACTTTCAGAACCTTCATCTCTCTATTGTGCAATTTCACGTTGTTTAACAAAAGGGCTTTTTCAACTGCTGCATTTTGCAGGAATCTTACAAATGCAAATCCATTGTTCTTGAAATTAGCCTCTCTTTTTTTTGAAGGTAAAGGAATGGTGACTTTTTCTATTTGACCACAATCCTTGAAAACTTGATGCAAAGTTTCTTCTTCTACGCTATTAAAATCAAGATTAGACACATATATCTCTCTGTCATTGGCACTTTGCGTGCTTTTGGACGTGGGAGGATCTGACAATTTTACAATGAGTTTATAGGATTTATTTGTAACTTGATCCCTAAGCTCTATGTCGTTGAAGGTATTGAGGGCTTTCTGGGCAGAATTACTATCTGCGTACTCAACATAGCAAAATCTTCTTGACTTCTTCCCCTTTTGAGATGGAAGTCTCACACCAATCAATTTACCAGCCAGTTCAAATAAATTATGAATTTCATTCTGAGTCCACCCTGGTGGGAAATTTGTGACCCATAGAGTGGAGCTCAAGAGTCTTTTGACCTGAATTTTGCTGCTTCCAAGCACTTTTTTGTCTTTCGTTAAGGCTGTAAAAACTTCCTGCTCGGAGCCTAGTTCGATTACCGCACTGGATGATCCATCTTCTTCTTGTAAATATACAATGTTACTTATTGTGCCACATTCTTCAAACATGTTTTTTACTTCTTTCTCATTCATTGTTTGAGGTAGAGAGGAAACCTTGACAGTAAAGTTCTCTCTTGATCTCTTGGTATCTGCATCAGGCTTTTTTCTTTTTTTTGTTCGAACATCTTCATCATCTTCTTCATCTTCTTCCATGGATCTCTTAGATCTCTCAACATTTTTTGATTCTAGTCTCGTCATGCTTATCTCTTTGATTATTTTATTAGCTTTAGTTAAAGAATTCTTGTAATTGGCCAAATTTCCGTGAACCTGTTCATAGCTTAACAATTCTTGGACTAATCTTTCAGGCCAGTCCATCGTCATTGAGTTGGATACCCCATCAGAGAGCAACTTTGATATCAGTTGATATGACGAGCCATGGCGTCTTTCAAACTCATATGCATAGAGCCAAACCTCGTGTTGCTCCTTGAAACATTGTAAAAGCTTTTGAAGAATACTACGTGCTTGTTCAATATCTTCTAACAGCTCAAATATTGATATCGCCAATTTCTCAACAGAGTGAAATGCATCTTTATTTTGAATAGCAAAATCCACAAAATTGTTTGAATCTTGATAAAGCGTGTCGACATAATCCAATTTTTTCTCGGAGCACTGCTTGTACTCAAAAGATAGAATTGCAAGAGCTAGAACCTCCCATTCACTATAAGGACTCCTGTGCATCAAATCAAGAGAATAAATTTGTGATCTGATGAAAAGAAATGTTTCTGATCCATCGTCATAGAGCTCACAATTTCTAATGTACTCGGCGTAGCTGATAGGAGACGTTGGATAGCATCTCACAAACTTCGTTAAAGCCGACATCAAAATATCACCTTCAGCTTTCTTTTCATAAAGCTGATAAATATAAGTGAGCCAAACTGGAATCCAACTAGTGCTCAATTCTGGAGATGAATTTCCATGTATTAAAGATCTCCACATGATGGATGAAATATGTTCACAAGTATTGGAATACTTACCCGCATTTTCCAAGTATCTAACCCATAAATCAGCATCTTCTTCGTTCTGGGCTAATTCAATTTCAAATTCTTCAAGGTATCTCTGCCTTTTCTTCGTCTTGGAGTAAAGTTTATTTGCCGATATCATCAACTCTTCATACTCGTTCCCGAAATAAGTTGAAGCAAACTTGGAATATTCAGAGAAAGAGTCATCTAGGGTTTCATGGCACATCCTCAATCGACGGAGGTGTAAATCGTGTAATTTTCTTAGATCATTTTCATCATTTGATATCACGTATTCTTTGTCGTAATAAGAGAGAATGACAGACCATAGCCTTCCACTATGGAAATCAAATTCGACACTCCTTAACGCCTGCTCTATCAACACTTCTAAGGAGTCTTTGATAATCAATTTATTTCCTGCTTCAATAATGAAACGTATGTATCCAGTCCAATATTCTGACACGGGATAATCCAGGATAAGATCTCTATAAAATATTATTTTTGACAGTACAATTTTACTGCTATCTTCAAGCTCGTTTATTTCCTCCAACCACTCATTGACCTCTTGCGGCGACAACATGAATCTCAGATGTTTCATTCCCCTAACTTCTAATATCTTGTCTATGTTCGTTTCATTCAGAACTTTGAGAATCTTGATCAACTCGTCATAATTTTTAGGATCAAGGGGAGAATTCAATATGTTTTCTTGTAACACCTCGATATGCCCTTTCTTTGATGTATCGATCATTGGATAACGTATAAATAGAACTGCTCAATCATTTACTTCTATTTGAGTTTTTGTATACGTTTCAACTCTGAAGTCTTATCGTAAATACAGTACTAGATTTGATGCCCATCTCAAAAAAAAATATAACTGATTCAATTCTATTACAACTGCTTTAAGTATTATGAACGCTAAAAGCTACCTCAAATCTTATGGCTGGAAGGAGGGAGAGGCGTTACAAAATGGAGGGTTGAGGAAGCCAATTATCGTGCTGAATAAAAAGGATTTGAAAGGGGTGGGGCATAACAGTAATGATACTGATACATGGTGGGAGAGGATCTTTGACGGTCAATTGAAGAGTCTCGAAGTCTCTACGAGTCTGTCGGGAAACATATCTATTCAAAAGGATCTATCCAGAGTGGCAGAAAGCGTGAAGGCAGTCTCTCCCTTGTACAGAATGTTTATCAAAGGAGAAAGTTTAGAAGGAACTTTGAACAAAAAGAACGACACTAACACGCTGGATTCAGACAAAGCTATTGATATCTCAAGGCTGGTAAACACCAAAGATAATTCAAACACAAAAGTAAATATGAACAAAAGAGAGAAGAGGATAAAGGTGGAGAAAAAGGAAAAGAAAAAGAAAGGAGTTGAGACCGGGGAAACGCAGAGGCCCGCCAAGATAAAGCAGAAGAAAGAGAAGAAAGAGAAGAAAGAGAAGAAAGAGAAGAAAGAGAAGAAAGAGAAGAAAGAGAAGAAAGAGAAGAAAGAGAAGAAAGAAAAGAAAGAAAAGAAAGTGAAGAAAGTGAAGAAAGTGAAGAAAGTGAAGAAAGAACTGGAGGGTGCAAGCGACCTCGAAGAGGCAGAGGCTGCAGCAGGAACGAATGTTCCTGAAACACGTGAAAACAAAGTCAACTCTCGAAAAAGGACCTTGGATAATGGTAGTTTTACCAAGCTCAAAACGAAGAGATCAAAATCATCGCATTAACAGCATCTTGTAAAATAGAACCTATTTTATATAGTACACTTTTCTGACTATTTTTGTGTAACTATGAAGTATCATACCTATCAATAAATCTAATGTAGAGTATAATGTGTAAACTTATATAGAATACAAGGCACTTGCCAGTAATCACCGAGCTATGGAAGTTCACAGTCATGGCAAGGGACACTATTTTTCCATATTAACGAACTGGTTCTTAATATACCTAATTTATCTAGTCTTAGATGCCAAGTTTTCTATTCCCAAATTCATCATCTTTATAGTGGGCTTTTTAACATGTGCTTGGTACTCGATTAAATTCTGTTTGACTCTGAAAGTTCCCCTTCCATCTACAAAGTGCGTTGCCGATCGTCCATTTGCATTCACGTTTAGAGAGTTCTGGGAGGAAGAAAAAAACAGCTTGAAAGTCGATAAATCAGTCTTAAACAGTCCTATATTTGAAGATTCTTTCTTTATATCCGAAACCGTTGATGAGATGATAAACTTGATACTTCATGAGTTTATTGATAGCTGGTTCCAAAAAATTTCATCAGATCGCTTGTTTTCCGATACTATAAGATTAGAGTTGAAGCTTGTCGTCAAGAACTTAAAAGAAAGACTACTTAAAGTTGATATCGCTAAATTCTTCGTCTCGAAAATTCTCCCACTAATGAATGAGCATTTTAATAACTATCTCAAAGCAGACCAGTTCGTAAGAGTGAAATCTCAAGTCAATAAGGTTGACCCTGAATCATTGGAATATGCTCTCGCGGTTGCGAGATATTATAACAAAGGTAAGCTTCATTCAGGTGTTACGTTGACATTGGATGGACCCAATAACGTCAATGAGAAAGCATTTTTAAGGAAACAAATTGGTGAAGTATTGCCGCACTTGTTGACATCCAAGGAAAGCTCATCAAAAGTTGGTATGTCTTTGGTGACCGAGATTTTGTCTTGCACCGTGTTAGCTAACGTAGTACTGATGTTAGGTGAAGGTGACTTCTACAACTTACTTATTGTGAAATTAATAGGTGACAACTTGAAACATAGAGCTCAGGTAAAGCGACTTAGAGCAGCATTGGATGAGCATACTCATACCTCGAAGGTAACTCCCAAACTGCTTGCAACGTCTAGGTCGATCGAATTCGACAAAAACATCAAAGCAGTGATATCAACAGAGAGAGGGATGAGTGAGGATGACTTCAATCATTTCATGCACAAGTTAGCAAGCATAGAACAACTCGATCATATCAAGCAAATTATACATCAGGTTGATGTTGTCATTAATGCTAACGTCGATATAAGTAAGGAATCTGAAACTAGATTGCGCTTGGTTCAAGCTTCTGCGAAGCGAAAACTAACTGAGAAGCTTGCGACAGTTCTTGCAACCAAGAACAAGGGATCTATCAAGTTTGATACTATAAAGCTCTCGGATGTCCTCCATAAACCGATGCCAATGAAGTCATTTTCAGATTATATGATAAGCACAAATAGAGATGTACTACTTAAGTTATGGAAAGATATAGAAGTCATAAAGGCACCGCTTGAAGATGTTTTTATGGGAGATGATGGGGGGGTAAACTTGGAATTGTCGTTAAAGTTTACAAATCTTGATGACATCAAAAAGCTATTCTATGACCACTTCGATAATCCAGTGTTGAACATTGACTCAGTTACTTACCAGACTGTCAAAAATTTGGTTGAAGGAAAAGGAGATCTGCAGGTCAAACTCTACCCTGAAGCTAGAAAGTTGATATTCAAGTTGCAAAAAGAATTATATGAATCAATGGAAGAGCTAGACTTTCCATTGTTCAAAGAGAGACCGGCTTTTGTGGATTTGTTATCTTCGGGTGCATTTAGTAATGATGTGACGAACTCAAAAGAAATTGAAACATCCTTTTCGGAAGTCCCGATGATTAGCGATGAGAGCTTTAAAGGGCACGAGGAAGTAATAAACCCTACTGTAGTGAAAGCAGTTGAGAACGCATTCAGTCAAATTATGACGGGCTTGCCGACCCGGACTGACAGACCAATGTCCTCTCCGCTTGTCCTCAACACTGATTCATATGATCAAAATCTTAACTTATCAAAAAGTGATTTTGGTGAAAACTCCAGCTTGTTTGGTGACGACGCCAGGGTCAATTTTAGTAGAAGCTCGAAGCTTTTTGATGACTTTGACGAGTCTGAAGTAGACAGTGATTCCTATTTTGACTCTGATCAACTCCAAAGCTCAACGGAAGTTGAGCATACTAATAACTCGGATCTGCATTTATTTGTGGCTGCACCGGGAAACTTAAGTCTTTCTGAAGAAATCTTTAATCTCACTGAAGACATTGAAAGGTTAGCTGAACAGCAGGCTATATTAGAGCCTCTCCTTCGCAAGGCTGAACTTACTAACAATGTTGGTGAGCTTAAGATTCTTCGTAGATCCAAATTAGGATTAGAAAGAGAGATTCGTGCCAAGGAGCTACAAAAACAACAATACATTGTTCAGGACAGCGATAACAGTCTTTATGGTAAATCTAAAGTCCGCATACAATCATACCTCAATGGTAACGATAATGGAAAAGAGTTTGCATTGTATATTATCGAAGTTCAGAAGTTCTCCTCCAACAATCCTGATATAGTCACAGCCGGTTGGGTTGTGGCAAGAAGATTCAGCCAATTTTATAAGTTGCATGAATACTTAAAGTCACGATATGCCCAGGTTTCCCACCTTAAATTTCCTAAAAGAACTGTTCTGGTCTTGATGTTTCAACCAAAGCAGTTGGCAGATATGAGAAAATCAGCTCTCGAGGATTATTTGCAAACATTGATTACAATCCCTGAGGTTTGTTCTAACAAAGCATTCAGATCTTTCTTGTCTTCTGAAAACTTTAGTTTGAGGAAGAATCAACCCTTTGAAGATGGAATCAATATCACAAATAATAAATCAATGACAGGTGTCGAAACAGTGGCAAGTAAGTTCTACTCTGGAATTTTTAATGGATTTTTATCAAACTCACTGAAGTTTGCTTCAGCTTCCAAAATTGCAGAGAACAAGGAGGTTTTAGAAGAACTCAGAGGCATGCAAAACGAGCTTAAGCTGTTGGATGATATCGATGGAAATGAACCGAAAAATTCATTCGTTGCGCCAATATGCGATATTCTTATCTCAGTGTTCAGACTAGATTCTTCTCGAAGTTGGTTAAGGGGCAAAGCCCTTTTGGTTATCTTGCAGCAAATATTCGGGACTACAATAGAAAAGAAGGTCTATGAACAAGTAAGTTTGCATCTTCAGACAGAAGGGCGTATACTTGACATATGCTTAATGGCCAAACACTTGTTGTTCCCCAACGGAAAGTTCAAAGATCCTCCAGTAGTACGATCTGCATATGAGCAAAGCACGACAAGGAAGGAGGCCAAGGCTCTTTGGGCGCTTTTCATGAATGAGACATGTTCCAAGATATTTGGTGTATCCAACACTAATTTTGCAGTCACAAATATCTTTGGGATGATACAAAATGATTTTCTCAATAGGCATCTCCTCTTGAATGTTTTTACCGAAACACTTCATGAGCTCTTCCCTGAGATTGGTGGATTGTCTTAGCTTGATGAAACCAATATGTGAGTAATATTCTCAACTGTCATCCTTTATAGCCACTGTGTTTACTTTTGTGTAACTTTATTGAACTCTACATAAAGGTCATGATAATTATTGATCTAAAATTCTTGGATCTGAGCATAAGTCATACTATTTACATAGTTTGTTTACAGATACAGCATAATTATGGCAAGTGACAATCCCAATAACACTCCCAATGTTCCAGATGGCTGGTTGGCAAAGTTTGATGACAAATATAAAACATGGTATTATGTGAATTTGAGCACCAAGAAATCTCAGTGGGAAGCCCCGAGTGGTACTAAATTCACTGATGCAGATGACGTGCCTCCACCCCCGTATCAGCCAAACCACAGTGCCCCTAATTCTCTGTCTGCCTCTTCGACTGGACCTCAACGAGGCCACGACAAACATCAGGGATATTCTGGACCTGGCTATGGACAAGCAGGAAATGGTGGATATTCGTCTCAAGGAGGATACCCTCAACAATATCCTCCACAAGGCTACGGTGGTTATGGTCAACAATATCCTCCACAAGGTTATGCTCCTCAAGGTTATGCGCAGCCGGTTTACAATGGTTATCCCCAGCAGCAATCAGGTAGAAGGTTCGGAGCAGGGGGTATGGCAATGGGTGTAGGAGGTGGATTGTTAGGTGGTATGCTTCTTGGGGAGATGATGGAAGACCACAACCAAGACATGTACGATCAGGGATATATGAATGGTCAACAAGACGATTACGGAGGTGGTGGCTATGACGGAGGTGATTTTGGTGGAGGAGATTTTTAAAAGGCTCCTGAATTTGATCCCTTTTGTCAAAATCATCACATGTGTGTTTATGGATTCTACTTCAGAACATCCATCTGTGCTATATACACTAAAATAGGCCTTAGTTAGATTTTATTAAGTGAGCTCAATCTGTCTTGCAACCCAGTGTATATCTCACAATTTAATGTATCACTCATAAAGCATTCATCAAGTAGAAAGATGTGAAGAAAATCCATGGGAGCTGTTTCTGAGATGGTTCTTCGTGGCTAAGTGGCTCCTTGATGACGTGTGACTTATTGGTCTACACTATCTCATCTCATGCTCACCAGAAGTTGCGAACCTTCCGTCAGGCAATTTAGGTTTAAATGGACTACGAACAACTTCACAACTTCCCATAATATCATTGTGATTACAATTATGATAGTCAACAACTTTATAACTATAGTTTGCGCTTTAGAAGCCTGGCCCAGTTTTATAAAGTGGCTTGTGCATATCATTTTTGTCTCAATTACACTACCAGTTTAGGACGAGAAGAATCATGAAAGGGACGCATGATAAAACCCCTTTTTCAATTACTAAACGTATTACAAGTACTCAATAGCTGGACATGTTCTCCAATTCGATACTTCCTGTGTTTGAGGATGACATATTTTTGCGGTATCGTCCTTTTCCCCAGAATCCCACGAATACGTATGCAAAACACTGGCACGAGGTAATAGGGTCGCTTCTTTTCTACACTACAATCATGACGTTGACTCCACACTTGGCCCGCAGGTATTTGGGGAAGACCTACACGGAGCTACTGAGGAAAACTCAGATTGACTTTAACGTTCATGTAGTTGGCATGATACAGTGCATCATATCTTTAATCGTCCTTATACCCATGTGGAATCACAGGTACTTGAAGAATCGCGAGAGTGACGTAGAGAGCTCAATTTTTGGGTATACTCCCTACGGGGGGTTTGTATCAGCAATTACGATAGGTTATTTCGTATGGGATTTGATCATTTCCTTTAGATACTGCTCACTCTTCGGTATCGGCTTTTTGATCCATGCAATTGTGGCACTATTTGTGTTTTCGGTCGGTTTGTATCCCTATGGCATGCCGTGGGTTCCCGTCTTTTTGCTTTTTGAGTTGAGCAGCCCTTTCGTAAATATCAATTGGTTTGCCTCGAAGTTACCTAAGGGTACTATTAACGAGAAAGTGGTTATAGTGAATGGGATTTTTTTGATTGTTACTTTCTTTTTGGTAAGACTTTGTTGGAACTTTTATGCAATCGGTTTGCTTGCCATTGACATGTATAAGACGAGACTGCAAATATCAATTTTCCTTCCAATTTTAATCATACTGGTTAATATTGTGTTAGACATCTTGAATATATATTGGTTCAATAAGATGTTAAGGATTGCGCGAAAGAAGATATACGGTGAAGCTTCTGGCAATAAATCGGTAAAGGGAAAGGCCATAAAAATAGATTAAACGGAAAGTTGTGGACTCAATTTTTACAAGGTTAGACGCTTCGGTGAGTTATTGAGTTCTCGTTCAAACTGCTAAGTCATATTTCACCTTATGCGTACGACCTTATGAGACAAACGCCAAACCTACTGTCTTGTACATGATGAAAGACTTCTGGTAAATGAATATTGAACTTAGAATTATAATGATACATTTCTTCTCAAACTTTCAGTGTGAATCCTGCTGCATTCCGTTCGTTACTTCATTTATGTGAATGGCTGCCACCTAAATTATGTACTTCTCATGTAGTTTGTATTTCGAGATGTTTCAACTTGACATATTCCTGTATATATTTTTTTCAGGATTCACGAGCCAGTAATATGAGAGTATATTTCATTCGTAATAAATATAGAAGAGTATCTATTATCCGACTTGAGGAGTACACAGACAAGTGAATAGGTACATTATGAGGTTTACTGGAGTTTTGAGAAAGGCTGAGGAGGTTTTGGTGAGATCGGCTTCTGGATATCCTACCGGTTTAACTGGTTTATATCAACACCCAAATCCTAGGCCAGCTTTAATTGCTTTATATAATCACACATTGACTGTGTTGGATGAAAAGTTTCCAAAACATTCCGTGTACAAGCAATCTGTTGAGACCTTAACCAGAAATAGATTAAAAATTGTCGAAGAAGAAGAAATTACTGAAAAGATTGAAAGCAAGATAGGAAGTGGATTGATCGAAGAAGTTGTAATACAGGCACACGAAGAGTTGAATTTAGCTAACGAACTTGCTGGTTTGAAGTGCTGGGAAGATTTGGAAGAAAGCCCTTTGGATGATCAATGGGTTTATTTTGGGAAAAAGATTTAATTATCATCAACTACACATTTACAAAGGCATAGGCAAATTTCCTACTCTAATCATCGAATTGTTCATATTTAGACTTGATTTACATCATATAGTTTACATAAAAACTATTCCTTATGTGCCTATTCAGACACATCGTATATTTAATCAAAAAAAATGTAGTGAAATACTTTCTTTGTCAAAAAAAGAATATCAAAGCATTCAATGGACTTAGCCGATATTCAGTAGTAAGAAGAAGCCACAACTTTAAACATCTTATGGATGACAGCGATAGCACGGAAAAATACAAACAAGTTTATCAAAGCAGAAAGAAAATGAAATCACGAGGCTAAACAACTTTTTCAACCTCGTGGCTCCCATTTTTGACACTAACAACAACTATTTTTCAAGTTTGCAGCACTTTGTGAAACGTCAATCCCTCCTGTATTTGAACTTGATGCTTGCGTAGCCTCGCTATCAACATGTTTTTCCTGAATAATCCCTGCCAATTCATAAAATATAGAATCTACATTTTCGTTACTTTTGGCACTTGCTTCCAAAAACGGAACATTGAGCTTAGCTGCTAGTGCTTGGCCTTGTTCTTTCGAAACTTGTCTACCCTCCTCGTCATCATTCTTGTTTCCGACCAAGAAGATTTGAGCATCGTCATTAGCATGCTGAGTTACAGTCTCAAACCAGTTTTCAACATTTTCAAAACTTCTTGAGTCAGTAACATCATAGATTAAGACTATCCCCATAGCTCCTCTGTAATACGCGGTAGTAATGGTTCTAAATCTTTCCTGGCCTGCTGTATCCCACACCTGCAACTTGATTCTTTTTCCATTACTTTCAATGGTTCTAATCTTGAAGTCGATTCCAATTGTAGTAATAAAAGACGGATTGAACTTATCTTCAACAAATCTCAATAACAAACATGATTTCCCGACTCCCGAATCACCCACCAATAATAGTTTCATGATCATGTCGTACGATCTTGAAGGGGTTCTGCCACTCATTTTATATAACCTGTTCTTACGGAAAAATAATAGCTCTTATTCTGATAAATGATTGAATAGCTCAGCAAAGTATTTGGAATTATTTGATTACTTCCGTCTATCGTTTGATAGTAAGTTGGCCTTGATGTTCGTATATGCCCTGGCAAGTTCAGTTCATTTAGAATATCAATAATCATGGTAGTGTATATTGGCTAATTCTGAATACAGGACCAAACGATTAATAAGTAAGTACGTACCAAAATATATAATAGGATACCAATGGCACTTTGTAAAAAGGCCCTACCTATAGTGTGGACTACACACTCGATCTCTTTATAAAAATACCTCAGTATTTATCTCAACAGAGGATGCGGCGTACGGTATTTCAAAATTCTTCAAGACCTCGGGGTGTATGACCCCGAGACTACCGATAATTTTAGCATCAGCACCTTCCTGTGCTCTAAAGAAAATATTTGCACCTCTTCCTGGAAAGTATGAAGGATTTTCCTTGTTCTCCTCGATCCAGTAACCTCTGCCGCTGCTTTTTTGAGGATTCTCGATCCATTTGGTTCTCATGGTTTGCATAATTTTACCAAGAACACCTTGTACGAACTCAAATCCAGCAGTCTTACCGGCATAGACAGCCGCCCAGTTCCTTTGGTTGAAAGCTCCACGCTCTAGTTTGGGATTCTTCAAAACAATGTCGCCTGCTTCAAACACTTTGATTGGTAAGGAATGCTTTCTATTTTCTCTTACAGTCTTCAAAATACCGGGCAACAAAGTAGTTCTAACAACCTGGTACTCTGCGGTCTTGGGATTAGCCAATTTAACTGCTTTTGTGTTGTCATCTGTCACTCTCAAAAATTTGAAGTTCTCATCATGAGAAGATAATGTTAGCGGCATAACTTCCAAGTAACCTGATTGTGAGGAAGCTAGCCTTATGATATCACCAATTTTATTGACTGGTAACGGAGCAGCAATCAAAGACTGACTGTTTGGTTTAGTTTTTATCAAATTATCATAACCATAACCAATAGCAGCATCTTCCATTATATCACATTGATGTAATATATCCGGTCTAGTGATGGGAATGTGAACATCCAAAAGTTTTGGGTCGTTGGAAGATTTTTTAGCGTCTAAAGCCATCTTTTTCAACAAAGCTGCAATCTCATCCGGGCTCAATTTCAATCCAAGACAGGAGTTTATGTATGAAACCTCGGTTTTCATGACTCTAGGAGTGACGTCCGGAACAACTCTAGTTTCGTTGTTGTGTTCTGATATAACTTTGACTGGTTCAATTTCAAATTTTTTCTTACAGTAAGTAGAAAACATCGCCACCATTTGATTGATGACAATTTCGGTCTTGGTTTTGTCGGTACCTGTGACATCGATGAAAATGTTCTTTGTATTCACAGAAATTTTGGAATGGTTCGAGTTGATAATTGGTGGTAATGAAGCAACAGTTCTATTCGCATCCAACATAACAGGGTAGACATGAGAATCTCTAATTATTGGTAAAAATTTACTTAAGTGTTTGTCGTTTTCATAAAACGCCATCAACTCATTCCCATCCATAACCTTTGTTTGATTCAAGGGCGCAAACTTGATTTCAGATGGCTTCAAAGCTTCGTATGTGAATGGAGGCTTAAGTGTGTCGTAATCGTGAGTCCCGATAGCCACTAAAGTTCTATTACGACATAAGTTTGCGTGAAGTTTGTCTTGTAATGCAATAAAAGATTCATAGCGCCTCTCATCCAACTCTACATTTCTCAAAATTGCTGCTGCAGCGTAAGGACGTACTGTCTCCACAGATTCATGAATGGTCAAAGTTACTTCTGGTTTTGGAGGGTTCAATGTAAACTTAGCTGGTTCGCTGATCCCTAAAAATTCAGTTAAAGCTTGTGCGATACCCTCGATACATAACATATCATATCTGTTTGCAGGAACTTCAATTTTCAACTGAGGTCTCTCACCGTCTTGGACTTCATCAGTAGTATCTTCATCTAACTCGATACCAAATTGAAAACACAACTCATCGAACTCTTCAGTCGTATACTCCTTTCCGAGAATTTTATAAAGATCCTCCTTATCTACTGGAATTGTAGGCATATCTCAGTATCTTATATCCTTATAAATTGGCTCACAATATAACCCTTTAGTGTTTCAAGAAGCTGTCTAAGTGTCTTCCCGTGAGTCAAATTTTTAATGTTGAAAATTATCGGTACTCATTTTACGCTGTAATTGTCCAGACAATGTAAACTTCAGTTCGAAATAATTATATAGCGACTACATAATTTTATACATGCGAAGGACGGTTATCAGCTAGATGCATCGGACGTCGAAGACTTATTTAGTATCTTATTACCCAAAGTACCGAACATCGGCTTGTTATCTCCTAATTCTTCGATATCCTCATTCAATTTGATGCTCTTTTTGTTTGTCTCTACGTTCTCTTTGATCTTATTTAATGTTTCAGCATCTTTGTTTCCCAAAGTTTCTATTTCGTTGACTTCCTTTACCAAAGCATTTAAATCAAAAATGGGTGCCTGCTCCTCACTTTGGGACTGTGAATTTCCTTCGTCATGTCTCCTGAGGGTCGTTGACTCAACAATGTACTCTGAGCTTTGGTCCTTGGTTGCATTTGCATTTGCATTCGTACTATGATCCCCTATCGCATTCCACCACTCCTTTGGTTCGGGTTTAAGCCACTGTCTCCATGTCTTTTTCTCTGGGTTTTTGTTTTCCATTTCCTTCATCATTTCTTGTCGGGCTATGTCAAACTCACTAATCAACTGCCTTGTCTTTTCCTTTTCTTCAGGATCTGGCTCATCGATTTCAGTAAATTCTTCACTGAGAACTTCCCAATTTAGGGCTTTCAAAATTTTGGGAATTGCCTTTCTGTATGACATGTGTCCCTCGACCCATTCGGTGCAGTCAATGTTCTCAATCCCATGGCAGGTCTCGATGGGGGATAGTCCGGCAACCGTCAGAAGTCCACCCCCTGTAGCTCTGAATAAATACCCGAGTACCCAGTCTTTGTTGGAGTAACCATTTACAAATGACCCACTCACAACAGAACGAGCCAAAACCATTTGATCACTTTTTACAGCTATTGGAGTCCCTAACAAGATAACATTTTCAACAAGACCGTAGCCCCCCCTTTTGGCTAATTCTATCAAACATGAATAGATGACACGGGCCCCTAAAGAAAATCCCACTAAAGTTACTGGTCTTACCCCCATATTTCCAGATATTAGAGTATCTGCAAGAATATTACCAGACTTCCATGCTCTATCTAAGGAAACATTCCAGGGATTGTCAAGAAGGTAGGACAATTTTGATAAAGCAACTGGCAACTGTATAGCAGACATCAATGTACTGAGGAACGTTGCACCCAAAATTTGTTGTATTGAACTAGTCAAGGCTTCACTCGCCAAAATTCCAATTGTTTGACCCATC
The DNA here is from genome assembly GCA_001599895.1 of Priceomyces haplophilus. NCBI lineage: Eukaryota > Fungi > Ascomycota > Pichiomycetes > Serinales > Debaryomycetaceae > Priceomyces > Priceomyces haplophilus. The sequence continues at coordinate 221,046 of BCIF01000008.1, read as the reverse complement.
GATCGCAACATCTCTGGTTCCCAAAGAACAGAAAACATGTCACCCATAACAGGATCAACGGTAGAGAAGGGCAATCTGACATCATCCGCTTGACCAATCATCCAACCACTAATTGTAATAATGAGGTTAGTCCTACGATTGTTATACAACGATTTGAATTCAAATGTATTGACATCGCCAAGCCTCCGGGCCCCTGCCTTGTTTCCGACTTTGGCGCCAACTGCGACTCCACCGGTGGTTATTATTGCACTTCCGCCAACTCCAGCCAAGAACCCTCCTGTACCACTTATCCCAACAGTGGTGAGGCCAGCTGCAAGACCTGCACCGATAACCGGCGCCAAAAGACCAGCTGATAGGCCGATTGCTAGAGATCCGCCCAAAGTCGCTAAACCAATATATGCTAGTCTCTTCTTACGATTTTTCCTGATGTATTTATCGATGAACAGTCTATCATTCAACTTGTCGTCCTTATTATCAATAGATTTATCGTTACTATCAATTTCCAAGCTCTCTATTAGTCTTCGTTCAAATTGATAAACCTCAAGCTGTGAAATCCCAAGATAGCGAGCGAATTGAATCAAAAGTGTACGAGATCTACTGTCGTAATATCCATCACTCAAAAGTAGAAGAAACAAGTCACAGACGACTACCCAACGCAAATCGAAAGCAGTTATTTCGGAATACATCTTCACGGTCAGCAGATTTGTCTTCTCAAGAAAACTTTTGGCCAATGCAGAAACTTCTAGTCCATGTATGCTGAGATTCTCTATCATCACCTGTTCTTCTTTAGATACATTCAAATGGTCGTAAACTTTGGTCATTATATATCTGGTCCAGTTAGCAAAGTTTTTTTGACTTGAGCTCAAGGATTTTGCAATTTTATTAGAACTGATATTGGGTTGCTTGACTTTGGCTAGCTCGGTGGCCATTTCAACTGTAATTAAATATGTAATTCCAATATATGCAAATTTTTGAGACTCCGAAAGCATGTTTCTGGTCGTTTCCATTTTCTCTTTGGAGCTTATATTTTCTTCGCCATCTTCATGGTCAGAGCTAGAATCATATTGATCGATTGATAAGCCTGCCTTCTGTAATGCTTGGTGCTTAGTTTCGAACAAAAAATCTGTTTTCTCATCTAATTCGGCATATTTTGCGACCTGCTCCTCTGTGTCTATTTTGGTATAACCTCTGGATCCTGCTCTGTTATCTAATGTGTCGAACTTCTTGTCTGAAGTGAATTCCAAGTTTCCCTTCTCATCATAATAATCAAGCTCGGTGATAGTTTTCATAGACTTCCAATTGGTTGTACGCATGTTGAAAAAGTCATCCTCTTCATTAAGATCTCCATTCATATCATGTTCTGCTTCTGCGGGTTTTTTATTAACACATTGATCACCGCTGCTACTATCTTGAGCGGCTACCCCAATGATCTTCTCAGATGGCTCGAACTCCTCTGAAGACTTGTGTTTGTTTTGACTACTCAAATCGAATTCCACGAACGTCTTGTCATCACTGACTTGTATTTGCTCGTCGTGCAAACTTTTATTATCCTCTCGTCCATAAGAGGTTTCTGTTGGCAAACTAGGCAATGCAGAAAGGCTTACTCTTGAGCCGAATTCGTGTCTCGGAAGAGAACGAGTAGATGTCTTGCCACTGCTACACAAGGACCCCGACGATAGCGAAGAAGCTGAGGTTGACTCCCTACCCTTGTCCATAACAGCTAAATTTAACCGTACACAAATATTATTATCTGTGTTCAAGTCCCTTTAGCAGGTACGGAAATCCACTTGCATGTATATCTTGTCACGTGTCTCTTACATGCGTAGCGTATGACACATCCTGATTTACGGTTCACTGTTCGATCCATTCGAGCAGGCCATACAAAGCGGAGAAGCATCAGTAGCTGAGTTCTCAGCCACAGCACTTATCAGCACCGTAACAATGGAAGTGCTCTAGATAGTGAATTTAAGGATTCAAACAAACATGATAAGGTAAGTTCCCCGTATCCAAAAACAGTTTGAGTGGCCTACAGACGGTATTAAGAGTAAAGATTTGATAGCTTTGGACAACTTCTTCCGAAGAATTACGTTCGATTATTTTAAAAGTGATATTTTAGTTTCGTTAGTGGAAGTATGTAAGCAACATGGTTTTACTCTAATCGTAATAAGCCCATAGGGCCTACGCAAAGTCCAGGAATATGTTGCAACGAGCATGCGGACGAGTTGCAATCACAAAGATCAGCATCACTGCATTTCCTCGTGAGAACTCAAGACCAACCCGCTTAATTTACAATCTGTCGATGGAGCACTCTGTTGAACTGTTCCGAAAAACATCGCTAGGACACCGTTCTCACCCTAACTCGTCAAAACCTAGCTTCGAGAATTGTCGCTCAACCCCCGAAAGGGGACCAACAATTCCTTTCACGTCAAAATGGTCTCAACAAGCACCAAAGACTTGGTCTAAAGGCACGAGGACGGTGTGACTAAACCCTCAACTCACTTCTCGGGCACCGAACTGCTATAGGTCACATCACTAACTCACACTCGCAGTACACCGGGGTGTATTTAACAAGAGTTCACTAGGAGATCACCATAACACAGATTGGTATTAATAAAAAGGAAAAAATAGAAAAACTTGGTAAAGATGATTGGAAAATTCAAGAAATACTCGCACCGAAATTTTCAGAGATGAGACTTACCCGGCCAGTAAATTGGCTTTGCCTAAAAGTGCTATCATTGCAACACAACTGGCAGACAACTACACCATGAGTCGTAGGGTAGCTCGAAGAAGAGCGGCAAATAACACAAAGAGTTCTTCAGTGGAGTCAGAGGATGCTGGAAAGGAAAAAAGTGTTCATGAAAATACTGACATAGATAGGAGCTCTATAAACTTCTCTTCAGAGCATGCCATCGAGCCCCACAGGATAATCGATTTGTTTGAAACAGTCTTCAAGGATGCCCTCGAGTCAACGGATTTACAGGAGAGAATACAGCTGGTAAAGAGAGAGCTTTATAATAGAGACTACATTGCCGCATTCGAAAGCGAAGAGAAAAGAATTGCATATGCCTCGCGATGGACACCAGCTCGAGCACTCTCGTACTCTTCACTTTTCGCTACATTGGAACCTGTTAGAACTCTTTTAGGATCTCCAGAGGGACAAAAGAAGGTTCTTTGTGTGGGGGGTGGAGCAGGGGCTGAACTAACTGGGTTGTTAGCGGTATTTACTCGCTTGAAAGAGTATCACCCTAACTCAGGTTCAAATTTGGAAATAGACATCGTTGACATAGCAGATTGGAGTTACATAGTAAAGCAAGTGATGAATTTTACTAGATCTAAATGGATATATAAACCAGAAAATATAAATGCAAATTTTATGCATCAAGATATTTTGAATAGTTCTAGCCTATCTTTTTCAAACTACAATTTGATAACTGTTCTTTTCACCACAAACGAGCTCTTCAGTGAAAAGAAGCAAGATACCGTGAAATTTTTGCATCGTTTGAATAATGAGTGTAAAAGCGGGTCCTATTTATTGATCGCAGAAAGTGCTGGTTCTTACTCGCACGTCAATGTTGGGTCAAAGACATTTCCGGTGCAATTTTTGATTGATACAATATTAGCAGGTAAGCCAGGAAGTGTAGATGGCACATGGAGTATTTTGGAGAAAACTGAAAGCTGCTGGTACAGAATTGATCCAAAAGAGGTCATATACGCCATGAAACTAGAAAATATGAGATTCTTCTATAGATTGTATAAAAAGAAATAGGCAATTATACACATACCCTATAATTTTATATCTTTAGCTTCGCTATTTCGTCCTCAAGATTGTCGTCACTGGTAATAGTATCTTTAGCCGTGCCTTCGTTTATTGACGGCCTTTTATCAACCTTTTTGAATTTATTGCCTTGAACAGTGGTGTGGTCAACCTCAGCGGCCAAGACATCATCGGCAAGCCCGCTTGCTTTTTCCGGCGTTACCCCATTGTCTTCCTTTATTCCCTGTATGCTCTTCTTGCCTTGTTCTATCAATTCATTTAGCTCATTGTCCCAACCTAAAAGACTTGCTAATTCTCTAGCCACTATATCACATTCATTGAGGAGGATTAGATCATTTTTTTTCTTGCCATGTTTGAAATCTCCAACTACCTCGTTATTTACAAGAACTCTCAAAGCATCTTCATCAATGTCAGAAGGCAATGACGCAAACGGATATACTGTCAACGAAGTACCTGCCACAATTGCTATGTCAATATCTTTTGAGTCTTCTGACCAAAGCTCAAAAAGCCTACTAGGCAATCCTTCCCCAAAAAAAACAATATCAGGCTTGACATATCCCATGCACTTTTCACAAAGAGGTATTCCATCGTTAAGAATTTTATTCCGCATTAAGTTCTTGAGTAGTTTGGTGCTCATCTCAGCTTCACAATCGATACAATGGTTGTTTGCAAAAGAACCATGACACTCAACTATGTAAGATTCTTCAACTCCAGCAATACGCTCCAAAGTGTCTATATTCTGTGTGTATATCCTTTTAAGCTGCCCCTTATCTTGAAACAATCTTAAAAGGTAGTGGAACTCTGTCGGCAAGAATTTTCCTGGGTATAACTCTTCAGCCAAAGTGTAAAACGCCTTCGGGCTCTTCCTGAAGAAATCGATATCGAACACTGCTTCAGGATATGGAATCTTTAGTTTCTCCAAATTGGAATATAAGCCTGTTTCAGGGCTTCTGAAATCTGGAATACCAGCAGATGTAGATACGCCGGCACCTTGGAAAATGGTGACTTTTTTGCCTTTCTTTAATGCCTCAACAAGAGGCACTAAAGAACTTTTCAAGTCGTGCATTTTTTTATACGACACCTTTTTGGTTTGTCAACTTTCACATAGTGAACTAATTTGCAATACCATTGTATTTCAACTTTCAATCTAGAGACCCAAATACAGATCACATGACCATTTTTTAAGTTTGCCGATCACGTGTTGGAGTTCAGAAGGCAATACATTCAGTAGTCATATTTGGTGCACAGTTGAATGAAGTTCTTTTCAAGATAAAATAAACATGAAGGTATGTGTGTCGATTCAAAAAAGTATATGATGTCCTTTTCTAACAAAAACCTCAGCAAAGGATTACAGGACTAGATCTTCAGATTTTAACCTCCGAACTTACGGAAAGTGTATTGGATTATCGCTTGCAAAATATTTATAACTTGACAAGCTCTGCTAGGCAGTATTTGCTAAAGTTCTCCATTCCAGATTCCAAAAAGCAACTTGTGATCGACTGCGGAAATAAGCTTCATTTGACAGAATTTGAGAGACCCACAACCCAAGCACCGTCAAATTTCGTGACCAAATTAAGAAAGCATTTGAAATCAAGAAGACTATCCGCATTGAAACAAATAGGTAATGACAGAGTTCTAGTGTTCCAATTCAGTGATGGCCAGTACTATTTGGTCCTCGAATTTTTTAGTGCCGGAAATATTGTGCTTTTAGATCACGAAAGAAAGATTTTATCATTGCAGAGAACGGTGAGAGAACAGGGCGATGTTAACAGGTATGCGGTAAACGAAACGTATGAAATGTTTGATGAGTCTTTATTCACACTGGTTAATGTGCCTGAGAAGAAAATATATACCGAAGAGCTAATTTCTGGCTGGGTACAAGCTCAAAAGTTGAAGTTGGCGGCATTTGAAGAGAAGAAGAAGAAGAAGGTTTTGTCTGTCCACAAGTTATTATTTGTCAATGCGAGTCACTTATCGAGCGAACTAATCTTGAAAAATCTTTCTATATCTAGCTTAGACCAGAATGCGAGTTGTCTCGATCTTGAAAACAACTCAGATGCAATTAAAGAAGCCACTCGAATTCTCACGGCAACCGAAAATGAATACTCAAAACTTATTTCTGAAACCCACATAAGAGGTACCATCATCTCCAAAATCAATCCCAATTTTGATCCCAATGATAGTAAAGGAATAGAGTATACTCTCGAAGAGTTCCATCCTTTCAAGCCATATAAGGCTAATGAAGATAAATTGAAATTCACCGAAATTGACGGGTACAACAAAACGTTAGATACATTCTTTTCTACTGTCGAGTCAAGCAAGTATGCATTAAAAATTGAACAACAAAAAAGTCTGGCTGCCAAGAGGTTAGAACACGCTCGTGAGGAAAAATCCAAGCAAATTCAAAACCTTGCGAACCAGAAAGAGTTGAGCGTGACAAAAGCAGATGCCATCATTCACTCGATGGATTTAGTAGAGGAGTGTAAAGAGTTTTGCAATAACTTATTGAACAGACAAATGGATTGGACAAATATAGAAAGCTTAATCAAAATAGAACAAAATAGAAGCCAATCACCAGCAAAGCACATCAAGCTCCCGTTACACTTGAAAGACAATAAGATTTCTTTGTTACTTCCCAACCCATACAAACTTTATGAGGAACCTGAGACTCATCAGGATGACTCCTATGAGGAATCAGGAGAATCGGAAATTGAATCGGAGACATCGGATTCTGATTACGATTCTGACGACAGTTTCGTTAAATCCAAAAAATCGAAAGCGAGAAAGAATAAAGCAAATGACAAGGAAAATCAAGAACAAGAACTGCTCATTTTGGTATCGATTGATTTGTCACTATCTGCTTTCTCAAATGCTAGTTTGTACTTTGATAGCAAGAAGAACGCAGAAACCAAGATACAGAAGGTAGAGAAAAAGTCTGAAATTGCTTTAAAAAATGTTGAAAAGAAAATCACCCAAGATCTTACCAGAAACTTGAAAAATGAGCAAGATACATTAAAACAAATTAGACTCAAATTTTGGTTTGAAAAGTTTTTTTGGTTCATATCCAGTGAAGGCTATTTGTGCTTGGCTGGGCGTGATCCTCATCAGATTGACATGATTTATTATAGACATATAAGTGACAATGATTTCATGGTATCATCCGACGTCGAGGGATCTCTTAAGGTCTTTATCAAAAACCCATTTAAGGGGGAAAACGTTCCTATTTCCACTTTAATACAAGCCGGTATGTTTGCCTTGTCAGCATCCAATGCTTGGAACCTCAAAATAACTACTTCTTCGTGGGTTTTAAGCGTTCCTGAAATATCCAAGAAGGATATTGACGGTACATTACTTTCTTCTGGGATGTTTAGGCACAAGGCAGATAAGAACTTCCTACCGCCTTTACCTTTGGTTATGGGATTTGGACTCTTTTGGTTGGGAGATGGTGAAACAGCTGATCGGTACAAAAATCAAAGGATTGAAAGGGAACAGACCCATGGACTCAAAATTGTGATGGATAACAAAAAGCAAGACCTTGATGAAACACCGATTTTATCCAAAAAGAACTTAGCAAGTACGCTAGAGGAAACGGATAAGAATGGTTCTAACCTTGTGCTTCAGAGTGACAGCGTTGATGAAGAACAAGCTCATCAGACTATTGCGAAAGATGAGGCAACTCAAGATGAAGCAACTCAAGATGACGCAAGTCAGAATGTACAAAATGAAGATCACAACACTGGGTTCAATTTGGTAGAGAAGTCAAACAAAAAGGAACAATTCGACGATAATGACGATATCGTTGACCCTGTTGAAAAAGCTCTTGATGAATTGAAGTTATCGACGAAGGAAAAATCCGCTCAGAAACCTCCAAAAGTCAGAGGAAAGAAGGCAAAACTAAAGAAGATAGCAAAGAAGTATGCTAATCAAGACGAAGAGGAGAAAACATTGCGTATGGAAGCACTTGGTACCTTGAAGCAGAAGGAGACAGATCAGAAACTTAAGCAGACTGAGACTGAAGCCAAATCTGCGAGAAGTTTCCCCAGAGAAAAAGTTCTGAAGCTGAAACAGCTAGATGAGCGTGAATATCGTAAATATATTATTGAAGAAGCTAACGAAGACGAAAACAGTGCTACCAACTACCTCGAAATCTTTGATAACCTCATTGCTAAGCCAGCCCCTCAAGATGTCACCACCGATGCCATTCCCGTTTTTGCCCCATGGTCGTCGCTCAGCAGGTTCAAGTACAAGGTGAAGATTCAGCCTGGTGCAGGCAAAAAAGGGAAGTGTATCAATGATATGTTGAACTACTTCACTATCCGCAAAGTTGATCAATCCCGCACGGACCCGGACCTTGATTGGGAAAATGAGAAAGAGATCATAAAATCACTCAAAGCAAACGACCTTATGGCTAACTTTCCCGTGAATAAAGTGAAGTTGGTGTTGCCTGACGTCAGAGTATCTAAGGAAGGTAACAAGTCTTCCAAATCAAAGAAGAAGAAGTAATGTATATCATATAACATATACCTTATACCTTATACCAAAATACAAAGATTATAGATTTTTCACATTTACGTACCTCCTATTTACAAATGAGAAGTAATCTCTTATTTCTTTTTCATGGCTCTTTCGCTGTGCATTTACACAAGGGTCGTAATCTGAATAGTGTTTGGACTCACTATAGTGCCCGCTGTCATTGCTGTAAGAGTATCAACAGCTCCAGTAAGTGCCAAACTCGAATATATCGTTTCCGCATGTCAAGATAAACCTTGCACTTCATCGGTCTCGTGTATCCTGTATGTATCCTGCATGTTTCGACAGCTACTCTGTTTATATACACGTGTATCAGACATAGCGACACAAATCTGCTATATCAAATTGCAAAACCTCAACATTGATATCTGATACGAGGTATTGACCTGACCAGAAGATCAATTTCAAGATATGAAGATTCGATGGCTAGATCTGTATTGTGTATCGCGGCTGTTTGTGTCTGAGTAGGTAAAGAATGTAAATGTTCTACTATAGTTCCGAGAAAGGAAGCAAGCTCCCACGATGATTACCGTCAAGACTTTCGGTTTCCATACTGTCAGTGTGGTGCCTAAACAAGAAAGGAAGATTGTGATCCCTTTCTAGTGAAAGAGGATTCCTCTAAGATTCGGGCCTATCAGATCTCCCAAGGCATTGACTGAGGGCTGCAGGTGGCTACAACATACACGTGGGAAATATTTCAGTTGCGAAATTTTAAAGTTTTAGTTTTATTGTACCTAATATAACCATCTGAGCCCACGACAAGATACACGCTAATACAAGAAACGGTTAGAATTACTTGGCCCGGATGCAGTCATGGTATGTATGTCTCCTGTGCTGCTGTAAGCGATATGTATAGCGTGTAGGAATGCCAGAATTAACCGGACCACAAGGCCAACAGTATATAAGACAAGCAAATGTCCCTCAAAATTCAACTTGTAAATATATTTCATCAAACACAGCTTGGCAAACCTGATCACTTAGCTGAAAATCAAACCAAGCTTTTGAAGCTAAACATAATTCAATTGGAACATTGCACAATAGAATTTTATCAGCTTAGAAGTTTGAGGAATTTGTAACTTTATAAACGTTTAAAATGGTATCCGTGTCAAAGTTAATCAATAGCGGTTTATACTTGGTTGGTCAAGATGTTTTCCAGAATCTTGCTACCCCTGAGCAAGCAGCCTTAGATCAATACAACGTAATCAGATATTTAGGAGGATCTGCTCCTTATGTGCAGAGACAAGGTTACGGTATCTCCACTGATCTACCAGACGGATGTACTTATCAACAAGTACATTTGTTGTCAAGGCATGGGGAGCGTTACCCATCCAAGAACTCTGGTAAGAGTTTCCATGAGGTATACGAAAAATTGAAAAAATACAACCAAACATTCAAGGGATCTCTAGCTTTCTTGAACGATTACGACTACTTTGTCATAGACGATGATTACTATGAAAAGGAAACCACGCCAGTAAATTCTGAGGGGCTATATTCGGGTACTACGAACGCATTGAAGCATGGAGCTTCTTTCAGGGCCAAATACAATTCATTATTCAAGGAAAACTCTACACTTCCTGTCTTTTCCTCCAATTCCGGTAGATGCTTTCTCACCTCTGAATACTTCGCAAGAGGGTTCTTGGGTGAAGATTATGCCCCAGATTCAGTGAAATTTTCCATTATTGATGAAGATCCAAAATTTGGAGCCAATTCGTTGACACCAAGAGCTGGTTGTGACGTTTTCAATAGCGATGACAGTTCCGAAAAAAGCTATGATGAAGATGGAGATTACTTACAAGATATCGTGGATAGACTCCAGAAAGAAAACAAAGGTTTAGATATTGATGGAGGCGACGTTGAAAACCTTTTTGGCTATTGTGCTTTCGAATTGAACGTGAAGGGCTACTCTCCGTTCTGTGACATTTTCACAAACGAAGACCTTGTTAAGTTCTCTTATGCTACTGACGTCTCAAGTTACTACTCTAATGGACCCGGTAATAACAATACTAGAATAGCCGCATCGCAGATGGTCAATGCTACTCTTACATTGTTAAAGGACGAGCTGAACAGTAACAAGGTCTGGTTGTCCTTTACTCATGACACCGATATTGAGATTTTCCATGCTGCTTTAGGTGTTATCAATCCAAAGGAGGACTTACCTACAGATACTATCGCCTTCCCTAATCCTTACGTGCATTCATCTATTGTTCCCCAAGGTTCCAGAACATATACAGAGAAGTATAAATGTGGAAAAGAGTCTTACGTCAGATTTATTCTCAATGATGCTGTTGTTCCAATCGAATCATGTTCATCGGGTCCTGGATTTTCATGTAAGTTAGACGACTTGGAAGACTTTCTTACCAAGAGGATCAGCGACATAGATTACAACAAGCAGTGCAAGAATAAGAAGTCCAGGCCAGATAAACTTACTTTTTACTGGGATTACGAAACAAAGAATTACACTGCTAGTCTTTTGGACAGTTAAAACTTTAGCGTAAACGATCTTTTCTTCTGTTCATTGCCCTTCTTTGTCCTTCTTGAACGACCCTTAGTACCCGCTTATTGAAAGTTGGGGCCTTTTTCCAAAATCAAATTGTTTTAGATTTATACAGTAAATAGAATATATAGTGTTTTTTTGCAGTTATTTGAATAAACCCAATAGCCTGCAGCTTGATCCCCCCTTCAACGATAATTATAACTAAAATTTAACTGGGCTTTATGTCGATGCAACCTTTAGATTGCTTGAGTACAACTGCATGGTAATGGAAATGGCATGATTCCGTAATGATTTCTTGTTTATCAGTGTTTGTCTCTAATCACGCGCACCCTTTTTACAATCTACGAGTATTGAATTGTCTCTAAAATAGTCAAAGAGCTTCACTGATTATGCAATTGTCAACACTTTGGATTGGTGGTATTATATCATCTATATTATGCGAATTATACAATGTTACTACTGGCGGAGGAAGAGTTGAGATCGTGAACTCGGGCACTTTAAATAACCTTAGAGAACCTTCAAACGTGAACGAGCAACAGGTCCTAACCAACTATCAGAAAAGAAAACCATTAGTTGTATGGCACGGTCTCGGAGATAACTATAATACGAGTGGAATACACAGATTGAACGATATTGTAGAGCAGTTACATCCAGGGTTGTTTGTGTATGTAGTGAAGCTTGACGTTGATCCTTCCAAGGATCAACATAGGTCGATGTTTGGCAAAGCACAAGAAGAGGTAGATGAGGTTTGTACAATTATATCTGAGATTCCAGAGCTTCTGCAAGGGTTTGATGCCATAGGATTCTCCCAAGGGGGTCTTTTTCTTAGAGCATTGGCTCAGAAATGTGATAATGCTACTATTAAAAATTTGATAACATTTGGCTCTCCTCATATGGGTGTCATGGATCTCCCTTTGTGTGAAAATAACAAGGATTGGGTTTGTCGTAAAAGAAACGAACTCTTAAAAAAGCAAGTCTGGCATGAAGGGGTACAAAACTCTATTATTCCAGCTCAATATTTTCGTGATCCCTATCAATACGAAAATTACGTTTTCCTGTCTCATTTCTTAGCAGAAGTAAATAACGAAAAGGTGGACGTATTCCGTTCTTCCTATGCTGATAGAATTGAGGCTTTAGAGAAATTCGTAATGGTTACATTCACGGAAGATACAACATTGGTCCCTAAGGGAAGTGCGGCATTCAGTGATATTGACACTTTGACTGGTAACACAATTCCATTTTATGAGACAAACTTGTACAAGAATGACTTGTTAGGTCTTAAGAAACTTCACGAGAAGAATAAGTTGGTATTTTTGAGTATTAACGATAATCATATGAGAATACCAGACACTTTCTTGGTGGACATAGTTGACCAGTATCTGGGAGGGTTTTTGTGAGGAATAAATGTATTGATTAAATAAATTATAATGAATTATCATGAGTGAAAAGGCAAGGGCATATTTGTCTCCTCTTCTACATGTTTCTTAGCTTCTACTTTGATCATTCAATAGTGTAGATATTAGACGGAGCAGCTAGTTACATTTTTGAAAATTGGCTCTCTACACTACAAATTGCAACCGTCCTGCAAAATGGGGATGAGTTGTTACGTGATCTTTAATACTTATTATACATGTCTCTGTCATTACAAAAAAGACTTGAGGAAAAGAGAGCTCGAGTAGAGGCTTTGAAAAGGAAGAGAAGTGGCTATCCTCAAAATGAAAACAAAAAGGAGCTTTCTTTATCATTAGAGATTCTTGAAGGAGATGTCATTCAGCCTGCGGAAGCTAAAGACAAGCATAAGGTCTCCCCGGAGATTGAGGGAAAAATGAATATGGGATCAAAAGTAGATACAGAACAGAAAGAAGAAGAATATTCACCAGTGCACATAGAAGTGGAAGTGAATGAAACAAACCAGCCGCCCAAATTCTCCTACCATGGTGAAACTGTGGAAGCAACAGCAGCATCAATACAGGAGGAGATTTTCAGTAACATAAAACAAAGATTGCTGAATAACTCACTGGTTGATAATAATAAATCCTTGAAGAAGCCACATAACGAAAGTATGAAAGCGGAGATGGCTCTTTTAACGGATAGGGCTCGTTTTCAAACAAATCAAGCGTTGATTAAAATTGCTCGTAGTAAACTCAAGTGAAATGATCATGCAATGTTACAGATACAGGTAGCTAAGGTAATATAATGAATACACAACTCTTCAACTTACTTTAGAAAAGAGATTGACTATACTAGTACTTACATCTCTGTGCTTCCAAGAAGACCACAAATTACCGTGTTAGGTAATCAAGAATAACCAATCAAAATTTTAATTTTCAGTCCGACCCTCGTCCATCCTACTTGATTGAAATGTTGATTTAGATTCTTTTAAGTTTGAACCTTTACTATAGATTCCAAATAAAGTCATAATGTCTTTGGTCAACAGAATTGCTTTGAGAGCTGCCCGCCCAATTTCTGGAATGGCTCTCCGTCCAGCTACGTAAGTAAATTCCAAATTACTTTTGGTGAAGGTCAAGGTAGGAGGATTCAAGCTGGGAAACCCGGTTTTGAAGAATTGAATTGCACGGTTAACAGTAGATGTTATAAGTGTTGATTTACATAATTGACTACACTCTGCTGCTATTCAACGACAGGCAGAGTCTTGACTGCAATATTAAGAGCTTTTACTAACTTTGATTTTAGAATTGGTTTGCGTTATCTTTCTTCTCCAGTCGAACCAAAGGAAAAGGCTAAGTCTATCATCGACGCTTTGCCAGGTAACAATCTATTATCTAAAACTGGTGTTTTGGCAACATCTGCAGCTGCAGCCGTTTACGGTATCTCCAACGAATTAATTGTTGTGCATGATGAGACTATCTTAGTTATCACTTTCGCTACGTTCGCTACTTTAGTGGCTAAGTTCGTTGCTCCATTGTACACCGACTTCGCTGACGGTGAAATCAAAAAGGTCAATAATTTGTTGAATGATTCTCGTAATAAGCACGTTTCTGCCGTTAAAGAGAGAATTGAGTCTGTTTCCAAGTTAAAGGATGTTGTCGAAACTACCAAGCAATTATTCGGTATTTCTAAGGAGATTGCAGAGCTCGAATCTGAATCTTTTGTGTTGAAGCAAAAAATTGCTGTTGCACATGAAGCTAAGTCGACCTTGGACTCGTGGGTCAGGTTCGAACAACAACAGAGACAATTAGAGCAGGAACAGTTAGTAAAGTCCGTTTTAGAGAAGGTTAACAAGGAAATTGAAAATCCGAAATTCCAAGATAGAGTTTTGGCTGAATCGGTTGCTGAAGTTGAAAAATTGTTCGCTAAGAACTAAATATTATAACTGCTATCATACAAAATCATCTGGTATTTTTACTATATAGGTGCTAGTCATGAAAATATTCGAAACAAAAACATTATAAATCTAGCGAAATGTAGACTATTTGAGTGAGTATCCACTCACTATTTTATGATCAGGTTTCCAAATATGAAGGGAATTATCATCTGCAACACTCGTAGTCAACCAATCATCATGAAGAGACCAGTCAAAATCATTGACCCCTAACATATGACCTCCGTGGATGAACACCAAGCCTTCCTTATCGTGATGTTCGCTGATATCAAAAAACTTTACTGTCTTATCGCTTGAGGAAGATCCGAGTACACTTCTATATTTGGGATGCCATTTGATTTGAGTAATCGACTCGTCGTGAGCTGAAATTTGATAAAGTTCATTTGCATCGTCAGACCTCAAGTTTCGTAAGTCCCATACCTTGATGAGACCCTTCGAGTCCCCCGTTGCAATGCAAAAATGATTTTCAGGATTTACACTGATACTATTTACACTGTGACCCTGCTTATATTCAAGAATTAATGGATTTTGTGATCTAGAGTCTAGTAATTTGATCTTACCCATATCATCCACTAGGGTGAATACAGAGTCATGGTTTGATACCCACTCAATGTCATTGACTCCGACAGAATTACCGTAATAAAATGATTGTTTTATAGTTTCGTCGTCTTTTGAGATAAAATTTTTTCTGATATCGAAAATGTTGACGTTTCCAGTCATGTCTGCAGAAAGAATCACACCCTCCTTTTGCTTATTCCAGTCAGTTGCAAAAATATCTGTTTGTGATTTTCTTTTCTCATTTATAAGCTGTAGCTGCGGTTTATTGATGTTAGTATCGTCACCAGTGACGAAGTTTTTGAAACTGCTGTGTTTAGTTCTGTCATATACAACAAGGTCCCCGATATTATTACAACTGGAGATGACATCTGGATTCTGGGGCATATATCTTGCTTTATTTACATCTCCCAAGTGATTAATTTTTTGAAGAACCGTGAGTTTCTTCTTGGTGACAGTGTTCATTTCAAATTCCTCCTTTTCAGGATTATAGTTAAACCGATCAATGTTGAGATTTCCGTTTAAATATTTGTAGCAAGGAGTTTGTACTATAGATATGCTGTCCACAGACTGACCGAGAGTGAAGGAGCCATGCAAAATACGTTGAAACTCAACCTGGTAGTCTTCAGGCTTGATGACATCTTCATGCCTGGGATACTGTTCATCTGAAATTGGAGCTAGCTCCATGTCAGGAAAAAACTGTACGGTCAACGAAGGCCAGAGGAGCGAATTCGTAGACAAGTAGTCATAAAGACACGGTGTATTCTTTTTCCATATTCTATAGTTCTCTTGTGTCTTTTGGTCAATTAAAGACTCCTCATTTGGAGTGGATTCGTCGTCTTGCTCGATAGAAATATAGCCCTCATCATCAGGTACAGACATGGTAATTTCACTCATTATGCCCCCATACGAGCTTTTCAATAATTTGGATGACGCGTTGGTTTAAGTTGATCAACAACTTTTTTGATCGCACTGTTTTAATACAAGAGATGAGATATCATAAGAATGAGTGATTTACGGTTAAACTCTTCTAAATTGGGTACACAGGAGTAGTAAGTAACAAGATACACCTAAATAGCGCCCATATCACTAACTCGACCAGCTGGGATTCATTCTATGGGGTTGAAATCGAAAACTTCCAAAGTAATCCAGCAGACACTGGGGAACGCTGGTTTGACGATTCGGATGCTGAAAACAGAATAATCCAGTTCCTAATCAACAAAGTGATAGACGAAGAGTTGAATCTACCACAAAATGCAACTATAGTGGATTTAGGAACAGGAAACGGCCATCTTTTATTCCAGTTGCACGAGGACTTTAAAGATGAGGAGATAACTACAAATTTTGAGTATCATGGGATTGATTACTCACTGGCATCTATTGAATTTGCACAGGGGATCTTTCATGAAAGATATCCTGAAGTCAATGTTAAGTTTCGACAGGTTGACTTATTGTCAAAAAATTGCTCATTTTTATCTGAGAAGAATGAGTATTTTGATATTTTGCTTGACAAGGGTACATTAGACGCTATTGCCTTAAACCAAGAACCCTTGATTGAATTCGGGAACAAAATAGGTATGGAAGTTTACCCTTCACAAGTTAAGAGATTGATGCACTCTGGATCAATACTATTGATCACTTCATGTAATTTTACCGATACGGAGTTGATAAAGCTCGTTACTGAAAACGGTTCTAATGAGTTGAAGGTGTGGGACAGGATTATCTACCCAAGTATACAGTTTGGTGGTAAGACAGGCTCCACCATATGTAGTATCGCATTTATCAAAGACTAATATGATACGACGTATATCTGGTCTATTTTATACATACATACTCACCACTATTTAGAAATTCCATTATCGGAAATCATTTGTGATTGTAGCTCTTCCACCTTTTCAAGGAATTGATCTCTCAATCCTTGGTTACTAAATTTCAATAAATATTGATTTGGATTTCCCTCTTTATTGACGAAATTAAATCTCAAAAACTTTCCAGGTGTTAAGCTTGCTTCCAATCCCTTCAAAAACTTGGTCTCCGGTGTTATTTTCATATTTAAAATAACTCTAAGTAATCCTTGGGATCTCATGACAAGTCTTACATGTTTTGAATCTTTAAGAGATCTATTCAAATGTATTGGACCAAGGCCTCTTTCTTTCCAACCTTCCGACAACTTCGTAAAGTCCAATTCAAAAATCTTGGCGGTTGCATTGAACTTACTTTCTTCATCTTCTTCTCCAGTTTTGATGTCTTCCACAGGGTTCAAGTCTACTTGTTTATATTGTTGGGTGCTTGGCTCAGGAGATTGCTCTCGCTTTTCAGTTGGTTCATCCAAAAAGGATTTCTTATTCAAGGATTCCTGAAATGCATTTCCAAATCTTGAGTTAGAACCGAATGATGATCCAAAAGAAGGGACGTTGCTGGCTTTCTTTGAGGTCTCATCTGAGTCTTCGCTCTTTGAGTTCGAAGATATAGTTTCGAACACGTTTTTCTTATTTTTCATTCTTTCCAAAAGAGAAGAGTTCCCGAATGAGGTCGAGGCACCAAAAACATGCTTGGGTGTGGTTTTATCTATGGTTTCATCAGTGTCCTTGGGGGTTTTGTCTCGATTGAACGTGAAAGAACTCACCGGAGTGATGGTTTCACTTTTAGGTTTCAATTTTACCAGAGTAGCACCGAATTCAGGCTTCGGTCGCTCTTCGGCATGATCTTTATCCCTGGAAATAATTTTCTTGAGCTCCTGAATTTCATTCTCCAACTTAGCAATTCTAACGTTGAAGTCTTTGGCGATTTCAGACCTAAGTTCCTCTTTCAATGTGGCAAAGTTGTCATCATTTAATTCTTTCTGTTTCACCTTTTTCACTTCAACAGTTACATCTGGCTCCAATTTTCTTTTGTTGGAAGTGTCCCCGGACATATTACTTATCTATCAGAATCTATCAAGCTACAAAAACAATCTGCCAAATAAATTGTATATCGATTTAGTCTCGCATTACACTAATCTGCAAACCTTTTGTTTTGCAGTTTGAAGAACCAAATAAATGCTTATTATACCGTGCTATCAAAGTACTACTATAATCCAAATTGAGATGATCAGTCTCTTTGTCTGATATCCTTAATTGATCTGCTTCTTGTAGAATCACTAGAGGACCTGTAATTGGACACGTTTGTTGCAAGTTGCGAATACTTGGCGTATTTATCTCTGACCAGTCTTTCAGCTTTTCTCGGTTCCGGACGAAATTCCTGTTTGGGATGAAACAGCGGCTTTGAGGGAGCAGAGTAAGAGCCATAAGCCTGCGCTGATGATGGAGATGGCAGGTAAGCACTCACATAGAGGCTCCTACCACTTGAAGCTGCAGATGCCACCTTTGAAAACCTGGCATCTGGGCTTGTGTAATGACGACCACCTAGTCCACCTCCTAACCTTCTAGGCTTCCAATTTCTCATTGAGCTACCTCTTTCTCTGTCCACGAGAGACGTCCTGGTAACTGTTCCTGCTGCATCGGGTATCTTTATTCCTTTGGGGGCTAAATCCACGACACAATTCTTGGCATCCAAGTCCCTTTCAAATACCACAAATGCATATCCCCTGGAACGACCTTCGCGGTCTCGTATGATTCTTATAGATTCTATAACTCCGTATCTGGTTAGACTTTTAGATATATCAATTTCGGTGACATTATACCCTAATCTTGAAATGAAAACTGTGCATGCAGGGTCTTTCATGAGCTCTTGATGATGCTTTGCAAAAAATTCAGGATCATTCCATTCGTGCATTTGCCTCTCGAAAGATTCACGATGCAACTTCTCTTTCAATAACGCTTTGTCCTTAGCAGAGAGCTCTGTCTTTGATGAGCCCAAGTGTTCATCTGCCTTTATTTCTTTTATATAGCTTTTATAGTGATCCTTCCAATGTGATATGGGTGTTACAGGTCTTGTACTCCTCTGTTCCAAAGGATAATCTGTAGGTCTTTTATAAAGAAGTGGTGGTTTTGGTGTGAATAGCTTTTGGATGTTAGGAGGATATTTTTGCCTCTCATCGGTCTACAAGACTCCAGTTAGTAATATGACTTTTGAAACGATCCTCACGAGTTCATACTTACCGTGCTAATCATATTCACTTCACTTTGGTTTTAATCTGTCATTGATGGCTTATTTTCAAATCAAACTATTTTTGTGACACTTGCACTGTATATCAGAAAAGTGTCGAAAATGACAATCGAGAACTAATATTGAGAGAATTAGTTTGATTCTTGAAAAAGTAGAGTTTTACACGGTAATGTCAACAGAAGAAACCAAGGAACATCAAAAGCAAGAGGATTTGCCAACCGAGTTTGAGATATACAACGATAAAGTTCGAATTGAAGAGCTTCCCGTATTTACTCGATATCAATTATCTCTTTGCAACGGTAAAGACAAACCAGAAATATACGTTGCAATCAAGGGTTACATTTATGACGTTACCGGTAATGCTAAGAACTATGGTCCCGGAAAGAGCTATAACGCTCTCGTCGGAAAGGATTCAAGCAGACTTTTTGGTCTCAACAAGTTAGTTGGAAACGACGGTTGGGATAAAAAAACTTGGTACTTTGATGACCTCGAAGAGAAGCAAAAACAAACAATAGAAAAGTGGATTTTATTTTTCAAGAAAAGATACCCAATAGTTGGAGTAGTTGTAGATCATCAGTCCTCTTCGGTAGAGTGACTTTTATACCTTATGTGATCGATGAACTTAACTCTTTAAAGATACAATCAAGGTGAATACTAGCATATTCGGTGCTGAGTATGACATCGGTTCAGCGGAAGTCTTGCTCAAAACTGTATTTCATACACTTCCCGACTTTGGAGAAAATGATTGAGTGTTCTGGTTAATTCATATTCACTTTATTGACATCCACGTCGATCTTATTCAATGTTTGAAATGGTCTCTACGTAAAGAGTCTTTCTTGATTTGAGAATTTTGAGCCAATCTTCCAGCAACCCCGAAATAGTTATACAAGCATTCTGGATCCAGATGCCTTGTAGGGCAATCAACGAGAGCCATTCCCTGTCGATTGCAGTTGCGTGTACAAAAGAAGATGTCATCTGCGTAACGTGACATACAAGATAAATCTAGCACTTTGATTTCTCAATATTTGTATTTTTTTTTGAGCCTAAGATGAGAAAACATATTATAATCGAGAGCAAAGCCTGGAGTGGTAGTCTAGCAGAATCCTAGTCGAAAACCAAGCATCTGATTTGCCTGAATTACATTTTTGAGAAATGTTAGTCAAAAAAGATCAATTTTTTTGAGCGAATTTCTCAGATATTTTTGAATTTTTTATTGAACGCTTTCCAGTAACATGCAAATTCCATATGTTCAATCTTCTAGTTTCGATGAGACCCTCGATACAAGCCAATTTCAGCAATACATCAGTATCAAGAGGTCGAAGCCGATCAAAACCAGGTCGGGTGCGGGTCTAGTGTGCGGGTTTAATGTGCGGGTTTAACATAGCGCGGACTTACTCGTGTAAAAGAATAGCAACTGGGTAGAGTTGCAAGTTATTTAAAGAGATTACATCAAACCCAAAGCTTTACGCACTTCTGGAAACATTCAAGGCTATAACATTGTTATTTCATTTACGCATCACTTGGCACTTTAGCTTTCTTTTATAAAATCAAAATGTCACAATCGTATAAACCGGTTGAACTTCCAGGCAGATTGGGCATTGGAACCATGAGTATGACTTGGAAGGAACAGTCCCCACCTTTTGAACATTCAGTTGAGACACTTAAGTATGTTACTTCAGACTCTTCACATAAGGTTAAGCTAATCAATGGAGGCATCTTTTATGGTCTGAATAACAAAAATTTAAAACTTTTGAAAAGATTTGTTGATAGTAATTCTCCAGAATTCAACGAAAACTTGGTAATTTCTATAAAAGGTGGAATGGGAGCAGGTGTTCCTGATGGCTCAAAGAAGAAGATCGATGATGACATAAAGCTTGTACTAGATTACTTTCCAGTCTCACCAAGTAGGCCAAAAGTCTTATTCCAAGTATGCAGAGTTGATCCTTACACTCCTTACGAAGACACAATTAGTTACATTGCTGAACATGTAAAAGCAGGTGAAATAGACGGTATTTCCCTCTCAGAAGTTGGCTCAGATTCTATAATTAAAGCTGCCGAGGTTTTCCCAATTTCGTGTATCGAACTTGAACTTTCCTTGGTTTTTAGGGACTTGATCAAGAATGGTGTTTTGAAGACTGCCTCTGATCTAAGCATTCCAATCATTGCCTACTCCCCACTAAATGTGGGTATCTTGACAGATTTGGTTGCTTCAGATAGTGTCAAGTTCCGTAATTCTATGGACAAAGGCGACCCAAGAATACACGGAGACAGGTTCAAGGAAGAAAATTATTATCACAACATGAAGTTGGTGGAAGCACTCTATGAATATGCTCACGAAGTCAAACATACTTCCTTGGAATGTTTGGCAATGTCTTGGATCCTTGCGATTTCAGAGAGAGAAGAATATTTCGGTGTGAAAAATGTGACGAAGATCATTCCAATTCCATCTGGCTCAACCAAAGAGAAGATAGACAAAAGCATTTCCACTACTGTTGAACTCTCCGATCACGATCTTCAAGAAATTGATAGGATCTGTGAGTCTTATCAAATTAGAGGGAACAGGATTAATGCACACTGGGAGAGTTATAGCTTCGCTTGACGTATCGGACACTAGTATATAGTATGTAGCCTGGATTTTGAGCCTAATGTGTTTCTAAGTTGTTTAAGTCTCTATCTTTTGTATTTCAACGAAATTTGATTCGCCTTGTTGCGAATTTTCAATCTTCAATTATCTTAACATACCGAAAGTAACTCCGCTGTCATCTTTCAGAAGTCTCATACTACCTACTAAGTGCTTACAAAAGCGCCCTAGTTAGATATGGTAGCATTAGCTGAAACTCTGCCAGTAGTACAACTCATTCCCCAGGAAAGAACAGCGGCGACTTTCGCAATGTCGTGCCCATGCCCCGATGCATAAGAAATTTCATGGCGTCCTAAGAAATTCGCGTAAACCAGCCAGGAAGAAATTTAATGTACATGGCTGGATCCGGAAGGGCCTCGAAGAATATAGCGCTGTAAAACTCGCCCTCAGCGTAAGTCAACTATACTTGTCCGCCAAGTTTCCCATAGAGGGACCCAATCTCCTCTTGGTATGTTGCTATGCTTATGTAGCCTGGTCGCAAAACGCTATCAACCCGAGGCGTTTAGTGATGTTCCGTTTGGGTAATGTTGTGTATCAACAGATGAAACGTCCCGACCCGATCTAACATATATATATATTAGTAAAGCCTCAAATTATAATTCCACAAAAAAAACGGCTGCCCTATACAAGGAGAGGTTTTATAGAATAAGGGCGGTAAGACAACTGTCAGTGATAGAAATAGCTATATAATCATGGAAGCAGGCACTGCGGCTGCGCTACAAAAGGGTAGACTCAGACTGCAGCTATTAAGTGAAAATGAGGACGCAAACATATACAACAACTACGGCTCCAATGCGCAGCCAACGGGACGGCCTTTTCAACCAGTATACCAGCAACACCAACAGTATCCAACTAACTACAACGGGTACGATATGGGAGGGGCCAATCCGGTGGGCATGGCACCGGGCAATGAAGGCAGAAAGGCATCCATAACCTCTCAGTCAATGCAAAGATTCTTTAAGAGGAACAGGTCAGGCGGGGGAGAAGCATTCAACGAAGACTTTGGAACAGACATACAGGAGATAACTAATAATAGCAATGTTTCGTTTGATGATATCTCTCATCTTCGAGGTAGGGGGCCATACGGCTTTTCAGGAAACCATTCTATAGACACTACACCTATTATTCCAACTCTAGGAACGAGTGTCTCTGATAAAGCTCCTACAAATCCGGTTCAATATAGAAAGCATATGAACCAAACGAAAAAGATGGCCTTAATGTCAAGTGCTAGAGCCATGTCTTTGGCGGGCTCTAATCCAATGCAATCCCCACATGGCAACGATCCGCGGACCATGTCCTTAAACTCGGGTGCAATGGCTCCAGGACCAAGGGCCATGTCCTTGAACAACCGACCAATGGCCCAAATGGGTCAATATATGGTCGGACCCAATGGACAGCGTATGATGCCTATGAGAAACACTCCGCAAGGGGGTGTGCCTTATATTGCACAATATGGGCCAGGCCCCAATGGCCAGGTTGGTCCCCGAACTATGTCATTAACTAATGGACCCATTCCGCAGCAGGATCCTAGAGCCATGTCTTTAAATGCGAATAGCTCTCGGAACCAGTATCAATCTCATTCCATGATGAATTCTCAGGCAAGATTTATCCCTAACACAGCTGTGGTACCTGGAGGTCCTAGAGCTATGTCTTTAAACAGTCAAGCACATGCACAACTACCACATGGCATGTACTATAATCAACAGCAGTTCGCAAGAGTACCTGCTCAGCAACAAAATTTTCAAGGTCATCAAGGACATCAGGGACAACAGTATGGCTATAATCAAGTAAGCGATCCTGCAAGCAAAACCTTTTATCCAAATTCTAATGATTCGTTGATGAATGTGGTCGAAGAAGCAGATGAGCATGAACTGTCGGCACCCTTTGGCGTGGCAAGAGAAAAAGAATCAATAATTCACAATGCTGTAAATACAGAAAATGTCTCATTGACCGATGGTGCACCTCTCAATTCTTCTTCCCCCATTGAAGAGAATGACGAGGAGGATGTGGTGTATAGGTTTGATCAAGATGAATCGGAATCTCTCTCTAGAAAGTCAACTATCAAAAAATCAAACTCTATGAGATTGCGGAAGTTGAATTTATTTAATGGGGGAAGATATGAGGAGGATGAAGATGAGGAGGATGACCATGATGAAGAGCAAAACCAGCTTTATTCACCTCAACGTAATCAAGAACAAAACAGACCACCTTCACCATCTTTCAATATTAGACACCTCAACGCGAAAAGGGAATCAGTCATAAATGATGAGGTCGATCATGAAAACCGTTTAGAGTATCAAGAAAAATTGAAAGCTGTCGGAGTTAGCGCTAGAGAAAATACGTCTAATGCTACTACTTTGGCAAAAGAAGTATTCGTTACGGCCTCCGATTTCACTTCGCCTGACAAACAAGCGTCCAATCAAATGTCTTCAAAAAAGAATTATTCGCCTCTCAAAAATGTCACCATCGATGAAGATGATTATGGTAAAGATGAATCAATCACTCTAAAAGACAGGGGATCTCCATCATCAGAAAAGTCTAAGTTGTCTGCTCATGCTAACACGAAACCTTTAAGAAACCAACCATCTATCAAATCATTGACTACAAATACAGCCTATGATAATTTTAGAAAATTGAACAGTGATTCAAATGGATACTCAGAATCTCAAGATTCTTTCAATAAGTCGACGTATGATTCTCTGGTTTACGAATCAAACGATGCCTTACCAGAAAATTCTGAAAGTAACGGAAGTAGACAATATTACGAAACAAAAGGTTTGGACTATACCAGCCTGTACAGTGAGAAGTCACTGGTGGTTTTAGAGGATCCCATGGCCCAGTTTGGTACTAAAGAATCACTATCTCATCCAGTCTCTTCTGACAAAAGTGCTTTGACAACTTCTAGAGAGAATAACTCTTCTCCTCTGACAACAAATACGTCAAAGTTTTCAAATAACGCTGCTGGCAAAAATGCAGGGACAATAAATGAATTGAAGACCCCGATAATAACGCCGACCCCGGCTCTGTTCTCCCCAGTATCTGAGCACCCAATGTATGATCAATCAGTCATATCACCTTCACAGAATTCTAAAGAGGCAGATATTTCCCTAAACTCTGGGGGGAGCTTTAAAAAGGAAAAGAACTCTAGAAGTTTTTCTCTTTCAAATAAATCTAAAAACCTTTTCAAGAGATTATCAAAATCAGGGAGAAGCAGCAGCCAGACCAATGAAGATATCGACGCTGATCTTTCGTTAAATCTGAGAAGAAGTTCATTGGCGAATAAGTCAATAACTCATCTGTCTCCTAAGGCTGTACATAGAACTTCGCAGGGACAACTCAGTAATAATCCACCTATCCCCATAAAGTTTACCAAAGAGGAATTAGCTATCATGAATTGTAACAGTGATCTTTCTCGTGAATTACAGTTGGTAACGACGGAATTGGCATCTTCTATAAAAAGAGAACTCAGCCTTGAATATCAGTTGAAAAACCGTTCTTCAGCACCGGTTTCGGTCATTGAACTCCAAAGTGACTTGACTCAAAAGCTGAAGACAATTGCTGAACTACAAGAAAAATTAAACAAAGAACGAAACCTTAGATTCATCAGTGAAGAACATGCTCTCTTGTTGGAGCATGGTCAATCACCTAGTCCTCTTAAGCTCAACTACGAGAAGGCAGAAATGTATAAGCAACTTTT
This sequence comes from Priceomyces haplophilus, assembly GCA_001599895.1. Taxonomy (NCBI): domain Eukaryota; kingdom Fungi; phylum Ascomycota; class Pichiomycetes; order Serinales; family Debaryomycetaceae; genus Priceomyces; species Priceomyces haplophilus. Next base: position 195,904 of record BCIF01000008.1, on the reverse strand, counting down.
AGTGAAAAATGACGAAGTGAACCTGCTTCGGGAAAAACTCGACGATTTCGAACTCAAGGAAAATACACAAGATCTTACCCTTCAAGAGAAATACAATAACCTTTTGAAGGAAAATTCTGAATTGAGACTTAACGTTATACCAGAAATGGAAAAGAAATTTTCAGCAAGACTTCAACAGGCAAATTATTCCACTGCAACGAAACAACTTTCATTGGTGGAAAGTTCCTTCAATTATGATCATGGTTACAACGACTATGAAGATGAGATTACCGCCTTGAAAGCCCAACGAGATGAATTGCGCGATGCAGTTGCTAAATTGAATACAAACCATTCTTACGAGTTTAAGCTCAACAATGACAAAATGAAGGCATTAGAAACGAAGTTACAGCATGTAACAATTGTCAATGAAAAATTAAGAGAAAGGTTGAAAGACGGCACTAAATCTGCTACCGATTCTCCTACAGACATTTTCAACCAGGGAGGTAAACTTCAAGGGTTTCATGTTGTATCTCCAAACCAGAGATTCGACCTTAAATAGATTATTAAATAACGATCTTAAATAAACTAAAACCGTTAAGGTTGGTATGTAAAGGCTATGACTAATTAATATAATTATTGATGAACTCTGTGATAATCTTGCCAGCTAGGACTCCCTGGTTCTTCAAAGTTAAAGTATGCTTTCTATAAATTTCGAGTGACTTGAGATCAATAATTCCTTTCTCGTAATCCTTTTGAAGAATATCGAGAGCAATCTCAGTTGTAAATTCGGGATGGCCTTGAAAAGTCAAAACCTTGAGAGGTCCTGAAGCAGTCCAAAGCCCTTGGACTTCACATTTAGGTGTCAGACCGAGCGTTTTGAATATGCTGCCATTGATTGGTCTTGGAACATCATGAACAATATCCTGATGAAATTCTATAAGGTTTAAGTGAGCATCTACTTTATTTTTGAAAGACAAAAAGGGTGATTCGGAGTACATCCAAATCTCTTCGTTCAAGTCGATGACAGTGGTGCCAAATTCCCAACCTAACTCCGGTTTATTTCTACCAACCTTGCTTCCAAGATTCTTCGCTAGAATTTGGTGACCAAAGCAAAGGCCTACTATTGGGAAGTTCTGTTGTCCGAACAAAAATTGAATAAACTTGTCTAGTAAATTGATCCATAATATACCCTCAGCAAATGAGTCACTTCTTGAGCCGGTAAGAATCACCCCTTTAATTGACTTGTTATTAACACTCTTCTTCAATTTGGAATACAACTCTGTCAATGCTAGTGCAGAATGATCGTCCTGCTTCACTTGATACTTTACAGAGGGTACCAGTTTTCCACCAGCCTTATCCAATAAATCCTTGATATTATCCCCAAAATCTCCATGTTTGTCACTCACGCCTTCGATTTCAGTATCACACACCAAAATAGCGACGTGACTGTACCGTGTCATCATATATAGTTTCTGAATATGAATTGTTCAGTCCCCCCTTATGCATAATATATACTAAAGTCAGCTATTGGAATATCAGCCATAGTAACACAAAAATAAAAGTTTCTCTGCTGAATTACAAAATTCTTCGATTAGCGAACCACCACTCTTTGGCAAAGTATTCAGATATCAGAAATACCTATAATCTGCTAGTTCGAAACTTCTTTAGACCTAATAATTGACAAACCCTCGCATAGAAAGGAAGTTGGGCCAAATACTCAAAACAAAAAATTTTTCAAATCGTGGACCCATTTGGTATTTTAAAGCTGTAAAGTCGTTTTTCTTAACGATATCAATCCAAAGGGGATATATAATTGATGACTGACGAACGGGTTAGCAACACTCAGCAGAGGAGAGTGCCCAATAATGGAAACTCTCAGACTATTTCGAATTTATCTGTGGGGTTGAAATCCGTAAATTTGAACGAGCAGCAAAACGAAGTAAATTTGAACTCATTACAGCAACAACTCCACAATGAGGCCGGTTCTCAACAGCAACAATCTAGAATTGCTCAATTTTTCCAAAACCAACCGTCTGAAGGTTATACATTATTCTCTCATAGGTCAGCACCAAACGGATTCAAAGTCGCTATAATTTTATCTGAGTTAAACTTGCCTTTCAATACTATTTTCTTGGACTTTAATAACGGAGAGCAAAGGGCACCGGAATTTGTTACAATAAACCCGAATGCAAGAGTTCCCGCATTGATTGACCACTTCAATGAAAATACCTCTATTTGGGAATCAGGGGCCATTATATTATACTTAGTATCGAAATACTTGAAGGAAAACGGTGAATGTCCCTTGTGGTCCGACAATATTATTGAGCAATCGCAAATCGGCTCATGGTTATTTTTTCAAACATCAGGTCATGCTCCAATGATTGGACAGGCTCTTCATTTTAGGTATTTCCACTCAACACCTGTGCCTAGTGCAGTGGAAAGATATACTGATGAAGTGAGAAGAGTATACGGCGTGATTGAAATGGCATTGGCAGAGAGAAGAGAAGCGTTGATTATGGACTTGGATGTAGAGAATGCAGCAGCTTATAGTGCTGGTACTACTCCGCTATCTCAATCAAGATATTTCGATTACCCTGTATGGCTTGTTTCAGATAGGGCCACAATAGCTGATTTGTCATTTGTTCCCTGGAATAATGTTGTAGATAGGATCGGAATTAATTTGAAGGTTGAGTTTCCTGAGGTTTATAAGTGGACAAAGTTTATGATGAGAAGGCCGGCTGTTGTTAGAGCCTTACGTGGTGATTGAAACTAACACTAACGAAAAAGCAAACGCCATAATATGAAATAAATTTGTTAGCTGGAATGTACACTATATATACATATATGAATACCAAAAATTGGTGTTATAATACTCTAGAATCCTATAGCAGACTTTTAATTTTAGTCCGTTATATAAGTAAAAGTTTATCACTCAACTCATCGGGACAATAAAGGCATTAGGTTTAGCAGCAAACCACCACAGTATACTACAAAACCCAAAGAGGCCATGACGGACTTTATCTCAAGTAATGAAAATATATCGCGTGCTCGTAAATCTTTGAAAGGCCTTTTAGCGCACATACGAGCAGAGAAAGGAGCTAAACATAGGGAATCAGTATACTTGATACTTAATACTAAAATTAAGCTATCCAGAACGAAGGACTATACGCCAAGAATAATACCAGTGAGTCACAAACTCGAAGAAATAGGCGAAAAATCGATATTATTGATCACAAAAGATCCATCTACATTTTACAGAACTGAATTAACGAAAAAAGGTTCTCCTACTGAAGATGCTTTCAACCAAATATATTCTTTGAGCAAAGCAAAGTCGTTGTCCAAGGACCCTCGAAAATTGGTCAAAATTTTCAAAGAGTTTGACATGGTTATTGCAGATCACCGAGTGCATAAGTTTCTTCCTGAAATCTTGGGTGTGCCTTTTTATGCAAAGAATAAAAAAATTCCGTTCATGGTTCAAATGGCAAGACCAGAAGTGACCGCCCAGCTCACCAAATCAAAAAGATCTCACAAACTCAAGGATGAACGCTGTGATTCAAAGTACGTAAATCAACAGTTGAAGTCAATCGTCAAAAACACGTACTATATTTCACCAGCAAACGGAAACTGCGTGTCAGTTAAAATTGGCTTCACAGACTGGTCAGTAGATGATCTCCTTGATAATATTAACGATGTGATAAATTACTTAGTTGACTCCAAGTATCAGCCTGTGGGTGGGGTCCTAAGAACAATCAAAAACCTCAGCAGCGCACATATAAAGACTAGCGACAGTGCAAGTTTGCCTATCTATCGCGATAACTCCTCTTTGAAGGAGGAACAGGATGACAGTGATTAATCCAAATGTTCTGTGGTCATAACATTATTGTATAATGTGCCTAATCATAGTTAGTTTCAAGATTGTAAATTTGGAATCGACACTTAAAAGTCGATTAGCATGACGGATCTTAAATAAAAACTAAAAACTGGGTATTTTACGAACGAGTATGTAGTACGATACTCAATCCATGGAATTGATAAGTATATAACTTTTCAAAACCCATGATTTTGTGTGTGTCGTCTTTTTTGAGCCATGGAGCTAATTAATCCGAACATTAAATCCGACTATTCGCTTCAAAATTTAAATCAGATTATTTTAGTTATACTACAAGGGAGCTTGGTGAGGCACGTTCAAAATAAAGAGAGCTTAGGTGAAGTTGCTTTAGCGAAAGCATTGTTATGGTTTTGAGACCAGATTATGACGGATCAAGTTCAGTAGATCAATCTACTATAATTCCGGAGCCGGAAGCTTCGTATTCCACCGAAGGAACATCAACTAGAAATTTCAAGTCTCTGGCGCCCGTGAAACTTTTGAACACATTGCTTCTGACCTTAGAGGATAATGAGATAGAACAGGTAGAATATCTTAAGTACAAGCAAGACTTGGACAGAAAACTAACGGTGACATCCGTTATTGGTCTAGGCTTCTCCTTAATGGGAGTACCGTTTGGTCTTTCGTCTACACTTTGGATCGCATTGGTGGATGGTGGTAATGTTACCATGCTCTATGGCTGGATGATTGTTGCATTCTTTTCCTTGTGTGTTATAGCAAGTCTCAATGAGATCATATCGAAATACCCTACTGCTGGGGGCGTATACCACTTTAGTGCAATCCTCAGTAACGAAAAATACTCCCTTTTGAGTTCTTGGTTCACTGGATGGTTTCTTTTGATTGGTAATTGGACCTATGCAGTCAGCATAATGTACTCAGGATCCCAATTCGTGCTATCCATGTTTGGCTTGAAAGGTGTTTATTATACTAAAGATGTTTTTTTAGTTCTTGCCGTTTATTTCCTAATACTTTGCATTAGTGGTTTCATAAACTTCAAATTCTCGAAGCACTTGGAGAAAATAAACAGGGCATGTATTTATTGGTCAATTTACACGGTTTTAGCTATAGATTTCTTATTGATCTTCTTTGCAAAAAAAACAAACTCCATAAAAGATATTTTGACGAATTTTGACAATTCAAGATCTGGTTGGCCCGACCCTTTAGCATTTATCGTGGGTTTGCAGAGTGCTTCATTCACTTTAACTGGGTATGGTATGCTTTTCTCCATTACTGACGAGGTAAAAAATCCAGAAAGAAATGTACCGAAAGGTACCCTAAGCGCAGTATTATTAACATCTATTACTGGTCTCATATTTATTCTTCCTATACTTACAATACTACCAGAACTTACACTTTTGTTGGATAAAACTCCCGAGTTGATGCCTATTGATTTGGTCTTCAAGATTGCTACTGAATCCTACATTGTTTCGTTTTTGCTAGTGCTTTTATTGATTGGTACAGTGGTTTTCCAGTCAATTGGATCGTTGACAACAGCCTCTAGATGTACATATGCCTTTGCTAGAGATGGTGGCCTTCCATTCAGGAACCATTGGGTCGAAGTTGACTCTGTTGATGAATACAAACTTCCAAAGAATGCACTTTTTTTGTCCATGTCGGTCTGTGCAGTGCTTTCATTGCTAACCTTAATATCAGAATCAGCTTTCAATGCATTTTTGGGTTCAGCAGTCATATCCTTGTCGTTAGCTAATGGAATTCCCATCTTCTGTTTGATGCTAAACAAAAGAGCCAAAATTAAAGGGGCAGCCTTCAGGCTCAGGAAAGCCGGTTGGATCTTAAATTCGCTATCTATTTTTTGGGTGATTTTTCTGTCATTGGTTCTATGTCTTCCACCTGTCATCAAACATCTAACGTGGTATACGATGAACTACGCAGCCCTTATAATTATCATATTTGTTGCGTTTGCAACTCTTGGTTATAAAACGTGGGGATTCAAAAGCTTCCATGGGCCAGAAATCGACACTGATTACTTCGAGTTACACAATTTGGAAAGTTCCGGCAGAAGTAATATAGACATCGCTGGTGACTCTTTCGTTATTGCGGAGGATGATTGCGAGGACGATATTTATAACTCTGATATCCCCGAAAGCACTCCGCGTAGCGGCGATGTGGTTGTTTATGGTGAAGAGGATCTTGGAAACTACCATATCGATTCTGATTTTTCTACAGAGAGTGCTAGCAATACACCATCGAGCGGTAGCAGCGACGGTCGATACAGATGAAGTTGATCACCATTTTAAAACACCCCATTTTAACTTACCGGGAGATATTTTTGTACATAAAATACCTTACCACGCATCGTGGTAATCAAACCGAATTTCACGTAATATGAATATACTCACCACACTATATATAACAGTATACCTTGAGCGTAAATGATACCAAGTCTCGCTCTTGAACTTACATATATAAAAACCTGTATATAAACACACAAAATTTTCAAGTTTTTCAGAGTCATAAGAATGGCGCCGATAGCAGATTTCTTCAATAAACATTGTTGAGCGAAACACAAAGTTACACAACAACAGAATATACTAGAATATAATGTCCGCTGATCATACTAGAGATCCTTGCCCTCTCGTTATTTTGAATGATTTTGGTGGAGCCTTTGCCATGGGTGTCATTGGTGGATGTGTATGGCACGGCGTGAAAGGTTTTCGTAATTCCCCCTATGGCGAAAGGGGATACGGTACATTGTCAGCAATAAAAGTCAGAGCACCGGTTGTTGGGGGTAACTTTGGTGTTTGGGGTGGTTTGTTTTCCACATATGACTGTACCGTTAAAGCTGTTAGAAAGAGAGAGGATGCATGGAATGCTATTATTGCAGGTTTTTTTACAGGTGGCTCTTTGGCTATTAGAGGAGGCTGGAAACACACTAGAAACTCTGCTATAACCTGTGCCTGTTTGCTTGGTGTGTTCGAAGGTGTTGGAATGGTTATGCAAAGAGCCATGGCTCAGCCAACAGTTGCTCCTGCTTACCCTGAGGAACCTCCAAAATTGGCTGCATAGATATGTATCAGAGGTACGATCGCTATCTCATATATCTACTCATTAGCGGTGTACTTTTACCTGCCTCAAGTACCAATGTATCTTTAATGACTTGTACATACTATCTTTATTATGTTTTATTGCATCTTTCGCAAGGAGCGGGTGTTATCTGACTTCTATAGCTTTCACGACCTCAACAGCAAGCGTATTAGTAAATTTGACTTTATAGTAACCCTTTGTCTTCATCGTACCTTTTTTTTTGTTTTGACTATATGCCGGATGATATCGAGAGTTACCGGAAACATGATAATAGACACTATCCCTACTAAGGATACTTCGTCATTCAGTAATCCAAAATAGTCATTGATGTTACTTTAAGGGTCATCCCATCACCCCTTCAAAAATGTCACAGAACTATAACTACAAGAACAGGCATAATTCTGTGGGAGGGAATTGGCAACTACCCCCGCCTCAGGGCTTGAGTGGGATAGGGTCTGGTTACCGTCAAGACGTACCACAAGGTAAAGATAGTTCGCAAAACCCAATGCAAGGGTTTAGAAATCCATGGTACTCCCCTGCTGCAGGAACCAACCCCAGAGGGCTCTCGCCCACGTCAAACATGTCACATTCTCCTACAAGGGGTCAACAGGGAATACCACTCTTACAGCAACAGTCGAAGAGGATGTCATTTACCAATCAGTTGCCGACGACATACGAACACGATGATAAACCGATAAATCCTCCTCCATTCATACATCCGCCAACGAGAGCAGACAACCCGTTCAATCAGTATTACAACAGTCAAGAAGTGGCTTTGGACAATGAACGCAGAATGTCTGCAGCGGTTGATAATTACAAGGGAAGCAAGCCTCAGTTAAGCTCGTACCACCAGGTGAATTTAGGAGCACGCCAGGGTGGCTCAAACACACCAGGAAGCTTCGCAAATGGAAGAAGAGCGTCGGCAATTGCGCAAGGTTCTGATCGCTTTGGTTACTATCCGATTGGTAATTCTACCCGATCTCCTCTGATAGTTCTGTATAATCAATACCAGCAAATGATCCAAGCTCAGAGAACCACAGCAAAACGGAAGCCGGCACCTAAAGCAATCAAAGTGTACAATAAATTGGACTTGAAACCAAAGGTACATCATCAACCAAAATATAGACGGTGCTCGGTTAATTCCATACATATATCACCCGTCAATGCATTGTCAGTATATTTGACAGACTCTTATAGCATTTGCCAGCCTAAAAAATTCCAATACTCCAAGTCCTCAAATCCTAAAAGAGTATTGACGAAGCCACAGGAGCCAAAATATAACAATGGATACGATAACGAAGACAGTGACTACATATTATATGTCAATGATATTTTAGGAACAGAAGAGGGTAGAAAATATATGGTATTAGACTTATTAGGGTCAGGAACTTTTGGGCAAGTGGTGAAATGTCAGAACTTAACTTACCAGACTGTATGTGCAGTCAAGGTTATAAAGTCAAAACCAGCTTACATGAATCAGTCGCTTACAGAGGTTAAAATGCTAGAGTTTTTGAACTCTCATAGTGATGGGAAGAATTTCATTCGACTTATGGATACATTCATGCATAAAGAGCACTTATGTTTGGTCTTCGAATTATTGGGCTCCAACTTGTACGAGTTAATAAAACAGAATCAGTTTCAAGGTTTGAACATGAAGCTAGTTAAATTGATTGCTAAACAACTATTAGAATCATTAGCTCAATTGAAAAGTTTTCAGATGATACATTGTGATTTGAAACCTGAAAACATTTTACTATGCCAGTCAGATAAGCCTGATGTAAAGGTCATTGACTTTGGCTCTGCATGCTTTACTCGGCAGACGATATATTCTTATATTCAGTCAAGGTTTTATAGGTCACCTGAGGTAATCCTTGGTTTACCATATACAGAGTCTATTGACATGTGGTCTCTTGGTTGTATTGTAGGTGAACTCTTTTTGGGATTGCCTATGTTTCCTGGGACTTCTGAATACAACCAAATATGGAAAATTGTGGATATGTTAGGTAATCCACTGAGACATATGCTCGAGCTAGGAAGAAATACTTCCAATTTTTTCAACAAAACTCCCTCAAAAGCTCCTGACGGAAAATCGGTTTACCAAATAAAATCATACGAAGAATATGTCAGGCACTTGGCAAGTACAAACTCAAAAGAAATACAACTGAAGAAAGAGCAAAAGAACAAAAATTATTTCAAACAGAAACATTTGAAAGATATAATATTAAACTACAAGTTGCCTTCGAAAAAAATGACAAACTCCATGTTAGAGAAGGAATGTCAAGATCGGCTACTATTAATAGACTTTCTCACCAGGGTATTGAATTTGAATCCGTTGGAAAGGTTGACTCCGCAAGAGGCCTTGAGGCATCCTTTTGTGAACGAATCATCTCCTAGATTGGGCGGCTTAGATGAACAATCACTGAAATTCAACCACCATACATCTAATTTGAGTAATGATAGTCCTTTCTTGGGCTTGGGTAAGTCTCCTGGCCTACCGAAAGCTGAAAATGGTAGTTATGTGTCCAATAACTTATATTGATAGTTGATATAGGTATTTATGTAACTTAGTCCAAGTGTTTACTTGAAGTCGTGCAAGGCATAATATAAGTACGAGATCTATTTTCCTCGACAAGGTGGGAACCCATAACAGGTTACTCGTTGCATCAAGATCCACCGGTTAGCACAAATAGAGTCTAGATCCAAGCATAGGTTTCGTGGAAAAGTAAATCAGTCTGAAGTGTCTGTTTTTCACACAAAACTATATCTTGCACATCATAGTTTTATAATGAACGTTAGCACAAGTGCTTTAGGAGTCAGAAGAAGAAAAGCAACGTCCCAAAATATAGACGACGAGGAGAATGCGGCATTGTTGAGATTGGGACCTGAGTTTCAGACTACGCAAATCACAAACAGCGGTGAAGAGGAACAATTGATTGCCTTGAATTTGTCTGAAGCTAGATTATTGGTAAGGGCTGCCTTGAAGGAACGTAAGAACAAGGGCTCTAGAATCAATGAATTCCAAAATGAGGATGATGATGAAGAAAAGGAGGATGAGGTATCAAATATAGAGTTAGCGGGACCCAACTCGAGTGAAATCATGCACAAGACTTTAAATTATCTTTCAGCGTTTGCAAGATTTAAGAATTCCTCCGCCACCGAGACTGTCGAGAAGCTTCTTACAGATTTCAGTAACCTGGCCTCCCAGTCATTACATCCGTTTGAAATAGCCCAATTGGGCAACCTTGAATGTGAAGATGCCGAAGAAGCAAAGTCTTTAATCCCTAGCTTAGCAAAAAAGGTTTCTGATGTACAGCTACAGACTTTGCTCACAGAGTTGCGAAAGTACCAGTCTTTATCATAGGTCCAAGACAAAAAGGTTTTTGGAACCAATTGTCCAATCTTGTAGAATGTATAATACAAATTCAATACAAATAAAAAGCTAATAGTGAAGACCACTTTGCTTTGTACAGGATGTTATCAAATTTTAAAAGTTTGTTAGTTGGCGTTAGTTGGCGTAGGTTCATTAGCAATAAATTGAGTAATAACTAGAGCTATGGATGATGATGATCTATATGATGAATTTGGTAACTTTATTGGTGATCCTTTAGACTCGGATGCCGAGTCAACCACCTCTCTGGTGCCATTTCAGCATGAGGACAAACTTAATTCAGAGGATGAGCCTGATGAGAAGAGCGATAATAATATTGGCAACAATGCAATAATACATGCTCCAGTCAAGGATTTGGGTACGGTATCAACATTACAAGAAACTTATGGGACGGATGTAGAAACCATATTGGTGAAACCTTATCAAGAAGCCGAAAATGAACCTGTTTTGGAACCTTTGAAAGACAAAAAAATGAAGGTGGAGTTCGCCCATGATAATGAAAATGCTGATGATGGTCTTCCTCCATTGACATACTCAAGAGACTATATGATTTCATTGTTGAACAGCCTTCCTGAAAGAGTAAGAAATATTGCAGTTGTGGGAAACCTTCATTCGGGAAAAACTACATTTATTGATATGTTGGTGGAGCAAACTCACCCCTCTATTTTTGCAAAAAATATTGGTAAACACTCTAAGCTTAACAGGTTTACTGACAATCATAAGCTCGAAATTGAAAGAGGTATCACTATAAAGTCTACCCCAATAACATTGTTGCTAGGTGATTTGAACGATCGGTCATATGTTTTCAATTTTATTGATACCCCTGGACATAGTAATTTTCACGATGAAGTGACTGCTTCGTTGCTCGGTTCAGATGGTATACTTCTAGTCTTGGACTCTGTGGAAGGATTCTCGACTCAAGATAAAGCGCTAGTGAAACAGGTATTGAAATGTGACTTGCCTATAACCATTGTTCTCAATAAATTGGACAGACTTATTCTTGAACTTCAGCTACCACCCTCTGACTTTTATTATAAAATCAAGCATATTCTTGATGATGTAAACTCTTTCATTGACGAGAACAAGTTTTCAGAGAAATATACTCATTTAAAAATGTTGTCTCCAGAAAACAACAATGTCATCTTTGCATTTTCGAACATGAGATTCAGTTTCACTTTGAAGTCTTTCACTAAGTTGTATTTTGATATTCATTCACCAAAAAACGTCGACCCAGAAGATTTTCTGAAACGATTATGGGGTGACATCTACTACGATGTAAGTAATGACAGGTTTACCGGTTCGAATGGTAATTTGAAAAATTCAAGATCTTTCACTCATTTTATCGGGGAGCCTATCTATAAGTTAGTAAGCTATACTTTGACCCAGGATGGTTCTGGTGAAAGATTGAACACATTGTTGTGGGAATATTTTGGACTTCTGTTCCGCAAACAAGACTATAAAATGGATTCCCGTTTTTTATTGAAAAAAGTCTTTGGACTTGTCTTCAAAGGAAGTGGTGGGTGTGTCGACTCCATAGCTAAATGTACCCAGTCTCCGGTAGAGGCAAAAGAACTGAAGCTTTATAACTTATTTGGATCGACCATGCCTGAAAATGAGTTTATTGCATGTGTTATCAAGTCAATAGAAGCGCCGGATGGAAAAAAATTCTTCTCTCTCGTTAGAATTTTACAAGGTGAACTACATGTTGACTCCAAGGTCAGAATACTAGGGGATAATTTTGATGAGGATAATGAAGATTTCAAGGATGAGGTGATAGATGAAATATTTTTGTCTGGGGCTCGATATAAAGTGCCAATTCAGACCGCAGGACCGGGATCTTTGGTCCTAGTGTCAGGAATCGAGTCAGTTATAACTAAAAGTACTTCTCTTTTTGGTCCTTCGTCAATTTATTCGAGACTGTTGAGGTGCCCAAACTATTCTGATCAGTCTGTTTTCAAATGTGCGGTAGAACCATTAAACCCGTCAGACTTACCAAAGATGGTAGCCTCTTTGAGGAAAATCAACAAATCTTATCTAGGAGCGGAGGTAAAGGTAGAGGATAGTGGTGAGCATGTAATCATAGTACCGGGTGAACTTTACCTCGATTGCGTTTTGCATGATCTAAGATATTTTTTTGCTGACAATTTAGAAATAAAAGTCAGTGATCCTATGACTAAATTCAGTGAGACTTGCATTGACATTTCTGTTACAAAAATCCCGTCTAAATCCAACAAAAACACTATTACGATAATTGCAGAGCCCTTATCTGATAAGCAGTTGAGCGGCTCGATAGAAGCCGGTGAAATTGACTTGAACAAATCAGTCAAAGAAACTTCCAAAATATTCAGAAAGAAGTTCGGTTGGGATGCTTTATCTTCACGCGCGGTATGGGCTTTTGGTCCAGAAGATTTGCAACTACCCAATTTATTGTTGGATGATACACTCGAAAGTGAAACAGACAAAAAGTTATTGTATACTTTGAAGGATCAGATAAGTCTAGGTTTCAAGTGGAGCGTTAATGAAGGGCCATTGTGTGATGAGCCAATAAGAAACACAAAATTTAAGATTTTGGATGCTGTTCTAAGTGGATCAGAAATTCAGAGAAGTGGCACTCAAATCATTCCTCTTACAAGAAGAGCGTGTTACACTGGATTTTTGACAGCCACTCCACGTCTTATGGAACCTGTCTACAAGGTAGTTGTAACTTGTAAAACAGCTGCTATTGCAGCTATAGAAACCCTTCTCAGTAGAAGAAGGGGGTTTGTCATGAAAGAAGAGCCTATTCCCGGTACGCCTTTACACAATATAGAGGGGATGGTTCCCGTCATAGATTCTGTTGGGTTGGAAGCTGATATAAGATTAAGAACACAAGGACAAGCAATGTGTTTGCTTGTATTTGATAATTGGAATATCGTTCCAGGCGACCCCTTGGATAGTGACACCTACTTGCCGCTTTTACAGCCAGTTCCTCAAAAATCGTTGGCCCGTGATTTTGTCATGAAAACAAGAAAAAGAAAGGGCTTATCAGGCGAGCCAAGCATCAAAAAGTATGTTGACGAGGACTTATTCAATACGTTGAAAAAAAGTGGGATCTTATAATATAGCTGATTTGTTACCTCCGTTTATTATAGGTATTTAAAGAGTAATACATACAGCTATATACATTGGCTTTTTGTCTTTTTATGGCTTGTTGAAAAATCATGGGAATCCTCATTTTCGTCTTCATCTTCACGAAGACGTTTACTAAGATTTGAGCCCTCTTCTGTGTCAATTGATTTTTCCCGTATCTTGACATCCTGGAAGCTCTTCCCTGACCTTATGAGTTCAGATATATCATTGAACTTCGTAATGAATCTTGTTTGGGAAGAGATACGCATACAAATAGAAGCCCTTAAATCACTTTTGTGAGTGCCATTTTCAAATAAACCGACAAAGGCTCTAATGAAGTCCCCTATAGTTATTTCCCGGGCGTAGACGTTATCCTCTGTAATGGATATTCCCCCTAATTCGGGTATAATTAAAACCAACTCCTCGCTAATTTTGAACTGGAAAAATTCATTGAGATCCTCATTTCCTCTAATCATACTGAAAAATTCTTCCACGGTAGCATTAAATATCGCGTAACTATCATACAACGAAACCAAGTGAGATAGGTCTAATATCGAGTTATTTTTGAATGGAACAAGTAAGAACTCAGTATCTGCAATGAACACTTTAACTGGAAACTCGAAATCAATCTCCTCTTTTTGCTCAACATTAGATTTCAAGTTTTCGAGTGGCATATGCTTGAAGGTGGAGGAGTGTTCTCCTTCGGTACCCCTTCGGCTTGAGATGATGAAATCTTTGGAAGCTTTTTCTTTTTCTTCTTCTTCTTCTTCTTCTTCTTCTTCTTCTTCTTCTTCTTCAATATCTCCTCTGACGTCTCCGTTTACTTCATCAACATCATCTTCGTTTTCTTCGACATCCTCTTCAGTATTTCCATTCTCATCTCCAGAACTCTTTTCGAGGAGCTCTACCAAATCATTTTCACTTACAGGAACAGTCGACGGAGACTGCTTCTCGCTTTGAATTTCATGTTTGTCATCTCCACGTCTTGTACTATTACGAGTACTGAAAGTGGGATCCTCATCCAGAAAAATGGAAGTTTCTGCATATTCTGTTGAATTTTTCATTTCATTTGAAGTACCTTTGAGCTCGTGATCTATGAGTTTATTATTTGAAATAGCCTTCAGCTCCTTATCCAGAGCGTCGTCTGTATCTTCACTTGCGACCCATATCACCTCGTTTTCACTAGTTTCCTCTTCGTGACTCTCATTCAATGTTACGTGCTCTCCTTCCAAACCCTCTATTTCCTCTAAGTTATCGATATCGTCATCACTGATATCAAAGTCATTAGAGAGTCGAGACCTTCCTGCGCGTTGATCGCTGTCATCAAAATTGTTCTCAGAGCTGTTAAGACTTCCCTTTCCTGAGTCGCTTAATTGTACCGCATCGTTACTGGTACCTGAGTTGCCTGTTATCTTATCTTTGCCTGTTTCATTCTCGTCACTCAGTAGTTTATTTCGGCTATAAGAATCAACTGAGTAATCGAAGCTTTCGATTCTAAGATCACCGGGTGGTTCATTCATCATCACGTCTTCATTCACATACGTACTCTCTATCATCAAATTGTTTACAGTATTAATTATCTCCCATATTTTTAATTTTGAGGGCTACTTGTAAAAGAAGCCCGCGAAAATATCAAATTATTATGAACTAGACTATGAATACATATTTAGCTCCACATATATTGAATCAATTGATGTTTTGGCTCTGTCTGAGATATGAAAATACCACTATGGAACCCATACTTTGAATGACTGAGGAGTCTCCAAGGATAACGGCTTGACACTATCGGGATTCTCACGTGCACTGTTAGAGTTGATGCGAGTAACATCCTCTTCACCTGATTTGGAGCCCCCAGCCTCCCCATTCCTCACTTCGTCCACAGCACTCAGGATCAATGTGTGTCTTGAGGGTTTATAAATAAGAGACTTGACTTCTGATAAAATGTTAGTAATATCATTTGACTTATCAGAGCCTTCAGTAGTCTTCTCGATTAGGGAAACCGCCTCACTGAGCTTCTTCGTGATACTAATAGTGGATTTGGTTAATGCAAGTCTGTCTATGAAAACTTCTTCTTGTTGTCTAGCCAAATTCTTTCTTTCTCTTTCATAAATCCTTTCAAGTTGTCTGGCTTTCTTTAGTTTGAGATCAATTTTAGCAATTTGATAATTGACAATTGTGTTCGTGAGTTTATGCATCTCACGTTCTTCATAGGTAGCGAACAAGTGGCTGCGAGCTCCAACAATACCGAAACTGTTTGTTGCAGCATCCACAATTAGATTTCCAGAGTCAGTGTTTTGGGAGTCATTTTCGAGTTCTGGCAATTCACCCGGGTCAGAAGGACTATTGATGGTTTTTCTATCAGACGTTCTCGCTTTATCTGACAGGTTATCAGATCTGTCGATGCTTTCTTCTCCACTGCTTTTTGATTTTTCGGAAGTTTCCTCCTGACTCCTTTCTTGATCTTGCCGCTGGGTTTCTTCTTTGGTTTCTTCTTTGGTTTCTTCTTTGGTTTCTTCTTTGGTTTGTTCGTTAATTTGTTCTTGATTTTGTACCAGTTCTGGCTCTATCTTTGCTTCTACCACTTCCTCTGAAGATTTCTTCTCCTTACTGTCTTCATTGGAATGTTTGCTTTTCTCCGAATCTGACCGTTTAGGTTCTTGAGAACTAACTTCCCCTTCGTCTGAAACACTTCTTCTTCCATATGTCTGCTCAACCTTCTCCACAATTTTCTGATCCATCACTTTTGAAGCTCTCTCGCTTGCTGCTTTTGCGACGTCACTATCAACTAGTTGAGTTAAAAATGCTAAATTACTTAAGACGGGGTTCTCCACCGAGCTGATTGGAAAATTAGGAGCACATTTCAATAATTTAAAGTCACTTTTTGTGGTGTTATTAAATTCATCTTCGATCGGTATCTTCAAAAATTTAAGGATGCATTCTTGAGGAGTCCTTCCAGTTTCGACAAATTTGGCTATCTTGTACCAGTCATTTTTGTACTTTTTTATGCCAATAACTAATTTTGATAACTCTTCATTCGTCCAATCATCCTTCTGCTTCTTGGATGGGGGAGACTCTACATTCAATTTTTGACTTTCATTTGTCTCTGATAGATCCAACTCATGTTTTTTTGGAATACCTGTTGTTGTTACCGTAGATGCAGATGTGGCTGGTGCTGTTTCAGATTCTAATTCAGATTTATGTTCTGAAACAAGACCTTCTATGTTCAATACCTTTTTCAATTTCTCAACATCAAGTCTTTCTGGGGACAACTTGAATGTGTCAAATGGAAACAACCCTCTTGGAGTATCGTAGTTGACATGAAAATCACCTGTATATGGCAAGCCAACCAGTTGGCCATTTGCAAGTTTTTCCATTGTGTAGGCAGGCTTTAACTGGGGTTTGACTTGGTAGTTAATTAAACCCCATTTATTCAAGAATCTGTGCACCCTCATTAAAGTACCCACATCACCTACTAAATTTCTGCGGCATGACGTCAATGTCAAATATTCATTTGGATTTAATCGATAGGAGTTCACCATAAAGTTACGATAATTTGCGTATATCTTGGGAGATTTAGATGGGTGTGAGGAATTGAAAAACTCTGGGAGTGATTCTTTTTCTATTACGTGAATCTTCTTCATACTAAACCAACTAGAGTATGAAGGGATAACAATTGAGTGAGTTTGTTTGACCCTATTGAAAAAAGATGAATCTCGTGTTTGTTCGAGACTTTCATCGTCGTTGTTTTGATGATATTCTGTACTTTCATGCTCGTTGTGGTCATCAACTGTATTTTTCCCATTCGCTAATATCTCCTTTTTATTTTCTTTTTCATTGCCTTCGACTTCATCAGATTCTCGAGTAAGAGAATCTGAATTTTTATCTTCAAATTCCGCATCACCTTCCTCTTCTTCAAAGTTACCATCAGCGTTTTCGTCACCATCGACGTTCATATCTGCATCTTCTTCAGCATCCAATTTTTCAACATTAATCGAACCAATCTCATTATTAGCATTGGGCTTTAACTCAGACTGTGCAACTGCGTCAGAATTCTCGAGATTTAACGGATTGTTCGAATCTTTTTCTTCCCCCAATTTAAGGTCATCATCACCATCGTCTGCCTGTTCTTCACCGTCAGCACCACTATCGTCAAAGAGTTGCGCAGGATTGGACGAACCATCTTCGAGAACAATTTTGTCACCCGAGACTGTGTCATCTATAGCTTCATTGTTATCTTTTGTATCTACAGGTACTCTTTCTTCTTGTTCCGATTTCAAATCATTTTCTGGGTCGGTCTTATACCCAAGGTCAACACCTTCACCCAACTCTGTACCTGTATCTAGCAATTCATCTAATGCATCGCTGTTAGTCATGTTTATAGTTCGTGCTTTATTTTGGTCTCCGCGTAGGAAACTGTTTCGTGTTTCTCTCGCTCTATCGTTGTATCACTTCTGAAGACTCTATATACTAGTTAAACAGCGGTTCCGGTTCGGTCCTCAGTTCACGCCTATGCTTGCTTTCTTTTAGAAAAGTTATTTCTAGTGAACCCGCTGTGCTTCAATAACAGATCGGTAGTTCTCTCGTGTTCCGTTTAGTCTTCTATCTCGACTCTCGCGTCTCGCCTGGGTACTTCTTGAACCACTTCCACTTCAATTGTCTCTCTCTTCAATCAATCAATCTGTATCCAAAACTAGACTTCTCTGTAGTTAAGTGGATATTATTTGTAGTTAATTGACCGATAGACCTCTTCGATTTCTATTGCCGCCAATTAATTTTGCAAGCCGTTGCTATATAATAACATTATTATGAAAGGAAAAAACACTGAGGGATTGAAAGTCGAAGAGAGAAGGTCGTGCAAATACGTCCAAGTCTGGGGTCTCCACAACATGCTCCCTAAGCTAGCAGAAGTATCATGTTAGATCAAGACCAATAGTAAAGAAAAGGAAGACTATGTGGACAGGAAGAAGAAGAGATAAAATACATGCTGACGTGAATAAGCCGTGAAATTTACGGAACCCATAAAGGGAATGAAGAAAAAGCTCCGACAGATAGCCGAAATAGTGGAACTTCGATGATTACTAAAAGCGTACAGAAGCCTCAGAGAAGCAGGAACTTATGCCAAGGGGAACAGACCACAGACCGAATGCAAAAACATTGTAGTCGCATCCGGAGCACCGAAGAATTAGGCAGGCGCAAATAGCGAGCATTGCGATTATTAATTTTCCTTAAGCACCCCTTTAGCATAATAGTATCTACAGCCTCCTTGTCATGTTGGAATCATATTGGTACCAACACTCTTGTAAGTGTATATTCAACATGTAGCTATCGCGACAGTTATCCCTATTCAACATCAATCAGTAGACATGTATACTAAACAGTAGCAAGAGGGGATTCGCAAACCCGAATAGGATCCTATGATAAACCGTTTTTTCGGGGACTGGCGTACTACCCATTTCTTTTTTCGACAAAGGATGCAACCCCCAGCAGCAGCTTTTGCATTCGCGGACAAAGGGGCAACATGCATTGCTAATCAGTCAGCTGGTGGTCATGTTCTCTGGCTGTTGTCACTATTTGACTTACATATGAATCAGCAGGCGTAATGTAAAAGCCCCCTAATTGATTAAGCTTTCTTGCTAAATTTCCATTTGAAGAGATAATGTAATCTCAATGTCTCTGCAGTAAACCACTTGACTACAGTTTCAACGTTTAAGTACTGACAGAAGACAAATGATAGATTGCTGTTGTACGAAAAAGGAGCAATAACAGAGTTTTCGATCATAAGATATGTATCTTCATCTCCTGGCAACGTCAAAGGAGGTGCTGTGCTGATCTTAAATTATCGCCAGGGCTAAAGCCCTGATCATATGCCAGTTACACTACTTTGACTTTGTGATACTTGTTTGCGGCTCGAAAATTTTCGACAATTTCCGAATCGCTTGAATGCACACTGGGAACTGAAAACCTCATACTCTCAAATTTTATACTTATTTTCGTAAAGCGAAATTTTCTTCAGTAGTTGTTAAGAGTTTGTAACTGAATAAAAATAGAAGAAATGGTTCGTTACGCTGCAAAATCTGCTAACCCAGCTAAGTCAGCTTCTGCTCGTGGTTCATACTTGAGAGTTTCATTCAAGAATACCAGAGAAACTGCCCAAGCCATCAACGGATGGAACTTGGAAAAGGCTCAGAAATACTTGGACCAAGTATTGGACCACCAAAGAGCTATCCCATTCCGTCGTTTCAACTCATCTATTGGACGTACTGCTCAAGGAAAGGAATTTGGTGTAACCAAGGCTAGATGGCCAGCCAAGTCTGTTAACTTCATCAAGGATTTGTTGGCTAATGCTCTGGCTAACGCTGAAGCTAAGGGTTTAGAAGTTTCTAAATTGAAGGTCTCTCACATTCAAGTTAACCAAGCCCCAAAGCAAAGAAGAAGAACTTTCAGAGCTCACGGTAGAATCAACGCTTACCAATCTTCCCCATCTCACATTGAGATAATTGTCACTGAAGAAAGTGAGTCTGTTGAGAAGAGTGCTGATGCTAAGAAGGTCAGATTGAACACTAGACAAAGAGGTAGATTAGCTTCTCAAAAGCGTTTAACTGCCGCCTAAATGGCTTGAATGATCGAGCGACTAACGTCATCCTGTCATTCCACCAAAATAAATGAAGGAATTTTAGCTGTACAAACGGAAAACTTTTTCATGGGTTCAATTTTTCCTCCTATTGTGTACATTTAATACATCATAGTTACTTGAAGAAATCACCTGTAGACGCATATCAAGTATATTCAGATGCTTTATTGTGGTTTAGTGTTCACTGCAAGTGATCACTATGGCATTTTAATGTACTGCAACTTACGCGAATACTCGAAACAAATTTTTCTCTCGGCGTAAATTACATACTGTATTCTCATCCAATGATCGAGGTGAGAAAGCACTTATTAAACACTTAATTTTAATTCCAGGTTAATCTTCGAAGCATTTAAACAGAAACACAATGGCAGGTGCAGCAGGTCCAAAGACATACATGGGATGGTGGGGTCATATTGGCTCCCCAAAGCAAAAATACGTGAATACTTACACTGTTTCGCCTTTTGCTACTAAACCGTTAAAGGACAATTTATACAATGCTGTTTTCAATACTTTTAGAAGAACAAAAAATCAAGCTTTTTTCATTATTGTTCCAGCTGTCATCGTGTGGAATGTCTGGGCCCAGGCCAGAGATTACAATGAGTACTTGTATACAAAAGCGGGTAGAGAAGAGTTGGAAAGAGTCAACGTATAAATAGAAAGATCATGGAAATTGGTCAAGTACGCATCGTTTGTATGTGGCATTACTGATAAGTCACAAAGTAGTCATCTTTCAAGTTTATTTTCTATCTACTTTAAATACTAGGTGACATAAACACAATCAAGAGTAAATATTTTATTATAAATTCTGTTCACTTACTTTGAGCGCTTGTAGATCTTGGCCAAAAAAGATGTAAAAACCGCCTTCTTTAAACCCCTAGATTCGTCCAAGTTATCAATTTTCGCTTTCAACTTGATAACAAAGTTTTCTTCATAAGAGTGGTAAATTTCATCTATCTTCAACTCCTCAAATAAATTCTTTACCCTTTGTTCAGACTCGTCATCTTTTTTACCGTAGTTGTTATCTAACAACTTACGTTGTTCTGGATTAGCTTTCAACAATGCTTGGTTGACAACCCAAGAACACTTGTTATCTTTGATATCTGTACCAATTTTTCCAATCTGTTCTGGGGTTCCATGCCAATCCAAAAAGTCATCTTGAATTTGAAAATATTCTCCCAAAGGAATCAAGATTTCTTGGGCTTGCTTCAAGTCCTTATCATTGCTGATACCTGTGACAAACATCGCTAATGCAACAGGCAAATAGAAAGAATAGTATGCGGTTTTGAATATAACAATGAATGAATGTTTCTCTAATGAGAATTTATCCAAATCAACGCGCTCTTCATCAGCGGTGACTAAATCAAGCAATTGTCCCAATTCTGTTTGGAAAGTTACTTCGTGGAACAAGTCTAAAAGGTCAACGTAGTATGGATCCTCTCTGAAATACTTCTTTAATAATATATATATAGCTCCTTCCAACATAAAGGAATCGTTAATAGCAATGTTCCCAACACCTTCTTGTAAGTACCAACATGGTTGTCCCCTTCTTGTTTTGGATTGGTCCATCATATCATCTGCAACCAAGAAATAAGCTTGCAACAATTCGATGCACCATCCTAAAAGAGCCACTTTACGGTACTCCTCATCACCCAAATCTTCAACTGTCTTCCCATTCAAGATACAATATGTGTCAATCACAGATAAGCCTCTATTCAACTTTCCTCCCGGTGTGTTGTAATTCAAATTCTTCACATACCAATCAATTGCCTCTTGAGGCATTTTGTAAGATTTCAAAATCTCAGTCAATTCTGAGACTAAATGCTCAAATTCGTCAAGGAACCTCTTCTTTGGTGCTATCTCTACCATAATTAAACCGAATTTCCCTTCTACGTCTGAATTTGTGACTTGTAATGTATTCATCGAAATTGACATTTGATTATTCAAAAATCATGCGCGCGAAGACTAAACGATCGTACAAAAAGATTTCATCTATTGGACATAGAAATTACAAAAGTAGTATTTATGGGCCGGAATGCAAAAATGGTTTTACTTTCTTCTGGTGCGTTTACTCTTTCCAGGTCTGGTTTGTTTGCCCTTCATTTTTTTGACGGAAAATCCACTTACATCAGCAGAAGACTTCGCATCATTTCTTTTTGAGCCTCTCTTTTGTCCACCATAACCGTACTTTGAATCCTTGGCCAATCTCTTAGTATTAGGTTTTGATCTCTTTTTGCTGTTTGTGTCATCGCGAGTAGCTTCTTCTAATGCAATTTGGAAATCATCGTCATTACTCAATTCGTTTGCACCTCTTTTCTTCTTCAAAGATTTGATCTTTTCCAACGTTTCCCTTTTCTGTTTGGCTCTCTCTTGCAACGTGTTGACTTGAACTTGTTTGCCAAACTTCTTCAAGTGTCTCTGTCTCTTTGCTTCTTCAGATGCCTTCTTGTTTGCTGCTTCCAATAATAATTTGTTCTTCAACTTATCCATATGCTCATCACTCTTCACCATCTCGGCAAAATAATCCAAAGGCCTTGAGAAAGGTACCTTGAGTTTGAGCAAAGTTGTACGGGCCTGCTTGACTGCATCAAGACCTTGTTTGTAAAAGGCAAGCTCTCTTTCGGTGTCATCGTATATGTCTTTGACTTGCGACTCGGTCTTTTCTGCGCTGACAACTGACTGATGCTCTTGGAATGAGTGTTTTGCCCACGGCAACTCAATACGTGCCAACGAATCTCTTAGTGCTGCTTTGTTGTTTATAGTCAACTTGGTATGAGGCACGATATCGGCGTCGGAGTCAATCTCAACATCTGACAAAGGGACGTCTTCTTCTTCTTCTTCTTCTTCTTCTTCTTTTTTGTTGCGCTCTTCTTCGCTCTCTTCTTCGCTCTCTTCTTCGCTCTCTTCATCCTCTTCATCTTCATTATCAGACTCTAACTCGCTCTCACTTTCACTGGCAGCAAGTTTTTCAAGGTCAAGTGCGTCGTCATTCCCTTCCGAATCAGCTTCTTCATCAATTTCTTCTTCTTGCTTGAAATTGTTTGATTGCTTCTGGGATTTCTTTAACTGTCTCCTTTCTTTGTTTGACAATGCGTCACTTTGATAATCGTCCTTTCTTGGAGTCTTTGTCTTCTTTTTACTGATCTTAGTTATTTTGGGCACACTATTTTTGGGGGTCGCTTCCTCAGGACTCGATGACACAGTAGGCACCGCCTTTGATTTGTCTATAGCTTCGATTGCAACATCACCAGATGGCTTCGTCTTCAACTTTCTGCCCTTACTCATTTGTTTGTGTAAGTATCAGGTATCAATGTATCAATATACTTCGTGCTGAAAAATTTCTGAGATGAGCTTTAGATACAAAAAATACGACTGTATATTATTACATATTGGAAAAGATATGGCTTCTCTCTATTCACTACATTAACTACTCATATTTGAGGTCTATTTCGTTAAGGAACTTTTTACCTGAGCCATACCTCCACCAACGTGGAAGACAGCTGTAACCTGTACGGTCAATTGGTTTGGTAAGCGTTTTCCCATCGGGTCCATAGGCTTTACAAATACATCTTTTAGCTGCAAGGACATCAATTGACGAAGGGCAACTCAAATGAGGAGGATGGTAGTACCCAATATCCTCGAAGTGGTGAATTTGGTTCTTATCCATTAAGAGACTAACGCCAATAGTGTGAACTGGTGCGTCGCCCCATCTCTCGTAGTAAAATCCCCCGTTTTTGTCCAAATGATCAAAAAAGGTGTTATAAGCTTTTCCCCTAAAGAAGTCCAAATTTGCAATCTCAAAGTTTGACCAAAAGTGGCATAGATTGTACCAAGGTGACATTGAGCCATAATCAAAGCCATTTGTTAACGTCGTTTCATTGGATGTTATGAAATCGATAGCATTGTTGGGGTGTAGCAATTCGGGATTCTTTTTCATGAAATCCTCTACAGTATTCCACAAGGTAGGTATAGTGTTATTATATTCGTGAATGGCTATTACAAAGCCATAGAGTTTGTTGTTCTCCCGCAACAACGAGAAAGGATCATATTGGAAATCACACATGTAAAGAACGTCAGGTTCAACTCGAAAATACCACTCGTAGTTTAAAAGCCTCTTTTGTTTGTAAAAATAGCCAGAATTGAAGTGACACATGTTTCTGTAAGAGCGCAATCCTCCGTATATTATTCCGTTTGCAACCGCTTTTTGTAGTTCATCCTCAAGTCTTTGCTCGTCGATGAAAACTGGAGGTTCCCAGTCTTCGGCAGGAATTAATTCATAGTACGTCTCTCCGCTGGCCATCAAGGTAGTTTTTTCAATGAACTCGTCGTCAAAAGGAACCTCATTAAGGAATACCCAGGGATACCTGTAATCTTTATTGAATCTGTCCTCCAATGATCGCATAGACTCTAGTGCACCTTTCAACTCCGAATTCCGCACAAGCATAACCATGGTAGCATTCTCTACCCCGATCTTTGTCCTGTTCTTGTAGGGAAACTTGTTATTCATGTAGGAGTTGGAAGAAAGTTTAGGCATGCTCTTCTTCATTTGGCTGTTCACCTCTTGCCCTTCTGCATTGATTTTTGTACTAGGAACATATCTTAGATACAGTTGGCCCCAGCTTCCTAGACCATTGACCTCATTGAATGCTGCATAGTAATATAGTGCAAAGGATACCACTAACAATGGAACTATTGCAAACCTCCCAACCATAATAGCCTTGGTGAAAGAATGTCGCTGTTGATGAAAAGTTGATGATTTTACATACCGCGCATTTTATTTTTATTATACTACTATGTTGCGTTGAGCTCCTTGGGACATACATTACAATTGATAAACTATATAGGGTTGGGTGTCTCTAAGTCTTGGTAACTGAATGATTTTTTCTCCTTGTTATGAAAGGTTTTTTTGTGATCCTCTGCGATGCTGCATACCAGTTACTAGGGTCCGCAGCAGCTGTCATTGTGTTTGCATGAGTGTTATAAGTATAAGTGGCAGCCTTCGTGACAGTTCCTAAGACAGCGGGGGAGGCAGCACCGACGCTTTTGAAAAGTGAGTATGAAGTTTTGGGGTAAGTACGAGACCACGAGGACGTAGCTTTGGATGGGCCAACTGTGGGCTGCATGGGTGCAAATCTTAGCGTGCCCTTTTGCTCCGCGTAGGGTACCGTGAAGAAATGTGTTTCAAAGGGCTTTGTCTTCGTTTGAGTAACGGTCCCTCCATTAGGCGGCACATCTAAAATGCTGTAGTTAACGTGCGAGTTGGGTCCTGTCATCTCTTCAAGGCGAAAGCGTTGAGAAAAATGAATGGTGTATTTCTTTTTGCCGGAGAGTTTCGAGATTACTTGTAGAAAGTAAATACCATCGTGGGTAACATTTTTGTCAAAGGTCAAGTTGAAGTTCCAGCTTTTCTGGGATTCAATTACCTTTTTGGCGTGATACTCAACATCCGAAGCCAAAGTAGCTATCGAATTATAACTATTATCGGGCCCGTTGCAGAGCACCACGGAAAATGAAGCAAACTTTTCGACGTTTGGTTTCGTGTTGTCGTCAATCCATGAGACTTCCATGAGTATTTTACCTCCCGATCCAGGCCTATAGGTTGAGTTTAGACGAGGCTGGAACAAAGAAACGTCTCCCTTAACAATGTGCAACAAGAGTAAAAGCACAAGAATACCGATCATAATGATCGCAACTTGAAATTTTCAAATTTGAGGACCCTTCCACTCTATTAAGTTCAAAAAGAAAGCCTATTGTTGATTGCTTTCATCCTACTACAAAATTTATGTCTTCGTCTACCCTTTTACCTGTGAAAATACAATATATTTGTTTCCTTAATAATGTTGCAGATTTGTACATTTTTCCACAGAAAATCAATTTTTTTGCAGCTCCTACATTTTTAATAAAAAGCAATCGATTAAAGTCGAGTGACATAATAAACATTATATTGAAGCACCGGCTTAACATATAGGTAGCTACCTATAGTGTGAACCCCGTGCGAGACAAATCTGGATCTTCGTAAAGCCCTTTCGTTATGGCAGAGATTAGTTATGAGTGCAAACCGGAGAATAAAATAAGGCTGTTTTTCCAGACTCCCATTTACCTGACTAATCCAGCAATTACCAGGAGCATCCAAATGGCAGGTTCCTTGTTGCAGATACCGCTTTGTTGCGTCGGTGCAAATTTGTATTCGGCCCCCGTTTTGTAGATTTAGTTTGGTTTCGAGCTTTGTCCCATTTGGGAAGCGTTCTAAAAATGCCCAATTACAGGACTCCAAAATCAATTACCAAAAGACATCACAAAATTAGCATATTCTCAAAGAAGTAGAGAAACAATTTCTCAGTGAATACTTTGTATCAGATACCAAGGCGTGAATTGCATGATGCTTCGTACTTTGAAGTTACAGAAAAGGACATTGAAGCGTGGTTTGGCGACCAGTGCCGATCCAGCCGCTACTCCCAACAGAATTCATGGAGGCTTGAAGGATCAAGATCGTATTTTCCAAAATGTCTACAATACATATGGATACAACTTGCAATCAGCTCAGAAGATGGGAGATTGGCACAAGACCAAGGAGATCCTTTTGAAGGGGGATAAGTGGATAATCGATGAAGCCAAGAAGTCAGGCTTAAGAGGAAGAGGTGGTGCTGGATTTCCATCGGGACTCAAGTGGTCGTTCATGAATCCACCAGGATGGGAGAAGAATTTGGGTCCAAGGTACTTAGTTGTTAATGCGGATGAAGGTGAGCCGGGTACTTGTAAGGATAGAGAAATTATTCGTAAAGATCCTCATAAGTTGGTAGAAGGATGCTTGGTTGTAGGCAGAGCCATGAATGCTACCGCAGCTTATATCTATATTAGAGGCGAATTTTACAACGAAGCTGTTATCTTGCAAGGTGCAATAAACGAGGCTTACAAGGCTGGACTCATTGGCAAGAACGCATGTGGCTCTGGCTATGATTTTGATGTGTATATCCACCGTGGTATGGGAGCTTATGTGTGTGGTGAAGAAACCGCCTTGATAGAATCATTAGAAGGTAAGGCTGGTAAGCCCAGATTAAAGCCACCATTTCCAGCTGGTGTTGGTCTTTTTGGTAGACCATCGACCGTCACGAATGTGGAGACTGTTGCAGTCGCACCAACCATCATGAGAAGAGGTGGTGACTGGTTCAACTCTTTCGGTCGTGAAAGAAACTCGGGTACTAAATTGTACTGTATCTCAGGTCATGTCAACGAGCCGTGTACTGTCGAAGAAGAGATGTCTATTCCATTGAAGGAATTACTCGAAAAGCACTGTGGTGGTGTCAAAGGTGGCTGGGATAACTTGCTCGGAGTTATCCCTGGTGGTTGTTCCGTTCCAATTTTAACCAAGGCTCAATGTGATCATGTTCTCATGGACTACGATGCCTTGAAAGAAGAGGGATCAGGTTTGGGAACTGCTGCCGTCATCGTTATGAATAAAAGTACCGATATAGTCAGAGCCATACAAAGATTTTCATCCTTTTTCAAGCATGAATCCTGTGGTCAATGTACCCCATGCCGCGAAGGTACATCCTGGTTATCCAAAATGATGGACAGATTCGTCAAGGGTCAAGCTAGTGAGAAGGAGATTGATATGATTCTCGAATTAACCAAGGAAATCGAAGGTCATACCATATGTGCCCTTGGAGATGCTGCATCATGGCCAATCCAAGGTTTGATCAAATCTTTCAGACCTGTGATTGTTGATAGAATTAACGAGTTCCAAAGTAAACAACCAGTCGCATACGGAGGTTGGGTTGATGGTGGAAAGGTTAAGGATGGCGTGGTTATAGATAACCCAATTCCTTCCGCACACCACTAAATTGGTCTTCAACATTGTGCCTACGGGTGTCTCTTCGAAGTCAACAAAATATGACTTCTAATATAAAATAACATTGTCTCTTGCATTTTCTCAAACTATATAATTTTATAAACATTAGTCTGCTTGAACATCACCTATAGTTCTCTGTTAATTCGTTTAGCTATAATTTTCGGACTAGAGCAGACCATTGAGTTTTTAGCTTGGCTCGTTTGAGAAAGAACAATTTTTTTTCAGTTGGTAAGCTTATAGTAAGACAAAGGAACAACACGAAGCTCTTTAGAGGCTACAATGAAGCTAACTGAAGTGCTAAAGCTTTTAGTGTTTGTGGTAGGCACCTTTGCTGTACTTGAATTGGTGGACGAGTTAAAAGGGGAGGCTACTGGGAATGATTTGCTTGACTCCGCATCAAATTCAGCTGGACATAACCAGATGCCCGGGTCAGATACGACCAACGAATTGGGTGATATTATCAGCGCACATCACTCAAACAAGAATTTGGGCACAGAAGCAGAAGAAGACGCAAGTTTCGAAGATACTACATCGAGCTATCATTCCTTTTTGATGTCCATCTCAATGATCATCGTGTCAGAAATTGGAGACAAAACGTTCTTGATTGCTGCATTGATGGCGATGAAGAACTCCAGATGGATCGTTTTTTCATCTGCCGTAGCCTCCTTGGCAGTGATGACCGTGTTATCTGGTGTTGTTGGTCATACATTGCCAAGTTTGATCCCGCAGAGATTGACCCAGTTTTTGGCGTCGTTCTTGTTTGTAATCTTTGGAACTAGGTTGCTCAGGGAGGGATTGGGGATGCCTAAAAGTCTTGGTGTAGAAGAAGAACTCGCAGAGGTAGAAGAAGAAATTGCTTGGTCAAATTTAAATAACAAGTTAGATTCAGAAGAGTCTGGTAAAGATTTCAAGGCACAGAGAGAATGGTATGAGGAGTATGGAGTCCAGTTGAAAAACTTGGCTTCTTTCATATTTTCTCCCGTGTGGATTCAAGTTTTTGTTATGACCTTTCTAGGAGAATGGGGCGATAGATCACAGATTGCTACTATAGCCATGGCTGCTGGTTCTTCTTATTGGTTTGTAATCTTGGGAGCTATTGTGGGACATACGATTTGCTCTGCCGCTGCATGTGTCGGTGGTAAGTTGTTGGCCAAAAGGATTTCGATTAGAAATGTCACTTTGGGCGGGTCTGCTGCCTTCTTCATTTTTGCTATCATATACTTTTATGACGCATACTACTACGAACAAGAAGCACAGCCTTGAACTACATGATATAAACGCAAGCCTCTTCATAAAACTCAAAAATTGTATACTTTATTCCTAGTTATGATGAGCTTATGTCAAAATTCCACGATACATGAATCTCAATACTTGATTTGGATGCAATGGCTTCTTGTTGCCAGTTATCACAGCTTCTAGATCCTCTCTTTCTCTCTCCTTCTCTGATATCTTATGAGCTTCTTTCTTACCCTGTTCAGTCTCCAAGTGCTCTAGTTCCTCGGCCGTATGAAACCCATAGAACTGAAAGTCATCTCTCAATTCGAGTACCGTCGAGGCACACCAACGTGCAAATTCATCGTCTCTTGAAACGCTTATATCTAAGTTTTTACTGATCTCTAAAGCCTTGTCCACCCAAGCCTCTACCTCGGGCAAAGGCTTTTTTCTCAAAAGAGTTGTTAACAATCCTTCTTGTTGAGTAGTAGGGAATGAAGGTAAGGGGTATACATTGGCTGATTTCAAAGTGTCAGATTCGTCATCCAAGATTGTGCTTATCGAATGCAACTGGGTTATCAAAACTTGTAGCTGAGAATGACTCGGTAAACCGCTCTTGCTCAGATGACGGTGGTTTATCTGATCAGATAATTTCCTTAATGAAAGATGTACTTGATTCAACTTGTTTCGGAGAGATTCTAACACCTCTACCGGCACCTGAGAAGAGTCAATATTATTTTGCTGGTCACGTTGAATTGCATTGACATAATTCATCCCCTTACTTTTGAAATCTGTAATCAGTCCCTGGTGTTGAAGTGTCGTATTGAATTCTCAATTTTAATATTTGCTATAAATCCTATGAAATACTTTACCTTTCACGCAAAACAAGATGATAAGGAGAAATTGGAGCTTAGCAGATGAAGTCAGAAAGAATGAAAAGAAGCGTCAAAATCAAATTCAGAAGAGGCAAAAGTTTGAGTTCAAATCCAAAAAGTTGTCAAACACTGACCCTGTAAGGCTATATAATAAAATAAAGAGATTAGAATTAGAAAGTGATGCGTCAGAGAAACAGGTGAAGTATCTCCAGGGATTGAAAGAGGATTGGGATTTCATAATAGATCAGGGCTTTCATAAGGAAAAGATAGAGCCATTTTTGAAAAAAATTGAAGAGGACCAAAAACAACAGCTAAAAGCTAAAAGAAAGCTATGGGGAAATCAGTCAGTGTATTTCAATCCAGAGTTGAATCCACTTGGAAAAATACCGACAATTTTAAACCAAGAACCACTTCACCAATTACCGAATGCTACGAAACCATTGAAAAACACTCATTTGTATAGTAAGGATCCAGTTTTGGAAAATCTAGGCGTAGTTCTTCCAGAAGGAGAGCCTCCGAGATTCTACAAAATAATTCAGAATATCGAAAAACCCAGGTATCTGGATGATTCAATTAAGTATCCACAAGCCTCAAAAAGGAAGCGTTACAACAGTACACAAGATCCGCTGCAAGCCAAAAAACTTAAAACCTACACATGACTACAAAAGTGTGATGTACCTAGACATGACTTAGTTAATATGTACATATATAATGACTGCCTAATGAATTGTTTTTTTTTTATTTACAAGTAATGAGCATGAACATGAGATGATCAAGATAACATTCTAACAACAATTTCCCAAGTACCGAACATTATAACTGAATTTGGGACCGTTCTTAGTAAATGTGGAGTCAACCCTCCATACATGCTAGCGAATCCTTCTTCCTTGAGCACAAGTTTAAAGCATTGTAACAACCCAGTGTACTTAGGTTTACCAGTAGATTTGAGGGGAGCCTGTCTCAATCTTGTTCTCACGACTTCATGGGGATAAGTAATTAGTGATGCGATGAGTTTGGCAGCTCCAGCTGCACCAGACCTTGCGGACCATTCCAATATATGATCTTTGGTAGATTTTTTTGAGTCATCAGAACCAAACGTCTCAAATGACCTTTTATGGATGAAGAGTTTCATTTGTTCATACAAAACCCATTGTAAGGTTGACTCAACACCCCCCAAATAAGATGCACTTAATCCTTTGTACAAACCAGTAATACCCTCTGATTTCACAATGTGTTTGAAACAGTCCCATGAGTTCTTATAATGCTTTCCTTTAGATTTATCCAATTGTAACCTTGTTTTGATAAGCCAAATAGGGTTTGTCGCCGTAGATGTAACAAAACCAGCATTTAAACCAGACACTAAATGAATCCAAGTCGCCTCATTTCCCATGTTTAAGTTATCGGCAACAATCTCCTTTGTGGCACCATATGTATAGAAGTTGATTGCTCTAGCAGGTATGACACCCACCAAGTTAGGTCCTAACCCTTTGAATAATGCTCTGGTTCCTTCATTTACGTATAGACTCCTTATCACAGTCCCAGTTTCTTTGAAATGTTGCAATGCTTTGACTATAAAAATCGATGACTTGGGTGTTTTGTTATACATACTGTGGTACACATCAGATTGCAATCTTGTTTTTACAACATCTAAAGGACAGGTTAAAACCGCACCAACCATTCCACCAAATCCCCCTGCTACGAAGTTAACCCATTTCTTAGTCTGAGGTTTAGGATCCAGCAATGAATACTCTAATTTTTCAGCATTTCTTGAAGTTGCAGACTTCTCATCTGTGGCTAAAAATGGAAAAGACGTCTCAGCCTCCACTTCTAACTTCACTATATCTTCATCCCTCATTTTGAAGCAAGGCAGACAACGTCCAAATCTCTCTGCCCGAATTTTCCAAATGCGGTATCAGTCTTGTAACTCTTTCACTTAATGGCAATGATGATTAAGTACAAGAAAAATATTCGGAAAAAAAGATGTGATAAATATGCACACTACTTGAAACCTTTCAATAAATTGGTCTATTATACGTCTATTTAAGTGTTTTGATGAAAGCGTCAAGATTGTACTCATCTTCATATTGAGATTCATCCCACAAATCTGCCAATTCGCCTACTGCTCCCGCAGCCTTTCCTGTAAGCCCCCCTGTGACGTCGTTATGCACATCACTAGTACTCGAAACATTTTTATTATTCTCTTCCTCTTTTAGAGCAGGTTTGACAGACTCTTCATCAACGTTGAATAGATCTAGAAGTTGGTTCGTATCCATTGATGATAATCCAGAATTCTGCTGGTTAACTATGGTAGAAGCGATGTTCATTTTAAATTTTTGCAAACCCATAATTTTCTCTTCTAGCGTATCTTTAGTAATCAAACGGTACACGTTGACGACCTTTTTCTGTCCTAAACGGTGAGCACGATCCATTGCTTGCAAATCATTCATGGGATTCCAGTCATGTTCCACAAATATGACAGTGTCAGCACCAGTGAGGTTAAGTCCCAAACCTCCAACTTTCGTGGTTAACAAAAGAACATCTATCGAAGGATCTTCATTGAACTTCCGAACTATAGATTGTCTGTCGCGAGGGTCAGTACTACCATCGAGTCTCATATATGTAACAGATGGCAAGTATTTTTTCAACAAATCGTTTTCTACTATATCTAACATATCTTTCAATTGACAAAAAATCAACGCTCTATGATCCGAAATGACATTTTCAGGAGTGAAGAATTGTTGTTTTTTTGAATAATCGCTATCAACAACACCAATACCACACTCCAATAAAAGTGTCCTCAATGACTGGAGTTTTGGCGCATTTTCAATGTCACGAATACCCAAGTTTTTAGACTGCAAGTATTTATTGATCGCAGTGAAACTAGGATGACTTGAGGACATAACCAACGCTGGGTGATTGCACAATTTTCTCATATATTGCAAGGCTTGGAAAACATGCTTTTTGCCCTCATCATTTTGTATCTCATCCTTCACGTTTGTCTTCTGTTTGTTTGCAAAGTCTTTGTAAAGCCTCATTTGCACCTCACTTAGTTGACAATAGTAATCCTGAATAATTTTTGGAGGTAAGTCTGAAAGCACATCCTCTTTGAGTCTTCTCAACATAAATGGGAGGACTTGTTTATGCAACGATTCCAAAGCAAGCGCACCAGCTTCTTGTTCTTTGGAAGATGTCTTACTGTT
Organism: Priceomyces haplophilus; assembly: GCA_001599895.1. NCBI lineage: Eukaryota > Fungi > Ascomycota > Pichiomycetes > Serinales > Debaryomycetaceae > Priceomyces > Priceomyces haplophilus. The sequence goes on along the minus strand of BCIF01000008.1, from coordinate 162,734 downwards.
TCTGCTTGCAGCAATTGGCTTCGCAAATTTTTCGTGAAAGATTTTTTCGCTGCCTAAAAACCCAGGCATTAAGAAATCAAACAACGACCACAACTCCAAAACGTTGTTTTGGATCGGCGTTCCGGTTAGAATTAACCTATGTTCTGAATTCAATCTTTTGACACATTTGGTCAATTTTGATGCAGAATTCTTTATTATATGCCCTTCATCCAAAACACAATAGTTGAAATAATGAGAACAGAGATATTCAACGTCATTGCGCGCCACATCGTAAGAGGTAACAACAACGTCACAGTCTGAAATTTGAGTTCTGATTGATGCTCTAATAGATGGTCCACCAGCATACACAACAACTTTCATGAATGGAGCATATTGGTTGATTTCTTGTTCCCAATGTCCAGTTAACGAAGGAGGACATATTATCAACGAAGGCAAGCGTCTGAATTCTTCTGATTTAGTGTTCTCATACTTCTCGGCTCTAATATAATGGTCAGAAGAAACAATACATATAGTTTGTAACGTTTTACCCAAACCCATATCATCACACAATATACCATGCAAATGATAATTATTCAAGAATGCCAACCAATTAACACCTTCTTGTTGATATTTACGCAATGTAGCTTTTATTCCGACAGGAATATCGAATGGTTTAATCTTCGTTGGATCCATCATCTGCTGAATGAAATCTCTTTCTCTATCTCTATCACCTAAAATTTCTTGAGGCATATCTTCGGGATCAGAAATTCCAGCTTCCAATGGTACCAATTTGATGATGGACGCAAATGTGGTAGTAGCAAGAATACGTACATCAGGATCTGAATCACTCATCCTTCCCAAAACAGGAACTATCAAGAAGACAATGTACGGTAGGATATCGGGGCCCATAGTTCCACAAATATGATAAATAGTTTCTATACCACCTTGTCTTTCTTTTATCTTACCCGCATTGTTCAACAAAGGCAAAATGGACTTTACCAAATACACAAATCCTTTACTTGGAATGACCGAGCAGATTGTTGCGAAACATTTTGCTGTCGCATACCTAAAAACTGAAAATTCTGAGATAAAGCCCCAATGCAAATGAGGAAGTTGGTCAACAACAGCTGGATAAAGTGATTTATTAAGCTTCGGTAACAATGCTCTCAAAACTCCCAAAGCGTCAATAATGGCTTGCCCTTTGACCTCATCATTTTCTTCAACGTGTTGTAATTCTCTCAAGGGATTGAGCATCAAATCTTTTATTTTTGGAACTTTTTCGAACAAATCACCTTCATATAAGTTTAGCAAAGCTTCTAATGCACTAATAGCACCGTTACGCTTTATATGAGCTTCATGAACAGCCTTTTCATGAGCCGCAATATCAGCAGGATCACTTTTAGCTTCCTCTTTTCTCAAAGATAAAATGTTACTTTTAAATTTGATATTGTGACGAAATTCTGGTACTTCTGATGTGTCGACACATAAAAAAGCACAAAGGTTCTTGACAATCTTATCCGCAGCTCCATTCTTGCCAACCTTGTTCAATTCTTCGATTAAATGAACAGTGGAATTAGCAGCTCTCTTCTGTAACAACTCAGTTTCTTCTTGCTTGATACTGTCCATCAATGACCTTATTATCGGATTGAGTTTTTTCGGCACCCCACCAAGGGACAACAAGGAAGATGCAAATACGGAATGAACACTTATAGTTCTACTAGTTAAAGCATATCTAGCTTCATCAATAGCTACCATCACTCTATGTTTGACATCTTCGAGTGCTTGGTTTGCAGACATACGATAAACTGAGGATAAGCTTTTGGTCAACTTAGTGTACGTCTCGTTCACAATGGTCTCAGCATTGTCTAATCCAAAGGCACCAGGACCCGCTTCAGAGTCACCTCTAACAACGACCGGAAGTTGAGGAACTTTAGACTGGGGTAGTCTTGCCTCTGTAACAAAGACGTCAAACAATTGCAAACACGTTGTTCTGACAGACTTTACGATGGGTACCAACTCTCGATAGTATTCCACGGGTTCATTTTTAGTTAAAATATCAAGAAGTGGTGCTGAAAATGTCTCTATAGCCAAATCAGGCACTTTGATACTTCTTTCTTTGAGTGAGTTAGAATACTCTTCTATTATCATAGCACCAAAAAGTCTCGCAGTGAAATGTGACGATTTCAAATTCTTAAGAAGCATGTTGAAAACGCCTGATATCATGTTGCCATCATCCAAGTATGAGAGAGTTTTTCCGTAGGCAATAGAAGCGAGAGCTCTGTTACTTATGAAAACATCATAACCAACAAGCATTACATCACCTTTGTAAACGGGGGCATCGATATTAATTTTGAGATCATCATGAGGTATATCAGGTTCTGATAAGTTCTTTCTCTTTCTTCCTCTATGGTCATCATTCGTAGTTCTCATGCTTTGACCTGAAGGTCTCATTATTAAATTTGTGTTCATTGCATAATTGTGTCTGGCTAACCCAATAGGTGTCATTATCAAACTTAATAATGGCAGGCAGTGGTCTCTGAAAATTTCATCAATACTCATTAATTCGTCATTAGACTCAACTTCTTCTATCATTTTGAAATAAACTTGCAAGGAGAGGTTGAGAACGTCCTTGTTTTGCTCCACCAATAAGTTTTGAAATATCAATCGCACAACTTTAGAAGTGATCCATCTTTTATTCTCTTTTAAAGCCAAAAATTCTAATATCGTTTTGAGAACAGATTTCCTGACATTTGTAATCGAGTGTCTCAAAAAAGGATAAAGTCTCGGCACAAGTTCCTCGAAAGAGTTTGAGCTGTAATCGTGAGCATCCTTCTGCATGATGTGTATTACCTCTTTATGCATACAAAGTTTCGAGAGAAGATCCATGACTGAACCAATTGATGCTGAAAGATCATCTCTTAAATCTGTTAAACAATCCCATATAACAGTCAACAAAGTGTGAATGAGACTTTTCTTGGTTTCAACGAATTGAGAAACTATAGGGGCCAATGTTAATGCAGATACCGATTGAACGTCGTCATCCTTTTCATTTAAACCATGAAGGACCATGTCAATCACTTTATTGAACAATTCAGGTTTCTTCAACAATATATCAGTCCTTACACTTGCAAAGTAGCGAACACCTAACATACCGCCATGTTTAGCTTCCCATTGCATCGTGGTCTCTCCTTGCTGCATCACTAACTTATAAAGGCAGTCAAATGTTTTGACAACGACGTCATCATCTAAATGAATCAACAATGCAGCTAAAGTTTGAGCTGCTGATTCTCTCACAGGGACAACGACCGTGTCAGAGACATAGTCGCCAAATCTATCTAATGCAAACAATGCACATAATCGAACGGCAAGATCTTCCAAAGTCTCCAGATTTGCGATATCATTTTCTTGTCTGGATTTGTTCCGTATTCTCCCAGCGCCTTTGCCATGCTTCTTGACGAGTTCACGTAAGCCAAGAGCAGAACCATGCCTGACCTCCCATTTCTCATCGAAAAGATCACTCAACAATAGTTCGAATACACCTTGAAATTCCCATACTAGTCCCGCGACTTTGGCGTGCTGCAATAACAAGGGGCTCAATTCCGGGGCTCTGGTTTCTACTACGAGTTTTTGATCACCTTGTTGGGAAGTTACATCATATTGGGGTGCTTCTCCCTTGACTTCTTCGCCCTTTCCATTTTCGACCAATTTCCGAGAAATTGAACTTTGAGAAAGATCAACTGGTGCAACTTTGTTCGCATTAGATTTGGCGTTCACCTTTGCCTTTCTCTTCTGCATGGCTTTCAATCTGGCGTTAGATGTAGCTTTGGCAATATTGGTTACGTTGAGCTTCAGTTCATTCTTAGATGGGGGAGTAGGTGACTGTTGTTCGACTTGTTCCATTGACTCCTGCTTCACTGATGGCTCAGGTTTGATGGACTTTTGTTTTTTGATCTTACCAATTAACGAATCATCGTCATATGTACTTGTAGATGTATCATCGCCAGATGCTAATAGTTTTTTGGAGCTTTTTAATAGTTCATGCAAATCAAATGAGTCGAAGGTTAACAAATGAGACTGATTTTCACGAATCTTCTGCAATTCTACGTCTTGCTCGAGTTTGACTTTGATCTCCTCTTCATCTTTGATGATCGCGTCCTTTATGTCTTGCTTCTTTATAGTATCCTCTAAGTTGGGGTCCCACACATCAGAGTGATTGACTATACCTCCGAATACTCTGGCAGCGGCAATTCGTGTTTCCCATTTGCTAGATTTGAAATATGGGTAGACTCTACCTAGTAAGTTGATTGTTTCTTCAGGGTGGCCTTTTGCCAAATCGGATAGTTGATCAGCTGCTGTGTTTCTGATGAAGGGGGTAGAGCCCGTCTCTAGCAAAACCACCAAACGATCTAATCTTGACATTTTTGGATCGCTTTTTCAATTATTCTAGCCTAAACCATATAGGCAAATACAATCAAGTCCGGTCTTGTCTCTATGCTCGAAATCTCAAAACCTCAGGTACTGTCTATTAGATGGGTACTCTATTATGCCTATCTAGTTTAATGGATCGTTGCTGCTAGTTAACTAGCTTAGTTTTATTTTTGGCTTCTGCATTTGTTATTGTCGTATCGGGGAGAGATCGACTATTTATATAATGCAGCACCTCACTGCGTGAATTTTTTTTGGCGTCAACTCAATGAGCATCTACCCGGCACTAGCCTTAGCTTCAATTTTTGAAAAATCAGGCTCTAAACAAAACTTTGTTAAGGAAGAATCTGGTACGGAAGGACCACAAACTAGTCTAGTACTTTTCCCAGCACGAAAAAGTTAGGATTTACGTAGTACTCTAGGAAACTACCGAAAAGTCATACACGTATACTGTAAATTCGAAGCTAAAACGATTATTGTCAACAAATATTACTGAATTTCTTGTATTAGTAGAAGAACAGAGATCTCACTGGGATGGATCTGAGATGATGGTTATTGCCCTCTCTCGTGGACAACCAGTTACAAATAAGGGCTTATATATATATATATCTGAGGAAGTAACACTTTGTAACACTTTGTAACAATTGAACAAGATCCGGAGACAATTGTGACAATGCCTCAGTTGAACTTCTTCTCCCTCTTAGCTCTGACTTCGGACTTCTTCTCCTGTATTTCTTCGCGGCTAGCGTTGTAACCAACGTTCGAATCTTTATTCATAGGGTTTTCGGATGACTTCTGGAACTCTTTGAACACCAAATTTTTGATCTGCTGCATCCTCAAACCCGGGTTTTCCTTTCTGATTTCAGGCAATCTTCTATTCTCAAATGCAGCGAAAGCAGCTTTCACTCTCTTTTCCGGGTGCTTGTCAATTTCCTTAGCCAGAACACCACCCTCTTTGCCGGTCAACGCCAATGCCTCCAAGGCATCGTCCAACCCACTGGCACTCAACTCAGGAATATTCTTGTCAAAGTCCAAGAAATCATCAATCGTGCCTGTCCGTTTAGCAGCAACCTTTGCAGCTCCTCTCTGCTTCGAGCTTTGAGGCTTTGCTGGCAACGAAGCTTCTTCGGCTGCTAGCAATGCATCTCTCTCAGCCTTCTTTCTAGCTGCTTCTTCTTTCTTTGCTGCAGAGTCTGCCTTCTTTTTTGATCCCTTCTTGGAACCATCTTCCCACTGAAGCGCTTCTTCTTCCTGTTGAGCACGTTCGAGTTCCTGTGCCTTTTTGTTGGCCTGCTCCTGCTTTTTAGCATTACCAGCGGCTTTCTTGGAATTTTCTCCTCCTTTCTTGGCCATCTCTTGCGCTGGGTAGTTTTGTTTTTGCTAAAATCTATTGGTAGAGCATTATTTCATCACTTTTCGACATAGTGAAAGGTTGGTCCGAAAGACGGCTACTTCACGTGAACTAATAGTGAGATAATCACGACGTACAAAACAGCCAGACGTACCGCACACACGGGCTACAGTGTAGTACATGAGGCTATATAGGCCATTTACAGTACTGCTAGCACATATCTGAGAGCGATCATCATTGGAACTACGATAATTTTGTATACTCGAATAATGAAATCCTTTAGTTTGATCGTACATAAGCGCAAACAATAAAGATACATATTTTTATACTTCATGAACCAAAAACTGAAAATTAGGAACGCTGGTAAATAACCAGTCCATATGCATGGGCGACACCAAACGCTTACTCCAACTTTTGTTTTTTGTTGACTTGGTCAACTTCACCGTCATTGTTCTTAGGTGAGTTGGTGGCTGGAGTGGACAAGTCAGCGTGGAAATCCTTGATTATGGAATCAACATCGTCTATATTCAACTGTCTGACATCACCTAATAACTTGATCTTAGCGGTAACCTCCTTACATTGGTCATCGGTCAAGTTCAAGTTCAATTGGTCAACTCTTGACTTGATTGCATTCCATCCTGTTAACCTATTGGCAAAGTGAATGTATCTAGTCAAACCGAAATCGGATGGATTCAAGATCTCGTAAGTGGATGGATTAGCTAAGATTGCCTTGGCGTGGATACCTGCCTTATGAGTGAAAGCGCAGAACCCAGTGATCGGGTTGTTGAATGGAATGTTGACTTGAACAGCATCAGCGACCAAATTTTCCAAGTCTCTCAACTTATGCAATTTATATTTTGACAAAACGTAATCTCTATCAGCAGTGATCATTCTAGCCATCAAAGCACCCAATGGGGTGATACCATTTCTCTCACCGATTCCTAAAACGGAAACGTCGATCAACTTAGCACCTGCCTCTAACGCAGTGTATGCATTAGCAATAGCACAACCAGTATCATTGTGGAAGTGGCACTCAATGTCACAAGATACAACGGACTTCAAAGTCTTGACTAGCTCGTACACTTGTCTTGGGTTGGCGCAACCAACAGTATCAGCAATACCTACTCTGTTAACACCAATCTTGTCGACAGTTCTGTAAATGTTCAACAAATCAACAATGTCAGATCTGAAAGAATCCTCAGATGAGAATCTGATTTCTATACCCTTGGACTTGACGAACTCAATGACTTCGACAGCAGACTGAGCAATGTAGTTCATGTCCTTACCGTGGGAGTATTGTCTCAAGAACTGAGAAGTACCTATCACTACATCAACACCGTCAACACCGGTTTCAACCGCAACTCTAGCATCGTCCATGTGACATCTTATGTGAGTCAAAATCTTTGCCTTCAACCCAAGCTTACAGATGGCCTCGCAATCCTTTCTAGACTGCTCAGAAGCAACAGGAGAAGTCAATTCAATGTAATCGACACCGAAATCATCAAGTGCCTTTGCTATCTCTATCTTTTTTTCGGTGGAAAAAAAAGCGTTTGCAAACTGCTCTCCCTCTCTCAATGTAGATTCAATGACTTCGAATCTTGCAACGTTCGACAAGAAGTCAGATGGATTTGGTCCGTATGGATTCGTTTGCCCTGTCATGTTGTGTATGTCTTTGGTATGATAATCTGATTATTGGAGTCAAGATCTACAGTCTAATAAATACTGAAAAATTTTCAGTTCAGCTGGTGAAAATTGTGCTATTGTGTAACCAATGCGCATTATCATTATGTGAGTCAGACTTGCTAAATATGGGGGGATTTCATATTTCAGTCATCGCTCATATTACAAATAACGAAAGTCGAGATTGGATAGAAAAAATGGTCATACAGGAACATCGAATGATACATTAAGAACAAACTTTTACGAACTTTAATGACTAGACTCCTGTAACATAATGTAGAAGAAGGCTAGAAGAACTTAAAGGCTGCGCCATCCATAAGATTGATACCCTCTCTACCACGATGTGCTAGAGCGCTAAAGGATGAGCCTTATTAAAGAGACATACCTTGTTGCAGAACATGATAAAGTAAAACATTAGTAAATCATTGTCACTGAGCTATATAATTGATAGAATAGGTACTAAATTACGCGAATCACGGACTTTACGTAGCAATAGATTTCCCGTTTGAGTCTGAGAACATCAGCATCTTTAATGTCGAGCTTTCCATTCATTCTTTTGACTAAGGTTTTCACCACCAAAGCTAATTGGTGGTGCAGAAAGCCCGAAATCAACGTCCAATTTTTCTGAGTCCTCTCGCGAGCGAGGACCAACTTGAAACACCCAGTGAGAAGTTCTTCGATTGAAAAGTCCATTCCGGTATAGTTGGCAAAGTTGTTGGACTGGTTGAGGTAACGTAAAAGGTACACCAAATCCATATAGCGAAACAAATACACGATACCTTTCAAAAAAAGAGGAAGAGTGAGTTGCAATCTGCAAGTTAAAGTAAGCATGAACTTGTCGAGAGGCATCTGATTCGAGCTCATGAGATTAGACTGAGGCAAGGGAGCTCGTTGTATGATTTTAGCTGAAGTGTACTCGACTATTATTTTCATTACTTGGGTTCTTTCTTGTTTGAACTCCAAAGGACTTAGTTGGCTCTTTTGATTACAACTTTCAGCGCTGTTCTTTTGAGCCTGCTCGGTGCTGAAAGTGGAGGTCATGCTTGTGTTGAAGCTTCTTCCGACGTCACTAAGAATACCAGAAGTTGTTGTAGAACTTCCTTTCACACAATCATCGTCGACGTCCGTATCTTCGTTGTCGGATATTAATGTAGGAACATCGAAATACTCTTCCTTCGATACTTGAAACGTATTGACGGGTGCATGTTTAGGTGCGATTATCGAGTCTTCGATGGATTCTGATGGATTTTGAAGTGATGGGCTGGCTTTAATCCTGCTGGACGAACAGCCCGAAGGAGAAAACTCCTCTGTAAATGTGAGTTCTTTGAAAATTGCCATAGTCGTAGTTGAATTTCACAAAATTTTGGTTTTCAAGAAGATCAAGAGTCTTAGTCTCCTGGCAAAAGTATGTTAGCAAAAGATGATGATTTAAGGTAACTACGTAGTTTCCAAATTCTGAGTTTCTCTGTTGTTGAAGCCTTCACTATCGCTCAAAACAACAAAAATAGTCTTCACGCTAGGCGCAAAAAATTTAGAATTGCATCCTATCTTTATCTTTTCCCTTCCCTAATATAGCAATAAAAATATATAAATGAACCCTTCGAGTTTTGACAAGATAATAGTTCCAAGTTGAATCAAAATGCTCTTATTCCCTAATATACAGCAAACTTTGAGATCGTTTGATTTATAATATCAGTGGTACCTTTTGAAGAAACTGAAAAGATATCAAAATAATTATAAACTTCATCGCATGTTTGATTTTGGTTGACTCATCCTCAACGGAATTTTTCGGACCACCAGTTGGGAATACGTTACATTTCTATTTCATTCTTTTTTTCATTAATAGGATACGTTTTCCAACCAAATATAAGGATACGTTAACAACGAGGCATAGTAGTATCGCTTCTTGTGAGCTTATGGGGCTTACAGCTGTCTATCTCTCCTTTCACTAACAATTGTTGGTATATCCTGTATATATGGGTACAATTGACCCATTTTGTATTTTCCCTGATTCAACTAAATATATCTTTCGTTAAGCATATTCAGTAAATATTAAACGCTTCTTAAGGGTTTGAGTGTTTGGAGTCACGAGCAGCATATAGATAATTGCATTCATTTTCAATTAATGAGTGAGTTCAACCACACCAGTCAAGAATTCTCGATGCGTGCAGCTGCAGTGAGAACTTATAAAGATGCAATACAAGCGTTAAATACTTTGCAGTCTAACTATGCAGCTATTGAGGCACACAAAAAGCTAGGGAGGGCAGCCAACAAAAATGAACTTTCAATTCTTGAAGTCCAGGAGTATACCAGGAGACTTGGGTACTCAACCAGCGACTTCAATAGACTAAATGTTATCCACGTCACAGGTACGAAAGGAAAGGGCTCGACTTGTGCTTTCACGGATTCTATCCTAAGGCAATATAATGTTGGCAAGGTGGGATTATTTACGTCACCTCACTTGAAGTCGGTCAGAGAGAGGATTAGAATCAATGGCAATCCTATCAACGAATTGAAATTTACAAAGTATTTTTTTGAAGTATGGGATAAACTTTCCAACACTGAATCTTCACCTGAAGAGTTCCCAACTTTACAGCCCAGCAATATTGTAAAACCGATGTATTTCAAGTACTTGACTGTGTTGTCATTTCATGTTTTCATGTCTGAAGGTGTGGATACGGCCATCTATGAAGTTGGAGTAGGAGGGCAGTACGATTCGACCAACATAATCGAAAAGCCCATCGCTACAGGCATCACGAGTTTGGGAATTGACCATACCTTTATGTTGGGCAACACAATCGAATCGATTACATGGAATAAGACTGGAATTTTCAAGAAGGGATGCCCTGCGGTTGCTAGTGTTCAAAAAGAACATCCAGAATCCATGAAGTTTATAGAAGACAGAGCTCATGAGATTGGAGTCTCCAGTCTTGATTTTGTCTCAGAGAGATTTTTACCGGAAAATATCAAGCTCGGTCTTTCTGGGGAGTTTCAGAAGCAAAACGCAGCCTTAGCTGCAAAGTTAGCCGATCTTTATTTGCGCCATGTGGGCGAGAAAGATCTTCCATCCGGCGGAGTTTTACCAGATAGATTCATTGAAGGTTTAGCTAATGCCAAATGGGAGGGAAGATGCCAAATCATTCGCGGAAGACCAGGATTTGACAATGTATCCTGGTATATTGATGGAGCTCACACCTTTGAGTCTATTACTGCTTCAACCAATTGGTTTACTGGAGAAGTCAAACATAGAAACAGTATGAAGGTTCTTTTGTTCAATCAGCAAAATAGAGAGAACGCAACTAGTTTGTTACAAAACTTATACGAGAGATCGGCTGCAGAAGATATAAAATACGACCACGCTATATTCACTACTAATATCACCTGGTCTGATGGGAATTACAATCCAGACCTTGTATCAATGAATAATTCCCAAGAAACAATTGATAAACTTGTTGTTCAAAAAGGTCTTGCCGAAACGTGGAATGAACTCGATCACTCTCGTAATATAAGCTCCAGGAAACATATTTTTCATGACATTGAAACTAGTGTTAACTTCATTAAAAGCTTATCTGCAGAAAGCTCTTTGGTAGACGTATATGTATGTGGATCATTGCATCTTGTGGGTGGCTTCCTAGTGGTTCTCGATCATGATAAGCAACAATAGTGTATCTTAGTTATTTTATTATGTATTCATGTACAAGCAATAGTGATGAAGTGACTACAATTATGCAATGGACAAAAGTAAAAACTCTATACCTACTTCAGCTATCCTAATTATTGTTGTTGTTAACAATATTCTCTCTCGAAGTGTTGACAATACTATCAATATTAACGATAGAGTTTTTCCAATTAAGTAATACCTTTTTCACCGAATCCCAGTCTTTAGAGTTATCTTCGCCAGCTACAACAAATCTCGACACTTTGGTCAAATAGAACGATTCTTCAACTTGATTTAACTTCCCTTCAATTACCCTTGCCTTGATTGCATTGATTATCAACTGTTCAAATTCTTTTGAAGAGGTTGCGATTGCAAATTCATCGTATTTAAAAATGTTCTTTTCTTCATTGTCAATGAAAAACTTAGCCAAAGCCAAAATTTTTGACTTAGAGATTATTAAGTCTTCAGGTAATCCTGAAGGAACTGCTGTTATCAATTCCCCTCTAATGTATCTGTTGAAGAGAATAACTAATTCGTTGTTTTCGTTTTCCTTTAAAGCCTTGGCAACATTGTTGTTGACCAAGAAAGAAACATTGACGGTTTCCGATGATAAACTGAACTTTATAAATTGTTCCAAATCGATCAATTGATATTTCGATGTAAATGACTTGATCGCTTGCAAAGAATTGAGGGAATATTGGTGGTCCAAGGTAATAAACTTCCAAAATATTGATTTAATTTGTTCGTTTGATGCATTAGCTGACTCAAGCCATGTAACGAGGTTGCTACCAAACGAGGATTCAATGAATGAATAGTTGGCTGAAGAGCTCTCCACCACATTCAAAATTTGGGCTAAAATGTCAATTCTGAGCTGGGCAGTTTCTGGTACTAAATTGAATATACTGCTTAATAATGAGATAATTGTAGACGTCTTGAGTGTCTTTCTGTCTCTCAAAGAAGGTTGAACTTGGGGGGTACATTTGACAAGTTTTTCGATGATGGATGAATCTAAAGATTTCTTTAACTCCAACAAAATATAGATCAACAAATTGAAAGTTGGCTCAAACTCTTTATCGGACAACGTGGTCAACAACTCTGGCTTCGAAGCATCGAAAAGCTTATCGGCAAGTTCTAGTTTATCATTGATATCGTTACTTTGTTCGTCAAGGTATGGCAATAAACTTTGGGAAAACTCTGTATTCTCATTTATTGAATCAAGGATAGACCCATATTCTTTTACTGAGTCTATTAACTCACTGTCAACTACAATTACTGACATATTTCAAGTTTCGTTCTATAAGCCCTCCTATTTAACTAATGCTCAATTTTCAAAGTGTCGCTTGTACAACCAAAAAGAAAAATTTTCCATATCCTTATATGAAGGGTATATTTAAGGGTTTTGATATGGCGGATATTTTGATATATATAGTACAGAATTATACGCGCTATAGAAACTTCAAAAGCTAAAATTCACCTTCCACTTCCTCGTCTATCACAGGCTCGTAGGCACGAGAGTTTACGACTTCTTCTTGGTTTTCCTTCGATACCACTCTCCAAGCTGATCTGCCATCTGCTGCTTTGCTCGTTGAAGTTGAGTTTCTTACAATCTTTTTTATAACAGGAGGAGAATATGATCTTGGTGCTGTACGATCCATAATGGATGGGAATAACAGTTTCCTTGATCTCCTTGATTGAGATAATTCCGGCGATGATACTCTGATTATCCCAGTACCAGTTTCTTGATCTGGAGGGTGAATATTAGACTGAATGGAACTTGTGTCAGATGAATTACTTGATAAGCGACTCAAGGAAGACTTTTTCTGATGTTTTGATCCAGATACAATAGACAAGTAATCCGATGAGTGAGTCCTTCTATACGAGCTTTTACTCTTTGACGATCTGTTCTTGTCTTGGGATAAACTTACACTCGAATCATAAATATCTTCGTCCAAAAAGTCATCCAAGGTATCAGTCTCGTCCAAGTTATCCAATTCAGACTCCGTCATGAGTGTGGACATTTGACTGATCTGACTCATTTGAGAAATAACAGAGGAAGGTCTGGTACGCATAGGTTTTTGCAAAAGCTCGATAGATTTCTCAGAAGACAACTTTTGATCTGGTGTTGAAATATCTTCTCCGTTGGCGTCTCGTTTACCTAAACTACCGCTCAAAGTCTCTTCAACCTTTGTTTCCACATCGTTTGAATCGTTTGTCTCAATACTTGTATCTAACTCTCTTTTGTCTTTTTTCTTCCAAAACTGCAACTTTGTGAATATTTCTTTTGGTTGCTTTTTTTTCAGATTCTCACTAATTGTTGTAGCGGTTGTTGTGGCATTTGATCGGGTACCTCTACTATCAACTGACGATAATGAAGCATTTTTGTTTGAGGTACCATCTAGGGGAACTTTTCTCATTGCTTCATCTTTGAAAGATTCACGATGCTTGTAAAAACTCGTACGATTCGAGCTCAAACTTAATCCACTCATTATTCTTTCTAGTGGTTGACTACCATCTGGTTTCGTCAAAGCATTCTTGACTCTATCTCTGGACTTCCTCAATGATCTTTTTGCTTCGTAATATCTTTTTTTCTCTTCATAATGCTTCTTTTTCTTCTTGCTGAATTCTTTTGTTAATGCAAGTTCATATAAAGCAGTCAAAGAATTCATTTCATTATTATTGATATCTCTCTCTAACTTTTTCAAGTTGACATACAGCTTTTTGAAATGCTTTAATAGCTCCTTCTCTGTTTTCGAATGAAGTGGTTGTTTGTCTGAGCGGTAATGCTGGCCTATTGACACAATAGACTCTGTATCCAATGCCCTGTTACGTAACATATGCTTATTATGAATATCAATCAAAAAGGAAGAGTTGAGAATGTCGTTGAGATTAGGGCGTAAGTGAGCATCCTTGGATAACATTCTTTTCAACAATGTAATCGTCTCTTCTGGTATCGTACTTCTGTAGTATGGCTCGTCATTAATGATTTTGTACTTAGTCTTCAATTCATCATCTTCCTCAAAAGGCATTTCGCCATAAAGCATTGTAAAAAGAATAATTCCTAAGGACCAAATGTCAATAGAAAACCCCGAGTACTTTTCGCCCTTTATAAGCTCAGGTGCCATGTAACAAGTGGTTCCACAGACCGTTGAAAGAAACAGTCTTTTGAATTCTCTGACAAATCCAAAGTCGGTGAGTTTGATTATTGATCTCTTTTTATCTGCAAGTAAAATGTTTTCCAATTTCAAATCTCTGTGACTCAAGTTGAGGGAATGTACATATTGAATACCAATAACTATTTGATAAAACAACCTACGACACTCGTCGTACGCAATGTACTTTTTCTCGTAAATGTAGTAGAATAACTCTCCTCCTTCACAATATTCTAAAGCGATCCATAAATGCGATTCAGTTCGTATCACTTCAAACATTTTTACTATATTTTTGTGTTTCAATTGGCGATGGTAGTAAATCTCTCTAACGATGTTGAAGTCGTCAATCAACCCACACTTTAGAACAACTTTAACATTCAAGAGAGTATGTGTAGCTAAGTACACTTTCCCGAATGCACCTTCGCCAATTTCTCTGAGAATCTGGTAATTACCTATTTGCATGTCATTTGGAGATGTCATTTTCAGGTAGAACTCATTGAAGTCTTCCGCTAGCCTAGCCCTTGACTTTCTATCGTTAATTCGGGTTATGCCTTCCATAATGCTTCATATAAATTCAATGTCAATTATGTCTGTCTAATGGAGAGACTGCCAAGCTTTAGGAGTTTATATGACTGCCGTCAGAGCTCTAAGTATAGACGTGACGTTTTATAGCTCCTATCTATCGCTTGGCAAAAGGATCCTCAATTAGTCTTTGATAGTTTTTTATGCTATGGTTAGTTTGAACACATTAATTAGATATGGTGTAAATATAGTTGGTAGTTTGATTTTCACTTTCTCGATATTGAAAAAAACTCTGCTACTAGCGACTACATAAACTTTTTACTGAGTGCAAATCCCATGTTGAGGTATCTGACAACTAACACTTCTTGCGCCAGGAGGTTATTTGTCCAAAGCATTGCTGGTACCCTCCGGTCTCAAAAACAACTTGAAGTCTACGATTCTTCACCGGTTCGATGGTTATCGCAGTCGCAAACACGAGGATCTCAAGGAAGACATGATAATGAGTGGGGGTATGCGACTATTCTCAATAGACCTATTTTGCAAGTGAAATCGGACCTAGATGCGAAGTCATATAAGGGTCACTTGAGCAGTTTGAACAGAGCAGATAATTCAAAGGACTTGATGAAGAACTTTGAGAGGGAATTGGCGGACTGGCTTAACTTGTTTGCAAAGGAAAAAAGGAGGAAAAGCCTTCAAGTAGTTGACTACATCAATCCCAGAATGGAAAATATTGCACAAATCGTCGATAACATTGAAAATAACATTTTGCCAAAAAGCTTAGCTGAGTTCTACGGTTGCAACTCTAATGATGAATTTTTGACATTAATCCTTTCTAAACTTCTTTACAAAAAACACACGGAGAAGTTGATAGAAACAGCACCACAGGAATCTTCTCTTATAGACTTCTCGAATCCCGCTGAATGGTTTCCAGAAGCAAGGAAAATGAAGAGAAAAATTGTGATGCACGTAGGACCCACGAATAGCGGCAAAACATACAATTCTTTGAAGAAGTTGGCCGAGTCCAGATCTGGGTACTATGCGGGTCCTTTAAGGCTTTTAGCGCGAGAAATTTATGAAAGGTTCAATGAACAAGGAGTCAAATGTAATTTGATTACGGGCGAAGAAGTAATTCCATCAATAGATGAGTACGGGAAAATCAGTGATATATCATCTGGGACGATTGAGATGATCCCACTCAACAAGAAAATGGATATTTGCATTATAGATGAAATTCAGATGTTAGCAGATGATAGAAGAGGTGCCTCCTGGACAAGCGCAGTGTTAGGTGTGTTAGCTAAAGAGGTGCATGCGTGTGGCGAGGAAAGTGCAGTTCCTCTAATTGAAAAGTTGACTAAAATCACAGGTGATGAGTTGGAAGTTAAAAGGTACGAAAGGTTGGGCAAACTCACAGTACTTGATAAAGCTGTGAATAACTTGAAAAATTTAAGAAGGGGTGATTGTGTGATAGCTTTCTCTAAAAGGAAAATTCTCGAGCTTAAATGTGAGATTGAGCGAGTCACTAATTTCAAGGTTGGTGTAATCTATGGTGCCTTACCTCCGGAGATACGATCGAAGGAAGCTGGCTGGTTCAACGAAAAGCGTTATGATATACTTGTGGCTTCAGATGCCGTTGGAATGGGGCTAAATCTTAAAATTCTGAGAATTGTTTTCTACACAGTTAAGAAATTCAACGGAACTGAAACAGTTTCTTTGACTGCTCCTGCCATCAAACAGATAGCAGGAAGAGCTGGTAGATATAGTAAAGATGAAGGAGAGCTGGAAGGTTTTGTGACCTCATTTATGCAAAAAGATCTTAACTACATTCAAAAGATGATGAAGAAACCAAACGAAGACATCAAGAAAGCTTGCGTATGGCCTACCAATCAAATTTGGATATATTATATGACGAAGTTTCCTAAAAGAACCTCTTTCTACGACATCCTCAAGCATTTCGAGAAAGACACAGAAGGTTTGAAAATGAAGCATTTCTTTATTACCGAACTAGATGTGAGATTCGAAATATTAAAGCTTTTTCTCAAAGACAACCTTTACGAAAGAACAACAATTCATGACCAGCTATCATTAAGTTTGGCACCAATAAATACGAAGGTATCATCCTCACTGGTGATTGATACTACGCTTTTATTCTTCCAAACAATATCCAATTGCGAAACGAAGACTATTTTTGATTTCAACTTTTTGCATTCTCAGATTCTACAAGGAAAACCTAAAGTCACAGCCACCGCAGAGCAAACGGTAGAGACTCTTCAAGTTCTAGAGGAGAATCATAAGTTAGTTCTCATGTTCCTTTGGCTTTCACAAAGATGGCCTACTTTGTTTGTGGACAAAGAAAGCGCTACAGATATCAAGACACTAATTGAGAAGAGAATCAGCGAAGAACTTTTAAATCTTCGGAGACTTATGAAGTACTTCAAGGGCTCCTTCAGAGTTCCCAAGTTTCAAAGACCTCCCATTAAGTCTGATAGTAGTCTTAAGACTAATTGATACTTGTACATATTTAAATTTCAGTTCCTGTATATATGGTTTCGAGGTATCCTCCACTCTTCGGACTTTGGTCCCCCACACTTACATTTTCTGTGACATCAACTTTAAGATGTTTTGCTCCGAAAAACGAAGTTTAGTAAAGAATTGTTAGCCCATCCAGGACGAGAAGAATACATGACTACCGTTTATGTCGTTGGGGGGCCGGCGGGCACCGGAAAGACTACGTTGTCGGAACAACTTTCAAAGAAACTTCAATGCCCTTTTGTTGAAGGCGATTCTTTACACTCAAAAGCCAACATAGACAAAATGAGTCGAGGAATACCCTTAACGGATGACGACAGATGGGATTGGCTCGAAAAATTGAGTCAAGAAGCTTCGAGTAAGGCTCACGAAAGCAGCTCTGGGCGTTGTGTTGTCTCGTGTTCCATGTTGAAAAAAGTGTATAGAACACACATCAAAGAGCATTCGAAGCAACAAGTTTCTCCCTCTTTCCTATTTATTTTCCTACAAACAACATTCGAAGAGCTCACAAAAAGGGTATCTGAAAGAAAGGACCATTACATGAAATCAGACATGGTGAAGTCTCAGTTTGATATTATGGAGGTCCCATCAGGTGAGGAGCTCTTATCAAATGGTGGTGATTCACTAGTCATCAATGCTTCAAAACCGCCTGAAGATGTTTTCGCTCAGGTGCTTGAGTCTCTAGGATTAAACAATTAACTTCTTAGTTGTATATTTTTTTTATATATAATTACTTGTCCTTTTAGGTTAGTCGCATTAAAGTCATCGATTCACAAATTATTTCAGGCGATACAGAACAAATCTAACATCAAATCTTCTAATAAATTTCAAAGCAAATTCTACGCCCCATATCCTCAGGATGCGATTTGATACCGAGTCATTTCCCTATTTAAACCCCCAGGTGGATAGAAGGGTGGCACTAATTACTGGGGGTAATAGTGGAATAGGCTACTACACTGCATTGCACCTTTACTTACATGGATACTTTGTCTATATTGCAGGGAGAAGTAAGTCAAGAGTATTGAAGTCCATTAAAACAATGAAGGATGAGGCAGAAAGAGTGAGACGAAGATATGATCCCATACACTTCCACGAAAGATTCACTGGAGCTCTAAAGTTTCTAGAGATAGACTTGTTATCCTTATCCTCGGTACTCAAGGCTGTTGAAGTTTTCAAAGCCGAAGAAGCAGAGCTAAATGTTTTGGTGAATAACGCTGGAATAGTAGGATTTCCGTTCCGCATGACAGAAGATGGCTTTGAAATTCAGATGCAAACTAACTACATATCTCCCTTTTTGTTGACTCTTAAATTACTTCCTTTGTTGGAGAGGACAGTTCAAAGGCGTAAAGAGCCACCACGAGTGATCTATGTCAGTTCGATGGGACATCATTTTGCATTCAAATACTTCAACATGAATTCTACTTTCAATTTCTGGCCCAATATCGTATTTACTTGGTTAAGGTACGGATTAGCGAAAACCGCAGGAATTCACTTTACCAAATTACTAGCATTAAGAAACCCCAAACTTCTTTGCATGTCAGTACACCCTGGATTTGTGATGAGTACAAATTTATTTTCATATTGGACCCGACTCCCTATTATAGGAATTTTGTTTTGGTGCTTTTTTCAAGTATTTGGGTACTTTTTTGGCGTTACCAACGAAGAAGGGGCCTTTTCAACAATTAAATGCTGCCTAGATCCTACCTTGAAACTTGAAAGAGACAATGGCAAATACTTTACCACTGGTGGAATAGAAACAGTACCATCAAGGGTTGCCAATAATAATGATTGTGCTGCTAGAACCTGGATATGGACCATACATCAGTTGAGTGAGCGCAATATATCTATAGAGTAAAAGTTTCATATTAACACTTTTTGACGTTTTTGACACCTTGTTCCCAGAGAATGGACTCGGGGCCAAAAGAATCTTTCTTTGTCCTCTTTAGTAATTCGACTAAGCTGCCCGTAGTATCATTTTGTTGTAAAAACTTGTGAAACCTGGGGTCTTCCTCGACATCAGATTCATCTGCGTCGTATTCAACTGAAGTATCAGACAGATAATCGCTGTCATCATTATAATCTTTGAATATCTTTGTCTTTGGTTTTGTATCGTTATACTCCGTTCTTGCTGTGTCCTTTTCTTTCGACGACCTTTCCTGGACGCAGAAGTCTATGAAGTCAGAGAATTCATTACCAAGGTTTCTCTCTAGCTCCTCTAACATTTCAATGTCATCATTATTATCATCCTCAGCACTAGAGCTTAAAGAATCATTATTGATACCTTCTAATGCGGCTTTCTGGTCGTTGAAAAACTCTTCGAACTGGCTCACGAGCTTTTCATCGACTTCCTGATCTTTATCATTTTCTGAAAATTTCATTTGTTGTAATTTATTCCATTCTTCAAGATCAACTGGTACAGGGTAACTGAGTTTTCCATGAGATATAAGGTGTTTTTGTAAATCATCCCTTGATAACGTTGAGGGTCCACAGTTGGGAGTGATATCCTCGTCATTTGAAATAAAAGTTAATCCCGTGGCTATCATTCTACTTGCTATATGCTCGAAAGGTAATGGTAGTCCCTGGTGGTGAAATAGAAGTTCCCTTCTTTTTATGAGCGACAATGCAAGCAAAGGTATTGCAACTTTATGTCGTATTGTTTGTTCATGCAAAGTTTCTGTGAGAGGTATGGATTCATGGCTGGTTTCGACTATAGCTTTCACTACAGCAGATGGCTTAGTCCTCAAAATGTGAAAATATCTCTCAGGTAATTCGATTTCACAGTCATAAATGTATTCTAGGTAGTAATTTTGGGCTCTCCGTAAATTATTCATGAAAAATCGAGTTAACTTTTCATAATCGGTGAAATGATACTGGCTGAGATGCTCTAGCACGTTCTCTAGGTTAATATAACCTCTATGTGGCTCATTTGCAATCACTATTTTCCCTTTGTGTACCCACACTCGGCCCATGCTAACTTCTGGCGTCATCCATGACTCTATTAAATCTGATGCCTCCACAAGAAATAGCTCGCCATCTGTGGAATCGTTGAAATGTATGAAAACAGAAGGATTAAAACTAGAAAAAGTCCAAAGTAAGTGGATCAAAAGCCACTCATCATTCACATTTTCACCGTATTCGAGTTGACCGTACAAATATTCATGCTTTTTAAATTTAAACCTCTCGTACTTTGGGGCATTTACGTACCATGGGTAGTAATCAAATGGACTCAAATAGTTTTCCAATGCTTTTATCCATGAATCTATATGATCTTCAAATGAGAACAAGACAAATTCAAGCTTAGGTCCGTCTGTCTGTCTTACCTCATCTGAATCTTGACCATCTTGCCATAATAGCGACGGATCTAACTTCATTAAAAAATTGTTTAAATTTTAATGTTTTACGAGTAGTGAGATGATTTACTTCGTATATATTTCCTGAACTATAAAAATAAATAGACACTAAAAGAATTACAACTTAGATTCAGCATCAATTCTTTCGACTACCAATGATGATGCACCACCACCACCATTGCATACACCAGCTACACCAATCTTACCGTTCTCGTGGCTCAAGACTGACAACAATGTAACGAGAATTCTGGCTCCAGAGCAACCTAAAGGATGGCCCAAAGCAACGGCACCACCATAAGCATTGAGCTTTTCGATAGGAATGTTGAGAAGCTTTGCGTTTGCCAACCCAACTATGGAAAATGCTTCATTTAATTCAAAGTAGTCAACATCTTCGATAGGGATCTTGGCGTGCTTCAAAGCCTTAGGAAGAGCCAAAGCAGGGGCAATAGTAAAGTCAATAGGTTTTCTAGCTGAATCACCCCAGCCTCTAATCTTGGCCAAAGGCTTCAAGCCTAATTCTTTTAACTTAGCTTCGGATACCAAAACGAGAGCAGCACCGCCATCATTCAACTTTGAGGCATTGGGAGCAGTAACAGTTCCGTTTTCTTTCTGGAAAACTGTTCTTGCTGTCTTCACTTTGCTCTCATTCAAGTTCTTTGGTTCTTCGTCCTGTGAAACAACAACATCTGGCTTTCCTCTCGTACCTTTGATGGTGACTGGAGAGATCTCCTTGTCAAACTTACCAGCTTTTTGAGCAGCTTGGGCTTTCTTGTAACTATTGATAGCAAAGTTATCTTGATCTTCTCTAGTAAAACCATGATCCTTTGCGCACTTTTCACCTGCTACGCCCATCAACACTTTATCGTAAGCGTCAAGAAGACCATCCTTTTGAATACCGTCAACGATCGTAGAGTCACCATATCTGGCACCACTACGAGCGGCTGGAATGTAGTAAGGAGCGTTGGACATGGACTCGGCACCGCCAACGACAACAATGTCCGCGGTACCAGTCACAATAGTTTGGGCTCCTAAGATTACGGCTTTCAAACCGGAAGCACAGACTTTGTTGATAGTTGTAGCTACAACAGAGTCTGGTAAGCCGGCCTTCAAAGCAACTTGTCTGGCAGGTGCCTGACCGACGTTTGCTTGTAAAGCGCCTCCAAAGTAAATTTCTTCCACGTCCTTTGGGTCTATCTTTGGGACTTGCTCCAAAGCAGACTTAACGGCATGGGCACCTAAATCTGAGTAAGTTAAAGAGCTCAAGCTCCCCTGGAAAGAGCCGATAGGAGTACGACTAGCTGCGACAATGTAAACTGACATATTGATAACCTGATTTTTTTTAACTATAATGAAGTTGTAAAAAGAGTGTAATATTACTTGTAATAGGTCGGCCGCGTCCAAATTTATATCGATTTTTATACGAGTCTATACGATTGAATTAGCCACTTATCCACCAAATCATTACGAAACATTTTGAAAGGGCTTTGAGTTGTTGCTTCCCAAAAGACTAGAATATATTGAATGATAAACAAGCGCACAGGGTTGGTAGGATCTAGGATATGTTCTAGATTCGGAATAAGTCCGCTAAATTGTATCTCATCAAGATTTCTCTTCAAGAAGCCAGTAGGCATTAAACCTGAAACCACTGACAACCATCCGATTTTGAAAAGAATCCCCAAGTTCTTACACCCATACACTGCGAGATTTATCGAAGCTCCAATTTCCCATGTCACATCATTCATAATTCTTCATGAATTAACAGCAGTAATACCTTTGGTCGGGATCTGGTACATTCTCCATAAGTATGAATTCTCCATACCTATGGATCTTCCTTCATGGGCAGTGGACAAGGGAAGTAAGATAATTGACGAAGCTATGAAGAAATTTGATTTTACCACTTTCACCGTTCACGAAAAGGCTAAATTCATCATGGAAGGTGCATACTCTTACGTGTTAGTCAAGACACTTTTTCCAGTAAGGATAATGATAAGTCTAGGGTTGATGCCGACGTTCGCAAAATACTTTGTACTTCCTTTCACGAGAATACTCCTGAGAACTAAGAAGAGAACTGCATCAGTGAAGAAGGAACCCGTAGAGGATCAAACAAGAGAAGCAAACGTGAGATCAGTCAAAAAGCCGAGGTTGTGATGAGAAGTTGAGTTAACTCGTCATCACAAGTTTTGATAATAAGAATGAACGATGTTATATATGAAGGTGAGGTAATGATTGGGAGACATATGAGTGAAGGTGCTTTTTGATTTACAACGTAAGTTAAAATTATGTAAACTGTATTTATATACGTTAATTCATTCAAGTGCAATTTTTAGCTGCTCCAGAGTTAAAGGAACAAAAGAGTCTAAATTTCCTGACTTCAAGTTCAACCTATCTCTCGCAAACTCGGGTGAAAGTGTCGCATTATATCTTGAATTCACAGATAACTCCCTTTCGTCAAAGTCAAATAACTCGGGTAGATCCCTCGAATCCGGTTGATTTGCATAAATTTGATAGTTTGCGTTGTTCTGGTGGTGACTGTTTTGATGGTATTGTTGACTAAACAATTTTCTATAATTAGGTAATTTAGTCTCTGGATTTCTCAATTCGTCAAAATAAGGATCAACCAAAGCTTCGATACATGAAATTCTGTCGATGGGAGAATATTGGAATACCTTAGATAAAAACTGGATACAGTCACTGGACATTTTCTTGAAAATTTTGGATAGCGGAATTGGTTTGATTTGTGGGAACTTATGCTCCATGTAATTTGGATTCATATTTTTGATTTGCTCCTTTGAAGGAGTACCCAAAATCTTGATAATTTCAACCAATTGGTCTATCCCCGATTCACCTGGAAACAATGGCTGCCCTAAAATCAACTCAGCCATGACACAACCCGCTGACCAAACGTCAATTTTTGTAGTGTAATTAGTTGCACCAAATATCAATTCTGGAGCCCTATAGTATCTAGAACAAATGTATGAAACATTCGACTCCGCGGGGTTCATTATTTTTGCTGAACCAAAATCACAAAGCTTTAATTCACCTGTTTCTGGATTTATCAACAAATTTTGAGGTTTTATATCACGATGACATATACCTTGAGAGTGAATGTAGTTCAAAGCCCTTAACATCTGGTAAGTGTACAACTTTACCTCCAACAGGGGCATTGATAAACGTTTAGACACATAGTAATGGCTTGCTTTATACAAAGTCTCAGGAACAAATTCCAAAATCAAATTCAAGTAAAGTTCATTTTTCTCGTTATTCGTATAGAAGTAGTACTTTAAATCGACGATGTTACGGTGATGAACTAACTTCATTATTTGAAGTTCACGGTTCTTGAACCGCTTGTCTTGCAATACACGTTTGATTGCTGCAATTTCATTACTTGGGGTCAACTGTGTCTGGAACACCACTCCAAATGATCCATGTCCAACAATTTGGGATTGAGTGTATTGGATGGTTTCCATCTCACCAGTATGACCGTTGTTAACATTCTCTGTTACCACTTCTATTTTTGACATGTTCGTTAGTATTCTGCAATATGAAATTTAAAATAGATGCTATTACGATTCATGCGATGCAATTTTATGTGATGCTAACGACTCTAGAAAACCCAGCGTGCCTCGTTCCCTTTTAAGTTGATGTTGTCCCGTTCTCTCTGAGTTTCTATGCTGCCAGTTGAGCTGCTTCAATGTATCGTCAAATAATGTCGAACGGTGCTTATCAGCAATACAAGAGTAATGTTCGATGTCGTGTCTAATTCTTTGCGTTTTTCTCCGCTTTAAGAAAATCCGATCAAATGGCCTTTTTATGCTTCAATGCTGATATCCTGCGTCGTAAAAGCTTCTTTAGCCTACCCTTATGCCCAAAATACTAAATCAACTTTATGTTTGCTTGACTTTCATCAGAGGAAAACAATCGATTTATCTGGCGCTGAGTTCTACTGAACAAGGGTCACGTAATTGACGTCGGGTAAAATTGAGGGGACACAAATTCGTCAAATGCACTACCCAGTAAATCAGCTACTTAGGCAACAGGTGAAAAAGAGGCAATAAGTGTAATGATATGGCAGCATATGCAAAAAGGTCCAAGTATAACCACAAGATCAATCGACACAACACGACGATCATCATACAAGCTTCATCAAGTGACAAAGCAGACAACTATATCGAACAAAGTAGGAACATTTTGAGGTTACTGAGAATCCTAGGAATTCCGTTAATAATAAAAAAGGTGCAAAACGATGCAAAGCTGAAAAATATACTTACCAATTTGTTCACTTCTCCTGTTATTTCTATCACTCATTCTCAATTTCATCAATCTGCTTGTCTTACCTCTACTCTGAGTCATCGTACTCTTAGTTTGGTCAAAACTACCACTCTTCTGCAACGGGTATCCAATTTCGTTCTTCTCTGGGGACTCCAGTTCCCTTTTCACGAAATTCAAAAATTTACTCGAAATCGAGTTATTTCTGACTATTTTTCCGAGGCCAAAGTAATCCACAGCATATGGGGCCGTTAAAGGGCGACGAGATTCCGTGTCATTGACAGAATCTTGTTCAGCGGTGCTGTTCTTGCGTTCCAGTTCGACTGTGCCATTCGCATGTACAACTCTTGTAGCCTTCAGAGTAGGACCACTACTACCGTCACTATCTTGACGTTGGGTCAAACTAGGTTTTCTGTCCTTTGGTTGGCTCCAGAGCATTTGACCAAGCTGCGTATACAAACCAGAATTACTTGAACTTTCCGTAGTTTTCCCTTTGTTCATGGAGTAAGACTTCTGCGAGTCGAAAGGGTTCTTGAAAACAAGTAGATCTTCTTCTTCTTCTTCTTCTTCTTCTTCTTCCTCTTCTTCCTCTTCTTCTTTTTCTCTTTCTGCTTCTTTTTCTTCTTCTTCCCCCTCTATCTCTTTGTCATCCTCATTATTAGTGCAGCGTTTTATATTCCTCTTAAATTTCTCGCTATACCCAGCAGTATCAATGCCTCCATTTTGATCATCGATCTTAACGTTTGTTTCCCCATTTTTTCCATCCTTGTAACCACCATAATCCTTATTCGTCCTGCTATCAAGGTTTAGGTTTGCGGGAGATGATTCAATCTCATTTCCAATGTCGTTACTATGAAAACGTCCTGCTCGGACATCCCGCCTTTCCTGACGATGCGCCTTTCTGAGATCTCTTCTATCCTGGTGCTGCTCTCTTGCTAGTTCCCTCATTTGCCGCCTTTTTTCTTTTCCTTTGAGTGCAGAAAGAGGAACTCCTTCAGTAGGATTAGAGACATGTCCTCTACATTTTTTCTGCTTATGTTTGACGTGCTCGTTAGCTTTGGTATATATAGGCTTATCAGCTATTAAGCACCGAAGCTCTGGGGTGCTTATTCCTCCATTGTGGACATACAGCGGATAGTACTTGTGTATATCATATCTTCTCTCTAGCTCCTCGTAATCAAGACATTTTATAAAATCTGTATCAGTCGGCGTATCTGGTTTGTTGGTAGCCAAGGAAATCTTGCTCAAACCTTTACTAAGAATCGTTGATGACATAATGCTTATCGATGATTCCTAATGGCTCTCCTACAAGTCTGACTCTACAGTATTCCTGAACAGTTTTTTAAACATATGGAGCTCTCCAATTACCCCGCCGTTGAATTGAGATGCCAATTTATATGTCTGAATGCACAAGAGCCCACTTACCATATATAAGTAGTGCGCTAATCAATTTCCGGTACGATGAGCTGTATCATGGTTGCATACAGTTCGAGGCAATCGACAGAGATAGCCGGTTAACATGCTTGCAGAACTGTCTTTCACCTCAGTTTTTCATCCCCACCTACGTATACTAGCAAATAAGGAAAACCTTGTGCTGTCGTA
Source organism: Priceomyces haplophilus (assembly GCA_001599895.1). Classification (NCBI taxonomy): domain Eukaryota; kingdom Fungi; phylum Ascomycota; class Pichiomycetes; order Serinales; family Debaryomycetaceae; genus Priceomyces; species Priceomyces haplophilus. Next base: position 136,226 of record BCIF01000008.1, on the reverse strand, counting down.
AAAAAGTCGCTAGTTGCCTCCTTTGCATCGTGGCTGGTCATTTGCTAGATGACTGAATTTACGGACTTCAGCCCGGACAACCGTAAATTTCAGGGCGACCCCACTACACGGTTTCAAATTAGGAATGAGATGCGTGTTCTCGGTAAATTTCAAAACAGTCCGATCCCCCAGAAAATGAATGCTATTGCCGGTGAGTGCTCTATGAGAACTGTTTGTCCCAGTTTCAGTAGCGACTAAGTAGAGTTCTATGGCTGACACTGGCATACATAGAACATTTCCACATTTGAATGGTGAGATCACCACAGCTTAGCGAGTTTTGCTAGTTCAGATGATGAGATCCTCTGTGATTGCAGATATACTGCCATCCGTGAAAATATATCGCAAATTGTCAGATCGGAGCAAAGAGGAATGAGCAGCGCGATTGGGCTTCTTGGTCTTTTGACAAATTCGAAGTGCTTGAATTGATAGGCGTCGTTGTTCATTTCTGGCCAATAAAGTGGATCAACTGAATTCAACGAGGGAGTACCCAAGTTTGAAAAAAGGGAACTTATTAGAACAAGGTCGTTTCCTTCACTTTCTATCACTGATTCGCAGGAACGCGAGTACAAGACGGTAAGCAAAATTGCCAATGACCAAATGTCAATCTCAAATCCGTAATCTGTGACGCCGAAACACAACTCGGGTGCTTTGTAGATCCCCGTGGATACGTCTAGGTACTTTTTAGATGGTGGTTCGTCTGGTGGTGGCGATCTTGTGGGATACGATATGCCAAAGTCCCCCAAAATAGGCTCAAAGCTGCCTTCTGAGAAGAACACGTTGCCAGGTTTGATGTCTCTGTGGATGATACCCATTTCGTTATGTATATAGTCTAAGGCGAAAATCAATCCCTTGCAAATTTGCCTCGTTGCCTCATGGGGCATCTTGTTGGTAGAAAACGTACGATTTTGGGTCGGGTCTGCTAGATCATATTTCACAGACTTTCTTGAATGTCTCTTCATCAAGTGCGTTAGGTCGTATCTATAGTATGGTGTGACCAACACTATGTCTTCATGAGTCTTAAATGAGTGTAATAATGGCAAGATATTAGGATTATGCATTGCTTTTAGCATTTTTATTTCTTCTTTCACATTATGAGGTTTCAAACATAAATCCTCATCTACAACTTTTAGGCAAACAATTTGATCTGATCGTACGTCTGTTACCTTGTAGATGTCAGAATTGGGACCGCTATATACAATTTCTTTATTTTTATAGAAATCCATTGGTTTCATCTATCCCCCTGCTACCTATGTCGTAAGCTTACATCACAATAGTGTAAATTATTGATTCGCACTATACAAAATTTTATACATATTCAAAGGATTGTCGGATAAGTGCGTCAAAAATACTTTAAAGGTTCTATCTCTGTCTTTTTCTGTTAATACTGTCGTCAAACCCATGTCTCTTTACGTTGGGTTGATTAGATATTATGTCAACATCGTCAGTATATATTCTTCTCATCGGGTATTTGAAGGATAAACCCTCAAACGCATGTTCCACTACTTTTGGGGAACTTAAAAAATATGGATGTATAAGCGCCTTATCTGCGGTGAGTCGAGTCATTGGTTCATACTCAAGCAATCCCTTAAGCAAGTTGAGACACTGTTTATTTGTACCCCCAATTAACTTGTACCAATTTACTAGATTAGGAGGGTAATCGCAAGATATATGTTGCTGAAATGACATGAATTCTGGATACTTGTTCAACGAAGGCCATATTTTTGTGTTTGGTAGTCCCAAAATCTCCACAATTTTTTGAAATTGGTTTTTTTGAAAGGGAACCGATTTCTTGTTGTTCATATCTATTTTTGCTTCCTCTCCTTTAAAAATAGGTCTGAGTGAAAGTAACTCTGCCAAGATGCATCCAACGGCCCACAAATCAATCGCAGGACTATAGTGTCTTCCTCCTAGTAATAACTCTGGCGCCCTGTACCAAATAGTGACAACCACCTTATCACCAGAATAGAGACTTTGCAATGGGTTGTTAAATTTACGGGCTAAACCCAAATCTCCAATCTTCACAATTCCGCTGGAAGTTACCATAATGTTGGCAGGTTTTAGATCTCTATGAAAAACCCAATTTTGATGCAAATATGTTACTCCATTCAAAATCTGCCATATTAAGGATTTGATTGTAGGTTCGGGAATTGGCTTGATGTCAGAATGGGAATGATAATGAATAATTTGAAGAAGATCATGTTCACAGAACTCAAATACCATGAATATGGATTTATTCTCAAGGATAATATCGATAACTTTGATAACATTTTTGTAATTTAGTTCTCTGCATAACGACATTTCTCTGATGGCTGATTGGGATATGCCGGTGTAATGCACTAATTCATTACCATTTATATCATGGTTGTTGCCTTTATTTGTTGCTGTACTGTCACTCTTGAACTTCTTTATTGCAAAAAGCTGAATATTATCATCTTTCTCTTTTATCAGCTCGGGGGATTTCCCATTCTTATTAGTGGGGACTTTCAATTTAGCCTTATAAACCTTACCGTAAGTACCTGCAGCGATGTATCCAATGATTTGATACTTTGATAATACGGACTCTCTTATCAAGTCTTTCCTGTGTTTGAATGGGGCAATTGTTAAGATAGAACTCAGAGCCATCAAGGCTGGTTGCGGTATCATCGAAACTTGATTTTTTGATCGATTGCCGCTTTGATGAGAAGATGCGTTGTAAGGGTTGGTGTTTGAGTACGTCTGATTATAATTCATAGCAGATCGTATCTCTTGAGTTTCATGGATGTATTTAACAGCGTTCTTCAGTACTCCAATAAATTATAGTACAAATATGTATACTGCAGGTAATTCATTTTGAGTATTGGAGTTTCTTTGCCAGTTACTATCTAAAGAGCTTTGCTCGACTATGATGTATCCATAACAACCAGAGCTATATCAACTAATAGAAACGCTCTTATGATCTCTTGTTTGTGTTTTGGTACTTGCAACCTTACGTTTTTCTTCACTACTTCACTCAGACCTAACAATGATGTTAGACAGATTGCATTTGAGAACTTTATAGTCCACAATCGTCATCCGTCAAGTCAACGAGCTTGCATAATCTATTTTGTATTAGCAGCGGGAAACAAGAGTTCTACTGTTTTCCTATGAAAAGAAATGATCTTTGAAGAAAAATAGCGTGGAAATATAATTACTTATTTAATCATGAAGACCTTTGTACATTTGTTTTAGTCGTCCATATCGGTATTTGAATTTTGGGAGAGTCCACTTGCTACACCTCGTTGGTCATATTGTGGATATTAGTTTCTGAAAAAAGCAAACAAGATCAAGGGTAGATCAATTTTGTTGTCAAGTAAAATATTGTAAACAAATCGATAACATAATTCAATCCATGGACAGAAGAAAGCCATTTCTCGATGCCTTTCTGAATTGACCGGTCAAAACTTAGTTGCAAGACTGTTCTCAATTGTAAACTCTATCATCACGTTCTCCTTCGACGTTTGCTCTAACTTTCTCGGCTCCTTTAATTTGAACATCCCAAAGTTTCTTTTCTTCTTCAATGTCTTTTTTTAAAAAAAAGGAATCATCTGGCCTTCGATAGCTCCCGCCAAGTCTATCCCACAAAGTGGTGAACTGACCGTAGTTGTAATTGAAATACAAATGGTGAACTGTGTGACAGGCTGTACCGTTAACAACTGGGTCGTTTGACAAATATTGACCGTCGTGAATCATTACTGTCCAAAAGTTGACAAAAGTAAATAGAAAAAGATAAGATATTTTATGCAAAGGGAAAAGCATTGGATAAATGTGATAAGGAAGTGATTGAGCCCACCCATCAATTGGATGAAAGGCATGTGACGCAAATGGAGTGCAAACAATCCACTTGTGGTGAGGCTTGTGAAGTATTTTGTAAATTGAGGGCCAGTGCAAAATTCTGTGAATGAAGTATATACCACAATCAGTAAACAATATGAAAAGTGGAAACTGCAAGAAAAATGATTTCCACCCTCCGGTCGAAGAGTTGATTTCCATGTATAGCTTAGAATAACCATTCAATTCCAAAACAAAGAATGGTAAAGTCAACATAACCATGACTGGAATGGCAGTTATGGCTCTATGGAGTTCAAGTCTGATTTGATTTTTCAAATACCTCGGGTGGTTGAAAATGTTTTTGTCAAAAACAAAAACATACGAGAGCCATGCAACACTTAGATATAGAAGCCAACCAAAAACTGTAGTTATCAATAACATTGATATTGTCTCCCTAAAAATGTTGAACCTCGGGAGGATCGATGCATCGGTGTATTTGGTACTAGGAAAGTAACCAGGAGATACTCCATAAATATCATTTTCATTTCTATAGTCGGAGACAAACTTCGAAATTATTTGTAAAGGCAACGACACTTTCTTTCCCAGTGATAACGTCGAATTGGTTTCTGATAGTAAATTCAACGGATTAGTTTTGTAACTACCAAAGAAATTTGCAAAGTTGTTGGAAAACTTGCCATCTTTTGGCAATATTTTGGCAAAAGTCTTGTCAAAAATGAAGTAGTCAAAAATCTCTAACACAACATCCATGTTTCAGGTATTCACTATGCAGTAACAAATGTTTGTTTTCAGTATTATTCTTTCTGCCGTCTGATTCGAAAGACTCTCTCTCTAAATCCACGAAAGGCCAGTTTATTCAAACAGGAGTTATTTGATGTATGAATACTAGAAATTTGTACTATACAAATAACCTTTTTGGTATTTGATTACCTGTGTAGCTTTTATGCTCCTGGATCTTGTTATTTTATGCTACTTGGTCAAATATAAACGAGAGACTTGAATATTACTAACCCTTCTTCTCTTGAGTTATTGTATAAGGTCAATCGTAGCGATTTTTATAGCGAAAATCTTATGTAGACTCAGTCCTACCTGATTAATATTTGTTTGGGTCTTCTCATGCCTACACGCTCGCTAATATAAATTCGAGCTTTTTTTCTATACGACGGGAACGAGATCGTTCCGAACTTCGGTCCAAATTTTTTTTCGCAGCCACACGCAACAAGCGATATCTATGCACCATGACGGTATAACATCAACGGTAATTTTTTAAGTTTAACAAAAACGCACTGCATTCAGCTTATTAATTAAAAAGACTAGAATTTTGATGAGAGTGAAAGATTACATATCATGTAGATTTTCAAGGCAATTCTATCAAACAAGTTCTTTCAATTTGTCAGACGGTTCGAGAATTTTCGTTGTTTATCATGGCTAGACGCTAATTATGTTATTTATTATAGATATGATTCTTTCATGAGGCAATTGTCATTTCAAAGAAATTTGGTAGGCCTTTCTTCGACAAATACTTTATATACAAAATTCTTGGATCATTGGTCTGCACTAGGCTGAAATGACGGTGGCTGATTGATTTTCTCAAAGTTGATCTCATCCAAGATTTTTTTTGCACCCTTAGCGATAAGAAGGTCGCCAAGCCTACGACCAACAGCTTCTGCGCCTTCCTTGTCACTAACTACATCTGTAAATTCATCTTTTACGCTTTGAGTCCCATCCGGACTTACTACGATACCTTTTAACGAAAGCTTATTGGTTGTTTCATCGTAATGAGACTGAACACCAATGGGGACTGAACATCCTCCTTCCAAGTATCTCATTAATGACCTTTCAGAGAGACAGCAGTATGATGTTGGTAAGTGCTCAAGTTCTTGCAAAATATCGAGTACTTTCTGGTCATCTTTCTTTATCTCTATTCCTAATGCACCCTGACCGACAGCATGATACATAATAGGTGGGTTCAAATAAGAGCTGATTCTATGACCTAAACCAACTCTCTCTAACCCCGCTGCTGCCAAAATAATACACTCAAAAGGGGAATCTGGATCATCCAACTTCTTCAACCTGGTCTGAACATTTCCTCTCACAGAGTCATATCTAAGTTTGGGGAAGCTTTTCAAGAGTTGTGCAGATCTTCTGACAGAGGAGGTACCTACCATCGATCCATCGGGGAGATCTTCTAAAGTTTTGTAAGAAGACCCTTGCTTAACAATCAATGCATCTCTAGGATTCTCTCTATTCAAAACACATCCCAATTCAAACATGTCTGGTAAATTTGTCGGCATATCCTTTAGGCTGTGCACCACCAAATCTAACTGGGGGAATTCATCGATCGGTTCGGAAAGAAGTACTTCTAATTCTCTTGTCCACAACGCTTTCCCGCCAAAGGAATATAAAGGTTTGCCAGTGACTTTGTCTCCGAGGGTACTGACTGCTGTTATGGTACATCTGATATGGGGAAACTTTTCTTCAATAAGAGACTTAACAATTTCCGATTGTGCGATGGCTAGTTTGGACTTTCGTCCCCCAATGTGTAAAATGACTTCTTTCTCTGTCGCCATAGTGTGGGGTCAAATTGTTCTATACGAAAAAACTGCAGACGAATATCAAACTGTGAGACCTATCCGAAAAAATATGAGCTCGTATATGAAATGATGCTGCTTTTCTTATTCCTTGCCCTTGGCTGATCCCCTGACCTTTTGGTTTTAATAAAATTTAAGAAAAAGCTTATAATTAGTACTGAAAAGATTTTTTTAATTTTCACTTGGTCGGAATACTCGTTCTTTTTTCGTACATACTGAACATAGGCATAGAGAACTTAAAATCGGAGTGACACAAACTCATATTGTATAAAGTAGTCTTTGATATTGGCAACATATATAGATATTTCATATTGGAACGTCGTTATAATGTACTTAGTATGTATCATCAGACTCGTACGACATGTTTAGCGTTTCTTGTTGCTGGGAACCAGCCTCACTAGATATTATCAGATCAACATCATCAATTGAAGTTTCGGAAATATCGTAGATTCCTCCAGTCCTGACCGAAGAATTTATTGGGATAGCATCGATTGCTGACACTGGTGAAATCTCTTGTGCTGGTTGTATGTTGTTGGATATAAACTGTTCAACCATCCGTTCAAGCTTGTCTATTTTTGCCATTAAAAGCAGTTGAGAGAAGGTTCTTATGGTAGGCTTATTAATATTCAAAGAAGAGATGCTTTTTCTGCAGAACCTAGAATGAGACTTAGACTTAATCATCTCGGAATTGTTTGTTTTGACATGCTCAAGTTTGTATTTCAGAGTTGCAGCAGTACCATACTTTTTACTAAGTATTTCGTCAATAAAGAGCGAATCAGTGGATCCACTTTTGAAGTCCCCTAAACTACTCATTGACTTCACAGGACCCAAACCATTAAATCTACTGAAATTGCTGTTTTCAGCAATGCTTATCTGTCTATGAAACTCCGAGTTTTTTCTGGACTTCAATGCTATGCTGCCAGATTCGTCGTCATCAATGTTTATCATATCACTATCCTGGTAAAAGTCTTCATCTTTATTCAAAAAGGTAAAGAATTTCAAATCACTAGCATTATTCACCCTTTTTAGATAAACCTTAGAAATCATTTTCTCGTAAAAATAAATCATTATTATAATGGGGAATTTGAAGACATTCGACAATCTATTCAATATTTGGGTGCCATAAAAGGGCAGTTCATCATTCAACTTCGATACTTTGAAGTATATGATGAGGTTAATGGATTTCGTATAATTAAATTCCTCCTTGTTTGATACATTAATTTTACTAAAGACTTCACTCAAAACAATGGCCAAGATGGTTCCTATAATGAATTGGATCAAAAATAAGTAACCCATTTGAACAATTCTTCCGAGACCATTGTAGTTATTCCAATTTGTCCATACTGCAGGGGTAAACCCAAAAAACACTTGGAGCATGCTGAAACTAACGTCGTAACTTGACAAACTCAGAGAAAGCGAAATAAAACTCAAATAAAATCCGCTTATTAAGGACATAAAAAGACAGAACAAACCCATTAACTTCCACAGCATTTTCTTGACGCTCAATATAATCATGTTGAAGAATTCATAATTATTAAATATCGAAAGTATTCTCGGCAACAGAACAATTGAAATAATACTGAACACGTTGAAAAATAGCCAGTCTGATTTCATCAAATATGCTAAAACAAATGCTGAATCAATAAGAACAATCAAAACAAAATCAACATAGTGCCAAATGATTTTTTTCAAGTATTTGACTTCAATATTTAGTACTTTTACTAAAAACTCGACATTGAAGGTCAAACCAATCAACCAAAATAAACATTCAACAAACTTTATAATGATACCATCATTGAAGGGATGCCTGTAATTCAATATCATCAAACAGTAAAGGATGTTAAAAAATATCAATTTCATATTGATGACCAATGATTGATATTTGGGTACAACGGTGGATCGAACGTACACTTTTTTCATCGTGATCTTGTTGAAGCTGTAATTCACAACATTCCCATCAAGAAGAGCTTGCTCTTCTAAGTTGAAGTAGCTACTCTTGTCTCTTCTAATTAAGAGTTCGCCATTGTAGAACTTATCCAATGCTTGCGTGATAACGGGTTGAGACAAAAACCGTTTCGATTTGGTTAGTACGCTCAACTCAAGCGTATTGAAGCTTTTCCCAAACTCTATCATAGGCTCTGCAAATAGCACATTGATCCTACTAGTTGATTTGTATTCACGAAGCATCCGAATTGCTAAGAGCTCGCATACATTAGCTTTTGTTATTAGCAACTCATACCGAATTAAATTACTCTCTGACTGAATCAAATATTCATATCGAAGTAGGAGTAAGGTAAATATCAAGTTTATGCATAGTCTCAGTATCTCCGTTGTACCCACGTGCGGTTCAAATCTTGGAGTCTGTTCAACAGGAATAGCAGCGAAGCCTTCTTTGCCAATCTTGTGTTGTAAGCTTGACACATCAGCCAACTCTATTACCCTGATAGTTATCGGCTTGATTAAAGTTGCGTGCGTTTCGGGTGTTCTCAATTGTTCATACTTCAAGCTCAAGTTCACCTTGTTGTTAATAAGGCCTTGTAGTTTAAAATAGAGGTATTTAAACTCCTTACTCCTATACTTATTCTTGTAATACAGATGGGGCTCAAACACTTCGCTCAAATCCCTTGTCCTCATAAGGGTCTTTGTCTACCTCTTTGATATCCAAGGTTTTTTTACTAACTATTAACTAATAATGCGGTGTGGTTATAATTGCTATTCAGTTCATCTCATAAGGTTGCAGCTAAATTCGTAGAGACCGAAATCAATGATTGGATTTAGAAGTAATGAAAACAAACATCACGTGATTTTATCAAATAGCTATTCAAGCAACTATGTGATTGATAAAGTTATACGCCCTTTTCCCGTTTTCGTCTCCTAATAAGTCTATGAATTGGTCCTTAGTAAGTTTTACGAGCTCTTCCAAGTTCCTAACACGCTGGATTATTGTGAAGTAGTTGACACTATTGATACCAGGTATTGTCTGGAGAAAATCGATAGGATCTTCATTGAAAGCCGGGGGACCACCATCATCAGTAGCAAGTGTCCTGTTAACACCTTTGTCTAAAGCATCATCTATATCTGGTTCCGGTTGATTTCCTTTCAAAATGAGAAAAATCTGAGCAGTTTCTGTGGGAGAAGAGGACCAAATTATTTTTAGCTTGGGAAATGACATCAAAAGAGACATGATTTTGGACTGTATACTTTGTTGTAGAAGCTGGTTTGAAGAAGGGTTAGTTGGGTTTATTCTCAGAAATCTGGATTCAGAGAAAGGTTCTAGAGAAAAAGACTTGCTTTCATCAAACTCTATGAGAAGAGTAGGAAGCTGATAATGTCTAAACATTTGCTCACATTGATGAAATAACCTTCCGCTTTTGAAACTTTGGATCAAGTCTGGAATTGACTTTCTTTCAATACAGATCTTTGGAGACAAAATGTAGTCTCCTATTGTAAGCATACCCGGTATCACCTTCAATCCTGCTCGGTACAATAACCCTGGCAACGATGAAGTAAACTCTCTCACATCAACTATGACTCTAAGTGCATCTTGATCCGTCCTGAAGTTAGCACCTCCTGCAATTCTGGTGTTCGCAACATTACTTTTTTTGATTCTTAGCGAATTTTGATCTTCGGCGGTTTCAAACCGTTGTCCTAAACTTGCTTTCTCTTTAATCAATCTAGTGAAAGCTTCCTTTTCCTTTTTAATTCTTAACAAATGCTTTTGTTCCTCCACCGAAGTGCCATAGTACATGAAGAATGCCTTCGAGGGATTTTCTTTATTGACGGCTTGATAGATTTCCACATTTCTGATAAATGATAAATTCGGCTCATACATGATAATGTACGATGGAGAAATTTCTTGTAATAACGAATCATTGATACGCTCATTGTACATCTGTATTATAATTTGATCATCCTTGTCTATATGAGTAAACTCGAAATCATTCAACTTCCGGCCAATATACTCTATCTCGGCATCAACCTCGCTTGAATGGGGCTCGCTATTCACTCCTGACTCGTCAGAATCGTGTCGTAATTTCTGTAGGATATTGTCGTCTATTTCTATCGCCCCGGTGCTTGAATTATCACCCAATCCGGTGTGAAGCTTCGAAACTCTAGCAGTAGAAGAGCCGCCTCTGGTTCTCCTTCTCTTGCTAACAGGTAGACCCATTCTTGAAAACGTTCTTGACACACTAATTTCTTCTTCACCTTGTTCCATCTCAGTCGCTTCTTGTTTTTCGGTTTCCCCGTCAGGGATTGTCCTGAGCTCCAGATTAAGTTTCTTGGCGAGATTATTAACTTCCTTCCACGACAAATATGCATTTAATTTATCTACCATGAACTTCCTAAACGTAAAACGCTTATGATTCGTTTTAGCATCAACCTCTGCTTTCGCATATCTAACGATTGAGCTTAGTTGCTTCACAACTTGACTATTCGAACACATGATCAAAATCGGCCCTTGATCTCTCTGGCTGCGAAGTGCTTTCTCGTGCATAATATCGTCAATGAGGATAGCAAGTTGTCTCCATTTAGGTAGTTCTTCAAGAACGTATTCGTCTTCTTCCACTTCTTCGTCTGTGCCCTCATTCTTCTTTGTTTTCAATTTACCCAAAGCTCTTTCCTTTGAGTACGATATAATTGTATTAGATTCGTCTAAACTGAGCCATGGACTCATGGTAGTTGTGTTCAATGCTCCTGATCCGCTATGTTTGATGTTCATATCGATAATGCCTTGCACCACTTGGTAGAAGCTTATTGCATCCAAAGTTACAAGTTGCTTCAATAATTCTGTCAAAGTAGATAAATCGTAAACTAGTTGTTTACTCGTATACGTAAGTCTATGCCACTGTGGTTCTAAAGTGATCCTTATTATGGCAACGAATTTCGGATCGTGAACATTTTCCATATCCCAATACTCTGTAGATAATTCAGGGTTGTGCCTTTTCAACTCCAGAAGACAAGCTTGAATAGCAGACAATATCGCAGATTGAATCTTGTTCATTTTGTACGTAAGCTTTGTATTTATTTCTGTGACAAATCTTCCTCTATCTTTATCTTGTCTTTCCCTATTCAGCATTAGCTTCCCTCTGAAATTAAGTGACATAGATACTTCAACGTGGAATCTTGGCCAGAGAAAAACGTTTGATAGTCTCAAGATCCTCAACTTTGTGGCCAATGGTGTAAACCCTGTAAATGATTCTGGCTCGTCCGATACAGCCTTGAGAAACCCCCAATCATTGCCGTCTCTATAAAGATTGATTATGAAAGCAACATTTGATGTTTCTTTAACTTTTTCCGCATGCAAGACCAAAAGCCCAGTAATATCTCCTGGGGATAACGCCCCAGAGAGAATGTCAACTACCAATATACGGGCGGTGACAGAGATTATCCCCCCGCTCATGTAAACAGCAGTTCTTTTAGACGAAGTACTTTGCGCTTCAGACGATAGATCGATTAGCGGAGTTTGGTCATCAGCGCCGTCAATCCAGTTAAGTTCTAAAAGACTCTCACCTAGTCTATCGGTCTCGTCGTTACTAGCATTAAGGACGAAGATCAAACTCTTTTTCCGTTTCTTATTTGCTCCTGTCTGCAACTCTATTGAGGGAGCACTTAGTGCCCGCAATAAGTTAGCACTGATCAGATCCCACCCCAACCCTCTTGCAAGTAACAAAAGACCATCCTTGGAGAGCATATCTTCCACTATCTCTTGTTGGTACTTCAATGGAAGATTGGAGCTGATTATAGTTTGCAGGTAGACGGGCACTTGGTCCCTCTCCTCTTCTATTATAACAGGTATTAATGGTTCATTCTCTTGCCCACTTGCTACCAAAGACGCTGATGCCTGTCTTTCCTCTTCTCCGGATTCTTCTAGCGCTTCTTGGTCAAGCGTTTGGTCATCATCAACAAACAAAGACATTGTTGATGCATTTCGTAAATATTTATATGTGCGATAAATGAAAAATGACATTGATGTTAGCATTAATTACCTTTCCAGTATGCAAGCACTTTAGAAAAACATTCACCAAACACGATGACTTCACTGCCAGTATCAGGAACTTTTAACACAGAAGACTATTGTTCAATTCCCGAAGCCTCTCTTAAATATTCGGTACTATTCAATATCATATATGTTATCAACATTTCGAAATCAAAGTTGAATCAGATAGATGAGTGGAAGGCATTTGAAGACCCAAACAACGTTTCTGCCGACCGTATAAGAGCAAGCGGTAGGAGCCTTTTGGTTCGAGAGATCAACACAGAAGAGGAAGCGCAGTTAAGTCTGCCTTCGAACGAAATCTACAAGCTTTTGTTGGTTGACAGAGAAGGTAATTACAGCTACGCGTACGAACATAATGACTCACTCCCATTCTTGAGAGATCGCAAAACAATTACAGACACGCCATTGAGTATACCATTGGGTGGAAGATTAGTGGTAGAAAAGGGGACCACTATTTTGAACGGAGTTCTTTTTCTCAGGAGAAATAACTGTCGCTACTTGGGTGTCGATGATTCGGACACAGAACTCATCGATAAGTTGAATTCGGGAATTGTGCAGAAATATATTGCTCTATTAAAGGAGGACGTTGACTCTTTTTGAGCCCAGTCAACCGTTGCTTGGTATATTCTAAGCTACTCGTTTAATAAGATGTTCCATAATGCCCCATCATTTTTGTAGTCATGGTGTACAATACTAACTAGATAGTAGTTGTTGTAAATGGAACTTAAAAGTTCATACGATTTTGAGTTCTTTTTATAACATCGGGACCACTCTAGCCACAAAATAAATGCTTCTTCATTCCATGCTTTGAATGACTCCACGTCTATAATAGTTGGCAGCAAGACTTCTTTCAGTGGGAATACTCCCCAGGTGATGGCGTTCTTGCTGTTCTGAGTATTGGGCCCCAAAGGAAGGTTAGAAGTGATGTTACCCTTGGAATCACCAGCATAAAAAGTGATAGTACGTGCTTCTGTGTACTTCAGTAGTCTTGGATTTAATTCATTATCCCAAGTACTCTTTGGTATGAAAAGTTCAACAAATGCTTTCTGATACACGACACCACTCACTGGTCCCCATCCAAAAATTTTGTCTGAGGACGACGTTCCGTCTACTGCGGGTTGTGAAGCAAGTGAAAACCATCCCTTTTGATTCAATTCAAACAACTCTTCTTGGATCAAAGCAGTTTCAGCAGACAACTCTGAATCAACCCACGGCAAAGCATCAATTTTTCCTGAAAGATAACTAAGGAACACATTAATGACATCCTTTATGCTTTCTGGTTGTCCCCATTTAACTAACGCTTCACCAGGAGAACTTATCTTTAACGTAGGTCCATATCCATCAATCTCACCATAAGCGGGAGAATTCGAGTCACCAAAACGACCGTTAGGGAAATCATCCCAAGTTGCATCTTTTCCTAAAGCTCCTTTTCCCGTACTGATGTCTACCAAAGTCTTCTTAGTTCCTAGTAATATTCTGTTAGTCAACTTCTTTTCAGCTTGAGAAGGGCCACCAAGTGAGGCCAGGTTTGCAACTGCAGGTCCGTTATCGTTTACCACGGATGACCTCCTTCTTAGTTTCCCAGATTTAGGCATGGGCTCGTCCTCGGAATCGGAAGCGATAACCTCTTCAATGTCAGTTGCTCCACTCAGACCCTTTAAAAAGGAATTCAACACGTCGGACTTCTCTATTATGGAAACCACTGCCTTTTCTAAATTCATACAATAGAAGTGGTAACCTTTTATGCGACTGTCAGTGTGATTGTCGATTTGGTCTACCATATCGGAAAGAATATCAACACCAATTGATTTCACTAAATCATCATCTTTTTTTGTATTAGATAAAGTTTCTTGAATTTCCGTAGGAACAGAAGCATGCGATAATCTTGCCGCCCTGGTAAACATATTGTAGGTTGTTATTGGCATCATACCAGGGATTACAGCAATGTCCTTCAATTCTGGGTAAGATCTGAGCAACTTTTCGTAGTTTATAAATTTACTGACGTCGAAAAAAAGTTGTGTAATGATGAAAGACGCACCTGCCTTGACCTTTTCAAGTAAAAATGGAATGTCTTTCTTTGGGTCTTGCCCAGAGGTGATAGCACCCTCCACATGTCCTTCAGGATATCCTGCAACACCAAGGCAAAAATAATCACCGTACTCCTTCTTTATATATCTTATCAAGTCTACTGCACTTTTGAACTCTGATTCAGGGGTCCAATACTCATTATTTCTTGGAGGGTCTCCTCTCAACGCGAGGATATTTCTGATTCCGCTCTCTTTCGCTTTCTTCAATGCATTGTCAATGGTCTCTTTGGTTGTATTTGTGCATGTCAAATGCAAAACGGTGGTTATTCCTAGTTCTTTCTGGCATGTTGATGCTAGTTCTAGAGACTTCTCACTGGTCGATCCTCCGGCTCCCCAAGTGACAGTAATGAACAAAGGATTGAGAACAGACATTCTGTTCAATCTTGCCAACAAATTATGGAAACCAGAATTGGTTTTAGGAGGGAAAAACTCAAACGAGACGAACCTTTCGTCGGGACCCAATTTTTGGATCTTGTCTTTTATAGAAGCCATAATTGTTCTTCGTGTGTGGTTTACTGTTGCAACTCACTTAAGAGTAAATTTACTCTTGATCTCCGAGTCACCCAAAGATCAAAGAATTTTTCTTGTCTATATGCAGGCGCTATGAAGGTACTATGCCACGGAGAGGAGATACAACATAACAAGAAATTTCAAGACCTATAATATATATTTGATTAAGTATAAATACGAAGCTATATCAACACAATTACTATGACAAGTATTTACAATTTTAAACTGCACTATACTCTCCTCTATCAGTATTCCCAGTGAATTTTACAATGATTTCCCTTATAAAGCTAGGTAACCCTTTCAAAAGATCAATAAAATTCTCGAGCACTTCCTTCAAGGCACTTTGGAAGTCTATAGAGTTGCCCTTGTGATACTGAAACCAAGCGCCCCCCACAACGTAAATGCTTAAAAACAAAACAATGAAAATGAATATCCAGGTGAACCAACCCCAAGACTCTCCTCCATCATCTTCGTTGTCAGGTTTTTTCGCCTTCTTCTTGTCTTTGTCACTGGTGATACAGGCACCCTTGGTTATTATCTGTGCATGGAGTTTTCTCCCATCCCAACTGATGATTTCATACTTGTCTTGGTCCTTTTCCTTGTTCTCAGGACAATAGAAATCCAAAGTAGCATCCACTAAGCTGTCACCCCATGTAGTGCTAGCGTACTTAATAGAAATTCCTTCTTTCTTGGTCTCTTGGAATGACTTTTTGAGATTAGTATTGAAACCAATTATTTCAGAAGTTATGATGTTCTTGGCATCTTTGTTCACTTTGATTGACGTTACACCACATACATCGGAGTTTTTCGGACAGTCTGGTACCTTGTCAAGTGTTTCACATATGCCGAAATACCACGTAGTGTTAGTTTCTGATGGCGGCGTATCCCTGACTAGAGATACCGCATGGACGCCTTTTATACTCTCAAAGTCGAAAGGTTGAAGCTCCTTTGCGGAGCAGTCGAAACACAAAGCTGTATTTGCGATTCCAAATATAGTTCCAAGAATCCTAAATAGTTTCATTTTCCTTTAATTCCCAGCCGTTACTGAATAGCTTAAATTTAACTACAGTGATTACCCATAAAAACCTAATAGTCCTAGACACCATCCTAGATCTCTCAGTCCTGTATAAGATAGAAATACTTTTGTGTATTGGACTGCATATACATTATATTGCTAGTTTCTGGATATATGCAGGTTTGAATGAGACGTTTTACCGAGGCCATCGTCACAGTGAACTCATAGCGACTGCCTTCCCGTTATGGGCTCGCTAAAGTAAATTGCTCTGATAAATTGATGAGTTTTTAGCGCGCAGCTGTCCCTATAATGAGAAAACATTAGCGAGCTTTGGTGATCGTGACTTCGAAAATTCCCTTCGGGAGGGAAAAAGTTTCTCCACCCTTACGCTCCGAGGCTCCATGTGACACACAATAATTTACAATTATGGTTAATAAATATCCTTTCCTACGCCCTGTCAAAGACATTTGAAAAGTCACCATCATTCTATTTGATTTCAATCTATTTATTAGACAGAAATGGTTAAGGTTACAGTTTGCGGAGCTGCGGGTGGTATTGGCCAACCTTTATCACTCTTATTGAAGTTGAACCCAAAAGTCTCTGAGTTGGCTCTCTATGATATTGTTAATGCCAACGGTGTTGCTGCTGATTTATCACACATAAGCACTCCTTCGACAGTCAAAGGCTACCAGCCTTCTTCTAAGGAGGACAACACTGCCATCACGGAAGCTTTAAAGGGAACTGATTTGGTTGTTATACCAGCTGGGGTTCCAAGAAAACCGGGAATGTCTAGAGCCGATCTTTTCAACATCAATGCTTCGATTGTTAGGGATTTAGTCGCAAATGTGGGTAGAACTAGTCCAACTGCAACGATTTTGATTATCTCCAATCCTGTTAATGCTACAGTTCCAATTGCAGCAGAGGTATTGAAAAAGTTGGGTGTTTACAACCCTAAAAAGTTGTTTGGTGTGACTACCTTGGATACGGTTAGGGCCGAAACGTTCTTGGGAGAGTTAATCCATGAGGATCCGACCTCGTTAAAGGGCAGAATTTCTGTTGTGGGTGGCCATTCTGGTGACACTATTGTTCCATTGGTTCATTTCACTCCAGAAATAGCAAGCAAAGTTGCAAGATTGCCCAAAGAAAAATTTGACAACTTCATCAACAGAGTTCAGTTTGGTGGAGATGAAGTCGTGAAGGCCAAGAATGGGGCAGGTTCGGCTACTCTTTCAATGGCTCAAGCTGGATACAGATTCGCTGAAGCAGTGTTGGACTCATATGCGCCACACCTGGGTCCTCCGGCTGTTCCCGACTCTGCCTTCATCAACTTGCCAGAGATTCCCGGTGGTCGGAGAGTAGTTGGTGAGTATTTGAAGAGTAGCAGTTTTTTCTCTGTTCCAGTCCACCTTAAGAACGGAGAGGTATTGTCTTTCGTCAACCCATTTGAGAAGTTGAAGGTTTCGGACGATGAGTATAAATTGATCGAAGTCGCTTTGAATGGCTTAGAAAAGTCAATTGCTCAAGGAACCAATTTCGTACAAGGTTCGAAATTATGAATAACGAATATAAATATTCCAATACATTATTACAAATTCATAACCCTTGTAGATAACCCTAGAAAACACTAGGATGAATGCACATAGAGAATCAAAAAAAAATTTTGAACAGCATGATCTAGCCGAGGATCGAACTCGGGGCCTTTTCGGGACTTACTGTGTAAAACACTTGTAAACGAAACGTGATAGCCGCTACACCACTAAACCTCAAGCTGCGTAAATTTAAAGAGATGAGTTGTTTATAAGTAGAAAGTATATGGAGCTGAAGAATGCATACTTTGTCAGCTCTCTTATTAGCTATCAAAAATTGAAAGATGCTCTTACCACTTGGCTTATTTGTCTTGTAGTTCTTTCAATCAAGCCAAGCCAAAGGTTTTCAATACAATATACGACCACAATATAAGTGGTTTTTCTTTTTAAAATTGGTCGTTCTGTATATACTAATTGATCTTCGTCACATTCACTTTGTAAGTATCCAGATTGACCCCTCGAGGTAGCATCTTTTCAAGTACAACATTAAAGTATCACTGTCAGCTGAGCTATCTTATTTGCCGCAATCAGGTACTCGAAGATCCTACAAGAACCAACAATAAGCATACCTTGACATATAGTTGCTGCTAGTTGCAAATAAAAATGACATTCACTGAAGAACTGTTAGCAACCTTGAAAGAGAACTTGGATGAAATCATATGTGGCTCTACTGCCTGGAAGGAAGGAAAGCCTCCAAGAATCAATGCAGTGATTGCTGGGGTTACTACTGCAAGGGAGACTGTTTATTTTAAGAGTTCGGGGGTAAGAAACATCGACACCAAGGAACCAGTTTGCGATGATGACATTGTGCTGTTCTTCTCTTGCACGAAATCGATGACCGCTATGGCATTGCTCAAGTTGTATGAGGAGGGAAGAGTAGACCTTGACGTGCCGGTAAAGAAATATCTACCCGAGATTGAACTGATTGGCTTGATAGACCCCGGCAGTGTCAACGAAGCAGACGGCACATTCAAGGTACAGCCTAGAAAGCCTAACACGCAAGTTACGACTAGGCATTTGCTCTGCCACACATCTGGCTTTGCATACTCTTTTGTAAGTGAAGATTACAATTACTTGAATAAAAAGAGAAACCCGGAGATCAATGAAATTAACCCCACTATGAAATTTTTCAGTGTAGATAAGCAACCATTGTTATTTGAGCCGGGTACAAAATGGATGTACGGGCACAGTACAGACTGGCTAGGTTTGGTAATTCAAAATATCACCGGTAAGAAGCTTGGGGATTATTTGAAGGAAGTTGTCTTTGATGCTGCTGGAATGACAACCTGTACCTTTCATCAAAAGGACCTCACTAATGTCATCAAAGTTCATTACAGAAGAAAGAAAGATAAATCACTTGTCGTTTTCAAGAGTGTTGTCAATTACGATCCCGACGTTGATATGGGTGGTCAAGGCTGTTTTGGAAGCATTGGGGATTATTTGAAATTCATAAGAATTTGGTTGCTGGATGGCGTATCCCCCGATACAGGTAAAAGAATTTTGAAAAAAGAAACCGTTTTATATGCTGCGAAGAACCACCTTCCTCCTGGAACTCGTGTTCAACTTGACATGCCTGGCACTCCTCAACTACCTCCTGGGTTTGAGCCTGATGGTTTTACTTTGACTGGAAATGCGTATGGTATGAACACATTGCCCACGGGCAGACCGAAAGGAGCGTTATACTGGGCTGGTTTGGGTAATCTATATTATTGGATAGATTTTAAAAATAAAATAGGTGGTTTTTGGGGCTCTCAGATCCTACCTCCTGCTGACATGATCTCTTTGCAAAAATACATCAGGTTTGAGTTCAATGTATACGAAGCTTTTAATGGGTATGATGACGAAGAGGACGAGAAAGAAGACGAGAAAGAAGACAGCGCTTCTAAGTTATAGTTTATATAACTTCATGTATTTTAGAAATAAGTTGCAATAATCTAGACTTTTTCTCATATGAGATGCCTATGCCAATAAATATGGTCCTACGATTGTACTGAATACATGTTCTACATTATCAATAATCAGAATATTATCTATTTGAGTATGAGGATGATTTTCCTAGTGCAATATTCATAAATGACTACATGAGACCTAGTTTGTCCATTCTTACTTGAACAGCATTTCTGTGCGCCTCAAGTCCTTCTACTGCTGCCAAAGTCATAACAGCTTTGCCGATGCTTTTAAGACCCTCTTGAGTGACGTCCTGTGACGTGATAAACTTCAAGAATGTTGCTGTATTGACTCCGGAGTATTGCCTAGCATAGCCGTATGTTGGCAAGGTATGGTTGGTACCACTTGAGTAATCACCACATGATTCTGGCGACAAGCTGCCAACAAAAACAGATCCAGCGTTGTCTATGTAGTCAGGAACAAAAGACTTTGCATTTTCAACCTGGAGAATCAAATGTTCTGGAGCATATCTATTGGACAAAGCAAAAGCTTCGTCGTATGAATCAACCAATAAAATGTAAGAATGTGCCAAACACTTGCTAACAATTTCCTTCCTGGGCAATACTTCTGCTTGCGTTTTGACAGATGTCTCGAAGCTTCTAAGTTTATCATCACTTAACCCAACACCAATCAATATAACTTGAGAATCGACCCCGTGTTCAGCTTGCGACAACAAATCACTGGCAACGAAGTCGGCATCAGCCTTCTCATCGGCAATAACCAAGACTTCTGAAGGACCAGCTGGCATATCAATAGAACATAAAGCCTGTGTATCGTTTTGAACATACATCTTGGCAGCAGTAACGAACTGGTTACCTGGACCGAGAATCTTATCACACTTAAGTACACTTTCCGTCCCGTAGGCCATTGCCGTGACAGCTTGTGCACCACCAGCCATAAGTATAGCATTTGCCTTCAATTTGTGAGCGACATATACAACCTCAGGAGTTAGCTTTCCTGACTTCGACGGAGGAGAAGCAATGATTATGTTTGAACACCCTGCAACTTTAGCAGGGACACCCAACATCATGGCAGTAGAAGGTAAAACAGCGGTACCACCTGGTACATACAAACCAACATTCTCGATTGGTTTAGCAAAACGTGAACAGTGAACACCAGGGGCCGTTTCTACCGTTTGAACTTTTTCGCTCGGCAATTGAGCAGCATGGAATTTTTCAATGTTAGCCATGGACAAATCAATAGCTTCCTTCATTTCATCAGAAATGTTCATTAATTCTGGAGGGAAAGGTGCCTTTAAAACAGGAGTTTTTAATTGGACTCCATCAAACTTAGAAGTTAATTCAAGTAAGGCCTTGTCACCGTCTCGTTTGACCTTTTCAATGATTGGTAAAACTAATTTCATGATATCAGATGTCTTTTGAACAGGTCTTTGCAAAGCCTTCTCAACTTCTTCTGGTTCATCCTCCTTGACACGAATAGTCTTCATCTTAAAATTCAATACGTTGTTATCCTCTCTCTTGAATTCATCAATGTAAGCAGGCTTGGCATCTCCTTTACGCCTTGAAACCTTCTTGCTTTTGGTATCTAAGTTTCTTTCAATGGCAGCTAACCTTACTCCGTTCTTGACGCACCAGACCGTAACGAAGTATAACAAATCCGCAGCTTCCCAAGCAACTTCATCTTTATCATTTTTTTGACCCGCATCTATCAATTCGTCAAGCTCTTCTTTTAATTTAGCGATTAAAAGTTTTTCATCGCTGAACAAACGCTTGGTGTACGATCCATCGGGAGCAGATTTGACTCTTTGTGCTAAAGTGTTATCCAACTTACTCAATCCGCTACTGTGAAAAGGGTCTGTGCCCTTCAACTCACCATCATGAAAACAGGTGTAATTGCTTTCCAAATGACAGAAACCGGTACCTTCTTTCTGTTCGACAATAAACTTCACAGTGTCAGAATCACAATCTTTCTCCAATGCAACCAATTTTTGTGTTGCACCGCTAGTTTTTCCCTTATACCATAACTCTTCTGGACGTTTCCTAGACTGATAGACTCCCTCACCATCTGCAATTGAGGCTTGAATAGATTTAACAGAAGAGTATACAACGCCTAAGGCTGAGTATGCTGGTGCTGGTGACGTCACAAGAGTGGTGAAAAGTCCATCAGAGCGATCGGTGGTCAAAGTGGAGGTGAAAAGACTCGAAATGGAGATTTTTCCATAGTCCAAAGGCAATCTAGTAAGGTTTTCGACAGGTATTATCGGAAATATCAGCTCCCCAGCCAACTTGTTAGCGTATTCTTGATTAGTAGAATTCACCAGGATGTAAATGGTTCTGTTTCCATTTTGGCTCAACTCTTCAAGCTCTTCTTTAGAGGGATCTGAGGCTAAAACAAAAGAGGCCTCAGAAGATTTGAATTTGGTAGCATTTTTGTTTGAAGTGATCTGGATTGACAATCTAGAGCTTGGTAATCCAGCAGTCAACACTTCCTCTGCTTGAGACTCTGAAAGGAACACCATATCTACTCCAACATTAAGAAGTTCCACGATCTTCTCAAAACTTACCAGACTCCTGGAAACGTCAACGTAAATTTTTAGGTGAATCGGAAACTGGTTAAGAAAGTGCTTGGACACTTTAACGCATTCATATGAAAGTAACACATGGCCTACTACTGAAAATTCTTGCACTTTTTCCTTACTTGCAGATGAAATAAACGGTAGAAGAGGGAATGTCATCTTTTACGGTATACCACGTTAAATAATCACGGAACGGTGCTGCTCAGGAATACTTACCTTCTCAATTGAAAAATTCGAAGATTTATAGAAATGATGAATTGAGTCATCCAAAAAATCACGTGCCACTATAGTGGAAGCGTTATCACAAAAGATTATTTAATACACTATACAGTCGTCAGCATGAGAGAAGTCAGAAATTGAACTCATTTCTGAAATAATTTAAGTCCATTCCCGGTTTGACATGCTCTAAAAGATCTCTTCTATCCATTGCGATAAACGCTCTCTTCAAAGTCTCTGTAAGAGACGAAGATTGGTTATGATTTAACGTTGATGCAGCCCCTTCACCTTCGACTTGGTGCATGGAAAGACCACTTAGTAAATGCTCAGCAGCTTCCTTGTAGCAACCGATGTTTATACAAGATACGCCCAAATTGTATCTCGCTCTAACAAAGGTTGGCTTCAATTCCAACGCCTTGAAATAAGCATCAACAGCTTCTTCAGAACGGTTAGAGTTGGCCAATGATGCACCTAGTCTGTTCCATAAAACGGCATCATCTGGTTTAATACTCAAAGCAGCTTTAAAGCAGTCTATGGTTTTATCAAAATCTTCGTTAGCATAGAAAAGAACACCCAATCCCATTTGCACATCCGGATCCATACTGGCCAGATCAGGAGATAGTTGAGCTGCCTGTAGAAACAACTCTTTAACTCTATTATTCAAAGAGAGTCTGTCCTCATCTGCAATTGCAGGATTCTCGTTTCGAGCTCTTTCGGCGATTTGCGGATATTTAGTGGAAATCCATCTTTCCAAAGTAGCAAATGCAGCATTATCGTAACCTTCATTGATATAAGAGATGGCTAAAGTCATTAATGCTTCTGAGTTTTCTGGATGTAACTCCAAGCATTTTTCAAGGGCGGCAATGCCAGCAATCTCTTTCTCATTTTGCGTTTGAACCTCACCAAGCTTCAACCAAGCATCAATATGGTTTTCATTGATTTTGATAGCGGCCTCAAATGCCAAAGCTGCCTCAGACAATTTTGCTCCATTTTCCATTAGTTGCAAACCAATCTCATATGGATCCAGATCTTTCGGTAGTTCCAAGAATTGGTTTGCTTCCTCGAATTTGTAATCTCCAAAATGTGCCCTAGTCAGGGCATATTTAGCGAAATCCCTTTCCCATTGTGAGAGATCAGCTGGTAAAGGATCCACTTGTGTGCTTTTGAAATCTTCGTATTGTTGGTTGATAAAATCGTTCTCAACGGCTTCCGAATTCAAAGCGTCCCAAACTTCTTGAAACGTAGCTTGATATTTATCATCAATTACGAAATCAGATTCGGCAGCCTCAGTTTGATCCTTTTGTGCATCCTGTACCACTCCTTTGTCAGCGCTATCCAATTCCTCGATCTTTTTGAACTGGTTATCCCAGTCGACTTGGCTCTCCTGATTGAGTTCTTGACTCTGGGCCTGGGCTTGGGATTGAGGCTGCATCTGGGGAACGGCTCTCATACCCATACCCATCATAGGGCGGTAGCCTCCATATCTCATGCCTCCGCTCATATTATTAAGCTGTTGCTGTTGCTGACCTTCAACCGGAGATGTACGGAACTCGCTAGCCCACTGAGTATTAGCAACTGCAGTAGGATTATGAGTCACCGGCGCTCTTTGACTTACCACAGGTGCGGGTGAGTGTGTTTGAAACTCGTTCGTCCAATTTTGTTGCATTCCACCTGCTGGCAGGCTCTGTTGAATCATGTTCAACTCGTGCCTCATGGGTTGGAACTGGAAAGAGCGATCCGAGACGTTGCCCATAAACTGATCCATGTGCTGAATCTCCCTTGCACCCATAGCTGACTCATTTTTGAATTGGTTCCCTTGCAAAACACCAGGCTGGGCTGCAGTTTGCCTCTGCAATGATCTATCTTGCTGAGTGTGCTTATTAAACTGAGATATCACATTTCCGTTGGTTGAACATTCTGCTCCTCCTCCAACAAAAGACATTCTTTCTTAGTTATCTATTAATAGCCTATTTTACGCTGAGTGGTAAAGTTATAAGCAAATATTTGAATATTAAATGGCATTAATAATGTCACCTCCACTTTTTGATAGTGATTTCTTTACTTTTCACGTTCATTCCCGAGGTCAACTTTTTCTACGGAAATCCTTACACCTAAACTGTAGGTAAAACTAGAAAGTTCTCTATATGCCAGAGTGGACCGAGACCTTTGAAAACGTGAGAAAGAACATCGGATCAACAGAGACATTAAGGGAACGTAAACATAGTTAGATCAACAATCACTGACGGTAAAGTGGCCGAGTAAAAACTCATCACAATTTGAACCTAAAGCGTCTGCTTCAGCTTCGTTTCGAGAAATTTGGTCTTTCAGCTTTGATCAAACAGCTGCAATGACTTAGTAGAATACAAGGCTATCAACGTTGTGGCAAGTTATGTTTAAGCGTATCTCTTCTATTGAAATCCATACATAGAAGAGCGTGATTTGGTATCAATGGTATTTGGAAGATCGGAAAAAAAGCTTTCGGTGAAAATGCCTCACTCAAACTTTGGGTGCAAATAACCCTCGATTGCGTTCAAATCAGGTACTCGGCTATACAAACTAAAAGAAAGAGTGAAAATACATATGCCTATCTGTAAAGTGCGATTATACAATATATCCCAGTTGCATCTTCTTTGAGAAGGAGTTATTTCACCATGATATAGAGACTTGTAAGAGCGAGTTATTCTTTTTTCGTGAAATATTAAAACCAATTGGGACACCCAGATCAAGACTTTCAAACCACATCTAAGTAAGGGCTTTGAGAAGTGAAAAAAGTCTGAAAACCTCCTTGCTCAATGTCGGATCAACAGAATTCGCTAAATGGCTCTCAAGGACAAAGCTTGCGTCCGGAATCAATCTATAGATATCTTGAATTTCTTCTATGGTCGCCTTCTCCAACGATATGCTTTGATGAACAATATCAGCATGAGCAAGAAGGGTATTGATGAAAGTAAACCCACTTGCAACGACCATTATCAAAATCCTTGCTTCATTTGAGCCTCGCTGAAGCTTTGCAGTTTCAGAGACAAAAGTTATCATTAGAGGTGCGAAGTTCGATAACAAGGCATCTTTATTGGAAAGAAGCCACCCGACTGAAGTTTTTTTGAGAAGCTCTGGTTCATCCAATGAAAGCAGATCGAGAATCAATTTTGCCCCTAGGAGGCCTTGCAAAATAGTTGAAGCTCTCCCCAAAATAAACTTTGTGAATTCTATCGAATTATACTCAAATGGGATCAAGCTTAGAAAAAATTGGAAAGACCTGGTCAATAACAGATCACCCTCACCCTCCAAGTACGCTTGTATTGAGTTCTTTGTCAAAAGCCTATCTTGTTCACTTATAGTGATATTGTTAGCAAATGAAGATGTCGGTATCAGCAAGCTTCCACTCAAAACAGCCTGAATCAAAGATCTATTATGTGGCTCTCTGACCAATAACTTTGTGAAAGCATCTATCGCATACGGCAAATAAGAAAACTTATTCAAAGGTGCTGTGGGTATCTTACTACCTTCGAATTTTGGACCGAATGATGTTATCAATACAATACTCAAAAAAGCTTCTTCTAAAGAGCTCAATTCAAGATATAAAGCGACATTATTCAACATCATAAGACAATCCTTCATCAAGCACAATCGTTTTCTATGGAACATGAACTTTTCCCCATGGTTAGCTACGGCTTTCACGACTTTGAACAACAATTTCTTGAAGCTGTTGTTGCTAGCAATTACAGACTTGTTGAAATCATTGGAAGAAATATTCCTAAGTATCATAGTTACTGTAAAAAGCTCATCCACCAACATTACTTGATTATCGGTGGCGCTTCTAATTTGTAACTTACTGAAATAGTGCTTATTTTCGTCTTTGAAATTGAGCAAAGCAGTCATGTAATCATCCAACTTGAAATTGATATGGTCTCTTTCGTCAACAGACTGGGGCGTATCACGGTTCAGCTTGATGTCTGTAACTGAAAAAACATCATCAAGCTCCATATCTGAATCGTCATCTTCAACTTCTCCACTCAAAGAATTCACAACGTAAGTTATATCTTCTCCTATGAGTTCATCTTTATTGACATACTTTTCGAAAACTTTACCAATGTGATCGCTTGCTCCAAAATCGGACAAGTCTTCGTGCGGAGATTTGTTTAGTTCAGAAGTTATTACGCTGTCAACTAGTTTCGATCCAAGAACGGAAAGTGAATCAAGAAGCTCCAAACAGTCCACAATCTTGAAGGAATAGTTTACATCTGATGTCACGACTAATAATGTGTTCAAGGCATTAATGACTTCACTGTTATTATGAGGAAATCCCTTGAGACTCATAGTTAAAGCTTGAAGACTAACAGACCCCAATTCTGGTACAAAAAGATACACTGGCTTTGAAATTTCAATTTCACTTGCAATAGCTGACAAGTTCTTTATATCAAGACCAGCATATGTTTCCAATGTCTTCCTTAATGGCACATAATTTTTAACAATATTGGGCTCTCCAGTTTGGTTCGTAGGTGTAGCTGACCCGGGCTTTGAGACTTCTGCCCCAGGTGTGGTTGATACTGGGTGGGGAGAATTGGAAGAACTTACTGGTTGTTTCGAGCGATGTAATGTTCTGTTCTGATTTGACAGGCCCTGACTTGATTTTCTCTGACCCTGTGACAACGTAGGACTCCCTTGGGGCAATTTTTGCTGAAACTGCTGAAGTTGTGTCTGGGTATGTTGCAGCAATTGTGCCTGAGATTGGGCTGGGATATTAATATTTTGCGGTAATGGATTCTGCGGTAATGGATTCTGCAGTAAATAAGGAGATTGACTCAAAGCAGGCGAGTTATGATTGGACGGATTACTTGCTCGAGAAGACTTTTTTTGAGAGGGAAAGGCATCTGGAATCTGACCGAGCATGGGACTTTGCTGTGAGGCACCAGTTGTTTGCAACAAATTGGAAGGTACGTGCGTAGCGGGGGATTGTACCACTTGCTGGTGATGCTGAGCAAACTGCTGTGGATGTTGGCGCTGATAATTGAGTTGCTGTGGTTGCAGTTGTTGTTGCTTCCGTTGTTTCTGTGTATGCTGCTGTTGCTGAGGATGTTGAGGTTGAAGTTGTTGTGGTGGTAAAGGTTGCTGTTGCTGCAGTGACTGCTGTGACTGCTGTTGGCGTTGTTGTTGCTGAAAACGTGAAAGTATTTGCTTTTGGAAATGAAGCTTTCTCTGTTGAATATCTTTTTGGCCATCAGGTGTACTGCAATATTGCTCATAAGGCAATAGGTACTGAACGTAACAATTTGTTATTTCCTTTTCCACCTGCAACTTTGCATTGACATCTTGCTGAAAATTAATTCCATCATAAAGGCCTAGCTTTTGACTGATTATAGACCATGGCGTCGGGCCTTGTGTATTGTTTTGCTGAAAGGATCTTATCAACTGCTGGGGACCACCTAGTCTCTGAGATAACATATACAAAACAAACAAGTTTATTCTTTTCCCCCGAATCACCGGTGGATGTGCTAATGGAGTACCTCTTCTGTTCATAAAATCATGTAATGTGGCTAAAAATAAATCCACCTGCAACTGAGCAATTTGTGCCTGAGGTGGTCTTGGAGGCATTTGTTGTGGTTGCCCTTGCAGCTGCAGTTGCGGCTGTGCCTGGGGATGTTGCTGAGCAGGTGTTTGTTGCTGAGCAGGTGTTTGTGGCTGCAGCTGTCGTTGCTGCTGCAACTGTTGTTGCGGAAATGTAATGTTCCCTGATGATGCATAGGACGGCTGCTGAGGACCCTTTAAGTGTTGAAATTGTTGGGGAACCATTGTTGGCGTTCCCTGACTTGGTGTCGGAACCTGAGATCTCGCAGACATTTGACTCGTGGATTCTTGAATTTCCATGTTTTTAAGTCTTCTCGATGCTTGTGCTTGTGCTTGTGGGCTCATATAAGGATTTCCCATTAGATTTACATTACCGTTATTGGCAGGAGTATTGCCAGAGCTCAGCATATGGGGAGATGCCAGCTGCTGTGGAAGAGGTGTATGCAGTTGCAGTTGCAGTTGTTGCTTCTGGTTTTGAATTTGAAGCATTTGTTGTTGCATTATTTGTTGTCTCATCCTCATCAATTTTTCATGCTTACTCTGATCAAATGCGGGAATCTGTTGTGGTTGTTGTTGCTGCTGCTGCTGAGGTTGAGTCTGCTGAGGTTGAGATTGAAGCTGCTGTTGGTGCTGCTGCGGTGGCTGTGGACGTGTTTGCTGTTGAATTTGGTGAGATGGTTGTTGTTGCTGTTGCTGCCTCATGAACATCTGAGGATTCAAAGCTTGTTGCGCATTCAACGAGTTTGAATGGGATCCTTGTCCAGAAATATTAGAGTCTGCATTTATATGAGATGCATTAGCCAGAGGGGTTTGAACCACTCCTGGATGAACCTGGTTCTGATTGAAAATATCGTTCAAAAAATCATCAGGATTCAAGTTGGAGTTTTCACTTTCCTGATTATTCAGAAAAGCTCCTTCATCAAACCAAAAATTATCTGCCATCTTCTATATATATGGTTTTATATGAGCAACGGGACTGATATAGTACAATTAATTAAAACCCCACGGCAATGTTATGAAGCATCGTACTTCATGACTGTCAATGGGAATTAATTTAAATATGAGAAAGAAACAAGTATATATGCAGTACAAAAGAGCCATATGGTTTGATTGATTGGGGAAGTAGTTCCAGTGGAGATAATATCTTGATACTTAATATTTCACGTCTCAAGACATAATGAGAGATAGGCATTACAGAAAACAATATTAGCTATATTTTTAAGGGCTCCGTCGGGTTTTTCATTTGATTTTCAAGACTAGTTGATGTTATTAACTAGGATTTCTATGACCAGAGATTCCACCATTTGCGGTGAAGTTTTCTGGACAATGCCTTGTAATGTTCCATCTCCCCCCAGCAGTCCCTGCCCCATTCGCATCCAGCCATGTTGATGATGAAGTCGTGTGGTTGGAAGAAGTACCGAGGGTCATCAGCTTTTTCTGAGCAAGCACCTTTAGGAAAAGCATTAATTTTCCTCAACGGTAAAAATGCAACTCTTTCACGAATCCAGGACTGGGAGGAGTACAAAGATTCTAAGGCATCCTGCTCTCTATGTTCCCATTGCATGTGCATTTGCTCATACATCGCAGGGTCCCACCATACATCCAAGAGCATTTCTGACCATGTTGAGCGCCTCATCAAAAATGACCCTAAATTGAAACCTCCGCAGTCTTGGGTAATTACCATATCAATGGGTTGTGTGTAGTCGACATAGGGCATATCAATTTGTAATGCTAAAGGATTGAAATCTTTCAAAGTTCTATAAGTTACATTTTCAAGATTATTCAAGAAGTGCTCTTCCAATGAGATTTGGGGCTCCATTATGTATGTGTGAAGATCTAACCACCAGAACCATTCGGCATTTGGAAATTGTCTCATTGTCTGCTTCATGATGTCAACCTTCTCCCAAGATTCTCTCCATTCGTGTGAGTATCTTTTTTTGATAGTCATATCTTTTATAGTCAAGCCGTAACCATGAAGTTTTGCATAATTTTTTTTATTGGCTATTGATGATCTTTCAACAGACCACTCTTGGGGTTCTTTCCACTTGAGTACACCTCCTCCTTCATTGGCGGCCAAGATGATCACAATTTTTGGATTTGATGATTTGAAGTGGGGCAAGAAAGGGATTGATGTGAATAACGATAAACAAGCTATCAAAATAACTATAACAACCGCTTTCTTATACCTTACGGTTGCATAACTTATCCATGACAGAAATTGATAAAAATTGGGCCTTCTTTTTTCGAACGTGTCTCCGCTAGATAAATTTGCAGGGTTCAAAGACTCTTCGTAGTCAACTTGAGACTTCCCATCAGGCAAAGTATCCAAATGCCTAGAATGTACTCGACTCCATGGTCCCATACTGATATTGATTGGGATCTACGTATATTGGGGCTTTTATATTCATGAGCTAAATTTACATACATCAAAGGCCCAAACAATTATTGGTCACGTGATTGATTTCAGCCGATTATTAAAATGACTACTTCCTGTAAATATTCTAAACGTTTACCAGTGACCGTATTACACTTGTGCTCTTGGGCAAACTCCTGTGATCTTGGGCAAACACTTTTGGTTTCTTGGTCAGCTTAAAGAGCAACCAATATGTAGATACTATCACTAAAGCAGTGGATTTCACCGCCATTAATTGACGGATTTGCAACTTCAATAGTCTACGTTTTTTAGTATCGACATTTCACAAAACTTTGACCACTTTAAAAAAGAGTCCAGATCCAAAAATCATGCATGAAACTCGTCATCGTTTATAGGTTAGCAATTTTCACTTTTTGAAGGAAATTTATTTTGCTCTGATTCCAATAAATGGTGACTAAACCAATAAAGGTTACCTGAGAGGTAAAAGATTCTGCTCAAGACATTGCTGTCTACATAAAGGGCACTCCGGGTGTTCTCTAACCCAATCAACAATACAGTTCCAACAGAAAAAATGTCCACAATTAGCAGCAGCTGGGTTTATCATAGGAGAAAGACAAAGCATACATGCCCTTGAGTTTTCCGGGATATATGGCAAGACCTTAGAGTTAGACAAATCTAGTGATACTTGCTCACTAATATGCTCCAGATGATTGAGCTCTTCCTCTATTTCTTCGAGTCTTCCAATACTATTAATTTTAGAAGGATCCTTTACCTCGAGCTTTTCATTGGCTTTAGAATCCTTCTGATCCGTGTACGACTTAAGCTTTATCAATGACTTGACAGCAAACTGGAATAATATTAAACCACCCAAAAAAGAATAATTTCCCACCTTGCTCATCTCTTCGGCACTTTTATTATGCCCAAATGCATAACGAAGACCAAACACTCTCTTGGAGATTGAATAAAACTGCCCATGGAAATAGAATAACGCAATATGCAAATTCATAAAAGTGTCCAAGATCTTGGTATATGACGAGCCAACCTTATAGAACCAACTCTTGTCATCTTCTTTGGATTTCAATCTCCTGATGATTTTTTTAACGATAAAAGGGACAAGAGCATACGAAATAATGAACCCAATTCGTGGAATCGTTTTTGGAAGCCTCCTGCCTGATCGGTTTACATAAATAAGATCGACATATTCTTCACCTAGAGTTCTCGCTCCAATCAATGTGGTGAGTATAAGATAGAGTCCTTTAGACGCAACAGTAATTTCCTCAGGGTGGGTATTGATAAACCTCTGACCCTTTAATACATTCAAGGCATCCTGGATATGACTTTTCAATGATGATTCGAAGTAAGCGTCTTTCTGATTTGCTCTCACTGACTCAGAGTTAGTAATTTCCCCATATTTCTTAGAAGTGTTGGAATGCATATGTTCCATCACAGAGAGCCTTTTCATACTTACCTATAGTGGCTGCATTTGCGAAAGGCAATGCATGCACCTCCAGGCGCCCGTTTACATCGTCCATGATGATGCTCAAGATGTCAAAGTTTTGGTGGAGCTGCAATCCAGGAATAACGGTACAAGCTCGGTACTAAATATACATATATTACACAAAATTAAATAGGAACTATAGGTTCCGGAAAATTCCCAAAGCTTTGATATCTACCCATTGAAATGAGGAACTTTTTTAAAAAGGAAGCAAGGATTGACCCTTCTTCTTCAATGACTTCGAACTCTCTTTTTTTGAACTCAAATTATCAGTTGGGGGAGGTATCTCTCGATCAGATTTATTCATTTTAGTTGAAAGATCCAACGCTATGTGATAGTCATTATGCTCAAAGACGTCACTGACCGAAAAATCACACTTTGGACAGTGTTTGCTTTTGATAAGAGTATCTAAAAGGGAGGGTTCCCTGAACTTGGGGCTAGGAGATTTGGATACTGAATGAGATGCTTGTCTTTTTCGCGGATTCACAGACAGCATCACTTGATGATTAGTAGCTTCATGAACCTCAAAACTACTAAAAAGCAGATCTATGTACTCTTTATTTTCTTTGGTTATTTGTTTAGCTACCGCCCCTTGTTTTTTATTTGGTTTAGCAGAGCTCACTATGGCGGTAGCTGATTTGTCTTCTCCTGTTTCTTTGCTGAAATCTTCGAAAAGTTTCTTGATATATTCACTATTTTCTTTCGCCGATGAAGGCAAGTGTTTGATACCGGTATCCACTTCCGGTTTTGTATTATCTTGCCGTTCCTTGATTTTTTCGAACATTTGTTTCAGTTCATCATTTAAGTCTCCACTTTTGTTAGTTAGATACGTGTCAATCATGTTAGACTCGCTAGTTTTCACAAAATTAGAGATCAGAAAACCTAAATGATAAATTTGTGAATCAGAACCGTTTTCGACACCAAAATTGAGAGATTTCCATAATTTTGTTGCGACGGACTCCATTATCGTTTTCAATTTATCTAAATCAGGCGTGAAAGGAAGTGGAGCTTGTTTAGATTGATGATTTTGAAAGTGAGATGCTTGAATGCTCATGGTCTTGGGTCTCTTTATCACGGGCCTTTCGCTAAGCTGCAGAGCTGATGCATTTAGGTTTTCATAGTCTAGTTCAGTGAGGCGATTATACAAATCGCCAACAAACACCTTTATCCAGCCTTCTGCATCAGAAAAAGATCTTTGCCCGGAGGTGAAATTTTTATTTGACAGCATAGACTTATAGTCTACCCTTTGTTTAAGTATTTGTCTGTGATCACCTCTTACAATTCGAAAAAGTTTTTCAGCTAATACAGTGTCTGATATTTTTGATTTCAAAGACTCTATGGTATAGTTATTTTTTATGAAAGTAATGGAATTCACATCAGGAGGAACTGATAGTTGACTAATTAAGTTTTCGCCTGTCTTGCCTCCCATTCCCGTAATATCAGTCAAAGTAAATCGCTCCAAAAAAGCATCCATTGCTTTCGTTCTGACCACAGTTTGATTGTCTGGTTTGTAAAGTCCACCAGCCAACTTTGCAACCTGTTTACATCGGGCAAGACCCCCAGATGTCTTATAACCTAGTTTCTTGTATAGCTGAACTCTCAAATCAAATAGCAACCTAGAGCCAACTAGCATACAAATGTCATCCCAGTCAGTAATTTCAGGAGTCTCTTCCGTATTATTCAAGTTCGGGCCTTTACTACCAGACAGATCTTGCACAATCATTCCTTTCCAGGCATACTCTTCCGGCAACTCTTCGGGGATCCGAGGTAAAGGATTCTTAGGATCCGAATCTTTCAAGAAAGGAAAAGACCTCAAAAGCTCTTTGTAAACATTAGTACCAAAATCAATATAGCATTCATCCACGCTTGCCTTTTCAACCACATCAAAGAGACTTTTGCACACATTCAAAATCTTGCGACTTTCTCTGCGATAGGGGTCCAACGAAACCTTGTGGTCTGCAGGCAGAGGAATTCCTTCTATATATGCCCAATTAGATTCTCCTTTCTTGTAGACAGCAGCGTGACCAATAATTAAGTTCGGGCATTTCTTCTTTGCCGTTTGTACTGTATCCATTCTATGTATTCCATACTTTCTTGCAGGATATGATACGGCAATTAGTGACTGCCATTGAGCACAGACTACGGGATCATCATCAGTTTTACCTAAACGATTTTTCTCAACTTGAGCAAAAAATGCGTTCAAATCAACCAACCCGATGACCGCTAACGGGGATCTATAAGATTCCTTCGGGTCGTTTAGATCAAGTAAATCTTGAAAAGTAAAGCCCGAGTATTGGACAGGACTGACAGAAAGTTTCGTCACACTTTCCAGCTTTGAAGTTACTGACATGTTATCTCACTTCTTATACCTAAAGTACAAAATGAGTTCCTTTGGGATACCTGAACTGCAGATATCCACAACCTTCAATGAGAATGCTGCAGAGCCCTGTTATATGATAGAACATATATAATAGCAGTGGGGAAGGTGCAAACTGATAGCTCAGTTAAAAAAAACAGCGTTTTGACCTTCTCAATATCGTTCTATTGTCTTTTTGAAAAACAGCGGTTGCTTCTCCTGTGACGCTTGGTGTTCTCAATATTGCTTAGCTAGATATATGACAAGACATGCGACATACGACATACGATATGCGACATCAACTAATGGCACCAAAATCTCAGAGTAGTGAGAGGTTGCTACAAAAAACAATCAGCGCAGGAACTCATACGAGGTAGGAAGAACCTTTAGGGCTCTCGTTATGCGCACAGTTGTGCATCAGAATGGAAGTCTGTTCGAGTAATTAAATGCTGAGGAAATCAGTTTTCATAAAATCAGACGAACATAGAAAAAGGAAGTTTATAAATTTTAGAGTCATTGATGTAACTTTTTATACATCCCAAAAGAGCAAGTCTGAAAACTTTCAGTTTTTGTTCTCACCTGATATTCAATCATGAAATATAATTATTTTGTAAATTAGCTCGTATGGCGCAGTGGTAGCGCAGCAGATTGCAAATCTGTTGGTCCTTAGTTCAATCCTGAGTGCGAGCTCTTCTTTTTATATCTTTGATCAAAACTAGGCTATTTTGTCCTGGCTGCATCGCGAAAATAAAGTTTATGAGTACATTTGCGCATAAAATAAGTATTGTTGTTATGGTTACTACATTTCGTAGATCTCTTTCATAAATTGTACGCCATTGGATTTGGCCCAGTCATGGCACTCATCCACTAGAGATTGTGGGCCACAAGAAACCAACCAACAGTTGAGGTTAAGATCAGAAAAGTATGTAGGAAGAAGCTCGTTCAAGTTTGGTCTTCCCAGTTGTACTTTAAAATGAGATTTATCATGCTGCTCCTGTGTAAGCAATGCTTCAGAGACAGACATGGTATCTAGCTCAATACTTTCACCAGCATTCTGCTCTGAGACATTGGGCTCGTCTAAAGTGAAATTCCCCTGCGTAATGAAAACTTCGATATTATCTGTAAGGAGACAGGTTTTCAATATGATGGTATCATGCTTGGATCTTGTGCACCAAATCAAAGTCACGGATTTCGGCTTCAACTTTTCGACTGTGTTAAAAATGGGAATGCCAAATGAGATTCCGGAGCCTCCACAAACAATGACGAGTTTTTCGGCATTCTCAAAACACGCTGTGGATATCGAGGAAAAAGGGTAAGACAAATGGTACGAGTCATTACCAGATAGGTTTAGGTTGCCAGGTTTTTTTACAACAAGTTCGATCGTAGAATTTGATGGGTCTGAAACAATCGTAAAAGGATGAGTAGCAAATGCAAACTGTTTTCTTGAGCTGAGCCTAATGTGAGATCCTGGAGTCCACAGAGGGTAATTCGTAGGCTTTTTCAATACAATTATCTGCAAGTTCGAGGATTCTATCTCAGTGATTTTAAGATCGTCGATAACAAAGCTCCGACCAAACCTCATGTAAAGCTGGATTGCAAGTAGTATTAAGTTAATTGAAGCTACTAGTCCAACACCTGGTCTTGCGTGAAGGGTTATTAACGTAACGAATGTCCACAACGTGACATTATGATAAACATAAAACGTCCTGTACGAATATCTTCTGAATACTTTAATTGAGATAAACAATAATATGAAGCACAGTAAGAAGACGACCACGCCCAAAAAATTCCAAAGCTTGAGCAGCTTCGAGATAAGGGAGCCTTCAAAAACCCACTTATAACAAAACCCAAAACTGTGGATGGAAGCCGCAAAGATGATGGCACGAGAAATCCATTTATGTAAAACTGTAAGTTCCAAGTAATTTATGACGTTTGGCCGGATTGCTAACAATATATTAACTGGAACCAAGCTGTAAGATATTCTTCCAAATCTTTTGATAGCCATACTATACGTCTCTGTTCGAAAGATTGCAAGTACCATTATGAGTGTAATCCATGTTGCAAAATGAAACCATGCCGGAACCTCGATTCTAGACAAATTTGACAGAAATGATTGCGATGGTGAAGTAGTAATTTGTTTCAGTTTCCATCTTTTGCTCAATATCACAATACATAAATAAGCAATTGAAAGAATAAGTACCAAATAGCCATACTTGATGTTGGCAGTATGATGATGTCCTTCATGCCGTCTGGCTATCTCCTCCATTGAATTTATCCGTCGTGATCTATCAAATCAAATTAGTTGATTACAAACATTTTGTAATTCTCGGATTTCCTCGGCAGAAATTCATCTTTCATAATGTGAATCCTCATATTATGTACCTGCATGTGGATAATATGGAGAATTTCACCGTGCCACATTTATAAACAATGCGTGGAAGACTAAATAGATTATATGATTGTACATTAAAAAGAAGGGATGCATAATTTACATGCATGGACGCGGCGTGATGATTAGTTAGATTTAGGAAATAAGGGATCTTTTGTTTTCTTTTTTATGGTACTACCTGCACATGGGTTTATCCCTTACTTTTTAATGCGTTTTCTAACACCCCTGGTGCAGATATTCAAGCAAAACAGCTTAAACAGGCATTACAGAAAAGGACAGAATTATTATTTTTTAGTATACATTTTTAGCTAATGATTTTCGGAATAATGATGCTTCCAGAGCCAAGTATCAATGATTTTGCAACATTGGGGTATCAATGCTTACCCTTTTGAAAAATTACACAATGCTTCAATCAACCATCGATGGTGAAAGGTGCAAGGCGCATCATCAACCTAACAAGCCACAAAAATGGCCTTTTATATTAAACGTTATGATCTACAATTTGACTTGTGTGAACCGTACCATTGGGGTGTATCTGGTGTATTTTAAAAAGTAACATTGATATTGTGCTCTAGGATGAACTAGGTCCAGTAGAGGTGTAGACCGTGGATATCTTCTAGAGTAGTGGCCGATCGGTAATAACTTCTCCTCCGAGTCTCTAATACATACACTGGCTTTGGAAGCTTTGCGCATCTAATATTAAGCGCAATTCTAGCCGTTCCATTACTAGAGTAATTATATACAAGCAGCATGTATGCTTATGTGCATATTGAACCAACCGGAATTCTTACGTCACAAGTGTACATTTCCGGAACTCCAAGATCGGACTTCCTGAGACAGATTTCATACAACTAGATAATTTTACGTAGACATGATATCATTATCTGTGCAATGGACAAATGCGCATCAAAATTTCTGGTCGGCACATTTGGCCGACAAATGTGTGCGGAACACCGTTTGGCATGTTGTCGATTATGTCAACATAGCTCTTAACACTAAACGACTTATTCGTCTGGAACGATATGTTTGACGCACAACACCCGAGTCATCGCATTTCCACTGGGTAGCGTATAATCCTTTTTCTCCTTTGCAGTAAAGGATGTCAATCTGCCAACCCCCTCTTAGACCACATATTCCAAGGTTAATAAACTTTGCGTGCTTGAATGTTTTAGTTTCTTGCAAGTTTGGCCAAAGTTCACTGAGCTGCTGGAATACATCATTTTCAGCCCCACCTGCCCCTGCATCGCCCAACCGACATTGATGACCTTTTTCTTCACCTGACTCTCCTGAGCCGACACCGATGTCTGGCCCATTTGTATGCCTGTAGATTTACTTGGCTTCTCATTTCCGAGGGCTTCCTATACTATCCATTTACCTGCATATACTCTTAATAGAAGACACATTAGCCGCAGCTGACGCCTTGATCCTACTTTAAACACGGAGTCCCGTCCCTGTGCAGACGCACCATCTTTTGGCGGGCTCGAGACCAATGCGTTTTAACATCGCATCCTGGATTAATCGCATCAGGTGACATACGGGGAGTTTATACCAATATATAAGGAGGTTTTTCCAGCATCTCTTCCGGCTTTCAGATGTAATCAATATATTTTGAAGCGATATTCATCCAAGAAAGATATCAATACATATATATTGGACCAACAACCTGCAGCTACGTACGCAAGGAAGTTTACCACATAGCCACAGTTGTTTATGCATAACTCCTAAGAGAATCCCGTATAGTTTTCTTCCAGCGAATATAGAAGACATGGTATACTCAAGTGAAGCCTCCAAATGGAGAGCATACCAATTTAGTGACCCATTTGCAGCGGGATCTTTCTACGTATGCAATAAAGTATCTAAATATTGTTGTCGCCCAGACTGTGACTCCAGACAAGACACCAACTTGAAGTCCGAGATTAAGTTCGTCAACACGTTAGAGGAGGCCGTTTCGATGGGTTATATACCTTGTGAGTACTGTGACCCTGTTAGTGCTTCTCCAATTGATGTTCAATTGTTGATAAACTGTGTTGCAGGTGTTAATGAGAAGATAGGTTTTATGCAACCATTATTGGACGAGAATGAAGAAAGAAACAACAGAACAATCAAGGAAAACATAATCGAGAACAAAAAAACTTCAAGTGCACAATTTTCCAGAAGGAGTTCTATGCCAGCCATCAATTACGATGGCAAATTCTCTAAAGATTTCGAGAACGCCTCTTTGTCTAAAAACGATTCAGATCACTACAGGTTAGTCGATTTGGCGTGTAGACACTTGGCGTTGGCAGCAGCTGTTAGTGTGTTTCAACCCCAGTTGGCAAGAAGTGCAAGATCTCCTGATGGTGGTTCTAGTCCAGGGAAAGGCTCCAAGAAGAAGAGAAGAAGAGGAGGAGTTTTGGGTTTCAAGGAGTTGGCAGCAAAATCGAAATTATCTGCGTGGCACTTCCACCGTGTTTTCAAGTCAGTGACAGGGTTAACTCCGAAAACATATGGTGACAAGTGCTACGAGCAACTCAAGGAGATCAAAGAATCGGGCGAGGTGAGGTCTATTCATCAAAATTATGCTCCAGTATCCAGCAACGAGCCTGATACTCCGGAAGATGTAGTCCCTCCACCCACCAAGAGGGTAAAAATCGACTCTTCGATACATGAGAATGTAATTTCGTCTGGAACTGCTTTAATGAGTGGCATTCCTTCTCACACAGATGAAAAAGAATACAATGTTCAATACGAGGTACCTTCTCAGGATATTTTTGATATGAATCTGACATTGATGAACAATAGTTTCAATTTGTTCAATTCGCAGGAGCCTGTTTTGAACGTCAAGGCATTCTCATATCCAGATTTGGCAAAGTTTGGTTCTCAAAATGCTAATTTACCTTTTATTGCACCTTCATCCACAGCACCACCATCCCTTTTCGATCATTCCCAAAAAAACCAAGATTTTGAATCACTGGTTACCTCCGTATCTAATGGTTCTCCGATGCCGAACGTTTTGATAGACGATGCAACCGATCTAAATCAGCTAACTGATCCAGTAATAGATCGTATTTCTGACCTGGTAAATCCAGTTACATCTGATTCAACCAATTTTGAAATGAATGATTTTCAAAACTTTTTTGACTTCAATGCCGATATGAACCAATTTTCTTCAGATACTTTCGCATCTGAGCCCATATATACTGTCATCCTGAATTAGTTGAGAGAGTCAGTTTTGGGGCACACGATTCAAGGATACGTTATAGAGCAATGAGCAATTTATTGTGGGTGCTGCAATCATGTCTCTCATCATCAATGGGTACCAAAGAATAAATAATATAGTAAATGAACAAATGCTACTTATGTAATTGAAATGATTTTTATATCAGTAAAAAATGTTATATCACGGTTCGTCGTTGACTTCTGTAGACCATATTTTGGTGAAGGCCATCAAGCACTTTTAGTTATGCCAGATTTTTTGAGCGAGTAGACGATTTATTCAAATTATCGAAACGAAGTCTAAACTTCTCGGAATAAATTGACGTAGATACAAAATTAAGGCATTATATATTAATATTATTAAAATCTCTATTGCCGAGTGACAAACTGGAGTTTGAGCTTCAAACCCAGAGTTATTCTTCTTTATGATTGCTGACTCTTTCCTTGTTCTCAGCAGCTGTCTGGACTAATTGTACAAAGGCGTCACTGGCAAGAGACGATTTTCCTTCTGAAGTCTTCAGTTTAGGTATTTCGGTGTTCTTGTCATCCAGTTTATGCATTAATGCATTTCCAAATGATTTCCAAGAATTCAATGGTCCCGAGTCTTTGTCGACTTCTGAGACCAGTTTATCATCATTGAATAAGTTTATTTCATTGGGATCGTCATCTTCTTCGGTCTGGAGCAGCTTCAACTTCTTAATCTTGTTGTTCAATTTGACCAAATGAATTGCTTGCTTAAACTTTGTTCTTGCATCGAAGCGCTCTTTCAAGTTTGGTAACAAATCTGCATGTTTGTGTTCAGCTGCTATCGTTACTAGCCAAGAATCATTTAGTAACTCAATGGCAGTGGGCCTTTTATCAGGATCAAACTGGAGTGCTTTGATAATGAATCGTCTAGCATCCTTGGAAACTTCTCTCCAGTACTGAGCATGAAAAATGACCGCGTTATTGTATTTCACTTCTTCAATGAATTCAGGAACAGTCTCCGAGCGAAATGGAGAGTAACCACACAACAAGGTGTAGGTTATGACACCAAGGGACCATATATCACATGACTTGCCGTGTCCTTCGCCAAGTATCACCTCAGGTGCTGCATAGCCAAACGAACCAGCAGACGACATCAACTTCTCATGAGGAGTTTGTAATTTCTTTGCTATCCCGAAATCTGCCAACACAACATTGGCATCATCGCGATTATCCAAGTAGATTATATTTTCTGGCTTTAGATCGCGATGCACAATGTTTTTTTGATGTAAATACACCAAAGCTTCCAAAATCTGGACTATAACAACAGATGCGTCATGTTCCGTGAAGCGGCCCTTATTCACTATTCGATCAAACAACTCGCCTCCCGTAGCCAACTGCGTAACAAGATAAAATTTGTCTTTTGACTCGAACCAATCTCTGAATCCTACAATATGTGGATGCTCTAATTCCTGCAAGAGTTTCAACTCCTCGAGTATAGCATTTTCATTTCCTTTGAGCGCCTTTTTCAAGATGATCTTTACAGCGACTTCCTCGCCCGTCACATTGTTTCTAGCATATCTCACAATACCAAAAGAGCCTGCTCCAAGTGTTCTACCAAAAGTATAATCAGACTTTCTGCAATACGACGAGGGTTGTCCGCTCAACTTTTGAATGATCTTTTTTAGCTGATTTCCTTCGGACGTTTCTGAGCTTCCAGGCATGTTTAGCAATGTAACTTACTTGTCTATACTCGTGTCCAGAGATTGATTTGTTATTCGGTTCTATCTCTTCAACTCAGCCTTCAAGCCGTGGTTCTGTCCTTTGGAGCCCTTCCCATTTATTGATGATAACTGGAATACCATTTTATATGCAGAATTCACAAGTGAGGTATATACAGGACAAGCATGCCTTATATGCACTACGATTGTAAATGTCCTTCAAGCCTATATGTAGAGTGCATGCATTATACATGAATATGACAAGTCTTGGGTGCGTCACAGTATAAAGGATAATGCGTGTAGTGTCAAACCCTTAACTCAGCCATGCTTATTACCGGATCGCTCGGAAATTCATTCATGCTGTAACTGGTCAACTGTTATCTGTTCTGTGTTTGCAGCATGTACCAGCACTTGTGGGGGTAATCCGCACTAGAGTTTTTGGAAAAAGTGCGCATCAGAAGAATAATGATGACTATTTTAATGAGCGACCCACGAGGTCCGATCCAATAATTAAGATAACGCAAACTCGTTGTTCATTTGGCGATAGCTACAAAAATTCAAGCCCAAATGGCGAATCTCTACAAGTCAGAAAAGGTATGCGTGATGATCTACACAAAACCTTACTTTTCAACCCAACGTTCAAACTTCTATAAATGGACTTATCGCGGTCTGACTAGACCAAGTAAAAGTGCGGATCTATCTTTAAGCGTTCCCGCATGTAATTCAAGCCAAAAAATACAACAGATAATTACTTGAAGTCTGGGACATCACTTGGCCACCAAAAAATTTGTTCTGGTTCTTTTTCAAATTCCATCTGATTGTACCAACAAATAAAACCTTAAAAGCATTTTATTGCGAGCGTATGGTTTTTCAAATCTAAGTACAGAAAATATCGTGACATTTCTAGTCAATTTATGAATGATGCGTTTTCTAAAGTGGGCTAGATTACATGGTGTTATGTTCTGTCTTGTAGCAAAATGCAGACGCCCTAGAGAAAATATGGCCGGTGAAGGATTACAACAAGCTGCGAAATATTATCATGAACATTGAAGCTAGCTCATCTGTGTCGCATAAATCAGCAAATGGTGATCATCCTAGACACCATCCTGGGCTATTATAACTCCGAAATCGATGGAGAGGATTTCCGAGGGGTAGATGATTGCTTTTATAGTCGCGCCGTCTATGTCAAGAAGATGACGGCTCCAGAATGGTTAGCGTGCTTTGCTCTATCAGGTTTACAAATTGTGTCCGCTAGGCTTCACTAGCATCATCTTTATCTCTCAATGGCTACATGTCTTCTAGTTGTAGACTGTAAGTTTTTTACATTTGTTCAAAAACGATCTACAGTCTTTTTTTTCAGCTCTAGAGTTAGGCAACTTCGAGCTCATCCACTTTGAGTTCGCTTGTTAAACGATCATTTTACGATCATTACACAAAACCACGTGAGCGGAAACCAAATTTGTAATTCATCACACAACTGAGGTAACACTACCAAAGGTAGCAACAAAGACAGCAACGGAAAGTGCACCAGATAGATAAATCAACCAGAATTTGTATAAAAGGATAGGGGCGAAGGCAGAAGTCTTATCAAACGATACAGGAAGAATAAGTTATATTCTGGGTCTGTGAGCATAATCAAGATCAATTGACCACACGAGCATCGAGCACAACGGAGCAATGAATTGCGACATCTAAAAGTTAGAAGCAATTGAGGACCGGAAATGCTTGGGAAGTTGTTCAAACAAAGTACAACTGCGAATAATGGAGGCCCTGGGCCAAATGCATCTGTCAATAGCACTACCAACGCCACATCACATGGTTCGTATGAAGACTCGTACACTAGAGAGATACTTTATGGGACACTCAATCAGAACCAAATCCGGCCTGTTCAGCTTAATCCAAGGCTGTTTAGAATCTTGGTCTGCCAGGACGGAGGTAACCTTAGGAGCAAACAAATTCTTTTCGATTCTGCTAGCGAGACAAATAATGTTAGCCATTGCTTGTTGCCGGACGACTTCAAAAGTCAACAGAGGTATGCGCATAGTGTCAACGAACTAAATGACTATATGTTTGGGTGCGGCCTTCCTTCGAACGAGACGCATACTGCAACTAAGGTGCATATTCTTCCTGACAGAAATGGGCAGCTATCAGTAAGAGAACATTTCGTTCTTATCACTAGTCTCTTTCTGATAATAGATGACGGGCAAGCTTCTGTTTGCTCGGACTCCAGTTGGATTCCGAGTTCTGCATTATCGACTAAAGCTAGAAATTACTTGTCTTCTAAAGATAAAATTAGCAGTAGGTTTTCCATAGGGCTTATCATTCCACTTGATACTCTTGACGATTTACACGATACGATCTTAAACAACTGGCATGAAATATCACAATTTTTAATTATTTTCAGGAATTCCGTTAACAAGAAATTGATTACCCTCTTGAGTGAAAACTCCTCATTCGTTGTTAACAAGAGAATCCAATTAACTAACGGCCTCCTACAGTTTGATAAAGATCTTAATAATTTGGTGTTCAAGCTAATCAAACTCATTCACTACAACACAAATTTGCCTAAGTTGTTGAATTCTAACTCAGTCATTAGATCATCCACGAAAAACGCTAATTACTGCTCTTTAATGTTGAA
This sequence comes from Priceomyces haplophilus, assembly GCA_001599895.1. NCBI lineage: Eukaryota > Fungi > Ascomycota > Pichiomycetes > Serinales > Debaryomycetaceae > Priceomyces > Priceomyces haplophilus. The sequence goes on along the minus strand of BCIF01000008.1, from coordinate 92,200 downwards.
TTGGGTTTTAGAGATATTGAACTGGTTAGAATTTAAAGATGGAAAGCAAATGAAATCAAATTTTCATGGTGGTTATCATCATCCCAATTACTCGAGCGATCATGGATCATCGTTCTTGGCCAATATCATTTCTTTGATACTACCACTAAGAAATAAACTTAGAGAGAAACCAATGCTGAAAACAACAAATCCCGAACGGAAAGATATAGTAAGAGTTGTGGTTATGACAGGAAATCCTGTTGTAGCAAAAAAACTAATTTTCATTTTAAATGGGTTCATACCAGATAACATGTATACATATGATGTTGAGTTTTCTAGCGACAAAACGCCTGAAAATGAGCAATCTCCCGCAAAGGACAATGTTGGGGAGCTGAATCTCCCCTTTCCTTTAAAAGAACCTAGCGATGTTTTACATGATTCTTCTCCAAGGAGTTCTTCAAATGGGGTCACAAAGCCGATTCCTATAAGATCTTCAACGTTGTCAAGCCCAATGAGTTCTTCTGCAAATTCACTGAATCAATCTAGTCTGTTAGTAAAAGGGTGGGAAATCCCGTGCAAATCAGCTGCTAGCACGACGAGCCAGTTACATTCGGACCCCAAAGGGATCCCTATACAAGGTAGGCAATCTACGAGTCGTTCATTAACCAAATCATCATCTATGATCTATCTTTCGTCATCATTGAATTCTTCGCTATCCTCATCTCAATCAAACTACTCCCTTTCTAAATGGGGTGGTAGTTTCCTAGATAAGTGGAAGAATCCCATGACAAATTTATATTCGTCCTCCAATAACTCCAACAACCCATTTGAGCAGACAGGTGAGCATGTTTCTTCTCCAATTTATGGTAGTATGTCAAAAAAAAGTTCCTTCCAGTCACTCAGATCACCTTCTCCTGCAGTTGAGTATGAAGACTACAGCTGGTTTCAGCCCCAGGTGGCTAGTACTCCTATTCCTCTCAAACTATCAAGGACTCAATCTATGTTTGACTTGTACGCCAAAAATGGTATTGACGAGAGCAAGTCGATCAACGTCAAGCGTACTCGGTCAACTCTTTTTATGCCTCTTACGTGTGCTACATACGTGAAAGATGTCGGGGAATATAATAGAACGATTATAAGAAAAAAGTGTTTGAGAATCATGGAAACAAATTTAAACATGGAGCGATACTCTGAAAACACATTACATGTCGATACTATGATTTGGGGAAAACAACGAGAATCACAATCAGAATCAGAAAAAATTTCTTCGAATTCTAGAGACCACTACCAACCGAAAGGGTACGAGGTATTGAAGTACGAACCATTGGCACATAATATAGCATATAGCGATGAATTTAGACCTGAATTCTCGCTCCAATCTTGTGCTACCAACCCAAAGCTAGAGAGCCAGATTATGAGTACTATGAAGAATGACTTAGTTTTCAATCAAAATAATAACTCATACAAAGTAATTACTTCCAAAACCGTACTAGTTAGCTTGAGAGCCAAAGAAGTCAAAGTTATTGAAATGACTGTTGACAATGACCATGATGAACAACAACCTTCTCAGTTTGTATCATCTTTGCCTTCCTCCTACAGCCTGTCAGACTCCACTCCTACAGAAGTACGTTTTCACAGAAGAGAATCTAATACAAGGGGGAGCTCGACGGGAAACTACAGAGTGTCAATGAAAAAGGTGTTTACTCCGCAAAAGAGTTCTGGAGACAAAGAGTTGATACATTTCATCGAAAACATTTTTGATGAAATCAATTGTTTGCTACTCAACAGCAAATACAAGGCAAATATTAACAACGAATTCAACTATAAGATATCGCGCCTTATTGAGGAACTATTGAGTTAGAATTTGTTTTTTCTAATCACTTTATTTATGCTTATGAATGTTTACTTAATAATATTTAAAACGTTTTGTGTAATTTGAGTATCGTGAAAAAATATCGATTATATCTTACTGAGGTTGAATAACAAAATCATCATTAAATTGATATATCACTTCTTACTATCCAAAGGTGGCATTACTTTAGATGGTTAATATTGGAAGTTCATTATCATCTCTATCAATTCTTATTCACTACGATTACTGACTGTTTATGATCAGACATTTGACGGCATAACTTAGATAACTAAAAGAACTGAAGGAAAAGGAAAAGAGTAGTCATATATAAGCCATAAAATTTGAGCTATGCCAGAATCGGAAGAAACCAAACACACTCCTAAGTTGTTCTCCGGAGCAGACGATAAGACTGAAGAAGCTAAAACCAAGTTCATTGAAATTGAAGAATGCTCGTATCTGAATAAGAAGCTTGGGTCGAGCGAGCAAAATGAGTACATGACATGTGATTGTCATGAAAATTGGGATCCAGAGAGGAATATCAATTTGGCTTGTGGTGATGATTCAGACTGTATCAACAGGGTCACTTCAGTGGAATGTGTAAATAAACATGGTCATTGTGGTAAAAATTGTCAAAACCAAAGATTTCAAAAGAAGCAATATGCTGAGGTTAGCGTTTTTCAGACCGAGTTGAAAGGATATGGCTTAAGAGCAGAAAGTGGTATCAATGAAAACGGTTTTGTCTATGAGTATATCGGTGAGGTGATTAATGAGGCTTCATTCCGGAAGCGGATGGTAGAGTATGACAGCAAGAATCTCAAACATTTTTATTTCATGATGTTGAAAAAGGATTCTTTCATAGATGCTACCATCAAAGGATCATTGGCTAGGTTCTGTAATCATTCATGTAATCCCAATGCTTATGTTGATAAATGGGTCGTTGGGGATAGACTCAGGATGGGAATTTTTGCAAAACGCAATATAAGAAAAGGAGAAGAGATTACTTTTGATTACAACGTTGATAGGTATGGTGCTCAATCACAACCATGCTACTGTGGTGAACCTAATTGCATAAAGTTTTTGGGAGGTAAAACTCAAACAGACGCAGCCTTGTTATTACCGGATGGTATTTCTGAAGCTCTCGGCGTTTCTTCGAAACAGGAAAGACAATGGTTGAAGGAAAACAAGCATTTAAGATCTAAGCAGCAGACTGATGATGCCATTATTAATGAGGAGTTTGTCAAATCCATTGAGGTGAGTCCAATGAATGAGCAAGACGTTTCCAAGGTCATGGGTTCTTTGATGAGGTCACAAGATTTTTACATTGTTGAAAAGCTCATAGAGAGAATTTACCTAACTGATGACTCTGCCATTAACTCTACAATTATCAGATTTCATGGTTATAAGACTTTATCAAAAATTCTCACAAATTACAAAGACAAAGATGAATTGATAAAAATGATATTGATAATTCTAGCCAAGTGGCCCCGAGTTACAAGAAATAAAATATCGTCATCCCAGATTGAAGATGTGGTGAAAGAGGTAGAAGCGAATACCGAAAACGACGGAATCAAATCTCTTGCCTCCAACTTGATAGAGGAATGGAGCAAATTACAAATGGCTTACAGGATTCCAAAACACGAAGCCAAAAATTCGTCCTCCCCTGCTTTATTTGAAAGAGGCGGAAGGTCTCCAAGTCCAGAAAGATCTGCCACCCCTTCAGAGGAGCCTTTACCTGAAGGATGGGAAATGGGGTTCGATCCTAATACTCAGAATAATTACTACTTTCACCGAGAACTTGGCCTCTCACGATGGGATAGACCTGTGAGTGTTGTTCCGAAAGGACCAAAAGCTTCGCTTAAACAAGAACCTAGAAGGCCACCGAAAAGGTCTTTACAGGACGACGAATTAACTCGCAGGGAGGAAGAAAGATTGAAGAAAGAAAGAGAAGAACAATTTAAAGAGATACAGGAGAAAGAGAAACATTTGCAAGAATTGATATTACAAAGTCAGAGAGAAGCTGAGGAAAAGAAAAAATCAGAAGAGAAGTTGAAGTTGGAGGAAAGGGAAAAGAAAAAGCAAAAAGAGAAGCTCAAACGCAAGAAAGCATCTAAGACAGCCCCTCATCTGCTGTCTGCTAGTGTCCCATCTCCTACTATAGAACAGCAGTGGACAAAGTTATTTGCTAAATATGTTCCCAACTTGATTAAAAAGCATGAAAAAGAGATAGGGAGGGAAAATCTCAAAGGGTGTGCTAAAGATTTAGTGAAAATTTTGGTTCAAAAGGAACTAAAAAGAGAATCTCAACCTCCAAAGGAATTGGATAAACACAAGTTAAAAAAACTTAAGGAATTTTCCAAGGGATTCATGGAAAAGTTCATTGTAAAGTACAAAGCGAAGCATGAAAGCAGGAAGAGGCTGAAAGATGATTTAGTAGACTCCCACGAAGATCAATCTTCAAAGAAGGTAAAGACATCTACGTAAGCAATTATAATGCTATTGTGTATAATTATATAATAAATAAATGTTAGACGGTATAACTCTATCAACTTAAAAATAAATAAAAACAGGATGTGAAACGAAGATCAATCTATAGCTCAATCATTCTTTTCTAATAAAGCTGGTAAGTTCTCTATCTTCTCGTTTCCGTAGACGATTTGATAGGTAGCCTCAAATAAAGGATAGTGATCAAGTTCATTTACGTTGGACAACAACTCATGAACTTCTTTGGCGGTAATGATACCTTGAGACGATTGACCGTTCAACAATTTCTTTTCAGCAACTTCGGCAGAATCTCCAGTTTGTGCCATATGTCTTCCGACTCTAACATTTCTACCTCCAGAACAAGTTGTGATCAAGTCGGCAACACCAGCAGATTCTGCAGTGAAAGTAGAAGCCTTAGATTCAGGGAAAAATCTAGTAGAAAACTTGATAGTTTCAATCAATCCGATTCTCATGACTGCAGCTTTTGCGTTGTCACCCCAGCCCAAACCTTCGACGAAACCAGCAGTTAAAGCGACAATGTTCTTCAATGCGCCTGCCACAGAAACTCCAGCAACATCATCGATAACATTGACATGAAAGTATGGTCTGTGGAAAATCGCTTTCAAAACAACCTTGTCTATGTCCTTACCTTGACCCTTGAAATCTTCAGGAGTATCGTAGGCGACGGTGGTCTCGGACCACTTTCCTCTAGCAACTTCCGGAGCTAAGTTTGCCCCAGACAAAGCACCGCATGCAATGCCCAAGTTTTCGGTAATGTAGGTGGATAACAATTTACAGCCTTGAGGAGTAACCTCTAAACCTTTCAAACAAGAAATGGCTCTGGCAGAAGGCTTTAAAGTGCCCTTCAACTGGCTGCAAACTTTATGCAAAAATTGATGAGGTAAATTGAAAACCAACAAGTCAGCACCCTCAGCTGCCTTAACTATATCTGGCTCAGCGTGCAAATTCTCTGGAAGTGTCACACCTGGTAAATACTTGACGTTCTCATGCTTCGTGTTGATTATCTCTGTAAGATTGGTACCATCGATCTTTTCCTGGAAAACCCACATCCTTACATCCTTCTCGAATAATTCGGGCTTCTCAGCGGCATTCTCAGCGACTATCTTGGCGATGGTGGTACCCCAGTTTCCAGAACCAATCACAGCTACTCTAAAAGGCTTTTCTGCTTTCAATCCAACTGCAGCACTCAATTGTTGAGGCGTCAATATATTGGCCAACTGTTGTAATCTTGCTCCTGCTTGGTTCATATTTGCTCTATGTTCTATTAATGGTCTTCAAATCTCTTTCTACTAGAGGTATTTTCTCTTAGCTCGCCTACGCTGTTATGTTAACAATTCGACAAATGGCAATCAACAAATCGTAGTCTTAATACACTATAAGTTATTTCCTATAGTGCCACTACCCGATAAAGTTTTACTTCCAATACGATTCAACGAAATACCCATTAGTTTTGCGTGCAGACTCTACCATTTATATAATTTGTATTTTTGCCTGCATCTGGCAGTGGCCTGGAGAGGATAACCGAGGGTGCCACTGATGAGCATCCCTAGCGCCAGTACTCATAATTAAGGTCCAAATTAAGATACCTGTTGCCCGCTTGATTAATGCAGACTGGGGTAGCACACAAAAGTCGCCTCCTGCGGCGCTATATCACTGAGGAGTGAGTCTAATTTTACGCTAAGGTTGGGTTCTGCTTTTTCAAGGCGACTTCATGAGATTGTAACAGAAACAGGCCAGGGTTAGCGTCGACATTGGCACATTTGCAACCCGACAGCCGGTCGTGTTACTTTTTCAACGACTTCCTCGGTGAAAACTTCACTGATAAAACATCCGTCTAGCCGAGCATGGATAATCCGACCATGCCATTTGATAAAATGAGACGTAATATACAGTATTAGCGCACACTAATATGAACGCTTTAGCTAGCCGTTGTTGGTCACACGAGATGTTCCGACGTCGCACTCGAACGACAATTGGTGAGAAGAATCTCTCCCCCCCGGAAAGGACGAAAGGAGTGTACGCTAGGGAGGAAGACAATTTTTGTGGCGAGCACCAGCCAGAGTCAGCGAAATTTCAAGCCCAAGACCAGATTTGACTAGCAGTAAAGATTTGAAGGCACCATGACGTCAAATATGCGAATCAAGCTCCGAGTCTACACAAGACATTTTTGCTTCTATGGACACTCCGACTGGCAACCTTGTATCGTATACATCGTATCTAAAGTGGCTGATGTTTCTTTTTTTGCCAAGTAGCTCCCTGAGCTCCGGAGGGGCTGCTTTTGTGAAATAATCATATTTGCAGCATTTTTAACATAATATACATATAAAGCTTTAATACACAAAGTCAACGCTTTTTCTGTTGCAAATAATTGAGGTTATCTAGGTACAATTCCTTCAGAGCGTTACGTTTACAGGTCAATGTTCCCATGTGTCTTTTCAACGCATCCTTTCTTGCAAATCCCTTCCCACACCTTTCACAAATGTTGGGGGGTATTGAAAGATGTTGTTTTTCGTGGCGCTTGAGATCGGACGATCTCCGAAACGACATCTGGCACTTGTCGCAGAGAAACTTGCGCACCTCTTGAGTGTTGGAAGAATCCAGAACTGATGATGAGGAGGCGGGTGGAGCAGTTTCTGCGCTCTCTTTCAAAACTAGAGACTCGCCTATCAAAAAATTCCAACCTTCATTGTGTGAGTTGGACGGATGGTTTACCAGCAGATGGCCCGCACCTTGACTCACTGGCAGCGGCGCGCCACTATTATTCATGAAAATGTCATTACTGAAGTTTGGGAACTGTTCGTAAAAACCCTGGATCATTAGCTGGCCTCTATCGTTTGATTTTATGGATTCTGACTTACCTATTGGATTTCCATGTGGGGATGCGGCGTATTGTAGCCTTTGTAAGAGATCCAGGATAGTTGGGTCTACCACAGTAGATCCCTGAGAAGAGCTTGCGGTAGCGACTAAAGCCTCTCTTGCCAATCTCAAAAATTGCTTATCTTCGTTTGAATGATTTATCACCTCCGAAGCCTTTGATTCTGTCACCTCCAGGGTACCCAAAGATTTCTGCTGCTCCTGTTGAGGAGGCGCATGGTCATCAGTGTTTTGTGCGTAGTAACCTCTTGCAAAGCTCACGTTAGGCTCCACTTGGCCCAGTTGCCTTTGATTAGAGACCAAAAAGTTCACATCATTGTCATATCGACCTTTGGGTGGCAGAGTTGCAGTCAATGGACCTGATGGGGGTGAAAACATTGTGTAATCTGGGTTCTCTGTATTGTGATGATCGAGAATAGGTCTTAACCTTCTTAACTGCCTGGATTGTCTATTGGAAGTCTCTCTGTTATTAGAGATATCACCCAGAGATTCTTTACCGTTATATGGATATCGCCGATTGTTCATAAGCAATGCTCAGCTGATACTGTTTCCTAAAAATCTCGTGCCCAATTAATGTACTGTCCATAGAACACAGCCGTGCTAAATTCGTTCTAAAACCTTGCAATACTTCCTTTGTAAAACTTGATCAGCAGCCCGTTATTGTCTGTTTGAATCACAGACGTGATATCTCTCGAGTACAGATCTTTTGACTTTGTTGCATAAACGGCTCTCTTATAATAGGAAGAGGTCAATTTTGAATTTCCCAAACACAATCCACGATAAAGCCACAGTTCACGTCTACTGTTTTAGCGACAAATATTTGAGCGTTACTAACTTGGAATATTTGCACGTCCAAACACGGTTGTAATTGCTGCTTAGGAAAGGCAAATATATAGCGATATTTTCGGCTTCCAGCCCACCTATTTGTTAGTTGACAGATTACAAATGTCTTTGTATAGCCTAAGGTTTTGCAATGTTGCTCACAGTGAGATAGCAACCAGAGAATACTACTGTGACTGAAATCCCTGCTTAAGTCCTTTAAAATTTTTACTTATAACTTTCGGCGAGGTTGGAAAGGTTCTTGATATAGAGAGATCTCGGAAGGATAACGTCATCAGTCTCATAAGTACTTATTAACTAATTATTGCGAAAGATCAACATTATTGACAGAACTCACGTTTCTTCGAGTGATTGCCTGTATATAATTTAAGCAAGTTTTCTACAATCTTTAGAACCGTATCTAGTTTGCAGCTGTTGCTACAAGTCGACAAAAATGTTATGTCATGATTACTTCGCATGGGTCTGAAATACTAGAGAGTGAAGTTCAACACAACTGTGAGGCCTCTGTAATCGATTGAAGGTACAAGCACTGATGACCAAAAAGCCGCTGTAGTAGCGCCGTAGAGCACCAAATGGAACAGCAGGATGGCACGAAGTAAGTACAAGAAGCTCTTAACCCATACAACTTGAAATACGTTCACAATAGAGGAGCGGGGATTGTGTTAAGGGGAAGGTGCCGTCATTTGTGCCTCAGTATGTTCTTTGATAGGGAGATCCACACCTTCCAGATGCCACCGCGAGAAAACCGCCGGGAACCTGCATATTAACATGGTGTTAGGATTCTCTGGGAAAGTTTGGATTGTAATCTGTAAAAATGATTATTGCAGATTAGACTGATATTACCCTAGAAACCAATCTCATCTACAAAACAGCATAAGAACAATCATTCCAAAATATCACAACATGACATACCAGGATCTCCCTTCCCGGCAGAAGTCTCAACGTTTAATAAACAAGCTGAAACCGAACCATCAAAGGTTCCAACATTTTAAACAGCGGTCTAAAAATATTAACAGTGTTAACGAATTACTTCCAGGCTTGAATGATATCAGTGATGCGTTCGAGGCTTTACCACAAGACTTAGTGAAGTACTTCACTTTGTTGAAAGAAATTGATGCTAAGTGTATTAATGCGTTCCCTCGCATCAACTTCTCAGTCGACAACTACGTGGACAACTTGCATACTGAAAACAGGGACTCAGAGTCGGTTAATGAAGAAAGGCTCAAGAAAATCAAGAACAAAGTCAGCGACGTAATTCCCTGCCTTGAGGAAAAAATGCATGTTACTTCAGTTGCTACAGACTTGTTGAATAAGCATTTGTTTCGAATAAACAACGATTACAAATTGATTGTACAAAATAATGAAATCCCCGAATCTATCAGAATAGGCCCATTGAACCATCCGGCAATGATCATGGACTCCAACGCAGCTTCAAGCGCATCTAATCCTAACAGATCGGCACAGAGTCAGAGAAGTGAGAGCAGAAGAGAAGCGCTTGCAGCTAGGAGGGCCAACAAGGATGTCGATGAGGTTGACAAGAAAAAGAAGGCTAAGGATCCGATTCCAGAAAGGCAAATTCAAGTTGTTTCCAGCAACAAGAAGAGGGTTAGGAAGGAGGCGGATGAGACTTCCAGACCTGGAACTCCTGTGGGGCAGCCTAGTAAAAAGAGAACCTCAGGAAAGGTCAGAAGGGAAGACGATACTGTACCTGTGGCTACAGTTCACACGGTTGGCAAAACCCCAGCTCCTGGTGGCTCTCATAGTAATGAACCGACATATTGCTACTGTAATCAAGTTTCTTTTGGAGAAATGGTGGGTTGTGATGGTGATGACTGTAAAAGAGAATGGTTCCATCTTCCTTGTATTGGATTCAAGAACCCTCCAAAAGGCAAGTGGTATTGCGATGATTGTCTTGTAAAGATGAAAAAATTGAAAAGAATATAAACAGCATTTAAAAGTAAGAGTGGGAATAGAGCACATCGTGTACTTTGTCTGGTTTAAGTTTCGCAGTCATCATTATATAAAAAGATTCGATATAACGTGGTATTTTTTTCTCATTTAGCCCCAGCTATGAATTGTCCCTTGTACCCAATGCCAGTGTTGATTCCGGTTTACAAATAATGACACTTTAGAGCATTTATGTATTTTGCTATTCTTTATAACCCCCCATCAATTGAACGTTGTAGTCTTTCAGATTTTTATGTAGAATATACTCAAATAGCTGTAGAAAGTGGAGCCAGGCTTAGTCTTGCAGCCGAATCAACGTAAACGTTCTTACATTGATTAATATTCTGGTTTGTTGAGAAGCGTTACTGAAAAGTCTCGCAGTAATATGCACCAAATCAATGTATGTCATGCATCTGAACCAGTACCTCATGCCCGCGTCAATGTGAAATAGGCGACATTATTTTACATCGCACTCAGAAACATCTCAAATAGCATATATAATTCAGAAGAAGGAGTATTGAATAATACAATTCAGCTAAAGCGTGATGTTAAAAGAATACAAGCTCGTAGTTGTCGGTGGCGGTGGTGTCGGTAAGTCAGCTTTGACAATTCAACTCATTCAGTCTCATTTCGTTGATGAGTATGACCCTACCATCGAAGACTCCTACAGAAAACAATGCACCATAGATGGCGAGCAAGTTATGTTAGACGTCTTGGACACCGCTGGTCAGGAAGAATACAGCGCTATGAGAGAACAATACATGAGAACTGGAGAGGGTTTTTTGCTTGTATACTCCATTAACTCCAGAAACTCATTGGAAGAGCTTCTGTCTTTCTACGAACAGATTCAGAGGGTCAAAGATACAGAAAACGTACCGGTGCTTGTGATAGGAAACAAGTGTGACTTGGAAATTGAAAGACAAGTGAGTTATGAGGAGGGTGTTAGCTTGGCAAAGTCATTCAACTGTTCCTTTTTAGAAACATCCGCCAAGCAGAGAATTAACGTGGAAGAAGCATTCTTTGACTTGGTTAGGTCAATTAGGGACCAAAGTATTACTTCTGATCAAGAGACTGATACCAAAGAAACAAGAACCAATAATGATGCTGGAAATACTGATAATGGAAACAAAGGAAATGCTGAAGACAAATTTGGTTCAAACACTCAGGTGTCCAACCAACAGGACGCAAACCGCTCAAACGCCAAATCAAGCAACCAGCTGGCAAAAAGAAATCAACAATCCACAAAAAATCTGTCAAGTGGAGGTAATGAGAAGTCAGGGTGCTGTGTCGTTGTGTAATTTGATCAATGAACTTGTGTTTTTGATATCGAACACGGAACTTTGCAAAGACCAACGTTTTAGTAAAAGAGCAGATTGAACGACTAAACAAGACCGGAAAAGCTTTGGAAATGTAATTTGTATATTGCAATGGTTACGCCTAGTTTATAAAATGAAATACCAAAAAGTGTAAAATCAAACTGGCGAAAATGTAATCTCCGAATGCACGTTCGGGGGAAACAACTGAAAACAACTTTTCAGTTAAAACTTTGGATTCTGGTACCTCTATGGGGTCTCCAGACTCCACAACGTATCCTCTCTCACTTTCTTTCGCAGATTTCACTGGTGAATTGATCTGCAATCTCAAACTGACTGTCAACACAAACTGGCCGACGCAACAGATAAAACCTCCTAAAAAGGCATTGAAAGGAAATGTTCCAACCAAAATAACGTATACAAACTGTAAGATCCCTAAAAATACTAGGAATACAAGAAATACATCTATTAATACCAATCTGGGAGTCAATGTTTTGATATGATCTTGATAAGATGAATGGAGAGCCAGACTAAACTCTTTTAAAGAATGTGATAATTTTACTGAAGGTGACGAGCCAGCTTTTCCGGATTTCTTCAACGTATCCTTCTTTATCTTGTCTTTCTTTATTGTTTCCTTTTTAACCATCTATGCCTATTATGTTATACGCTTGCAAGTAGTAGCTGTTGGGCTTTACGTGTTATGTTTTGGTCGTTTTTACGTAGAAAGACGTTTGTGTAATTATCAACTTCAAATGGTTTAATCACTGATTGCCAGTATAGTCTGATTTTTCGAAGAAAACGCAAAAGAGCCTAAAACGAACCCCAAAGGGCTTGAACAGCATCGATAACTTTCAGTTGACTTGGAAACCACTTCTTGGAAAATGGATGGTACCACCAAGGGATCTGTTGACGTGCATCGATCTATTGAAGAGCATAAAATGGCCAAAAAGATCACCAAGCCACCCATGGTAAGAATTATCCCTCCTTTGAATTTCTGTCCAGTAGAAAGACAGCTTTATAGATCAGGACAACCATCGGTCATTAATCAATCATTTCTCAAGGAGTTGAACTTGAAGACTATTGTATGGTTGGCAACAGAAGAACCACAAGAAGACTTTTTGGATTTCTGTCAGCAGCATAATATTAAAATCGAGTTCACAGGGATCATCAACGAGTACAACTATCAAAATGTAAACCCGTGGGATACTCTTGGTGATGCTACGATAAGAAAAGCTTTAGAACTTATATGTGACAAAGAAAACTATCCAATGCTAGTGTGCTGTGGTATGGGAAGACATAGGACGGGAACCGTGATTGGTTGTTTGCGCAGGATACAAGGATGGAATCTTGCCAGTGTCAGTGAAGAATACAGAAGGTTCACAGGTTCGAAAGGAGGAAGAATTCTTGTTGAGCTTTTGATCGAAAGTTTCGATATAAGATCCATAGAAGTTGACCCTGAACGGGTTCCAGATTGGTTGAAATAGAAGTTTTGTAAAAAATAACGCCTAATGAATGCTTGAATACCACTTATATTTTTGATAGTTTGAACAGAGTCAGATCATGTATAGAGAGTGTAGGATTTGAACCGCTACGAATTATGAAACGTCTCCCTACCTTTTTTGATTATAGAAATATCACTTTTTAGTTTCCCCTGCTATCTTCAGGAAAAATAGCTCTGGTATAAATAGCAGTACTACAGGCTGGTGCCCCTCGTATGTATGTCTTATTGTCAGTAGCAAAATTAATTCTGGGAGCTATCTATCAAGTCCTCAAGAGCGCGTGCACATAAAATAGCTTTTTGTCACTCAAAAATAGGTTTACTCCCTCCTTTTTTAATTACTTAATCTACTTTACCAAAAATACACGGTAAAGAAGCTCCTTTTACTACGCGGACAATACATAGTGTTGCTAACCAAAGACATCGTTGCTTTTACTGTGAACCTGAGAACTGTTTGAATTTATTCAAAGGTTTTTTTGGAAGCATCTTCAATTGAAGTTTTGCCATTGGATTTTAGATACATAAATCAATTTAAAATGACAGGCACATGTGTTACCACCATTAAGATTATTGGTGCATCTTCATTGGGCTTGTTGACAACATCATTATCGTATCAGACGGCCGAAAAGTTGCCAAAGTTAATTCACGATCTATCATTTAAAGTTACAACTTTCACAAACGGATACATAAGTCAAGTGAAATCTATAGTTTTAAATGGCCTGATTCTAAATGGAATTTTAGGTGGTTTAGCGGCAAGCTTGTTTACTTTGGCATTCAAATATTCCCCGAAAAATGAGAAGCATCCTTACCTCGTTTATTCTGCTGTTGGTAGTATCTTGAGTATAGGATCGATCGCAATTAAGGGTTACAAAAGCGGCAGAGCGGTATTAGATAGTCCAAAGATCAGCCCTCCTGCTAAGTCTGTGGCAGAAACTCAGAAGGTTCAAAGCGAAGATGAAGAATCTCAATTGGGTAAATCTTATATTCACGTTTCAGATGATGACTCAACTTCTTCCACTCCATCTCCTGTCTCTTCACCCTCTGGATCCCCAGCTATAACTGCTGTTAAATATCAAACAGAAGAAGAATGGGCAATAGAAGACGAAGTAGAGAATACATTGACCAAGAAGAAGTATATTAACAACTTGAAAGAAATTAGCTCAGCATACTTCGTTGGATCCATTATATCCGGTACTACTTTATTTGTATCAGTAATTGGGTTATTGGGTGATTTTTATTTATGAGGTGGGATTCAAGTCATATGGTTAAAGTTGGCTACATTTTTATAATTTTTGTTACTACTGAAGTTTTGCTCATCGTCGATTACTTTGTTTCCAAATTCTGAGACATCATCAACATTTGAAAAAAGGATACGTGCTCATCAGTTTTGATGTGCGGGAAAGTTAACAACGCAGGCTGGTGATCAAAACACTTTCTCGATTGATTGTATTGTTTGATTTGACTTGACTATGAACCTATATTACGTTATGATTCTTGGATCCAGTATTTTTTAGCTCTTAGATAATGAAGCTAAATTGTATACTTCTACTGATGAATGCACACCCTGTAAAAATGCAATCTGTAGGTCTGATACCATAAAGGTGAGGCTGAGACTCAAACAACTTGAAATGCTACATTAGTGCAGTGATGTACAATTCAGACCAATTAGTAACATTTTGGATGACTTTCTCAGCCTAGCGTTTTAATGTCCGAGGACTAGACCACATATTTACAGAAGTAATTAGTTATCATAATCATTAATGTGCAGGTTATTACTGTTTTCAGTGTCATCATTCGTTTTTGCCCAAAAATTGCGGTTTAAACGAAAACTATAAAGGCTGCACGCATTCGGAGTTGAACGTCATCATCACACAGTAATTGATTTAACATACAATGAGCGATTTTTACGAATTAAATCCAAAAGACGATACAGGCAAACCATTCCCATTCGAAGAGTTGAAGGGTAAGGTTGTTTTGATTGTCAATGTTGCTTCCAAATGTGGATTCACTCCTCAATACAAGGAATTAGAGGAATTGAACAAGAAGTACGCAGGTAAAGGACTTCAAATCATTGGCTTTCCCACTAATCAGTTCGCTGGCCAAGAACCCGGCAGTGATCAAGAGATTCAAAGCTTTTGTCAATTGAACTATGGTGTCACTTTCCCTGTCTTGCACAAAATTGATGTCAACGGCAGTAAGGCCGATCCCGTCTACGAGTACTTGAAGAAGCAGAAGGCAGGTTTGTTGGGGTTGACTAGAATAAAATGGAATTTTGAAAAATTCTTGATTGACAAGGAAGGTAATGTGGTAGAGAGATACAGTTCTGTCACCAAACCAAAGTCCTTGGAACCTAAGATCGAAGAATTATTGAGCAAGTAATTCCAATTGTAGGTTAATTGCAGTCTTCAAGCATAACTGTGGCAGATAATGGCCATCATGTACCTAGTTATACGATAACTTTCCGATCAACAGCAGTGAGTCTTAATTATTATATTTAACATTTACTTTGTAATGTACGTCAAGCGCAAAAAGTATGATGTGTAGCGAGATAAGGCATCAGGTGATTTCAAATACCTAACAAATTTTCTAGTACATCGCAGCCATATGGCTCTGAAGCAAGCATTAGTTTATAAGATCTGGACCTGGACGTCTAGTTTTAGTCAACCCTCGATTGCAAATGGGTGTTGAAACCCAAAAGTGAATCTATAGAGCCTGGCATACGGCTCTTCTTGTCTCCGATAATGTCAAACCTAGCGTTACAAGTCGACTTCGCAATTGGACATTTTGATTAGTGATATAATAGGGCGCATCTTATGTCGTCTTCATTGGATTTTCTTCACTTGCACCCCCAATTGAGGCTTTGTTCTACAGCTTTCGCGATCTCGCTTTATGACGCTCCCCCCCTACTTTGTCGTGACGACTCTCTCGTTAACTTGACCATGACCCTTTTTGACGCTGGGGCCACTGCTCACAATACAGTCCCAGTCTTGGTTGGGCTTTTACTTTTTGGGTCTCCCCTCCAAAATTGAATGCGCTTGTCCGGGGGAGGATCGCACCCGTCAGTGGTTTTGCTATCACTTCCTAATTGGGAAATCAAACAATAAGACCAAATAACGAGGAATTGTGTAATTAGAACATTGTAGAATTTCGGACTGATTAGAAGCCATTATCAATACCCCTATTAATATATTAGATCAAGCATCCACTATATTTACAACCAGTAAGTCAATCCAACTATAGGGTTAATCAGAGACAAACAAGGCTACAGGTAGATTGTGAAGCCAAAATACAGAGCATTACAGTTTGATAGCAGCGCCATAGTAGCACCAGAAGCTGGAAACCTTTATAAAAGAAATCAGAGTGTCTTGAACTGAAGCGTGAGAGCTGGGGATAGACGGAAGCCAGTTCAAGCTCCTTTATTAATAACCACAACTAAAACCCAATTGTCTTCGAAAGATTCATCTTACTACTTAAAGAACTCTTTTCATAAATCATTACATTGCATTTCACACTATCATAGACACTGTTGGTCTAAAGAAGCAAATCAGGTTGATCTAATTGTGTACACATAAGTTGAGTTGTATATGTCTGAGGAAGCGAATCATACCAATTATGAGGCTTATGAGAGGAAGAAGGCGTTGCTTCACTCTCGATACAAGTTTGTCTCTCAGTTGCAGGAGGGTTCCTTCGGTAAGGTTACACTAGCTATAGACACGAAGACAAATGAGAAAGTTGCGATGAAGGCCATGTATAAGTCTAACGCTAAGAAAATTGCCAGGCATGAGATCAAAATCTTGACTATTCTTGGCAAAGAATGCCACAACATTTGTCAACTCCTCAATTCTTTCGAAACGAATGAATTTGTTATTTTGATCTTGGAGTATTGTCACAACGGTGATTTGTATGACTTGATTCATTCTAACGCAGCAATGTCTGCTTTTGATATTTGGCATATAGCTAAAGAGATGGCATGTGGATTATCTTATGCCCACAGTAAGGGAGTATATCATCGAGACATTAAACCCGAAAATGTCTTGTTTCATGCATCAGGTCAAGTGAAGCTATGCGACTGGGGATTATCAACCACTGTGCGTTACAATGACGAATTTAACGTCGGCACGGACAAATACATGGCCCCTGAGTGTTTTATCAAGAGGCCAGACCTCAAGAAGTATGACGCTAAAATGGCAGATTTTTGGTCGATGGGTTTGACTGTGCTTACTGCTGTATTTGGAACATCCCCTTTCAAACCAGTTGGTGAATCGAACTCCGTTGAATCTGATTCGAACTTCAAAAACTTTGTTCATTACAACAATCCAGAAATTTTATATGAAATATATCCCATGATGAACCAAAATTGCTTCGATATATTCATGAACCTATTGAAAATCGGAGGCACTGAGAGTGATACAGAGAGCTTCAACAGAGCAATCAATGCACGCAGTCTTGAAAGATTTACCAGTGCACTAATGGAAGGTTGGAAATTTGGTCTTACTGTTGACGCTGACGAAGAATACGAAGTAGAGGATGGGAACGAAGGAAACGATTACGATGTATTCTATATGGATCATGACGACTTGAACACAGTGAACGAGACATCTTCTCAACCTGAATCTGACACTGATAACGAGAGAGCCTACAGTGAGCCCAGGTATTTTTCACCTGCTGCCCCAATTCCTGTGAAAGCTCTACAGTCGGTTCAAGTTCCTTCTCTTGTTGAATCTTCGACTCTTTCGTCGACGGCCAAATCATGGTGTGATTTGGATGATGAGGACAGTTTCGCAGAGATAATTGCTTCTTTATCGATCTCTTCGACTCCCTTAACTAAGGCAAATGAGAAACAACACAAGAACAGGGAAAGTATTCGTGTTGTCGAGCACTACTTAGGTACAGAAGTAGCCTGAAAAGGCACTGGTGTTCTTTTTTGCTATCATATCTGCGTAACCTTCGAACTTTTGTTATGACTGAAACGAAATAATGATGAATGCTTGCTAATGTTGGATCAACGTTCAATATCCATGTTTGCATTTCCACAGCTGTGGATGCGATGGAAGTATATAGATTTTTAATATATTTTTATGACAAAACATGTAGAAATGATCATTGACTTGTAGTGAGTTCGAAGAAAATCAGAATTTTGAACTTCTATATAGATGGTGAATGGCAGTAAGAGGCTGTTTGGAGGTAGAGATAATTTGTGTGATATTTCATAAACCGTATTACACGGCGCTAAAACTTTTTGATTCGGAGTCAATCAATTATTGCCGTAGCATCCTTCCGTAAAATACCCGTACGTCCATCGCAATATAATGCCCCGCTTGCCGGCCCTATACCGGTTGTTAAAAATGATCTGATCTTGACACTACCTCAGTGAAAAATTACTCACACCTCGACATTATTTATCGACTCCATATAAATTGAAACTTTTTCCAGTAATACCTAAATTGTTACAAAGGAATAAATCGATTTACATTTACAAAAAGAATAATCATAATGTCTTTCAGAAACGCATCTATTCGTATGGCAAGAAATGCCTCTAGCAAAGCCTTGAAGCAAGCTGGTGCCAAGAGGTCTTTGTCTGCTCTTGCTACTACTGCCCGTCCAGTCGCCGCTAAACAAAGCTCTGCTGCTGCTGCTGTCCGTGGTGTCAAGACCATCAACTTTGCTGGTACCAACGAAGTTGTTCACGAACGTGCCGACTGGCCAAAGGAAAGATTGGCTGAGTACTTCAAGAACGACACTCTTGCTTTAATTGGCTACGGCTCTCAGGGTTACGGTCAAGGTTTGAACTTGAGAGACAATGGTTTAAACGTTATCATTGGTGTCAGAAAGAACGGTGCTTCTTGGAAGGCCGCTATTGAAGATGGATGGGTTCCAGGTGAGAACTTGTTTGATGTCAATGAAGCCATCAATAAGGGTACTTACATCATGAACTTGTTGTCTGATGCTGCCCAGTCTGAAACGTGGAGCACTATCAAGCCATTACTCACTGAAGGTAAGACTTTATATTTCTCCCATGGATTTTCTCCAGTTTTCAAGGAATTGACCAAGGTTGAGCCTCCATCAAATATTGATGTCATCTTGGCTGCTCCAAAGGGTTCAGGTAGAACGGTCAGATCATTGTTCAAGGAAGGTAGAGGTATTAACTCTTCCTATGCTGTTTGGAATGACGTTACCGGTAAGGCTGAAGAGAAAGCAATTGCTTTGGCTGTTGCCATTGGTTCTGGTTACGTCTATCAAACAACTTTCGAAAAGGAAGTCAACTCTGATTTGTATGGTGAAAGAGGATGTTTGATGGGTGGTATCCACGGTATGTTTTTGGCTCAGTATGACGTTTTGAGAGAGAACGGTCACAGTCCATCTGAAGCTTTTAACGAAACCGTTGAAGAGGCTACTCAATCTTTGTATCCATTGATCGGAAAGTATGGTATGGATTACATGTACGATGCTTGTTCTACAACCGCCAGAAGAGGTGCTTTGGACTGGTACCCAAGATTCAGAGACGCTTTAAAGCCAGTTTTCAGTGAATTGTACGAATCCGTGAAGAATGGTAGCGAAACTCAAAGATCATTGGACTTCAACTCTCAAACCGACTATCGTGAAAAATTGGAGGAGGAATTACAGACCATCAGAAACATGGAAATTTGGAAAGTTGGTAAGGAAGTCAGAAAGTTGCGTCCAGAAAACCAATAATTTTACCAGTGGATGTAAATATCTCATCTTGGTCAATGAATGACTTGATGAAACCCTGCTCCTTTCAATTCGTGTATTTTTTTGTTCCATCACCCTGATTCTTATGGGTTAACTGGTAAATAAATTCATAATTATTATCTATAGCATCGTGGGCAATGTTTGTCGAATAAACATGTTCCGTTATCATATGAACTACTGCAAGGTGTAGAATTTTCAAAGTGGCGATGGTCATTTCCAGAGAGATCGTTAGGGCGAAGCCCTAATATCCCGTTATGATCACGTTACTCATATTTTTTTTTTCATCAGTCGGAAAGATAAAAATGATGATCGGAAATGAATTTTATGCACGTGTATGACATTATATATGAGCTCGTAATTTGTTGAGTTCCGGTCACCATAGTTTGCACGTATTAGGTCTCATAAAATTTTTCACGTATTCTTCCTAACTCTTATTCTAATACAATACAATTACACTGGAGACATCATGGCTGTTGGTAAGAATAAGAGATTGTCTAAGGGCAAGAAGGGTTTGAAGAAGAAGGTCGTTGACCCTTTCACCAGAAAAGAATGGTATGACATCAAGGCTCCATCCACTTTCGAAAAGAGAGCTGTTGGAAAGACTTTGATCAACAAGTCAACAGGTTTGAAGAACGCTGCTGACGGTTTGAAGGGTCGTGTTATTGAAGTCTCTTTAGCTGATTTGCAAGGCTCTGAGGACCACGCTCACAGAAAGATCAAATTGAGAGTTGATGAAGTTCAAGGTAAGAACTTGTTGACCAACTTCCACGGTTTAGACTTTACTTCTGATAAAGTGAGATCTTTGGTCAGAAAGTGGCAATCATTAGTTGAAGCAAATGTCACAGTAAAGACCTCTGATGACTACGTGATCAGAATCTTTGCTATCGCTTTCACAAAGAGACAACAAAATCAAATTAGAAAGACTACCTATGCTCAGAGCTCCAAATTGAGAGAGATCAGAAAGAAGATGGTTGAAATCATGCAAAGAGAAGTCTCTAATGTCACATTGGCTCAGTTGAACTCTAAATTGATTCCAGAAGTCATTAGCCGTGAAATTGAAAAATCCACCCAAACCATCTACCCATTGCAAAATGTTCACATTAGAAAAGTCAAGTTGTTGAAACAACCCAAATTTGATTTAGGTGCTTTGTTAGCTTTGCACGGTGAGGGATCTTCTGAAGAAAAGGGTAAGAAAGTCTCCTCTGGTTTTAAGGATGTCGTCTTAGAAACTGTCTAATCCTCATTAATATCAACCATCTTTTTTATTATCTATTTGGTTAGGTGTTATTTTAGTGTTTGCATTCTTCAGATATGAATGTAGTAACCCTTGACTTCACTAACAGCGAAGTCTATGTATATTTCATTAATGCTACGTACCCTTATTGTCTAAGTAAAAAAAACCTGGAGTACAGAT
Source organism: Priceomyces haplophilus (assembly GCA_001599895.1). Taxonomy (NCBI): domain Eukaryota; kingdom Fungi; phylum Ascomycota; class Pichiomycetes; order Serinales; family Debaryomycetaceae; genus Priceomyces; species Priceomyces haplophilus. The sequence goes on along the minus strand of BCIF01000008.1, from coordinate 71,270 downwards.
TCACACTAAGTCTCAACGAAGTGCTAACTAGGCAAACTTTGAGTTATTTCATCCCAGAGACTTCAGCAAATGTAATCTACTTTGTTATATATTGTTGTTGATTCGCCCCAACAATCTCAAAAATGGTTCTGTATTGACTACTAAATAATTGTTCGCTAACTGCGGTGAGATATAAGAACTCTAAACTTTTGATAATATATATATTGGCTTCTACCTATCACAGTTTCAGATCTACTATGTCAGATGCAGTTTATGATGATGACGATGCCTGGTCATACTCCTTATCTTCCTCGCTCGAAGATTTGGTGATCCCAAACAATAGCAAATATCCAGATATAGTAAAAGGCAACCCAGATGATAATACCAATATAAAAAGGTTGGGGTATGAAAATAATGATTCGAAAGCTAAAAGGACATTAACCCAAGTTTATGTTGACTCAAATAGTCTTGAGGATGAAAACAAGTCTATCAGTTCATATGAATCGGCCGTGGGCGCAAAAAACGGTAATGCTGTTGTGGGGAACCATTCTCAAACTGCTGTCCCACTTTCCCAACCGTCATTGTCATCTTTGTCGTTGCAGTCGCCTTTCTTCGGTAAATCATCTCCTGCAGACCCTCATACGACGAAGGAAGATGCGAACTCGATCATTTCAAAAGAAGCCAAGGGTAACGGTTTAGAAGAGTCGTTGGCTCAATCAAATACGGCTACAAGAAATTCGATTGGGTCTTCACTGCTAGCTAGCGAGTCTACAATTGATGAGATAAAAAAGTCTCCTACTACCCCAGTTGGCTCGAGCTCCAAAAAGAAGTCAAATAATGACTCCCCTTCTCCAAAAATAATTGCATATCGAAAATCAAAAAGAAGCATTAGTGAAAGTGGCCATCTAGCAGATGCAAAGCCTAAACTTGATCCCAAGCTTTATACCGATGAGTTTTTCGAGAACACGATATACAGGTACGCTACAATGAAAAGGAACACTGACTTTCATCAGTTATTTCGTAGTACCGACTTGACCGTTAGACTCCTTGATGATTTCTCCTGTGCATTGAGTAGAGAAATTTTACTACAAGGAAGAATCTACGTCAGTGAAAAATACATATGTTTCAACTCAAATCTATTAGGCTGGGTAACAAACTTGGTCATTCCCATGGAAGACATAATAAGTTTTGAGCGAAAATCAATTGCTGGTCTATTTCCTAATGGTATCCAATTAGAAACGAAGGAAGAAAAACACACATTTGCTAGTTTCTTATCCAGGGATGCCACACTTGAGTTCATGATTACTATCTGGCAGAAAGCAACTGGAAGAAAGATCAAAAATTTAGATTCTCCATTACCCACTAAATACGTAACAGATAGGGCTGACAACATTTCAGAGCACAGTTCTGAAACAACTAATTCCGCAAAATTTGAATCGTACATTCTATCGATCGATGGCGATGAAGCAAACTCTTCCAGTGAACATGATGATCAAACAGATGATGTGGATAGTGAAATTCTGGCTCATGGATCTAGTTTCACCACAGTTCATACTAGAATTTTAAAATTCAAGGATGATTCAGGTTACAAAAATATGGGCCCAGAGACTCATCCGGAAACTGATGTTGATATGGGATTTTATGCAGAGATTGGCCAGGTTGAACTTTGTAATGAATTGATTGACGCACCGGTTGGAATGACATTTGAAATCCTCTTTGGTAATAATACCAAATTTTCGAAATCATTCATAAAAACTCAAAAGGGTAGTGAAATATCAGAATTCAGCAAATTCCATCCCATGGAGGACGATCCCACCAAACTTGAAAGGACATATGTTTACAAGAAGGGTTTGGATTATTCCATTGGACCCAAATCCACTACTTGTGAAGTCAGTGAGATAATCGAGCACCTAAATTTTGCAGACTATGTGATCGTTGTAAGCAATACGAAAACGCCAGATGTTCCTCTGGGAAACTCGTTTTCGATAAATAGCAAATTCATTTTCTCTTGGGGTCCTAGAAATACAACTCGGTTAAGAATGTCTTTCAAAATTCACTGGACAGGTAGATCTTGGATCAAAAGTGTTATTGAGAAACAAACCTTGATTGGTCAACTCAGTAATGCGAAAGAACTTTTGAATTGCTTGAAAGAAGAAATATCCTCTTCCACATACTTTGTTGATGGCCCTTCCATGGTAAAAAGTGATGAAACAAATGAAGAAGTTGGGTCTATATCGCTGGTATCGAAAATAGAGGAACAGGCCAAGACACCAGAACCGGAAAATGGCCATCATGGTACCTTAGGCTTCATGAAAGAAGTTATCAATAAATTATCCATCACTTCTTGCTTGCTAGTGGTGTTCATCGCAATACAATTTTTAATGTTCAGATCTGCGAATGAAACCAACTTTTTGATGAAGAGCCAATTAAAAGCCAACAAACAGTTAATCTCAGCTGTACGCAACTTGATATCTGATAGTGGCTTACGAGAGGTTGAGTTCAAGCCTCCAGATAACAAAGAAAATGATTTTTGGAATTTTGTGCATGACAAATACGAAAAAAGGCTCACAAGATTAGAAAAGGTTCAGTTTTTGACTGAGCAATTGGATGCATTGTATGAGACTAAATCTAAGCCCAAGACGGGAATAGGTGAGTCATTAGGAGCCAAGCTTAATAGGATTAAAAAGTTGATTCGTGACTTGAACCGTTTTGAAGTTGGAAAAGATCTTTTATGATTATTACTACTTATAATTTTCTTTTTTTCATATATGAAAATTTTATGATATATACAAGTATTTGGTTTAAACCTTTCAGCAAATTCTGAGTTCGCCATTAATGTCTTCTGTTTCCGTCTTTTCGATGACATCCACATCTTCAATAGTATGTACAATTATTTGATCGTTATCTTCGTTTAGCTCAAAAATAAAGATCCCGGATATCACCCTTTCCAATTTCTTACTTTCCTTGTTTAGTCCAATGAGACCAGAAGTTAACTGCGAAATGGTGTTTGATAACAATGGCAACGATGAGTCGTATTTTTTGCTTCTCTCAAGAGCTTTTGCAGGATCCACTTTTGACCAACTATGGGATCCCAAACGCGCTTCGGAGGTTGAGTGATAATCACCAGGTTCATTATTGTTCTCCAGAGATAAGTGTGCACAACCTTCCGGACAAGTCAGCCAACGTACGTGAATCTTATTAGACTGTGGGTAAACACACTCAAATTCACTAGTTCTGGATACTCTTATTGATTTGATATGAAGTTGAACTTTAGGGCTTAATACTATGGATGTCATAATCAATTGCATGGTCTTGCATGTGGTATAATATGTCACACGACCTCTTATGTTTGGTAAAAACGTTTTTAGCTCTTCAAGATGAGTCGGTGCTATTCTGAGCAATATCTCATGTGATAGTATATGTTTTGGGAGTGAAGTATGTAACATTTTTGGAACCAACTCTTGAAGTTCATCGATCATGGAACCCAAGTTTGCTTTTCTTTCTTGCTCCTTATTGCTGCCATTGTTTTTTTTTACAGAATGATCCTCGATAGCTAACAAGTGGTTCTCTAGTCCATTTTGATTAAAACGTTGTGAAATCACCAACATAGGTCCATATGGTTCAAAGCAGTTGTGTTTAAATGAACGGTAAGTTAAAAGTCTCGTTACTCGTCGACTCCGCAAAAGTGCCGGAGAATATCTGCCTATAATATACACTGTTGGTGGAAGTGTTGTCATATATATAAATATATACTTTGTATTGCCTTTAGAATGTTATCTATCATACTTCTGAAACGTCCTAGAAATTTAATCTAACACGTGACCTATAATGCAAGGTAATTTATACAATGCATTTAAATACAACAATCACTTTAATTGCACATTCATTATTAGTATATAATGAGTCCACCGTCGGATTGACCAATATCACTCATTGCTACAGAGAAATCAGCATTTAGCCATATTAGAGGTGAAAGAACAAATCAAACAGTAAAGATTTTATCGCAGCTCAACAGCATTTACTGCTTTTGATCAGCGGCCAATGGAGTCAAACGTAAGTATGGCTTGATGATTCTGAACTTAGGAAACAAAGTCTTAGCCTCTTCATTTGAAACACTTGGGTGAACAATAACATCATCACCTGGGACCCAGTTGATTGGTGTTGTAATTCTGTACTTATCACCAGTTTGGAGAGAGTCAACAACTCTTAAAACTTCAGCAGTGTTTCTACCAGTTGAAGCTGGGTAAGATAAAATCAATCTAATCTTCTTTTTTGGGTCAATAATAAAGACTGATCTGATGGTGAATTGAACGCCTTTGTCATCGACATTGGTGGCGTCTTGGTAATCAATCATATCGTACAAGTAGGCAACTTTTCTTTCTGGATCCGCAACAATAGGAAAGGACAACTTGGACCCAGTAACTTCATCAATATCTTTGATCCAAGCCTTGTGCGAGTCAGTGTTGTTAGCAGACAAACCAATCAATTTGACACCCCTCTTAGTGAACTCTGGCTCCAATTTAGCGAAGGCACCCAATTCAGTGGTACAGACTGGAGTGAAGTCGTCTGGGTGAGAAAACAAAACGACCCAGTTGTCACCAATGAAATCATGGAAAGAGATCTTGCCGTTTGATGTCTCAGCTGTGAAATCTGGAGCAGTAGATCCTAAACGCAAGGTACCTTGAGAAGACATTTTCAATTTCTCTTTTAATATTGTAACTTTTGAAGAAAAGGGAACTGATAAGATTTAAACTCAATTGAAAGAGGGCAACGTCCCTTCAAATATGTAATCGGGTACTCATTGAAAAATTGGTCTAAAATTACCAATTTGCACGTGCCATGATTCTACTTCCCAAAATAACAAGTTGCGAATATCGGTCCTTTATGGCTAAGCAGAAGATATGGCGCCATAGTTATATATGCAGGATATAAGAGCAATACTATTAAATTCAGAAACCATACGATCTCCGTAATTTTAGTCTAATATACAGAGGACTAATAATAGGGATAGACAGGCCGAACTGAGATTTTTGTTTTTGCCATGTCATTACTTCAATTAATGTGCAAAGGCATAGATGGTTTTTTGATAAAGCACTCGAGAATTAGTCTTTTTCTGCATCAAGATCGACCCCAAAGTCCTCAAGTGTTTCTCCTAAGCTATTGAACCACTCGGTTCGGTTCATTTGAGATCTAGGAACAAACTCATCCACGCTATCCACATTTGCGTTTTCTGCAGGATCAGATGTGGGACTTTCCTTATCTTTCGCTGCTTGATCGCCTCCGTCTGGCGGCCAAGGAAGATCCAATTGGTCCTCTAACTCATCGTTCTTTATAAAGGTGTAGCCATTCGATGTAGGACTGCCCCAAGGCAAAAGCCATTTCAAGGGAGATCCACAAGCATGGACGATATTGGTCCAAGCACCTAAATCATAGGGGAAAACAAGATCATCGACGGTAAAATATTTTGGAATAATCTCTCCTTCAGAGTCGTCTCCATCCTCAGTAATAGTAGATAGGTGCGTGCCGTTTGAATCAAGTTCGACGTTGTTGAGGAGGTCTTCTTGCTCCACCTGCTCAACTTGAATGTAGTTTGTGGTCCAAGACGTAAGCTTCGGTAACTTTTTTTTATGCACATAATTATAGTTTTCTCTAATCCTGGACCAAAATCTAGGAGATCTAAAGTGAGATTCGACTCTCTCCATCTCCCACACTTCAATTTGTGTCATTCCTTTCATAAGGTTTAAGACACATCTTATGAACAAAACCGTAATAGTCAAAAATACGAAGAAATCTATTGGCCAGAGAATAATAACCGCAAAAACTTCCTTCTTCTCAAGTAAGTATGAAGGAAGGTTCCTATTCTCGTAGTATACAATGACTCTTTGAGTGAGGATGTACAAAGTGTAACCCGTGGTGAAGATAACCCAAATCAAGAATCTTAGAAAATAAGGTAGATTTCTGTGTCCTACACAATTGAGTGTCCACTGGCAGTGATGATCCATTTTCAAAATACACTTTTGACAAGTTTTGCAATGATGAGCTCTTTCAGGTTTGTATCCTTTGCATCTCTTGCACCATCTTTTCCATTCTCCTTTTTTGGGCCTATAAGTTGCTGGTGCATTCCCCGGATCAACTTTTATAGCCAAAACATATGATAACCATATCATGCTCAAGAATACCTCGTATAGAATCTGTTGAATCCCCGAATAGTGGTTCCTTAGCACAAAAAAGTGAGTTCCGTAACCTAGAACAGATATGAGTAAACATGGAATCTATATGTTAGTTAAAATCTTTCTTTGATTTAGACATGAGAATAACGTGTCTATACTCACCAAAATCCCAAGAAGAGGCCATTTGAGCTGGACTGCCATTCTTCAGCAATGTTTGAAAACTATCTCATTCAAGAGTTATACATGTCAAAGTGAAATAGCAGAGAATGATAATTACACAAAAGTTGGGTTGAGCTTTTTGTCACTTTATGCGGTGGCGATTCGAGAACAACTCATAAACTAAATACATTTGCAGGTAATAGGCATCAATTTGCATTTAGGTATAATGGTAAGTGAGAAGCTTGAGGAAATATGATATTTAGTTATGTTACTAACGTACCTTTAGACGTCTATCGGAACTGGGTATGATTTATCAAACAGTGTTTTCTCACCAGGTAAGTAATTGGGTCCACGACATAAGTGTGTGATATAATTGCTACTAACTAATTATAGATGGGAGAAACTTTCAAGTTGAGTATGCAATGAAAGCAGTAGAGAATGGGGGCACATCAATTGGTATCAAGTGTAAAGACGGGGTAGTTCTAGCAGTGGAGAAAATCATAAATTCGAAATTGTTAGTTCCAGGAAGAAATAGAAGGATTCAAACAGTAGACAGACATATCGGTGTTGCATACTCTGGACTTCTACCGGACGGGCGTCATTTTGTGAATAGAGGCAGAGATGAGGCTAAATCATTCAAATCAATATATAAGAGTCCCGTATCGGTGCCCCATTTGATGGATAGATTAGGTATTTACGTACAGAACTACACTTGTTACAATTCAGTCAGACCTTTTGGAATTGTTTCAATCGTTGGTGGAATTGATGAAAACGGACCTCATTTGTACATGATAGAACCTAGTGGTGCCCATTGGGGTTATTCAGGCGCTGCTACTGGAAAAGGCAGACAGATTGCGAAGTCTGAGCTTGAAAAGTTAAATTATGACGAAATCACTGTAAAAGAGGCTGTGAAAGTTGCAGCCAAGATTATTCACTTGGCACACGAAGACAATAAGGATAAAGATTACGAGTTAGAGATTTCTTGGGTTTCTACTGAGACTGAAGGTAAACATGAATTTATTCCTGACTCCTTATTGCAAGAAGCTCGTCAATTTGCTGAAAGCGATGACGACGAGGAAGAAGATCAAGAGATGGAAGAATAGTTTAGAAGTAGCACATCATGGATAGTATAAAGACTCCTAGTTTGGAAGATATCATTCGGAGCCTCAATGTAATGCCATATCTCAAGAAATAGACTTTGTGCGCGTAGATAAATATTTTGAAACATGAAGATACTATAAACAAACTTGATACAATTATAATACAAATGTATCATGCTACTTACTTCTATGGATAAATATGACGCTGATGATGACATTTCATTAGATTCATCAGAGGCATTTTCGTCGGAAGAGGCTACAAGTCGACCAGGATCAGAACACAATTATAAAAACAATAAGGGCCTGCAAGACGAATCAAGCACCGCAGTGTCAAGTCCCTTTATATCAAACCCAGAGATAAAGATGCAGTCGAGCCCCTCTGTGGAGGGGATCTTTGAGAGACACCTCATTGCCGAAAATGTAGATGGGATGGGCGAAAGGTTCAACTTGATGAGTATACGAGATAAAAGTTTGGGAGATAAAAGTATAGATGCATCAAAGTTCGATCAAACACGTATAAATGACACCCAAGCACAATTTGATCTGGATTTGGATCTCGATGATTCTGATGGTATTATACCAAGTTCAGCAAGAAGGTTGAATCTGAAAGGTGATTGGAACGATATAAGGACAATTTCCGTCAGTAGACTTGCATCACAACAGTCGCATCAGTCATCCCATGTTTTTCATAGGCCCAACTCAACAATGGGACTGGAATTCCTCTCCAATATTGAAAAAAAGGGTGTGGCTTCAAACTCTGTTAGAATAGATGAGCTCAACAAGCAAATCACAGGATATAAAATTCAGGTTAAGTTCTTCAGGCAGTTTCTCCAAGGTCTAATTGAAAGAACCAGACACGAACCTGGCTCAGAAAAGACTGTTTTCGATCTAGGTGAACTAACTAACTTTCAAGACAATTTTAACAACTTTAATAACTTCTCTTCATTGTCACTATTGAGAAACGGTTCCGTTGATGAAAGCCCCGTGAGGATACTGGAGTATACTGAATTAGTGAAATCCTACGATGAGATTTATAAACTCAATGAAGATTTGTATGAAAATTTAGAGCTGTTCGAAAAGCAGCTCATAGAGAAATCTACCTTACTTGACAGTAACATCAAATGTATTGAAAGGTGTACAAAAATTATGGACGACATTTTGATGACGATTGTTGATGATATGGATGCCGAAAGCACCTCTCACAAGATTATACTATCCCGCCTTCACTCAAGCGATTTTTCCTTAGAAGATAAACTTGAAGTTTTACTCCAAGAGTTATCAAAAAGAAGGACTTGTGAAGACACCAAGAACTATCCGTCTCCGCCATCCTCCACACAAGCAGAAATTCAAAGTGAAATGTCAACTAAAAACGGTGCTATTGTAGCTCTTGAAAATTCTTTGAGCTCCCTTCGAAATGAATATATTGAATATAAACAAGAAACCTCTGAAACAATTCAAAACTTAAATGAGAAGTTGCAAAGTTCGAAGCAGTTGAATAGTGATTTCGAAGCACTCTCGTCGAATTACAAAAAACTACGTCATCAACTTGGAGATTTGAACATCGAAGACTTACCTCGTCTCAAGGAGGACAACAAAAGATTGTCAGGAATTGTCAATAATGTCGATAACAAATTCCAAGGCTATGAGAAAATGATAAACGTTCTTCAAGATGAGCTTAGGAGTATCCAAAGGGAAGCAAATATGGGAGAGATCAGCAACGAAACCATTAACGAAACTGTATCAAGACTCATTGACGAGTCTAAATTATTTGCAGAAGATGAGCTTCAAAAGCGATCAGCACAATGGAAGAATGATTTCAGACAGCTAAATCAAGACCTCAAAGAATTGAATGATGAATATACCAGGTCCAAAAAGGATTCATCAGATCGAATTGAAGAACTAACCAAAAAGCTAAGTGACAGTCACGACGAAATCCGTGCATTAAAGTTTGATCTAGTCGCCACAACGAAATTCAAAGAAGACCTAGATCGCTCTATTGAAAAGCAAAGGGCATTGAAAGCTGAGAAAGCTCGTCTCACATATAACAATGAGGCTCTTGTAGCCGAAAAGACTTCGTTGCAATCAACAATTAGTAACTTGACTGATAAAATAACTGCCTTGGCTATAGCAAGCTCGTCTCATGAAAACTCTTCTCACAAATCAATTGTTTCTGTCGAATTCAAACAGTTCCTTAAATATGACATACGTGAGTTCCAAAAGCTATTACGTTCGTTCAATAAAATTGCGGATGATATGTCATTGAAAGAGCCCACTAGAAAAATTGAATCGTTGGTCCATAGGGTCACGAAGAACAAATGGGAGGACTTTGATGAAGACGGTCTCGCAGTTTTAATCGACTATCACAAATCGGTTTTTGGGTACTTTACTCGAGCAGTTGATATCGTTATAAACGACCATGTAAAACTTTTGCTCAAGGAAAGCGATATTAAGTCGGAACACTCAAATTATATCTCTAAGTTGCAGAAACGAATTGATGAACTTAATTCTTTGAACGAGGCATTTTCTAGTCAGTGGAACTCCCGCCATACCGTGCACTCTAGTGACGATATGGATAACTCTGCTATTTCCAAACTAAGGATAGAGGAACTAACTAACAGATGGAAAGCTGAGAGAGAGGCAAGGGTGTATGAGAATAATGAGGCAAAGCAAAGATTCAAGGAATTGGAGGATGAGAATCGCCGTTTGCTAGCAGAGCTAAATAGAGCATAATATAGTCATGTGTTCAATAGATTGGTATATACCATCGTATAGAGTCTGTATGACACAAAATCGAAAGACAGGTATCTCAAAAATTTTTCAACAACGAGAACGAGAATATCAATGTATACTCCTGAATACGTAAGCTGATAGCTATTCAATACACAGAAAATGTCTGGTGCTGATCGTTTAGAAGATCTCGAGAAAGAGCTCAGACTCGATGATATTGATTTCTCAGATTTGGAAGAGAAGTACTCTGTCAAGGCTAATCTGGGAATTGATAGATATGTTGTTGTTGATGGAGCCCCTGTTGCACCAGAAGCAAAGATCCCAATTTTGCTTAAAGTTCTAAGAAAGCTTTTCAACACCGTGGGCGAAGTAGTAGATGGTGAAGACGGTATTTATATGCCTTTGGAAGATGGTAAGTCAAAAGGTTATTTATTTGTGCAGTTTAAAACAGCTGACATGGCAGACGCTGCTATAAAACAATTGAATGGAAGAAAATTAGATCAGAAACACAGATTGCTAGTCAATAAATTGACTGATATTGAGAAATACGGCGCTGAAGGTAACGTCAGTGATGAGTTTGCTGAACCTACTATCCCTCCTTTCAAGAGTCATGGATACTTGAAATCTTGGTTACAAGACGAACAAGGCAGAGACCAAATGGCTTTACACTTCTCGGAAACCGTCGGTGTGTATTATAACAAAAAGAAAAATGATCCTGAACCGGTTATTGAACCAAGAAAAGGATTTACCTCAAAGTACGCAAAATTTTCTCCAAAGGGTACGTACCTCTTTTCAGTTCACCCTCAAGGAATTCAGTCATGGGGTGGTGATGACTTTCAAAGTATCAACAAATTCATCCACAACCAAGTTAGACTTATTGATTTCTCTCCAAATGAGACCTATATGGTTTCTTTGTCGCCAGTTCCAATTTCTGTTCCAGAGAGCCCAGCAGAACGTGCAAACTTCCCATTTGGCCCGGAAAGTAATGGTCATAAGCTTGTCATTTGGAACTTAGTTACAGGAGAACCAGCAAGAACTTTTGCCTTGCCCCCTCACTTGGAAGGTCAAAAGGAAATGCCATGGCCTTTAGTTAAGTGGTCATCGGATGACAAGTACTGTGCACGCCAAGGTCCAGGTGCTCTTGCTATTTACGAGACCCCTAGTTTCCAGTTGCTAGACAAGAAACTAATCAAAGTGGAGGACATAATGGATTTCGAATGGGCACCTGCTCCAGTTCATTTGGCCGGTTCTAAAAAGTCAGAAGGAGATCATGTTTTGTCTTTCTGGACCCCTGAAAGCAGTAATCAAACAGCCAGGGTATCTCTTATGCAAATTCCTACAAGGCAAGTTCTCAGGACAATCAATTTGTTTCAGGTCAGTGACTGTAAAATGCACTGGCAAGATGAAGGTGACTTCTTAGCAGTCAAAGTCGATCGTCATACAAAGTCAGGTAAGACTATTTTTTCCAATTTGGAATTCTTTAAGCTTACAGAAAAAGACATCCCTGTGGAGAAAATCGAATTGAAAGAAGTTGTTATAAATTTTGCTTGGGAACCGAGATCTCAAAGATTCATAACTATATCCAGATTAGACGATGGTAACAACAACCCTGCTATTCCAAAAAATAACATTTCATTTTACGCTCCAGAAGTTCAAAATAAGGGTGGTAAAATTACGACTTCTAACTATAGGTTGTTGAAGGAAGTCACCGATAAGCATGCCAACACCGTATTTTGGTCACCAAAGGGTAGATTCGTTGTTCTTGCTACTCTTTCCAAATCCAGCGGTGAAATCGAGTTTTACGATACTATGTTTGAAGAAGAAAACGGTAAGAGGCCCGCCCTAGGAAATGTCAAGTTGATGAAAGCTGAGAGATTCGGTGGTATGACCAATCTTGAATGGGATCCGTCAGGAAGATATCTCAGTGCGTGGTCCTCTATTTGGTTGCATAGCATTGAGAATGGGTACAAGTTGTTCGAATTTACTGGTAACTTACTCAAGGATGAATCAATTGACCATTTCAAGGAGTTTATATGGAGGCCAAGACCACCTACTTTGTTGAATGCTGCTGATAGAAAGAAGATCAGAAAGAACTTGCGTGAGTACAGTGTCCAATTTGACGAGGCGGACGCCATGGAGGCTGACGCTGCTACAAGAGAGGCCATCTTGGCTCGTCGTAAGGCTTTAGAGGATTGGAGAGCTTATAGATCCCAGTACTCCAATCTACAGGTTGAGAGCAACGAGGTCCAAGCCGAAATTATTGAAGAGATCAAAGAAGAGATCATCGAAGAAAAAGAAGAGATCGTCGAGTAGATGCATTTTATTTATTGTTTATCTATTCTATTTTATTTTAATTACATGTAACTTCGTATGCACAAAGCCTAATATAGCTATGAATGCTATTGTTTGCAAAGTAACAGTTTCCTAGGCGGGTTTTGTTTTCAATTGTAATCCATGCCATTTCGATATCTCATCTTTCAAGACCTCGTTCACTAGTCTATGTTGTTTTATCATGGGGATACCCTTGAACTTTTCACTTTCGACAAGAATAGCGAACATAGAACCACATCCTCCTGAAACATCTTTCACCTCAAGGTTTTTTGGTTGAAAACTCTCTTGTAATATGTCGAAAATTTTTCTTTCATACCCATTTGAGGGTGGTACAATATTAGTCGAAAACTTCTGTATAGACAACGGTCTTATTAGCCTAGAGCCCAATACTTGAACAGCTGGTGTCCTTAGTCTGGCAAGGGTTCCTGGAGTATACATTTCTACTTATTGTATATTTCAAGTCTTGATTATCGATCGAATTAGTAACCGAATTTTTTAGCGTTTTGATTTGAGACTAAAACAATCATGTATTTCAAATTCAAATGATAAGACTTTTTTATAAGAATGTCACAAGAAAGTCTAAGAGTGGTAGTATGTGGTGATGCATCAGTGGGGAAGTCTACACTAATCACATCGTTGATGAGACTGACATTCATTCCCAGTGTCCAAAATGTTTTACCTCCAATAACAATATCAAAAGATGACTATACGAATAGTATAGATTATTTGCAACTTAGCAACGTTCTTGAAGAAAAAATGGCTAAGCAAAAGGGCAAAATGGACTCGAAGAAAGGATTTAATAAGGGTACCACTAAGGTGCTGAAATACATACCTCAAACTACTGTCATTGTAGATACAAACTCATCAGATATGCAATCAGTGCATGCTGAATTGAAGCGAGCGGATGTAATATGGCTTGTTTACTCCGACCATTATACGTATGAAAGGATCTCGCTTCACTGGATGCCCACTTTTCGTTCTATGGGGGTCAATTTACCTATTGTGTTATGTGCTAATAAATCAGATTTAATCTCCCAAGATGTTTCTATTAAAACTCAGAACTCAGAGGAATTTGTTCCACTCATCAATGAGTTCAAGGAAATTGAAGCATGTGTGAGATGCAGTGCTAAATCTCAAGATAACGTGGTGGATGCGTTATATTTATGTCAACGAGCTATTACACATCCAGTGTCACCTTTGTACGATTCTAAGGAAGGTAATTTGAAAGTAGCTGCGGTAGCAGCACTCAAACGTGTTTTTTTCCTTTGTGACAAAGATCAAGATGGTTTCCTAAATTTCAAAGAGATGTCTGATTTACATATTAAATGCTTTAACCAAAAGTTATCTCAAGAAAATTTTGACGAAATACTAAATGCAGTTGATAAAGTGATACATCCAGAAAATGAACCGAGTTCCAGTTTGTCGGAGGACGGATTTGTTTTTCTCAACAAGATCTATGCCGAAAAAGGACGGCATGAAACTACATGGGGCATTTTACGAGCCTTCCAATATACCAACTCCTTGTCGTTAAACGACAAATTTTTGTACCCATATCTCGATGTAAATCCACAATCTAGTGTGGAACTAAGTCCTACAGGATACAAATTTCTTGTCGATCTCTTCATCAAATTTGACAAAGACAACGACGGAGGGTTGAATGACGAGGAGTTGGAAACTCTTTTTCATCCAACCCCCGGGATTCCTAAATTATGGCAAGAATTTCAGTTTCCTTCGACAATTGTTTGCAATGAAGAAGGATACGTGTCATTACAGGGGTGGCTTGCACAATGGAATTTGACTACTTATTTACATTATCCAACTACACTCGAATATTTGGCGTATTTAGGTTTTGACGAGGGAAGTTCAGTCAAGGCCTTGAAAATCACAAAACCCAGAAAGACAAGACAGAAGCAAGGAAAGATTTACAGACAGCCAGTGAGTGACCGAAACGTATTCAGTTGCATGGTTTTAGGAGCTCCAAAATCCGGCAAAACATCTCTTTTGGAGCTGTTTTTGAGGGGTACCTATAGCGAAACATATTCACCTACTTTAAGACCGAAACTAGGCGTGAAAGATATTGAATTGAGATTTGGGAAGCAATGTTATCTTATTCTTGAAGAACTAGGTGAGTTGGAACCTGTGATATTGGACAACAAGAGTCGTCTTGACAAATGTGATGTTATATGCTACACGTATGACTCCTCTGATCCGGAGTCATTCCAATATTTGGTTGATTTGAGAGAAAAATATGGTCTGACTTTAGACCAAATACCATGTGCGTTCGTAGCCCTCAAGGCAGATCTTGACAAACAACAACAAAGATCAGACGTTCAGCCAGAAAATTATACTCGAAATTTATTTCTCAATTCCCCTTTGCATATATCCTCTGCATGGACTACCTCATTGAACGAGTTATTCATACAGTTAGTGGATGCTGCAAAGTTACCTAGTAAATTCACACCAGGTCTTGAATCTGAACCTGACACTGTGAACATTGAAAATTTGAAACATGTAATGGTTGCTGGAAGTGCTGTTTCAATAATGGCTCTAGTATCTGTGTGGATATGGAAAAGTTCTTTGCAGAGTTCTAAAGTATAGTAATGTATATGAGTTAAATTTAGTGAACATGGTACGGATGGCATTGGTACTGTACATAATAATTTTGACTTCAGACTTTTTTTTTTGCATACTCATCGAGACCACATTAACCTTTGTTTTGTTACTAACAGAGTCTCAAAATATAGATATGTCTGAAAAAGAAGAGTTTAAGGTGGTGACTGTAGAGAAGCCTATACCTAATATCTTTGATTTAGGGAATTTAGCTACTTTTGACCAAAATCCGTTGAACAATGAAAAATTGAATGATAAGACTGAAAAAGAGACTTACTTGAAATCTGTTACTAGAGATAATACCCAACTTTTGATAAACCAGATTTTGTCGTTGCCTGTGAAAACAACAACCGATACACATGGGTCTTCATCCGGTCAAAACTCAACAATGACATTGATCCAACTACCAGGTCCAACCACTCCGTTACCAAGAGAAAAAGCAATTCCTAAAGCGAAACCTCCTACCAAATGGGAGCAGTTTGCTGCCAGAAAAGGTATCAAAGCCAAGGCAAAAGATGGGAAGATGGTATTCGATGAAGATTCCGGTGAGTGGGTGCCTAAATGGGGTTACAAGGGTAAAAACAAGGAATTGGATGACCAATGGCTTGTTGAGGTAGACGACAAAGAAAAAGGTACGAAAAATGAATTGATAGATCCAAGAACTTTGCAGCGTGCTGAAAGAAAAAAGTTGGTTAAAAAGAATCAGTTGCAGCAAAAGAAAAATTTGAAACAGCAATCTTGATCTGCTTCCGAGTATTATCTTGCAGCCTTTGCTGCCTTGCATCTGACACTTATTTTACCGCCTCGGCAAGTTTTCCGTCGATTTCTTACAAAATCAACTATGTGGATCAATAATATATAACATTAAAGCCATTATATTCACATCTTTTTTTCAACAAAATCTTGATTTTGTTTAAGTTAACTTTGCATATTATTATATATCGATTGGATACGTTTGCGTGGAATAATCGGTTTTGAAGCGGCTGTTTTAATGTATTTTGTGCGTTAACGTAGATGCCTTAGGTAAGGATGGTGGTAGAAAATACACATAACATCCTGTATGAACAAAAAAACTCACATCGGATGTTTGATTTTTGTGAACTCAAAGTATATAGCGTTTTTAAGTTCAAACAGCAATAAAGGAATGGCTGACGAATACTCTCCTGGTCAATACCTACCTACAATAGATGTGTGTAATGATAAATTCTCATTTTCGTATTTATGAATACCGTTCTTACTAACATGACATTGAGGCAATATTGGGTGTTGCAGATTTAGAGCAGATAACGGTCAAGAAAATCAGAAATGCATTACAAGAACTCTTTGGAGTCAATCTACAGCCTCACAAAGTAAGTCGTGAGTTATACTCTCTTATGGTTTTTTTTGACCCGAACTAACACTATACAGAAAGATATAAACGAAATTATATTGACTAGATACTATGACATGATAGATAAAAGGGCCCAGCTAGAAGTTGATGAAAAGGAGAAAAGGGCGGAAATTGAACGTAAGGACGCTTTGCTAGCAGCGAAGCTACTGAAATCAAGTGATAGGGGTCCACTTATGAGAGCAAGGAAATCGAAAACGAAAAGGACTAAAACCCCCTCCGCAAGAACTGCGCCAAATAATGGATTCAATAGAGAGATGGTATTATCCGAAGAGCTACAGAATGTTGTTAAACAACCTAGGGCATCTAGACCACAGGTGGTGAAACTAATCTGGGCCTATATCAAAGACCATGATCTCCAAAATCCAGATGATAAAAGACAGATTAATTGTGACGAATCTTTGACAAAACTATTCAAAAAGAGTGCGTATTGACAGATAACATACTATTCACTAGTATCATGACTTGCTCCTTACTAACTACCACTATAGAAACTGTGGGTGCTTTCGAAATGAACAAGATCCTCAGTAATCATATTTACAAACCTGAAGAGGTAGGTGAAGTAGATCTTGCCCGATCTTCCGCTCAACAAAAGGTCACCGACTTTGATGAGAATGATGAGGGTGATGTTAGTTCTGTCTCTTCCGCTGACTGAATGTTCAACTTTCCTTAAATCCTTTCAGTTGTAAATAACTACATTCTCTTTGCTTTAGTTTGCCGCTACGACCTATTTCTTCAGTATTATTAGAATTTGTACTAGCATCTCCGAAACTGTTTTCTCCAATGCTACATATTGTGCTTCTACTCGTTTTTTGGGGTCAAACTCCTGATCCAATGCAACTTATGCAGTTTACCTTTGACAGTAGATATTGACATTTTTATATGCAGAATCAATGTTTTCACCTCTTAGGTGTGCACAACTTTTTGGTAATCGTAACATTCAAGAACAATACAACTTCAGGCACCTCTACTTTGAGCTTCAAGCGGAGACTCGTTATGTATCCTGACATGCTGACGAAGAAGAAAGAAACAAATATCCGCAGCCAGAGTTTGTCGTCGCGGTATTTGGTCGAAGAGTCATATGATGGAGTTGATAATCAACGGTTATACGAGGCAGTCCTCAAATGTTTGATTGTGGAGTATCGAAATGAAGCGAGGTTTCGAACTCCAATGCTAAGGGAAAGCTTTGGAAATTCCAACTCCAGTTCGAGTTTGGGGTCATCGCCCCCTAAGTTATATCGCAATTCGCGTACTGAAGACAGCAGTAACGATCCCAAACTTCCGTCTTATCTTGTGTCAAAGTTGGAAACGCATTTAAATTTGATAGCAATGAAGAAAGCCGGGGCTAATATAGATGAAATGACCAGGCGCTCTTTGTTAAGGCTCTATAGCGAGCTTCTTAATCCGGAATTCAAGAATGAAGTAAACAGAGTCAACAAGCCAGAGTACCTTTTGATGAAATTTGTTTCCAGTGCAAACAAAGAGGTTGTCAAATTAGGAACATCTCCAGGAAACCAAACAAGTGATATTGTTTTCAAGCAAGCGGGGACCTTTGTGCAAATCTTAATCAATCTCATCAAGAAAGACAAAGATAGCGATGCCATCATAGCTAAACTCAACGAACATAAAGAGTATTTGAAGCCCAGAAACAGATCCCCAGATAGGATAAACAGCTCTGCTTCATCCAACAGCCTGCAGCTGCTGTCAACCTACCCTCAAGCGAGTTTCAGGGTTACAGACATGGATCAGCATTTAATCACGCTAGTTAAATCTTTGTTCTCAGTTGATTCGGTCAAATTGCAACAAGACATATTCAAGCTCAAGGACCTCTCTACAGAGAAAACGTTACAGAGAGATATTGAACAGGCTCGATTTTACTTGGGAAAAGACTTGGGTCAGTTTACCCCAAAGTCGTTTCTCACCATTGAAGGGTACAAGAAATGGAAAAACAAGGAAATTCTATCCCTTGACCAACTTGTTCAAAAGTACAAGGTACCGCCTTCTCAAAAGCTATTATCTGCTCCTCAACTTCCAGAGGGATACGAGTACTATATTTTCCCTAGAAACTCGCATTTGAGACTGTTTTACTTAAGGTTAACTCAGCTCTGTATAGATGTCGAAACAAAAAATGGGGTTTTCTCCAATGATCAAATATCTGTGAAACCTCTTTTGTCGAAACATTCTTTATCACTATTGAATGTCTGTGCCAGATTTTGGAGAATTGGTATACCAACCAGAGCAGTCGCATTATACATTGCATCTCATCACGCAGGTTTATTGAAGGATAGTTTAGGTGGTATCGGAGACCCGCATGAGCTTGGACCTGTTGATTTAGGTGCGACTACTATGTTGCATCTGACCTGTAAAAGAATGTTGGAGGAAAATGGCTTCATTTGGAATGACCGTTCTGAGTGGACAATTGAAGACCAAAAACTTTGGACTAGGTGCATATCATATTCTTACCATGAGGTTCTAATGTCAATCAAAGAACTTATGACAATGATATTCAACAAAACTGTCAAACCTAAATTTGCACCTTATTTGGAATTATTGGGTGAAAATATTGAAGCAGACCCGCTTTTTGGGGAGGTTGAAAGAACCGACGTTGTTGTCAAGTGGGAACGAAAACTCTCGAAGACTTTGCTTCGTGTATCAGAATCTAGATACGCTGAGCTGTTGAGTAATTTACCTAGAGACGATAGTCTTAGTGTCTTATATATATTGGACATTTCTGACAGTATCGTAAGTGATATAAAGATGCTACAGAAAAGATACAAAAATCCTTTGTTAGGATTTCTAGACATCCCTCGCACAGTTGGTGCAGTAATGTGTGCTATGTTCGGAGCGGATGCTAAAAATATTTTGAAACATGTTGACGTTTACTCCAAGAGAAAGGGACAGACTCTTCCCTATGGCGACGCTTTGGAGGCATACAAGGCATTGAGTGAGATAAGATATATATTCAGTCAAGTGTCAGCCCCTGGGTCTCAATTCAAATTTAACTTGGAAAAGTTTTTCTATTCTTACCTCGAATCGTGGGCCAACGAAAGTGGTAGTAAAATTATTTCTATTGTTAAAGAAGCCCTCAAGAAAGACAACTATCAAGCAATCGAAATTGGGGATGACAATAAAAAATTCAGTTCTTCAATTTTAGATATATTCACCTTAATCAAAGAGTTTTTGAAAATTTTGAACAATTTGAATTGGTCAGATGATAAACAGTTGGCAAGGATTTATACCACACTCCTCAAAAGTATATCTGATGGTGTTCTATATTATACTAATGCAGTGACCACTAAAATAATTGTTGAACTCGATGAAGAAGAACAAAGGAAGCTTTTATTGAAGGAAGAAGAGAAACCCGAGAGTGGAATTGCAGGTACCTGGTTTGATGACTTCAAAAATGTAGTGTCAACCATGCAAGGGTCTGGTAAAATGGAATTAGAAGAACCGTATAATTTCAAACCGGAAACCTGCATTGCATTGAATAACTTATCTGCCATGATGCATCAGTTAGACCGCTTGGAAGAATTACTAGATCCTGAAAGTATTTCAAGCACGCTTGCATCCGAATCTGTTTCTGGCCCTAAATACATCAGCCATGTTTTCTCATTAAGGTTGATCAAGGCAGAAAATTTGAAGTCTAATGGCTCCCGTATGCATCCTTACATTACGCTTGTTGATACTAAGGCTAGAAAAACTATTGGAAAAACCAGAGCATCTAACAGCACCAGTGATCCCGAATGGGACGAGGAGTTTGAGGTGACCTTACAAGCTCATTCCACGTTAACAATATCTGTTACAGTATGGGATGAGAAAGTTGGCGTTCATTCTCCATGTGGAAGGTCTATTCTTCAATTGGATCCAAAGAACTACAAACATGATGGAATTCCTAACGAATTTTATCTTGACCTAGATTCCCAAGGGAGAATTTTGGTTGAGGTTGCGGTGGAGAGTGAAAGGGAGGATGCAATATTCGTAATGGGCAGAGCTCACCGTGCACTCAAAAGATCCCAACAAAGATGTATCAAATTGATCGTCGAAAAGTTCTCAAGATTCATCCACTATTGCTTTTCGAGAAGTAATCTTAGATCTATATGTGGCAGTAATGGTATGGTCAAACCTACGCAAGAGCAAATGGACAACGCTATGATGCCTTTGTATGACTATTTGAATATGAACCTCCAAGTTCTTGCTGAGTATCTAACAAAGGAGCTACTTCTTAAGGTTATGTTGGCTTCGTGGTCTGTTGTCACTTCCAGTGCAGATGAATTGCTTTTGCCCAAGCTTTCAAGTTCCAAAATATTTCATTTGACGTCAGCGGGGTCCAGTAGTAGAGGTGGGAATACTTGGCAAAGTGCCGTAAGCTCGGCCATGGCAAATGTCAAGAATACAAAAAGCTATTTCGGTTTCGGGAAGCAACTAACCAACATTGAGCTTGAGACCGTATTTTCCTGGCTAAACTTTTTGTGTTTTGATTTTTTTCATAACGATGGAAACGGTCCCCCTGTAGAGGACCTAAAAAATGAACAATACCAAGCTTTGTTGTTGATACCTGTTTACTATGATCATGATGTCGACTATTTGATTCAAGAAGTCGAAAGACTTTCTCCGGCATTTGTACAATCATTGCGTGATAGAAGTAATATTGATGAAGGCTCTAATAAAAAGCGCTTTAAAATGTCAAAAGCTGGAAGTCTCGTAAGAAATAAGACTATTTCTGCGAATGCCACTGCTAAGTCCAGAGCTCAGGCAGCTCGGGATATAAAGGAAGCGAGAGATGACCCTTCTCTCGCTCAAGTTCTTACTGAAGATATTATATTGAGGCTTCTTTTGATAAAAGACCAAAGATCATACGTGACTAGAAGGTTGGATCAGAGGGAAAAATTGGCGAGAAGTATTGCAACAGAACGTTTAGCAAGAGCGGCTACTGAAGGCACTTTTACTGGTTTATAGTAACTTACATTCCTTGTTACTCAATTACAGTGATGTTAAAATACAAACCTAAATACCTTATACATAGTTTGGATTCTGAGGAAACCTAAGAGTTAACAATTACATATACATATATCTATTCTTGTTCAGGCATGATTGAAGCTTCATCTTGATTGGTTGTGTTATCATCGGCTGTGGTGTCATTATGATCTTGCTGGATTGTAGTGTCATTGTTTTCCTGTATCATTGTATGATCATTATCTTTGAGTCTTTCGTCTGGGGCTGACTGGGAACTGACTGCTATCGTCTCATCATTCCTTACATCATGCTCCTGATCTTTAGTAACAGGATCTTCAATTTTAGTATCCGCTCCTATGAGTTCAGTATATGCAGATAACCCTTTTTCAAACAAAATACTTATTCTCTCGTCTAATTTTTCTGCACTTTGATGTTCATCTAAAGTCAGCTTCCAACCAACATATTCATCATCAACTACCTTCCTCAAATAGTCGACCTTATCCTTTCTCGGTTTACCATCCTCAGAACGCTTTTGAAACACGGAATTTGCTGTGAATGAATCGTGGGTGTTAGCTTCAAAAAATAGACGGTAAGAATTTTGGCATATAGACACCCTTAGTCCTGAACTAACATTACCATCACATTGTTCATCGTCAACACTTTCGATGAATGGATTTGAAAACGGCATTTGTATTTTTGACGCTGGTACACCTTCTGTGGGGTGGGACATGATATAACTTGTGATGTAATAGTTGTATTTCTCCTCTGCATTTTCGTGGTCATTGACGGTCAAATCATCAAGGCCGACAAATTGGACGTTTACCGATTTATCACTTTCCTTGAAAGCTATCTTGAACATATTTTCATCGCTTGACATCAATGCTCTCGCGCGCATACGGTATATAATTTGATCTTTAGCGGTGGATGTTGGCTTAGTTCTATCTGATTCAAATAAGACCATCATCTCAGATGTCTTTGCATCAGTAACCATTGTATGCATATGTTTGACCATGGCTTGAATAACTTTGTCTACAGTGTAAACTTTGTATGCTTTATTCCTAAAACCTTGACGAAGGGTTTCTTCAAACCACTGATGATCAACTTCACCATCTATCAATTTTTCAGATAACTCAAGAACCTGCTGATAGGCATTTCTATTGGCTAGGATTTCAATTCCCATATCTTGAAGTTGATGAGAGATTAAATTGAGGTCCTTAGCAAACTGAGGGGCCTTGCGAGAACTTATCTCTTCCTCAACTCCAGGACTCATGTTCTTGATCTCTTCTAATCTTTCGTATAAGGTCCTGAAGTGGCGGAAAAAGACATAAATGGTAGTATTACAAATTAGATTATATCTGTCTCTCTTTTCGAGCGAGCTCTTCGAAGAGCTCTTGGGGCTCCCCAAAACGTTGGTTTTGATCCATAAATCACTAGAGACATCTAGTTCTTCAGAGGATTCTTGACTATCTGAATCATTTTGAGTATTAGGGGAATCGCCAGTCTCATCCTTCTTCGATTTGGACTGCTTTTTCAATACGTCCTTCAAAAGATCGGCTTCACGGTGCCGCTTCTTTGGCGATGGTGAAACTACTGAAGTGTTTGCCGCCAAAGTATTGGATTCTGGCGAATCTTGCAGTTTACCATTATCCACCCCAGCCTTGCTTCTTTCAATTAAAAAATCTTCGATCTGTAACGTGGAAATGCCGAAAAACAAGCTGATGAAAAACTTCGAGAACTGACTCAATTTTTCACGATCATGAACAGAATAGTTAGAAGAATTATTAATGAAAACATGAGTTAATCTCAAAACGTCCATTATGATGTCAGTATCACTGAAATCATAATTCAACTGTTCTTGTGGTTTTGGAGTAAGAGGGTGCAATCTTTTATTCTGTTGTTCAACCTTTACAGTACTGATCTCACTAACCAACTGCTTAGCTGTCAATAATTTTTTATCGGCTTGCTTGAATGTCAAACCAAGATGATCCAAAGACTTGTAAAAGACTTTTTGCTCCATTTCTCTCCAAACCTTATTCCATTCCCTTTGAGAACGTTTCCATTCTTCGTCTTTTTGTTTTAATCTTTTCAACACAATGGGTACAGCGATCGCTGGATTCTCATGTAAGGCATTAATGACTTCAAATCCACGATCCTTGTCGTAGATCTTTCTGATTACCTTCTTATAAATAGTCTTTGAGGTGTATCCCAAGCCAGGAGGCAACTTAAAGTTTGCTTTCTGTTCTGGTGTCATGTTGGCTATTCTGTTTGCGATAGTTTCTAAAGCTTGTATAGTTCTTAAGTTTGCATCCATGTTGTAGTCGAACTCCAATCTTTCCTCTTCGATCTTGAACAATATTTCTTCATATTGGTTTTTTCTGTGTGTGATAAATCCCGAATCTTCAGATGCCCAAGTTGGATGCCCTACCCATTCATCATTCAAAACTTCCCAACACATTTCATCACGTCCAGAACATGGCATGTATGTTTCTGCTTTTGGCAATTGTCTGTAAGATGGTCCATATGCTTTACATAACGACAACTCTAACTGATGCTTTTTGAAGGTAATATCTTCTATGTGCTGAGTGGGTTCATGATAGCCAACAAACATTTTAAACCACGTGATTAATTCGGGATGTATATCACCAAGAAATCCTTCAACTCTATCTACTAAAGTTTCTTTATCAATAATGTCTTGGGAATATAAATTTAATATCTTCAAAAACTCGTTGTATGTTTGCTTGTTACCAATAGCTTTCTTCACTTTATCGAAGAAAGACAACTCTTCCAGGAGTGAAGAGGTTTTGACAGATGAAAAGGGGGGAACAGGCTCCGGAATTCCAGCCACTAACGTTGGGTTTGTTACCGTTGCAACACCATTCCTTATGCCATCTTTTCTAACAGTTTGAGGGCCGCTACGCAAATTAGAGGTTTGTGCCTCCTGGTTGTAGTTATCCTCGTTACGAAATCCCTCAGACATCGACTTTCTCTTCCTAAAAGTTTGTTCGTTGTCAGCTATTCCAGGTATGTCTGTATTTTCAAGTACACCGGAAACTTGATAATTACTTTGTTGGCCAAAATGCTGTGGCGGGGCACTAGGACCGAAACCTGACGAACCTGAAGGTGTGTGGAAATTTCCCACTGGAGGCAACTGTGAAACTCCGTTTCCGGTGCCATAATAAGGGCCTTCGTGAATATGTTGCTGTTGTAAGTAAGCCTGGTTGCTAGTATCGGGTAAAAACTGCTTGAAATCATCAAGTAAATCTGGGGAATTGGCAAATAATACAGTTACCTGTTCATAAACTTCACCAATAGGTTTTTGCTCGCGTTGATAGGTTTGCAAAATCTCCAAAAACTGCTTGTAAATATCAGGTTGGTTTGCAAATCTCGTCTTTATTTTGTTAACATATGAAATTGCATGATTAAACTCGATTTGACCTCCATTTTGGGGATTTTGGGCCTGCGAATGTGCAAGTTGGGCTACCGCGTTATCAGCAGGATATTGTTGTGCGTCCGGAATTTGTCCACTTTGTAAAACATTCTGATCATTGGCAGGATTTGAATTCCAACTTTGGCCATACTTGTTGTTGATATTCGGCCTTGTTGTGGTACCCGTTGGAGTTGTAACTCTTATAGGATCCGGATCGGAAGGGTCAAGAGAGCATTCAATTCTGTAACCTGGCGGTAAAAACGTATTAAACCCTTGAATTAAATTAGGATGTCCTCTGAAAAGAGTTGAAACCCTGTCAATGACACCAGGTGTATCAATACTAGTAGATTTGTTAGTAGCTATACTAGAGCGATCTTGTTCACATGC
This sequence comes from Priceomyces haplophilus, assembly GCA_001599895.1. NCBI lineage: Eukaryota > Fungi > Ascomycota > Pichiomycetes > Serinales > Debaryomycetaceae > Priceomyces > Priceomyces haplophilus. The sequence continues at coordinate 46,040 of BCIF01000008.1, read as the reverse complement.
CGTACTTACCTTTGTGATTTGAAGTCCTTCATTATATCCAAAAAATTATTGTACACATCAGCTTGGTTGTAAAACTGAACTTTAACCTGATCCAAGTATGATAATGCATCTTTGACATTTAGGGGCCTGTAGACGTTCGTCGTAGTTGATCGGTTGGGAACTCCAGGAGGGCCTGGTAACTGAGGAGGTCCCTGAACCTCTGTATTCAAATTTGCTGCTGGCGGGAGTTGAGTTGCGATAGCATTTGAAATTTCCTGCCTCGTAGGAGGTGGTGCCTATAATCGTTAGTTGAAGCTCTCGGTGAATCCGACGATTTCGAAAAAAAAAACCAAAACTTACCGTGTTCATTGGTACATGTTCACCTGTGTTGATGGAAGGTATATTGAACCCATGACCCGACTGATGATGTCCGGTACCGTTTCCTAAGTCAGGAAGACTGGGCAAAGGGTAGAATGATTGGCCGCCTAAATTGTGTTAGATACTGTAAATTCACTTTACTCGTTCTGTTTGGGTATACATACCTGTTTCTAAAGTAGCAGGAGGAGGCAAAACTGGCGGATGTTGACGACTGAGGGTGTTAGTATTCCGAACTCATATATGTCATACGTATAGTTCGCCGGGATCGACTGAATCCTAAAAATAACATTGTTTAGGCTATTGATGACCTGTTGCGCTAATCTCCCGTTCTCAGCACCTTTCAAAAGTACCAACCGCTGTCTCGTCGGATCTTTCCTGAAAGCTGCTGCAAACGTAGTTGCAGTGATATCAATACATACTTGAACTGTTGCCCCAAAGGACGCTGCTGATTTCCCCAAGGATCGTGTTGGTTTGTCATGGTATATACCTATCGAGAATAATCAGCGTGTATCCAAAACTCCACACTAATTCCACAAATAACGTAACTGATATAACTAGACCAATGCAAATAGCAGGGTCTGGTAAAAAGTATCTGAGGGATATATCCACTTGATGCAGAGGAATACGTTCGATTTGCTTTCTACTCGAAAGATATGAAAAATGGATATGCTCTCAGCGGGTAATATAATGAAAGAAGGCGTGTGAAATGAACGAGATTTCTGCACTCTTACGGACTGCATATAGTTGACCCATTCTGAAGAACCCTTCCAGGACTGGTGCAAAAGATTTCGTCATAGAGAAGATGCCGCCCGAATAGGAAAGTATATGCAGTATGTATTTTCTACTCATGATAACATTTAACAGTCAGACAATCAGCAATGGGGGCTGGGGGAGATAAAGTTTAAGTGTTCAGCAAGAAAAATTAGGTAAGATTCAGTGGCTCCAGAGCCAATAATGGATCTACTCTGTCACCATGGCTCTAGTGTATAAAGACACCTCAGCGTTTTTATACTTTGGCATTATCTGTCTCAGAATCACAGTAGATGTAAGTCAGAAAACATGAGGCTCTGGTCGGTTAGGGAAATGAGAAATTCAGTTTGAAAAGGAGCTATCCGGTAAAAGATGTAAAGTTAGTCAAATTGTAGATATTAACTAGTTCATTAATATATACCTTATGTCAATCGGCTCTTCCGAGATACTTCCTGCACGTGTTGTATCATGTGACTATATTTGATTTTTCACCTGTTGAAAGTTCATTACATCCAGCATTACAAATTATCTTAGCTTACGAGAGCATTTTGAAAAAGACATAAGACATTAGCGAAGATGAACGCTCCAGATAGATTTGAGTTGTTCATTTTGCCTGATGGACTTGACAAGTAAGTTTGATTTTACCATCTTCCCATCGTTGTGTATGATTTTCAGGTCACTAACATACGCAGAATCAAGATAACACCTGACACTAAAGTTCCTAATGCTGCTGTTATCAAGATTGAGAGAGAGGATCATACGCTAGCAAACTTGTTAAGGTCTCAATTGGCCAAAGATGAACGGGTCATTTTTTCCGCTTACAAGGTGGAGCATCCGTTATTTGCCAATTTTGTTTTAAGAATCCAAACTGAAGACAATTATTCGCCTAGAGAAGCCCTCAGAAATGCATGTTCTGCTTTGATTGGTGAGTTGGATATTATAAAGACCAGATTCAAGGATGAATGGGCTCTCAAATCTTTGTTAAACAATAATGATGATGAATACTAAGTGTACGTATCGAATGTGTTTCGCAAGAACGAATAGTGTACAATAGCAGCTGATTTTCTCTCTTCCTATTACATTAGCATGAATTAAATAATGTATTTATTTTTCTAATACTTAAGTCAACAAAAATATGAAAAAATGCAAGTAGAATGCAAGAGGATTAGAGAATTGAGAATTCCGAAGTTAGAAATCACTTACTTTCTTCAGTTCTCCTTGAATGCTTTCTTCTTGATTGCTTCTTTTATTACCGATATCTTGGATAAGCAATCTGGAACTTCCACCGATGGGAAATTTCCTTGTTTCAAAATCAACAATAATGGATGAGTCTGAGTAATGCGGTTTGGAGAAATATGGGTGATAGCCAAGCCAGATTTAGAAATGCAAATCTTGTGATGATCTTTAAAATTGAACTGAATGTTTCCATTGGTCATTTCAAACATAATGTAATCAGAAGTTCTGGTGTATCTTCTCAAAAATACAGTCTCCTTTCTTTCTTCGTTTTCACTAACTTTTGATAAGTTACTGTTCATATACTTTGCAAAAAAGTCAACAATCTCCAATTGTCTTTTAGCTTGAGTGGGAGGGTGACTAGCTGAGTTTTCAATACAAGTCCATCCCTCATTTTCATGATAGATTAACTCTAAAAATCTGTCAGAACTATGAAGTTTCAACAATGTATTTTCATCATTGAACAAAACCCCAATATCATCATTAGTAAGCTGGTAAGAAAATCCATACTTGTTAGAGTAATCAACCCATTTAGATATTAAGGTGGGATTCTCGCACCTTGGTAACTCCAATGTGTCTATAGAATCGTGCTTTGAGTAATCTAGTCTTCTCATATTTTGAAATGTTTCGAAACAGATTTGATTGAGTCTCTTAATAGTAGTAGCATAGCTACCATTGAAGTTGACTCTCCTTGGTCTGCCCCCGAATTGGGTAGGTTCAACCTCCTGGTATTTATTCTTCGTGTCGTTTGGAGACAACGATTGGGGTAACATGGCTCTTGGTTGTTCCGAATGCAAATCTGATCTTAATATTTCCACAGGATCTTTACTTTTTGGGGTATATATACCAGCACATGTCTTGGTATTAGTGAAGTTTATTGCAGACTGTGCTTTGGATATAGCATGTAAGCCCTCTGGTGTAGTATTCAAACTAATCTCGTGTGTCTTATCAGGAAAAGGACCCTTGAACCAATCATAGTTTAATATTTCATTGATTGTCGGTCTTTGTAGAGGGTTTAGACTCAACAAATCTTTGATTAGAATTCTCGCTTCTTCTGAGATTGGCTTGTCAACTGGGAATGAATATTCGGTTTTCTTGATTCTCTCATAAATTATCTGAACATCTTTAGCCTGGAAAGGTGGTTTTCCAACCAAGAGAGCATACATCATGATACCTATGGCCCAAATATCAACCTCAAAACTGTGCCCTGAATTCTTTCCTCCCAAAACCTCAGGAGCAATATAATTCGGGGTTCCACATATGGTATATTTTCTAGAGTCACTAGATGGTAACAAAGTAGCTAACCCAAAATCGCCAATCTTCAAGTTCATCTCAGGATCAAAAAATATATTGCCAAGTTTTAGATCTCTGTGAATAACTCTTCTTGAATGGAGATATTTGACTGCCCCAATTATTTGAACCATGAAATACCTAACTTCTGGTTCGGATACTCTCTTACGGGATTTTAACAACTCCATAAGAGACTGGTTGGGGCATATCTCCAAAAGAATGTATACATTGACATCATCCTCAAAACAATCTTTAAAGTTGACGATATTTGGATGCAGTAACGATTTATGAATTTTGATCTCAGACAATAGCTTGGTTTTGGTCTTTTCGTTTTTGATGGACGCCTTGGCCACAGTCTTGGCGGCAAATATTTGGCCAGACGTATCTTTCATTTGGAAACAACGAGCAAATCCACCTTCACCCAAAAAGCTTCCTCTGCGGTAGTCTTTGCCATTTCTGGTTCTCACAATCGAAGGTGGTGTCTTGCATAACGCCGATAGCTTTTCCTTCTTCTTCTTTTGTTGCTGCTGCTGTTTGGGATCAACTTGGTTCTCTTTGGCACTTCTCAATGGCTTGATCGGTGTGATGGCGGCTGCTCGGCTATTCAACTGTCCATTATTCAACGGTTGCAACGGGTGTGTGCGAACACTTGACATGATCAATCACTTCCGGCTTCTTTGATGATAGAACAATTGGTGTTTTTTTGGTCTATAAGGCAAACTTGGACTTGTCGTGGTCTGCTGTCAGGAGGAAATTTGGACTTTGCTAATAAAGAATCTGATATTCACCGTCGGTTAGTCTATCAATGTCGATGCCTCAATGATGTCTACTGTTGTGTTGTCCGCTCAATTAACGTCCCGCTGGTGTTCAATTTAGGCTGAACGGAGTAATTGGTTATGTCTAGGGATTGTCAGAAGCTTTATATTGGACTTTCAATTCTAAAGTATTTTCAATATACTTGATTTATTCTATTTATGTTTTTCCCAAAGCGGTCTCAAATGGAACATAAATACAAACAAATCAAATCGAGAAATATTTGGAAAACCTCTTCAGATGAGAAATGTTCACAAATAGCGATGTGTGAAACGTCACGTGTATATGAATTCTTGAGCAACAGTGTTATTGCACGGATGGTATGGGTTGGAAGTTGACGAACAGTAGAGGTATGAAGCGATATCACGGATCATCCCTACAGTCTTCGTTGGATCCTCTTATCGCGTTGAATTTCACATCAAAATATATACTTCACCTTTTAAGCAACTGCTGAGAAGAGAAAGTACGAGGAGACCATAACACCAAAGTTGGGGGCTGAATGTATTACTGGCGCCAGTAGCCAGCATTTGAGGCATGACTATTGCCAGAAATTAGGAGAAGAAATAAACGTGATGTCAGCAAGCTGGTAATTGTAGTGCGGCGATCAGCTGCTGAGAGCGTATAACAACACGAAAGCAGTGCTCAACCAAGCTGGTGCAGTTGCATAACAACAAACTATTGAGATAAGCTTGCTGACGGGTTCAGAGATATCGGCAAGATGAAGTGTGTAATAATATGTATTATAGTTGTTGCTCATCTGAACCTGCATCATTGTTGAGAAATATGCCAAATGCGGTAAATATATTATGAAAATACTAGTTGTTTGGTGTGAAATAATGTGTCGAAAAGCCCTATGGGGATGGCATGGGCAGGCTGAATGAGGAAATGTAGCACAATACAATATCTACGGCTTTAATTCAGGAGATATTGTATAGTACCGCCAGCACTACATACTTTAAGGTGAGATTAACCCGTAAAGAAACCTGATTCCATTTTAGGATATGACCACTCCCACATACCTCGACAGTCAGGAAAGTAGTTACTGCGAAAGCGTTGTCTTTTATGTACGGCCGATTATTACTACACGGTGCTGAGTTCATCGAAGCATATGTCGTCAAAAAAGTTGAAGTCGTTAGCCCACATGGAAAGCGTCGTTTGGTCGATGATGTCATTGGAGTTTGTAGACTTTGCCTCTCTAGTCTTGAAAGCAGACGGAACAGATTCCTGGTCTCTACTGATAGAGTTGAACTGTAGCCACATGTTATCGAGCTGGATATGATCGGTGATTTCCTTTTCTGTTTTTTCGTTATGTTCGTCAACTGCAGCAATACAGTTCATTTGAAAGATGGCCAAGAGCTGCTGAAGCATTTCCCCGGTAAAGCTGATAACAGCCGAGCTAGTGAGCACTTGGCTTGTAGAATAAATTTCTTCGGTGTTGACAGCCGCCATGAATAACCGGTCTAGTATGCCTATCTTCCAAGCATGGTAATAACAGAAGCTAAGTGACTGCACTTCCTTGTGAAATTTGTTGAAATAAAAAATCGAATTCGACATAGCTTCGAGACAATCAATATACTTGATGTACTCCTTATCATCTTTAATCTTTTCCTCATGTCTAGAATCCCTCCGAAGCATAAAAAGTGTAGCTTTGAACCGGGTCAAGAGAATCAAAGATAGAATAACGATCATATAAAAATACATTTCCAATGAAGGAGTCAAAATTAGCATACGTACACCACTATTGTGTGCATAAGACTTCCAAATATCATTAGAAATGTTAATTAGATCTCGGAAAATGATCAACATCAGTTTCCTAAAATAGAAGAAGCTCAATTGACTGTCTCCCTTATCATCAAAGTATAGGAACAAGCAATAATAAATGAACAGCAAGAAAACTTTCGAATTTATATAGATTCTCATCGGAAGTATCAGTGAGAGTTCATCTTCACCTGTACGTGCCAACTCTTCAACCACTGAAAATTTAGAGCATAAAATTTCCAACTCTGTGACATAAGTAACTAATTCGTTAATTTGTATTGATGTTTTGGCGTTCGACATGATCTCAACGATTTTCACAGCAGGAGCATAAAATGCCAAGAAATCAGTGAAGAAGGCAATTGCTTGCTTTTCGACCTCGACACTCGCCACATTGGAGTTTTTACCATTAAAAAATGGAGCCTTTGTATCATAGGATAGTATGTGAGAAGACATAGATGTTCCAAACTGTGCAGCTCCGAGGACCTCTTCCAAAATCAAAAAATACCATATTTTTCGTCTAAGATGCTTGAGTTTCTCATTCGTTTTCAAATCAACGTATGCCTCGGGGTCCCTATTTAACCCAAGGGAATAACCTATCATAACTAATGATCCTTGAAAAGCTTGTTGTTCACTTCCCAAAACACCGTCACCTTCTTCTGGTGCATAAACTCTGTATATCCGAAGGAATATCAATGCCTGTAAGAAGGTTAGATTTTGCTTTCGGGTCATGTCAAATTGTTTCAAGCATGCTTCAGCTACCGTCACATTATCCACTGATATAACATGTTGATTGTCTTGTACGATCTCCGTTCGCACACCGTGTTTAAGTTCTGCCAAAAAAGAAAGCCTTATAAGTAGTAATAAGATAGCGATCGTAGCCACACTTTGTCTCTTTTCAATCATCAATGAGCTGACTTCCCCATTATTGAAGACAATAATCTTGGAAACTTCAGATCTAAATTCGTGTTCGTCGATTATTGGAAAAAAAGGGTAAAGGTTCTCAAAAAAAAACAGAACGTACTTCCATAGCACTGTCTCGGGTGGAATCAATGTCTTCACTTTATCATATAAGAGTATATCATCATCATAAATCCGGTAAAGTAAAAGTGATTGAGAACTGTATCTACTGATAGCATTCTTTATAACTGAGATATCAGATGATGTATCGATTGGAGGGATGTAGCCTGCTCCATAGGTATCCAGCACCTTCTCTTTCAACGTTTCATTCCTTTCTCTATTATCATCCAGAATCACTTTAAGAATCAATGACTTCGGCATGTAACTCCCTCTGTAGTTCCAAAACAACTTTGCACCGGGATCTTTCCTCATGAAACCAAGTAGTCTGACCGGCCTACCCGCTAAGAATAAATAGTTATCGTGAAAATCACAGTGGAAACTAAGGGCATCAGTTGACGATCCTATCGGGTTTATCCCCACGTATTCCTCTTCCGTATTATCAGTCATTATATTGGCGTTATTCAACACCTCAACTTTATCGTTCTTAGTCATTCGAGGAGTTAGGGGAAGGTCATTTGATGCAACGATGATGGTTGACTCAATTTCTTTAATTCTTCTCTTCAATCTCTCGAGCTCATGATTCACTGTAGGCCATACAGCCGGTTTGATTATACCGGCGTCTCCATTCGTGCCCACAGGACTGTTTGGACTATAGCTACCGTATGTTGAAGAATATGTACATGATTCCAGTATTCTATACTTCACGCAGTTAGAGCATGGTAATAACCGGTCGCATTTTGTCTTCTTCTTTCTACAATTCAAACAGGAGACGATCTGCCTGTTTCTTTTCTTCTGAGTTACCTCTACCATAATCTAGTATCCATAATCTATGGGATCTGAAGCCAAGAACTTCAATATGATGGTTTTTATGCACTCCGAAAGGGCCCCCAAAGTCTTGTAGGATCAAATTCCAAAAACTACTTATGTTACACAAGTATGAGTGACTATTAACGTTTGAAGGAAAACGTCAAGTGTAAAAGAGTATGTAAGAGCTTTTTCATCTATTGGGAGGATGTTTCGCAATTACTCGACTATAAACAAACTTACAAGACAACTGGAATTTTTGCATCTGATCGTGAGGCACGGGTAAGTAAGTCGGACTGAATAGGTCCGTTACATAGATATGTAACTTTATTGCTGTGTGAGTAGAACTTAATACTTGATAGGAAAAAACCGCTCAACATTGAGCAAGAAATAGACTATTGGTTGCTTTCTGGAACACAACCGTTTGATTGCGCAAAAACGCTCATACGAGATTGCTGTGAAAGGTACTATATAAGATATGCTTTGATGTAAAGTCAGGTTAAACGTCATTCTTAATGATATACAAAGATTGAAAATGTCAAAACCAGGTAACGCTAACGGTGACTCGACCCCATTGTTTGTCAACATTGACTTGCCGAATGGCGTTTCGTACAAGCAACCAACGGGATTGTTTATTAATAATGAGTTCGTGAAGTCAAAGTCAGGAAGTACCTTCGAGGTAATTTCCCCTATCACTGAAGAAGTTATTACAAGTGTTTATGAAGCGCAAGAAGAGGACATTGACCGGGCAGTTAAGGCCGCAAATAAGGCTTTCGATGATGGATTCTGGACAGGGAATGATCCTGGTGCACGAGGAATGGCGCTTCACAAGTTGGGAGATATTATTGAACAGCATACTGATATTTTGGCTGCAATTGAAACATATGACAATGGCAAGAGCATATCGAACTCTAAAGACGACATAGCTTTGGTAGTTAGTACTTTCAGAACAACAGCAGGGTGGGCAGATAAGTTGAATGGCTCGGTCGTGGAAACTGGAGACAGTCACTTCACATTCACAAGAAGAGAGCCGTTAGGTGTTTGCGGGCAAATAATTCCTTGGAATTTTCCGTTATTGATGTTTGCTTGGAAAGTTGCACCGCTGCTTGCAACCGGGAATACAGTCGTGCTCAAAACCTCTGAGACCACTCCTCTATCTGCACAATACGTATGCAACTTAATCAAGGAAAATAACATTTTCCCTCCTGGTGTTCTCAATGTCGTCAATGGATACGGTAAAGTAACAGGAAATGCACTTGTTGAGCATCCTTTGGTCAAGAAGATTGCCTTCACAGGTTCCACTGCAACAGGTAAATTAATCATGAAAAAATGTTCAGAAAGTCTCAAGAAAGTGACGCTAGAGTTAGGAGGGAAATCTCCTCATATTGTTTTTGATGACGCTGATTTGACAGTAGCAGTCAAAAGCGTAATAGCTGGTATATTTTATAATTCAGGTGAAGTGTGTTCTGCGGGTTCTCGTTTGTACGTACAAGAAAGCATTTATGAGAACTTTATGAAAAAGTTCATTGATTATGTTAAACATGAGGTCAAGGTAGGTGATCCATTTGCAGAAGACACGCTTCAAGGCGCTCAAAACAGTGCTGGTCAATTGCAGAAGATTTTGGACTACGTCACACTCGGTACCAATGAAGGAGCCAAGTTATTGACAGGAGGTAAGCAAGTGTCAGGTAAAGGTTTTTTCATCGAGCCGACGATTTTCGGTAACGTTAAGGAGGACATGAGAATTGTCAAGGAAGAAATTTTCGGTCCTGTCATTACGGCTACTAAGTTCAAAACGAAAGACGAAGTAATAAAAGCTGCAAATGACACAGATTATGGTTTGGCTGCGGGAATACAGACTACCAATTTCAACACTGCCATTGATGTTTCGAAAAGGTTGAAGGCTGGGACTGTCTGGATTAACACATACAACGATTTCCACCCGAATGTGCCTTTTGGTGGATATAATTCGTCAGGAATTGGCAGGGAATTGGGTGAAGAGGTGTTGAGTAATTACACCCAAGTGAAATCAGTTAGGTCAGCGATTTTGAAGTAAAATCACCTCCAAAGTTACGTAGCTTCAAATAGTATCTCCCTGAATCAATTTTTGTTTTAACCAAATTGTTCATTTTCAACATTTTAACGATAGATTCGTCGTAAATCGTAGAGCTCACTTCCATCCAGGACTCGGACGAAATCAAAGAATTCAACAAATTTATGGACGTTATGACTCTCTTTTTGAGCTCTTCCTCGTTGGCAATATTTTGACTTTCCCAATCCAGAAGAGCTAAATGCTTCACTATGACTCTCTTTAAATGCAATGATAGCAATCTTTCCATCTTGGATGCTTCTTCCAACTTATTGTCCACCACGCTTTGTTGCCTCTCCATTGTAATACTAAAATCTTTTTCCGTAATTTCATTTATTTTCCTCCTAGTAACCTCTATCATGCGCTGTAAGTTGTCTTGGAATGTATCATAGTCCTTTTTAATGCCCTTTTTCATTTCAATGCTTCTCGTCTCTGTTTCATTGTTTCTAGAGATCTTCTCGATACATTCTCCATGTTCTTTCACGCTATCTCTAATAATTGAAGATGTTGAAGCAAGTCCGATCATTTCGTCCCTATCGGAAGCATATGGGACTTTGCTGAATGATGCATATAGCGCTATTATTTCTTGTTTCTCCGTTAATGGCTCAGTTCGCTTAAACTTAAGTTCTGCAATTGCTTCGTCTGCCTGATCTATAAACGATCGCGTCATTTCAATGTCTTTTTTCAATCTTTTGGCATAGGTAGATTGAGCAGAATTGGCCTCCAACTCCTTCTCGTTTGAGCTCTTTCGGATGATTTCCTTCACCCTGTCCAATTTTCTCGTTGGTACTTTTTCATTCTCCATATTTGCACTCGATAGTTGATGTTTATCTTTGAAAAATCTGGAACTGCACTTATCAAGTTACAGTTCGGCCGAAAATTTTCGATGTTGTAATGGCATATATGAGCAAGCTGAAATTTCATATATTATAGAGATAATTGAAAGTAGCGCCATGTCTACAATCTCCCAAGCGGCATTGCAGTCTCTAGATGAGGACTCAAGAAAGGATATCATGCAATTCATAGAGTCCGAGAACTCCAAATCGAAGGTTCAAATGTCCATTCACAACTTCACTGATATGTGCTTTAAAAAGTGCAACCAGAACAAACCTATCACCAGCAGTACTTTGGATGGTGCTGAAGAGAAATGTCTCTCCAACTGCTTGAACCGGTATTTGGATACCAACATCAAGGTTGTTCAGGCATTGCAAAACGCACTGAAGTGATGAACAGGTACCACAACCTTATATTGGTCAAGTAATTAGTTTTTCTACGGATCACCATGTAAATATAGACAAATACACATATATGACGCTTATGAGTGCGCCTTGAACTAGACACCTATTCTAGCTGATTCTTGAGTTCCGGAAAACGCCCAGTTAGTTGTTCAAAATCGTTCTTGAGCTTTTGAAGTTCGTCGGTCTGGAGAGCAAGCTTTTTTAATAAATCAATATTAACCTTCAACATACCGTCACAACTAGAAACTCTTTTCATTAGCACTATCCAAGTACCGAGATAATGGTACTTGTAATCCAAGATCAATTTGATTGCGTCTATATCACCGAGATCACTATAAATTTTCAAGATGTTTTGCTGTGCCTTCAACGTTGCATTCACAGGTCCCAAGTCTTTCTCTATTATGTAGGGATCAGTTAAAATTTGGTTAAATGTGAAGTTTAGTCTTGATACAGATAAAAGAACGTTTTTATCCAATTTTTGAATCATGATATTGAGTTGCTCTATTAGAAAGGTTAACAATCCGTAGGAAGCCGATTGTCCTCGTATATGAAATATCGATGACAAAGTAGTGTTGAGTAACTCAATTAGTCCTAGTACATCGTCAGGACCAAGCATCCTGTAAATACTTTGGTAAGCATCGTGAAGTATGATTTCTGATATAGACACTGGGGTAAGACCTGGTAAATAATGTAAGCAAGTCTTGGCCGACTCCATAAACAAATCACGTAAACCTGTTTTTTGAAGAAAGTTGCTATGCACTTGATCAAGCACTTCAATAAACTTAGTCAAGAGTCTTAGGCCTTGAGATTTGAAAAGAGGTTCATGGTCGTCAAGTAGGTTGAGAAGAAAAGAAGCAACCATGGTCCCCTGATTTTCAATCCACGTCAATTCCTTGGTTATCTGGAAAATAAGCCATAGCGTTGACATTGATTTGACGCTTGAGGATTGTTTCCAATTGTTCCTGATGTCTTCTTCGGAAACCTCGCTATTGATGCCACCAAACCCAAGTCTTGGTCTTGAGCCACCAGCAAGTGACCTTTTGGATGACTTCTTTGGTGTTTTTTTCTCAGATAGAATCAACCTCTTTGACATAACCTCTTTAAAAAGGATGTCTGTATTATAAACTAAATCATCCTGCGCTTCACAAATCAAGCTCATTACACTCACAACTATTTTTGAGTTCTCTAGGCTCACCCAAGGGAGGTTGTGGTTTGCATGGTATGATAAGGCAAGTACGATGTCAGATCTTGTTCGTTTTACTGCTGTATGTCTAATCAAAGCTCTGGCAACTCTGAGTATCTCATGATAGCGTTTTGCTTTTTGATTGTCAGTTCTTGACCAATCCCACCTCTCGGCTGAAATATCAAGAGCTTCTATTACATACCCATACGTGGTATTTATATCTGTCTCAGTGCCTTCTCGTATCATAGCCTCTATAATAATGTAAAGCGATTTGGAGTCTGGCTTTCTCTCCATCAACTGCAACAACTCCTTGCTGCTTAAATCGTTCGGTGTGATGATCTTCTCTACTATTCGCTTGCAATCATCTTCCGATAGCGCACCGCTAGACTCAGAGATCCCGATGTCTGATAAGGCATCCCTCCATTTTCCCATGGCTATTATATAACCTTAGTCAGTCTTTGAAGCCAACTTTTATATACAGACATTATGGACGCTCAATTATATTTAGACTTAGGTGATCAGTAGGATTTATGAAAATAAGATGCAGCCATTAGCGAAAAGGCTCTTAAGCGTATCGAGAGTGACACGAAAAAGTCTGTTAGAGATTTCTGAAGAAGTCAAACAAGCTTTGAGTGAAAATAAACCAGTTTTATCTCTTGAATCTACAATTTACACACATGGTTTCCCTCATCCAAATAACTTACAGTTGGCCATTGAAGTTGAAAACATAGCAAGAGAGAATGGTGTGGTACCTGCAACATGTGCTTTTATAGAAGGAAAGCCTCGGGTTGGATTGACTCGCGGCGATTTAGAATATTTAACGCTGCAAAAGTCTCCAAACAAGGTTTCTAGAAGAGATATAGGGCATACCATGGCAAACCGGCTCAACGGCGGTACAACCATTTCGCTGACAATGATATTATCGCAATTGTCAGGAATTGACGTGTTTGCTACGGGTGGACTCGGGGGAGTTCATAGAGACGGCCAATCTACCATGGATATATCTGCTGATTTAACAGAGCTCGGTAAAACACCAGTTGCAGTGGTATGCGCAGGTCCAAAGGCCATTCTTGATATTGAGTTGACTATTGAATATCTTGAGACGCAAGGGGTTTTCGTAGGTACGTATAACGATGATGGTCGTCCTGATATTCAGGTACCTGGTTTTTACTCGAGAGAGTCCGGAGTTCTATCTCCGTATAGCTTCAACTCTTTCAAGGAAGCCGCCGAAATTATACATCATAGTAAGAAATTGTCACTCAACAGTGGTCACTTATTTTGTTTCCCTCCTCCCAAGGAAAGCGCATTGGATTCCATATATATCAATGATGTGATCAAAAAAGCTAACGAGGAGGCAAAATCTAAAGGAATCAAGGGAAAACTCTTAACGCCTTTTTTGTTGAAAACTATTGCTGGTGCTACAAATGGTGCTTCTGTAGAATCAAATCATAAGTTTGTGATTAACAACGTCAAATGTGGTGCAGGAATAGCCAAAGAACTCGTAAAGTTGAAGTCGGTAAGTATTTCATGAAATCTCGCAGTTGCATTCAATAATATACTAAGACACAGAAGTCAAAAAACTCATTTCAGCCCTTCACTTCTATGAAGGGATCTGAAAAAGAAACCAAGTCGCCAGGAGCTCCTCGACTTCCAGATATCGTTGATACCGTTGTCATAGGGTCAATAGGAGTTGATTCAACGAGTGCTTGTACTGGTCAGTACACAATGTTTGATTCTAATCCAGGATCCACTCTGTCTTCTGTTGGAGGTGTAGCATTTAATGTCCAATTGGCAAGCAACCATGCAACTCACAGGCCCTCAAGATTGATATCAGTGGTCGGTAAAGATCTTTCGGGGAGTTATATTCTCACACAGTTGAAAAATATGAGTATTGACTCTACGGGAATCAAACTAGTAGATAAAACTACTGCTCAGTACACATCCGTTCACGGGAATGATGGTGGTCTTATCATTGCGGTTGCAGATATGTCAATCATAGAGACTGACTTTTCTGATCATGCCATCGAACAGATCAAACGGGCAATGCCTAAGAACATTGTCTTTGACTGCAATTTACTGCCAAAGGTAACAAACAAAATTTTCGATTTCATAAGGAAGAATTTTAAAGACTCCAATGTCATTATAGAGCCAACATCAGCCTTAAAATCGTGTAGGATAGCTGAGTTATCGAATAATGTCTTCCCCGAAAATTTGATTTCACTTATTACGCCAACAAAAGCAGAGCTTTCGCATATACATGATTCGTTCAGCAAGTCAGGCTTCTTCGATGACTTTGACAAATGGTTTCCGATTATCGATTCTTTGGGTATCGACTCTCTATTCAGAGAAAAGTTGGGGAAACAGCCCATTTTGAAGGATTTATTCGACGACGGATCTTTGCAACAATCATTTAAGTTGTTGCCTTACTTCCAAAACATTCTCATAAAACTAGGCGAGAAAGGTGTCCTTCTCATTGCCATGTCTGAAAGCGTGAAAGACTTTGCCTCGATCCCCACTACTTCCCAGTACAAACCAACCTTTTCAATTGTCTCCAACGGATCCCCTCTCGGTGTCGTTATCCAGCATTTCCAGATTCCAAAAGAGAATGAGTCACTTGATATAGTTAACGTGACCGGTGCTGGTGATTCTTTGATAGGCTTTTTGGTTTCCAGACTCAATCGGTACAATTGGTTGTCTATCTCCTTAGAGAGTGTTGAACAGGAATGGGAGAAATGGGAGGCCATTCATAAAGCCCAATTAGCCAGTGGGCTAACTTTAAGGTGCCCATCAGCTGTCAGTGCAGAGATCAGAACTTTACGTGAATAGAACGCTATGAAGTTCGTAAATATATATTATAGACAGGAATAATCAGCGCTATATTTAATGAAAATTCATTTAATTCCTGTTATTGAATTGCAAGTGAAAATCTTACAGTTGATAATGTACAGAATAAAGCCAGCTACCGTTTTAAGAAGAACTCTTCTACCAGCGAGGAATGCCTCTTTTTCAAGAAAAGTTATCCCTCAAACCTGGACAAGACTGCCAGTATTCAACTTTAATTCATCAGTCTTTCTCGGGTTGGTAGGTTTATCTGCATACTCTTTATCGCAGATTTCTAATGATTCAAAAAAAGAACTCGAGAATACAGTTACTGTTGATTCATCGATCGATCCATTTCCAACCATATTGAGCAAAAAGGATTCAGCTTTCTTGAATGCTGATTTTGAACTTTTAGGTCATGGCGTGAGAAGTGTTACGTTTGTTAATTTCAAAGTTTACGGAATAGGTTTGTACATTGCTAAAGATGATATCTCCACCGCTAAAAGGGTGTTACGTCGTGCTCAACAAGTGGGTACTGCAGATTTGAAGAATTCGCTTTTGAACCCAAACGAATCATCTTTGATAGTAGAGCAATTGATTGATGAAGGTGTGAGATTTGTAGCTAGACTTTCACCAGTCAGAAACACGGACTTCAACCACATGAGAGACGGCTTAATCAAGTCTATATTAGCACACCCTAAAAGCAAAGAATTGAGGGAGGAAGTTGCTTCTGGTCTCGAGGAATTGAGAAATGCATTCATTGGATACAGGGGATCTGTTCCAAAAAACCACGTTTTATACTTGGAAACTACGAAAAATGGAAACCTCAATATTTCATACTTCAACACTGAAAAAAACAAATCCGCTATCGTGGGCACCGTGGCTAACCCGTACATAAACAAAATATTATTTCTACAATACTTAAGTGGAAAGAAGCCATTGAGTGAACCTTTAAGGACTAGTTGTGTCGATGGGTTTTTGGGACTTTAAATTAAAGCAATTGTTTAGTAACCAGAAATCATTTTATAATGATATTTATACACAATACATTTTAGGCCAAAGTTGTAAAATAATGTCGATTGTTTATTAAGTCCCTTGGAGAATAATTTCGAACTCCTCATAGTGTAAATTTATATTGTGAAGTTGCAAACTAGATCATGAAGTATCCTACAGTTTACATAATGATAGCTTCATGCTCAACGTTTGAAGAGATGGACTTGTGAGGCAAGACCTTAGCACCATTAACGTAAATTTCGTTTTTGACCTCAACATCATCACCTAACACAGTGCAGCCATCAGTCCTAGCCCACTTTCCAATTCTAGAGTTCCAGCCGACGATAGTGGAGTGGACCCAAGCATGGTCCTTGACTTGAGAGTTAGACAACAAGACAGATCTTTGGATTCTGGCACCTTCACCGACAATCACATTCGGGCCGATAACGACATTTGGACCAATCAATGCTGACGGGTGAATCTTTGCAGTTGGATCAATCAAGACATTACCGCCATGGACGAACTTTTCCTTGGACAACTTCTCTGGAGATTTCTTGGCTAATGAGTTCAAGTACAATACTGTACCCGACAAGAAATCCTTTGGTTGACCGACGTCCATCCAAAAACCTTCTAAATCAAAGGAGTACAACTGTCTCTTCTCAACTAAAAGAGGGAATGTTTCCTTTTCGATTGAGGTTGGCTTCATTTCGATCAAATCAATGACAGATGGGTTCAAAATGTACAAACCAGCGTTGATTCTGTTACCGACAAACTCAACTGGCTTTTCGACGAACCTGTCAATCAAGTTTGGAGTATCTCTGTCGTGCACGATGACACCGTATTTAGATGGCTCGTCAACCTTAGTAGCAACGATAGTAGCAGCAGCTCCATGTGCCTTGTGAAATTTGGCTAACTCTTGGAATGGGTATTCACAAATAACGTCAGAGTTGAGGACGAAAATTGGAGTGTCATCTTTCTTCAAAACATTTTCAGCCAATTTCAAAGGGCCCGCGGTACCCAAAGGCTCCTCTTCGACAGAGAAAGTGATGTTGACACCGTATTCTTCTTCGTACTTTTTCAAGGTAGAAACCATTACCTCGGGTCTGTAGTTAACTGCAAGCACTATGTCTGTGACTCCAGCTGCAGCCAAAGCCTCGACTTGATGCAAAATCATAGGTCTGTTGGCGAACTCAACCAATGGTTTTGGTAAAGTCAACGTCAACGGTCTCAAACGAGTACCGTAACCTCCTACTAAAATTAATCCCTTCATGCTATTTGATGATCTGGTAGTTCTATTTAAGCTGATACACACGTACTAGCTTACTTCAAGAATATCTTTTGAAGTCAAAGTCCTTATATGTTCCTGCTTCAAACGAAATGAACTGTTATTTATATAAAAAAACTCGGCGAGTGCATGTTTGTATTTTTAGCGTGGCAGTAAATAATACGGCCCAATAAGAAAAAATTCCACGAGTGAGTTACAAAGCACTGGGCACCTTGTGTAGAGGTCATAGGCTCTCGAAAGAGGGAAAGGTGCATATACAGCATATACAGATGCAAAAGCCGCTGCAGAGCACTGGGATTTCAGGCTGGCCGAAACTCCGACACTAGAACAGAGTCTACATAAGTACAAGGGTGCTGGAGACTGACATCAACAACAAGACAGCAGACAAAAAAAGCGAGCTGCTGCATAGCAGAAACTTGGGCGTGTTTTGCTGCCTGTTTCCGTGGAGGACCAGCGCAGAGTACAGAGCTGATGCAGGTTTCGAGGACGCGCCGGTACCAATAAGGCGAACACACGCGCCAATTATGGCGCGTTTTGCACGGTATTGGGAGATGTTACTGGAGGAAGAATAGGCCACGCAGGCCAAGTTGGGCAGCCGCAAGGGGAATGAGCACCTTGATTCACCTGTCAAACAATGATCATGGTGAACGACTGTGTACGGGGTGCTGATACCGACGAGAAACTGGTTGGACAACAGAAGCCGAAGGCGGCGACCCACGTCTGATTGTGCTACATACAGAAAGGGAGACCGTGGCTTGTGATGCGGTGCACGTAGTGTTTACTACAGGAGTATAGAGGCAGCCATAAGGTGAAGAACACACAATAGAGTAATCAGGCCCGGATCGGTGGTGACCGGTCGATTAATTTCGGAGACGATGGCTGATTTTTTGGATCTGAAAGAACGTTTTTGTCGCTGGTGATTGTCGTTTCAGTCAAAGGAGGCTGTAATCGGATACATGTGGCTAGCAGCCAGTAGCGAAAATCTAGACGGATCACATGATATACAGGAATGATCTGATTTTGCATGTATATAATCTCAGTTCCAAATTCTAATTCAAGTAAGTAAAGATTTGTATACGTTTATTAAAAGAGTCTAAGGTTTCTCTGGAACCAAATGCAACGCCAGGCGATAAATACGAGAAGCAAGCTCAATATCATGCTTATGGCAGTAGTTACAAAGAAAGGGGCAAGAGTGGATCTAGAAGGGCTGGAGTTCAGATCAACCAATTTGCCGTAGGCAAGAGAGAACACGACGGACCCTATCGCAGGAGCGATCATGAAAGAGCCCCAAGTAGATCCCATTATATCTATTCCCCAAACTGAAGCTACTACTGTAGGGTACAACGTGAATGTGGCTCCATATGCAAAACCGTTGAGGATGGACACTAGGTAATATTTAGGGCTTGTAACGACACCTATCTGCCCAATAGCTGCAATTGCAAGGATGGGCAAAAAAAGCCAAACTCTTCCTATTGGGTGACTTCTTTTAAGTGAAGGCAAATAATCCGAGAGTAGTCCCACAATCAAACGAGTGATTGTTGACGCAGCAGCCATGATACTAACCTGGTCTGACATATTCGTTCCTAGAGGAGCAGTGATTTTTATTATTGATCCAACGTTATTTTGGTAGCTCTCTAGAGCACCTATGTTGAGTATGAGTGAAAGTAAAACGATCCAAGCTGACTTATCGAGTAGAAAGTTCTTGTAGCGTTCGCTATGGTGCGATGGTTCTAATGTTGATGAGGGTTGCCGCAATTCTGGTTGCTCCCTGTAGTTCTCGATATTTCTTTCTTCTTGTATCAAAGGAGTTTCCTCATCATGAAAAATGATGTCTTGTTCTATGGTGACGATTGAGCAGGAGATGAAGTTCAAGGCGCCAACGACTAAATAAAGTGACCCAAAAAATCTAAACGTCTTTGCCAAATCCAAGTGATCTCCTGATTGAAAAATAGAAAGCTTCAACAATTGCGAGCCAATAAATGCTGAAAGCCCATAGCAAGTAACAGGTAAAGAGATAGCGAGTCCCTTATGCTTGGGGTATATTCTGGCACAAGTGAGTAAACTCAGAAAGTATAACGCAGAAGTACCCAAGCCTATCAAGCCAAAAGTTAAACAGAAAGCATAAAGATGTATCCTCTCTAGTTTCCCGTTCTCTATGTTATTCACCAAGATGCTATTAACATAATATGTAGGGCAGAATAGCCATATCGATATCAATGCAAGAAGTGCAGGTCCATGACTATCGGACAAGTAGCCTAATACTGGCAAGCATAAGTACATCCCGATAGCTGATACCGATGAGATTGCATTGATCTCAAAATATGTTAAACCTATTATGTCATGTAAGGATATGGAAAATAATGAAAATAGTAATATTGATCCTGCTGAGAGACAGGAGAACAAAGAAACTAAAAATGCTAGTTTTTTCAACTTCGTCGGTGAAAAGTGATTACAAAAGAACTTCCTTATACCAGCAGATACATTGTTCAAGTGTTTAGACATAACTTTCAACTAGTTTTTCACGCTTTCTTTTCTCATGTACTTCTGCGGTTTGTTCAAGCAAAATGAGTCTTACATATTTCATATAAAGATCACAAAATCATACCATGTAAAATATACTTACGGCTTATCGAAGAATAAGTGCCTACTTACATAGATATATAAAATATGCTTTGTACATCTTGTTATGTATTTTATTAACTCATGAGCTGATGCCTAAGCAACAAGAGTCGATGTCAAAACTCTAGTTTCATGTAAGATCGTATCTCATGAAAGATCGTATCTCATGAATCTTCGACATGCTTAGTGCACGTATGACAAAAATTTTTCAATTTCGCCTTTAGATCCTAACCAGATTCCACTCTTGTCATGGATACCTTTAGGCAAAATGTCCAAGATTCTCTCTCCCTTGTCGTTAACGGCGCTACCACCTGCTTGTTCCATGAGCATGGCCATTGGGAAACATTCGTATAAAATCCTCAACTTACCATTCTTCAGCTTGGAATCAGCTGGGTAAGCAAAGATACCACCATACAACAAAGTTCTGTGAATATCTGCAACCATTGAACCAATGTATCTGGCACTATATGGCTTACCGTCTTCTTGAGGCTTCTTCAAATCTTCGAGGTATTTTTTAACCTCTTCTGACCAGTAGTAAGAATTGCCTTCATTAAGAGAGTAAATGGCTCTAGTTCTCGGGATCTTCAAATCCTTTTGGGTCAAAATAAATTCACCTAATTGCGTGTCCAAAGTAAAGCCATTGACACCGTTACCCAAAGTCAACATCATGTGAGCAGAAGCACCATACATGGTGTATCCAGCAGCCACCATTTCAGTACCTTTCCTCAAAACATCCTTGATTGATCCTTGGGAGTCATCTTTCAATCTGTAGACACCGAAAATTGTTCCAACGGAAACACCAGCATCAATATTTGAAGAGCCATCGATTGGGTCCGTACATACCGCATAACGTCCTCCACCTTCAAAAACGATCAAGTCCTCTTGTTCTTCACTGACTAAAACTTTAACATTGTTAGACGACTTCATAGCATTAATGAAAATTTCATCACCAATCACGTCCAATTTTTTTTGAACATCACCTGTAGAGTTGGCAGTTCCCGAAATTCCAATCAAATTAACTAATTCAGCTCTTCTGATGTTATGGGCAATAAAT
This sequence comes from Priceomyces haplophilus, assembly GCA_001599895.1. Classification (NCBI taxonomy): domain Eukaryota; kingdom Fungi; phylum Ascomycota; class Pichiomycetes; order Serinales; family Debaryomycetaceae; genus Priceomyces; species Priceomyces haplophilus. Next base: position 24,737 of record BCIF01000008.1, on the reverse strand, counting down.
TTGAAAGCAAATTGCAATGAGTTCAACAACAATGACAACTCGCCAGTGGCGTTTGGAGCGTACTTCTGTTGCTCTTGCAAGATGAATCTCGTCAACGTGATGATGTCTGTTTCGACATCCATCTTCTTAGATATGGTGTTTTCCGGTACCATTTTTTATTTTGTAGGTGTCTTAATATTCTGTTGTGTTATGGGTTAGCTATAATTATGGCCACCGAAACTTGGGGAACTCTTTATCAAAGTACTTATAGGTTCCCCGGAAGTTTCAGGAATTCGGGAAGAAATGTCCGGGTTAAACTCAATGACCGAGCAAGCGCATATGGGGCCCGTAGCGATTTCTAAGAGTGTAGAGCCCCGTAGGTTGCAAAGTTGTCGCTCTAGAATGGGTCACATGGTTTGATCTCTGTTAACCTCGCCCAGGCCTTCCTTTGCTTACAAAAAAGTTTCAGGGAGTAAATTACATTTAACATTCTTAAAGGCTAAAAGGATACATCCAGAAATACAGCAAAATAAGTCTTATGACACTGATTGTTTGTATTATTTCTATTATTAACTCTTTGCTTGAAACTGGAGGTGCTTACGATTCATGAAGGTACAGCCTCATAGCTGAAGCGAATGCTTACTCTATTTATGTGGCAATGAGAGCTTCTCGGGTGGAGAAATAGAGATACCTCGTACTGAACTCTTCTCTATTCACTACTTGCACTCTTTTTCTCTTTCTTTGTCCTGATCCTTTAACAGTTTAATTGATCTATTGATCTCATATATAAGGTCAATAGAGGAAGTCTTTTTGGTTGCATTGTTCCTAGAGTTGTGTTTCGTGGTCCACTGGCTCGATGCTTCAAGCGACTTGTAGATTTTCACCAGGTCACCGGTCTTGTCCTCCTTGGCCAGCTGGAGATAATTGAGATATGATGTGTGAAGATAATTAACTAGCTTTTTGGACTCGAGAGAAAGCGATGAGGTTTTCTTCTCTGTCTGATCCCCATGATACTTGCCGGTTTTTTTCGATTTTTCAGCCATGTGATTCAATGAAGACCAAGCTGGATCTTATTAAGCGGGTTTTAGTAAGTCAAGAAAGATGGCAGGAGCGATATAGCATTAGATTGTACAACTGAATGTTTCACCTTTAGTCAGATCGAAATTCTAACCTTAAAAGTGACACAAAGTTAAAACAACAGCAGTGTACATTGAACACGTCGACTTGAATGTTTTTCACTTGCAATCTAAAAACTTTGACATTGCACTATCAATCATCAACGCAGGGAATTTGGTTACACATCATCAGTTGAAAGTAGTGATAACATAACAAAGATGAGTGGATTCCGTGTTTTGGACTTGGTGAAGCCTTTTGAACCTTTCGTTCCTGAGGTGATCGCACCTGAAAGAAAGGCGTCTTTTCAGCAAAGAGTTATGTGGACTGGGGTAACCTTGTTAATTTTCCTAGTTATGTCAGAGATCCCATTATATGGGATCACCTCAAGTGAGGGTAGCGATCCGTTATTTTGGTTAAGGATGATGTTAGCTTCAAATCGTGGTACCTTGATGGAATTGGGTATTTCTCCAATTGTTTCAGCAGGAATGGTTTTTCAACTTTTGCAGGGAACAAAGTTGATCCATGTGGATATGACTAAAAAATCTGATAGGGACCAATTTCAGACCGCTCAAAAACTTTTTGCAATCTTGTTAGCCGTTGGCCAAGCTACGGTGTATGTCTTGACAGGCATGTATGGACCTCCAAAGTCTTTGGGTCTTGGTGTCTGTTTGTTATTAGTTTTGCAATTGGTCTTCGCCGGTATTATCGTTATTTTATTAGATGAGTTGTTGCAAAAGGGCTATGGGCTTGGTAGTGGTATATCTTTATTCACTGCTACGAATGTTTGTGAACAGGTTTTCTGGAAGGCTTTTGCACCAACCACTTCTGCTAGTGGTAAGGGTGTTGAGTTCGAGGGAGCCGTTGTTGCCTTATTTCATTTGGTTGGTTCTCGCAAAGATAAGAAAAGAGCGTTGTTGGAGGCATTCTACAGGTCCAACTTGCCTAATATGTTCCAATTATTGGCTACAGTCGCTGTTTTCTTTATCGTTGTGTACTTGCAGGGGTTCAGAATTGAATTACCAATCAAGTCGACTAGGCAAAGAGGCCCTTTCGGATTGTATCCAATTAGATTATTTTACACTTCCAATATTCCAATCATGTTACAGAGTGCCTTATCTTCTAATGTTTTCATCATTTCCCAAATGTTGTATGTGAGATGGCCAAACAACATTTTTGTCAAGATATTGGGTACCTGGGACACTAGATATGGTGCATCACAATTATTTGCTGTTAGCGGTCTTGCTTATTATATTCAGCCACCATTCTCCTTCACCGATATCTTTTTGGATCCTATCAAAACGACTGTGTATATCGCTTATGTTTTAGGATCATGTGCTATTTTTTCAACTACGTGGATTGAAATTAGTGGCACTTCTCCAAGAGACATTGCTAAACAATTCAAGGAACAGGGTTTGGTCATTGCAGGTCATAGGGATACTTCAGCGTATAGGGAATTGAAAAAAATCATTCCTACTGCCGCTGCTTTTGGTGGTGCTACTATCGGTGCATTGTCTGTATTCTGTGACTTATTGGGAACATTGGGTTCTGGTACCTCCATTCTACTTGCGGTTACTACCATCTATGGATACTATGATTTGGCAATGAAAGAAGGTGGCTTTGGTAAGAACCCAATTGATGGTTTTGCAGACGGTTTGTAATGAAATGCTTCCACCATGAATTGAATGTGCATTTTCCCTATATATATAGATGGTCTTGCGAACATCACGACTACAAATATTAAATACATGAAATACCGCTTACTCTTCTGCGCTACCGGCTGATTGCAACCAAAATCAAACAAGATACGCGTAGGTAATTTTCAAGCCTTTTGCGTCATCATAGGGGTTTCAAACGGAAAACATTCCACGTCATATGAGATCCTTAACTCCCTAAAATCACGTTCACCTGCCATTTAGTTCCCTATTTGGCTTCCTGCTGGGGTTATCTGCCCACCGGAGATTCTTAGTCGCTGCAACATGTAAAATTATGTCCCATCTTCCGGATATTACTTGAACTTGTGCATCGTACTTGACGGGTCGAAGTGAGCACATACAGTCCAACGCGTGATAGATGTAGATAGGGTCTCCGATTATCTCGTTCACACAGGACGATTATGTCAACGCTCACACTACCTATGCATTGCCAAGAATATTTTACCCTCGATGAAGTCGGTATTAGACCGGCTCTGGTATGAAAATTGCTGATGGATTGAGTTCTAACGTTCGGCGCTATTATGCCATCGCCAACTTCGTCTAATCACATACAATCGTACGCATCGTCATATCCCGATCATAATAACAGACATTTTTATAGGAAGGTCTGAGGAACAATCAGGTGGCGTACATGCTGTAATGTCTTATATTCAATGAAATTTTGCTGCCGGTCCAGCACGACCTGCCCCTCTCAAACGACTATCTGGGTACAACTGCAGACAGCTTGTGGATGTAGTTTCCCTCTTGAGAAAACCCCTTAGGTCTGCCTTCCATACCTGCATTCAACGAATTTTTTTGCCCGAAATACCTATACGGTCAGGCACCATTTCAAAAATCCCGGAACATCATTCTCAGATATCCATCTCGGGAGTGGCTCGCCTGAAGCGAGCAGCCATATTCTTGGTGAAATGAAACACTACAGCTTAATTTTGTGTAATAATTCTCTCAAAACGGTCGTTCATTAATATATATGATTAATTTCTTATAGAAGTCGCTACACTTGTTTTCGCAAATAACCGTTCCGAATACCCTATTTTCAAAGAAAAGGTGAAGAGGTTGTTTTGGGAGGCTCCCGTACAGTAAGAACCAACGAGTATAGATAAGCTCAGTTCTATTTGTTCTTTTTGCTATCGGATCCGTTCTCAGTTTGTTAGGGTACATTTTCTTTCCTTTATCCCTCTAATTTATAATCGAAACTAGTGTGTGATGAAAAGAGAGATGGTAAATGGAAGGGTAGTACTTGGTGGCTTCTTGAAACGCATGTTTAACCAAAGGGTTTTCAAGTTTCTCATCGCTCTTATAGCATTGATTAATGTGTTTTACGTAGCGACATTGATGATTGACGAGAGGTCTTCCAAAAAACTCACAACAAAGCTAAGGACCCATGCCAATAATGTCTGGGAAAACTTATACTCTACTGATGATGATGTGTCCAATGACTCTGTTGATGTCAACAGTCCGCAAACGGCAACATTGAACTCAGGTCCTCTGGATGGTAAAACCAATAAGCCTCTTTACAATCTCCCAGATAAGCCATATGAAAAGCTAACGGATGAGGAAAAGATTTTATACAAACTCAATGAAGTCACCACCAACAAAAAGAAGTATTGGTTAGCCCACACGGAGTTGACCGACCATGAGCTTCAAATCACTGTTAAGGATTTCAAGAAGGAGGCATGGCAGAATAAACCGTTCATTTTTTATGATCCACGGTTTACTTTATCCATTTATATTAATGAGATCAAAAATCAATATTTGAAGAAGAACCCAGAGAACAGCAAGTTGAAAAAGACGCTGATTGTTGTACCATTTGCATGGTCCGATTGGGTTGATCTCACTATGTTGAACGAAGAAATTATGAAGCCACAATCTAAGAGAAAAACTTGTGAATATATGAAGGCTCTGCATCATATCAGGGCTAGAGATCCAAACTACTGTATCAACAACGCTGATATTACGGATGAAGATCTTAAGGAGATGAACTTAACGTCCACGAATTTCGTTCCTGGATTTGCCGTCAAGAAATCACCAACAAATAAAGCATCTAATGAAGTTAGAATGCTTGAAGGTAAATCACACTTGTTAACTTATGCCAAAAACCCATTAGCTTTGTTCTTTTTGAGTAAAGATGGTGTGTACGAAGTTCAGGTCGAAGGAAAGCAGAGAATAGTCGATTCAGATTTGTTTGAGCATTATTTGACTTCGAGGAAGGTCACGGATGACCAGATTACTCTCGATCCAGTGCGCGAGTTCAATGACTTTATGTCGTCCGTGAAGCCTAATACACTAGATGCAGATGATGATATATATGGAATGGTCGCAACGATCAAAGAGAAGAACCCTGAAAAATCAAGAGAGTTAAGCTTGACTGAATCTGCATTCAATTATCAACAGGACAAGATTGACTCTCAAATTAAAGAGTTCGAGAGAAGAATTAATGCCTTGCACTTGGCGACAATGAATGAGTTAAGATTTGATGAAGAAGAAATCAATAGGCTTAGATTGACAAGAAGTGAAAGACTCTATTATGAAGGCTTGAAATATGCCAACAGTTTCGATCCTAAGAAAGAAGAAACATACTTCCGGATGGCGAGACTTAAATTCGGCAATGAAGAAAATGAAAAGGATGCTGGATGGCATTATGAATGGAGGTTTTTCAACGGTGCTTTGCGTTTCTTGAAGAAGGGATGGAATGAAGATGAGTTGTTGTTAAGAGAGAAGATCTTACTTGATCGAATTTTGAGAAATTGGTTCAGATTCGCAAACGAGAAAGGTATAACTTCTTGGATCGCCCACGGACCCCTTTTGTCATGGTATTGGGATGGGTTGTTATTCCCGTTTGACGAAGATATCGACATTCAAATGCCGGCCGAGGAACTAGCAAGGTTCTCAAAGTTGTACAATCAGACATTGGTAATTGAAGATATAACAGAAGGGTTTGGTAAATTTTTCATCGACTCTTCAACGTTCATCCATCACAGACAATTTACAAACAACGAAAACCATATAGATGCAAGATTTATCGATGTCGATACCGGGTCATACATAGATATAACCGGATTGGGGATTACTGATGAAGAAGCTCCAGAGCAGTATAGGGGAATGATAGATGAAGCCAAAGCCAAGAATGTTCCCCAACCAGTCTACAATTGCAGAAACAAACATTTTTATTCTTTTGATGAGTTGTCACCTTTGAGGTTCACTATGATGGGTGGAGTCCCTTTGTATGTGCCTAATAAAATTAAAGAGATTCTCAAAGTTGAATATGCAAAGGGAATGACTTCTTATACATATGAAAATTTTTTCTTCGTCGACGCAATAAGCCTTTGGATCCACAAGGATAAGTTGGCATTTCTCTTTAATGAGAAAGATTACAAGAATGCTGAAGGCCAATTTGACGAAGAAAAATTCACAGAGTTAGTCAAAAAGATTGGTACTCTGCAAGTTGTCCGCCTTTTGGAGAAGGAGGAAGATGTATTATTAGAATATTATATTACTAAGGATGTAACTGCGTTGCACAAGAAAGAGTTGACATTTTTATTTGACATGCCCAATGGAGAAAAAACCATAATTGGTGATGTGGGTGAACAGAAACTGGAATCAGAGACCCGTAATAACATTGAGTACCATAAACTCACATCTCAGTTCACTTTTCAAAAACCATTTCGGAGACCTATTTTCAACTACGAGCATATTGACAAACCTAAACACCACAAAGATTAATAGTTTGCAGTTTAACACTCAATAATAAAAGTGCATAGATATCAATCACGTAATACCAATTTCACTATGAATTCTGCTGTAAACGTCTTTGTTCGAAATTGCATAAGCTCATTACGCCTAACGAGTTTTATGCATCTTCCTGTTTCACCAGACAACCTCAACACGCTCATCAACCGTATCTACGTGTTCTTTGATCCATATTGGTACAAATAGAGATACATTCAACTTTCGCGTATTCTCATTTCATCTATCTCCTATCTATTCTTCCTTCTCTGAAACCGTAACTGGTTAAGATTCCTGTGTCAATCACTGTATGTCCTGTATGTATTATGCTGCTCTGATTGTCCGGAACAAACCGAAAAAGAAATTCCAGTTTGAATTCCGGTAAACATCAACATTCAATTTCCGGAAGTCGGTGTTATCACACGACTTGGAATTTCCAAGATGGCTTTCACTATCAATAAATAAAACTCCGTTGGCAATTCTTAAAAAAAAATATCAGCCAAGAGAGTAGAGTTTGATAGTGGCGGCACGATGAAGATGATAAACACAAGGATAGTTTACATTGTCTTTGTGTTTGGCTTTATAGTCAATGTAATATATTTTTGCCGTATCTACTCCTTAGAGGAGACGAAATTGAAACAAACTGCAAAGGATCATTTTAAGACCATAACGTATCACATGGATGACATGGTACCTATTCCTCCTAATACGGCATATTCTAAGATGACGGAAGAAGAGAAAGTAGCGTACTTGTTGCGTGAGGTTGATCAAGATAAAGACAGATTTTGGTTGGCTCATACGGATCTTTTACAGAAGAATCTTAAGCTCAAGGCAAAGGACTTTTTGTACGAGGAAGATGGCTATTGGTCGAAGTCCCCAAAGTTATTTTACGATCCCAGGTTTACTCTCTCGCTTTATATGGATGAGATAAAACACCAATTGTTGACCAAAAATCCAAAAAATCTGAAACTGAAAGATCATCTAATAACAGTTCCATTTTCATGGTCTGATTGGGTGGATTTGACGATGTTGAACGATGAACTCGTGAAGCCTATGGATCAAAGGTTGGATTGTGAGTGGTTGCAAAGCGAAAAAAATAAACCCACCAAATATCCTCATTTTTGTAAAAATTTGGCTGATATAACAGACGAGGAACTACAAGAGATGGCGTTGCCATCCAAAGAGTTTTCGACGGGATTTGTTGTGAAGGACTCTCCAATGAATAAGGCCCCGCATCAGCAAGTCATGATGCAAGGTAAAGCACATTTATTGACTTATCAAAAGAATCCTTTGTCTATTATTTTTTTATCTAAAAACGGTACTTACGAGGTACAGGTTGACAGCAAAAAGAGAATAGTTCACAGCAAGATGTTGCAAAACTACCTCAAAAGGAATAATATCAAAGACAAAGAGGTTATTTTGGAACTCAATCCAACGGATGAATTCCATAAACTAAATAAAGCAGTAGCTCCCAGACCCCTCGATGCAGAAGACGATGTTTATCGGATGAATGCAATCACACGTCAAACAGAAACGAATGCTAGTCGTGAGATATATTTGACCCCTGAATCATTCAAATACGGACAAGAAAGCATCGACTCCCAAATCAAGGATTACGAGGCGCGATTATTCGAGTTGGATGATTTGATGACTAATGAACTTCATTACGATCCAAAAGAAATCGCAAAGATAGCTTTTAGTAGACACGAATTGAATCACTTCAATGGATTGAAGTACGCTAATGCTTTCGATACCAATAATGAACCCACCCATTATAAGTTAGCAACTTTGATCAAAAACGACAAAAATAATGATCCAGGATGGCATTACGAGTGGAGATTTTTCAATGGTGCCATGCGTTTTATAAGAGATGATTGGACTATTGAGGAATTAGAGGTCAGAGAACAGGTAATTTTGGACAGGCTATTGAGGAATTGGTTCAGGTTCGCGGAAGAAAAGGGGATCATTTCTTGGATAGCTCACGGTCCGTTGTTGGCATGGTACTGGAATGGTTTAATGTTCCCATATGACCTTGATATTGACATTCAGATGCCTATTTCTGAGCTCAATAGACTTTCGAAGAACTACAACATGACATTGGTCGTGGAAGATCTTGAAGAAGGATACGGTAAATTCTACATTGAATGTGCCACTTTCTTACACCATAGAGATACCCCAGCAAAGGACAATCACATCGATGCCAGATTCATTGATGTTGACACAGGAACGTACATTGATATCACAGCATTGAGTAAAAATAACGAAGAACCACCTCACGAGTATGATACATACATCAGACAGAAAAACTCGAAAGGTGAATCCGTGGAGTTATATATGGACAGAAGAATGCACTGGTTGAACTTTGAGAGTATAAATCCTTTAAGATACACCATGATTGGCGGTGTTCCAGTTTATGTTCCAAATGATATCATGTCAATGTTAAACCATGAATACAGCCAAGGTACAACATCATACTTCTTTCAAGATTACTACTATGTACCACAACTAAGGTTATGGGTGGAGGAGAAGAACTTACTTTTCTTGTTTGACGAGAGTGCTTACAAAGATAACGATAAGTTGAATAACAAGAAGCTCGTGGAGCTCATTAATGGCATGACGCTAGAAGACAAAGTAAAGTTACTTCAATCCAAAGATGATATATTGGTTGAGTATTACTTGACACACAAACATACCGCATTGCATGAGATGGAAAAGAAGCTTATGTTAGATTCTTCTCTACAATCTTCGATTTTAGACTTAAAACATAAAACAGAGTATCACCAGTTGACTTCGAAATTTCAAATGGGTAAACCCTTGAGGTTACCTTTATGGGACTACTCTGAAGTTTTGAGACACCTTCATAAGCCAAGACAACAAAATACTGAGGAGGACAAAGGGGAGGCTAATAATCAGGCTCCGGCTGAAAATCAAAAAGAAGCACAGTCATGAAATACCCGAGCTCCATAATTTCTTAGCGATATCCAATTCATTTAGATAATCTATTTTGCATATTTTCATTTACCTTTTAAATTTGATGAAATTTCATAGTGTTTTATTACTTATAGTTTCTTGCTACAAATACATTCTTTTCAAGAGTTAATTTCTCAGCCAATGCAAAATTATAATCGGTAATAAGTTGATCGCTGATCCGTTTAAATTACCGAGTTCCAAAGCTTCAAATTTGTACAACTCTTGAATGTGATAAATAAGCTTTTTTTTGCATTCGTCTCTAAGAAACAAAAGATGATGCGAAGTCACGTGTATGAGTTTGATGCCTTTAGCATGTGGTGAGACCAGCTTACATTCAAAGAAGAAAATGAAGTGTGCCACACTTAATAGACGCTTAGCAGATCGTTTGCTGTGATGTTGCCGGTGTTAGTGTTTGGTTTTTGGTTTTTTTTTGACACAACAAATCTGCTCACATAGCAAACAGCGATGCTCATCGCGAAGCCTGAGGCAACTGCATCTAATTGAGAATAATTCTGTAGCTGATGCAAAAAGTGGAAAAGACTAGAAACGGCAAAGCAACCGGACCACAGTTTTTGCTGCCATCAAAAATGGCGCTCCGAGTTATGTACTCTGAGTGAATGGCATCAATCTCTATATAAAGTAGCTGGGATCGGCCCCTTGATGAGTATGCTTAAGATGGGAATACTATCAACTCAACGCAAGAAACTGGGCCTGTTAGTCAATTTATAAAGTCAAGGGTATATATTAATGGTTGCAGGAATCTCTGATGACAGCAGTTTCAAAAGATCTGACAATATTGTCTCACCAACTTCAAAGGTTGCTGACGTAACCTCGGTAGACATTGAGAAGAATGTAACTCTGGACAGTGATACAGACATTTTAGAGCCTGATGTATTGGAGCTACCTAAAGTCGTTCGTGAGATCGTTCCATTGGAAGACGACCCTACCATTCCTGTCTTGACTTTTCGTTATTTTCTATTATCAGTCATATTCATCGCTCCCGGTGCTTTTATTCAAACCATGAACTCGTTTCGTACCACGACTGCTGCTTATTCTATCTTCTTTGTACAAATTGCTTCACATTGGGCTGGGAAGTGGCTAGCAAAGGTACTACCTAAAAGGAAGTTCACTCTATACAAAGGATTCGAATTCAGTTTGAATCCGGGTCCTTGGTCCATTAAAGAAACTGTTTTGATCACTATCACGGCTAGTAGTGGAGCTACCGGAAGTCTTGCAACTGACGGTATAGCATTGGCAGAAGTTTATTTTGGAGCCAAAGTTAACGGTGCCCTAGCCATTTTTTTCATGTGGTCGATAGTTTTCGTTGGGTATTCATATGCAGCTATCGCAAGAAACTTTCTTCTCTATGACCCACAGTTCATCTGGCCACAAGCATTGATGCAATCCACTTTGTTCCAGTCACAATCTAAGTCTGATCATGATTCTCGTTTGGGGTCTAAACAAATGCGAATCTTTTTTGTTGTATTGGTTGGTGTCACTCTTTGGGAGTTCTTTCCTGAATTTGTATTTCCAATGGTTTCTTCTTTAGCAGTCATATGCTGGTTTGCCCCAACTAATCAAGTCGCAAATTTCATTGGTTCTGGTATGGCAGGTATGGGATTTTTCAATTTCACGTTAGATTGGGCTAACGTTACATCTTCAATTATGTTGTCTCCTTATTGGGTGCAAGTTGTCAAATTTGTTGCTTTCATTTTTGGGGCTTGGGTGTTGCTTCCAGCGGCAAAATGGGGAAACCTCTCGAACTATAAGTACGGACTAATGTCAAATGGGTTATTTTTAAATAACGGCACCTTATATCCGACTGGCGAGCTTTTGTCAGCAGATCTCAGATTCAATCAAACGGCCTATGAGCACTATGGTGATGTACACTTGGGTGTTCAGAGAGTATGGAACATGTTTTTTGATTATGCATCATATGTCAGTGGCTTTGTTTGGGTTATCTTCTTTGGATACAAGACCTTTCATTCATCTTTTAAAAAATTAGTTGCGACTCATAAAAGGAAAAAGGAACTTAATAGAGACAAAAAGGTTTCAATAAACTATCAGTACACTGATAGGCTCAATAAATTACAAGCTCATTACTCTGAGGTGCCAATATATTGGTACATTACCTTGTTTCTAATTTCGTTCATCACGTTATTGGTAATCTTCGCTACAGGACATATGTTTATGCCATGGTGGTGTTTGATTGTCGGCTTATCTTTTGGAGCTGTGATTGTGACTCCATTAGCCTGGTTATACGCAATTTCAAACTTCCAATTAGCTATCGGTACCTTCAATGAGTTATTGTACGGATATATGGTTGAAAATTTGAAGCATAAACATCCTGCTGGAGCTATTATATACGGGTCGATTGCAGGCGATGCATGGTATAGGGCACAATATATCTTACAAGATCAAAAGATAGGCCATTATATGCATATTCCCCCACGAGCAGTATTCTTCTCGCAGATTTTTGGGGAATTAATTGGAGTTCCGATAAACTACGGTGCATTAAAATGGGTTTTGAAGACAAAGAAAGATTTTTTGAACGGAACAAAAGTCGATACATTGCATCAATGGACAGGACAAAATTTACTTTCATATCATTCAAATGCTGTTCAATATGTGATATTAGGTCCCACGAGATTGTTCAAGAACTACTCAATGTTACCTTATGGTTTCCTTGTTGGTGCCGGTGTACCAGTAATTCTTTTCACTTTGCACAAATTGTTTCCCAATTCAAGACTAAAGTTTAGATTATGGAACACTACAGTTTTCTTCTCGACAATGTCTACTTTTTATGGTAATTTATCCACCGGTTATCTTTCGCAATTTATTGGAGGTACGGTTACTATGTTTTGGGCGTTCCGATATAAGCATGATTTGTGGAAGAGATATAATTATATCTTGGCTGCGGCTTGTGATACAGGTTACAATTTAGCAGTGTTATTAATTTTTATCTTCTTTTCTGCTGGAAAAACCGTTTCCATGCCTAATTGGTGGGGTAACAACGCCGTAAGTGTTGAAAGGTGCTTTGCCACTAATGCAGAGTGATTCAAATGCTAGCTGATATTTGGTAAATAGTTGATATGCTTTGTATTGATTGATTGGTCCCACATACAAATATGAACGGTTGGTTCGAGTTATAATGACAATTTAGGATATTTTGTAGTAGACTGGAATCAAACAATAAGGCTGCAAAAAAAGAATAATGACTCCGACGCGGTTCGAACGCGTGCATCTTTACGATAACAGAACTTGAGTCTGCCGCCTTAACCACTCGGCCACAGAGCCATTGTTAAAATTGTAATTACTGCATCGGCATTATACTAGTTCATATGTCTACGTTCCACCTGCTGTTTTTACGTTGTGCTTAGTAACACTCTTAGCTAAACTCTTTTGAGATAGCTGAAATTCAAAGCTGGGACAATTTCCTTTTTTCGCTTTGACATAGCGGCCATCAGTATTATTCATAGAATTATATATACGTTCACGATCTATATGTCAGCTTTTTGAACAACAACTGGTACATGTCCAATTGGTATATAATGGTTGATTTATTTTGCAGGTTTTTTTGGCCTTCATCACTCAAAAAGACATTAGCTACATTTAAAAAAATGTAGATGATGACTCCGACGCGGTTCGAACGCGTGCATCTTTACGATAACAGAACTTGAGTCTGCCGCCTTAACCACTCGGCCACAGAGCCCCACTTTACTAATTTGATTTTGGTCAGTATATTGGTGCTCATTCGGTACCAAGGTGCTGTAATCAGTTGAATTGTGAATTTAGCATTAAGTCATCTGTTGAATAGCGGAATACACAAAAATATTTGTAAGTTATGGTAAGGCGAGATAATTCTTCGTTGATCCTTTGATAGCAACCGTCGTGACTCCTCTTCACTATTGACTCTGTTTGACTAATGAACCCAGCTGCTGCATCGATATGGTAGCGGTTTTTTGTACTATGTGAAGATAAGCAATCACCCCATATGATAACGTAGTGAGCACCTCAAATATCTTAGTATGGTAACTCTAGTCTTAAAGTTCAACTTATCTAGCCTCTCAAGAATACTCGAAGAGTCACACCTCAGGCGTTTACCATATTAGGCAGTTGTATGCCCCTTACCCAACGATTAGTCAACTTTCAGCAAATATTATCACAGTAATTGGAACTTATATAACGCGAAATAAGACATCTAGAATTCTGTATTTGAGTAGTTCTTTAATAACTACGATTGGAAACCTCTCCTAGTTGTACAATGGCTGTCACTATTAGAGCAATAGAGAAAAAGGACAAAGAAGAATGGCTCAACCTTTGGTCGGGAGATGATAGTTACCTTGTCTTCTATAAATCAACGGTTTCTCCAGAAGCAACGGAATCAACTTTTGCTAGGTTCCTAGATCCTAAAGAGCCAGTGTATTCAGCGGTTGCAGTTGATGACTCAACTGGAAAAGTCATAGGCTTTGCTAATTACTTGACACACAGAGACACCTGGACAATTGAGGACAAATTGTACTTGAATGATCTTTTTGTATCTCCAAACTCAAGATTGAAAGGAGTTGGAAGAAAGTTAATTGAGTTTGTCTACTCAGAAGCCGACGAGTTAAATTGTAAAAATGTGTACTGGAATACACAATTTGAAAACCATAGGGCTCAGCTCTTGTACACTAAGGTAGGTGTAAAAAGTGGATTTTTGCTGTACAGGAGACCATAGGGTCGGCTTCTATTTTGGAACTTGATGCTCTATGTATGTTTTCAATTCTACTGTGTGGTACATCCTGTGTCTGCAATTGTTCTTGGCAAGCAATTTCAGTATCTACAGATCAAGTCGCGAAAAAAGGAAGCATATCACCGTTTTGAGGCGCTTCTGTCAAAAAATTAAAAAGGTAGTGCAAAAGTTCAGGGGCTAAAAACGTACCCCACTAAGAATCTGCCAATAGATCGGTATGGCTGAATAGCCGATATTTGATGAATAGTTATTTTCATAGCACCACTTTTTAAATATTACTTTGGATCTCAAAGAGAATGTAGCCATTCGTACTGTACAACCGGCTGGTTGCCAATTCGGAAATCTCTCTCTGTTAGTTCCTTGATGAACAGCTAATTAGTGTCGTAGTTTGCTTATAAGCCTTCTCGGTTGTTAGGTGCGTTTTAGCCGGTCCTTTATCGAATTTTAGTTATTTCTCCGCACTTGAAAAATTCATGAGAGCTGAGTAACACACTAAGATAGAGGGGATTGACTAGGATAGTCAAAGCCGAGGGCATGGTTTCTAAATATCCTTCGCTAATCCTAAGCGAGCCAACTCCTAGGCATATGACGAATGAGGTTGCTTATTATTTTTCGTAAAAAGGATTACTGACGTACATATGAACTTCGGCTTAGCTAGGCGAATTTAGTATGCAGATCCCATATCCTTTGCGTCGAAAGTAACGTAGGCCACTATTTATACTCAGCGAATCCCCAGAACTTTGCAAGCAATCTTCCAACTTAAATCAACAATGAGTAACACTTATATACAAAGATCATGGACGCACAAGGCTGAAGATGAGGTCTCTTTCAAGCAGTTATGGGGTTACTATATCAACTTCTTTGGAATGGGGGAATACAGTGAAGAGTTCCTTAAGAATAAAAAGAACTTCGTAGGATCTGATGCTAACTCCAAGGCTTTCTTGAAAAATCCCGAGAATCTGGACGAGATCATTGAATCATTAGGTAAAGAAGTGAACAGTTATGACATCAAAGTGTCAGAATTTGTGACAAAACCATACAATGCGCTTGGAGGTTTTGATGTGATTGTAAAGAAAATTGTGGACGATAAACTGGCTCCGAAAGTTGCTATAAGCTCAAAGGGCGTTGTCCATAAGAATATTTCGAAGTATAAGCCCTCAGATATCTTAACCTCGTTCATAGCAGGTATGAGGAATGACACTGTAGACGATAGCTTAAACCGTTTTTTCACAGCCAGAAAGGGTAACGTCGATAACACTGTTCAAATGTCTGCAAGCAACTTCAATTGGAGAGTCAATACTCATCTTGTTGACGAGTACGTCTTTGGTGGTGACGCAGAGATATTTTTCAGCAAGAACAAGCAACAATTGGTCCAAGCTTTCAAGCTTAATCAGGCTTACGCTCGTGGGGTAGACAAGCATGAAAACCCAGTTTTCGTTGTTCGTATTAAAGATCACTTGGGCAAGAATTGTCCCGAGAATGAATTCGAAAAGTTCATTTGCATAATGATTGAATGGTGTAGGCTTTCATTGAGTCCATTGAAAAAGGACGTTAGGAAATGTTCTATCCTTTTTGACATGACAGGATTCACCTTGAAGAACGCAGACTTGTCTGCTATCAAGTTCTTGGCAACTTCGTTTGAAGCTAATTACCCTGAGAATTTGGGTGCTATCTGGATTCACAAAGCTCCTTGGGTGTTTAATGCAGTTTGGAAAATCATCAAAGGGTGGTTAGATCCTGTTGTCGCCTCCAAAATTCACTTCACTAACAATGTCAAAGATTTAGAGGCATTCGTTGACAAAAAATTCATTCCAAAGAAGCTTGACGGTGACGACGCATATGTTCCTAGGTATCAGGATCCTACTCCTGAGGATAGCTGCAAGAAACCAAAGGACGACCAATACAAAAAGTTGCTGCAGGATAGAGACCTTTTGATATTGTCTCTCTTTGAAGCTTCAAAGCAATGGATTGAAGCAAAGACTATTGAAGAGTCGGATAAGTTTTTAGAGAAGAGGATGAAGTTGCAAATCCAATTGGTGCAAAATTACATTCAAATTGATCCCTATATTCGTAGAAAGGGTGTTTTTGAGCGTATTGGTGAGATGGTCTCGCTTCAGTATTAGATTAGAAATCTGTATTTATAAACTATTTACTATTTTTATTTTAAATTTAGAATTCTTTGAGTAGATAATAGCTTTGAGTTTATATAAAACAGTCCATGTTACTTATAACTGGTTCTTGATTTGAATTATTACGTGATACGATTTACGGAGAGTGTTTTATTAGGTTTGCTTTATCCTACAGAGTTGAAATGCCTTTTATAGATTCTTATCTCGTTATCATAAATGGTATTTCAAGTTTTCAGAATATTGCGAAAAATTCTTAAAAAGAGTCGTTGTAGCTCAAACCTTGAATATTAGCAAAAAATGGAAGATATTCCCTGTAAGAGTCACTGTATGTTTGGTGTGTTATGGATGTACACCAGTCTCTCCCTCTTCTGATTTTGGTCTCATTTTGTTGTCCTGTATCGTGTTCACTTTCTTCCTCTACCTGGTTCAGTCAGGCAAATATCTACCGAGGATTTGTCTTACCGTGGCCACACCGAAACAGATTCTTCTTGCAAGTACAGAACTAATAGTTGAAGCAAGACTGTTAAAATTTGCATGAATCTTGACCTTCAGTAGTGATTAAGTCTGTTCGCTTCTTTCTCATTCAGGTGTCACTGGTGCTCATTCAGGTGTCACTGGTGCTTTTTCAGTACTTCAAAACCTTTAACAAGTTCCAAACTGAGGGTAGGAAACATATTAAGTATTAGTTACGGATAAAATTACTAATGCAAACGGGAACGCTATGTATATGGCATTTTTGATGTACGTGTGCCAATAAATCTGAGCGTATATTTTTGTTCACTTGTAGCTAAGGCTTTTGAGCTTTTGTTGTCTACTACTAGACCATAACTAAAAGAGAGAAGAGTATAAGCTTCAAACAGCTGGTGATCTTGGATCCTGAATTTGGTTCGATAGCTTCAATTGAGAGCGTAGATACAGCGTTAGTTTCAGAAGCTGTTCCATAGGAAGCTTTTGAACCAGTAGTAGCTTTTTGATCAATGGGCTGTTCATATTGCTCACTAGAGGTCGCTTGCAGAGAGCCTCGAAGGGTGGTGCCCAGTTCACCTATATCCTTTGAAGTAATTGTCGAAATAGCCTCTTCACAGATGTCATTTGAACACGATGTTATGGTTATCACAGTTGTTTCTTCATTTAAAACAAAATCTTCACTCTTTGAACCATCCGTGGTATCTGTAAAAACAGTGCTTTTAGTGGGAGTGGCTGCTGAAGCTTCTGACGTCTCAGCTGCTTGAGTGCTTGTAGTTTTCTTGCAAGCGTCATTGGAACATGAAGCAATAGATACAACAGTAGTCTTCCTGTCAGTGACTGTGTCGGAAGTGTTGAAATATTGACTGAAGCCAGAGCTAGAAATCAGAGAGAATGATGAAGCAGTAGAAGAAGCGACAACCGAACTAGAAGAGCTGTTATTATTATTCGCACAAACCCTATCCTTGAATAAAGTTGCCCTATCAAGCACAGAGTTGTTTGACGAAGAGATAAACTCGTGAGTCAAATGAGTACAGTTATGAACTGTGAACTTTGACCATCCGTATGCAGTGTCCTGGGCAAAATCAACGTAATCTGGAAGTGGGAGTACAAGTTCATCGATGCCATCATAGTGTCCTGCAATTCCATTCAAAATGTACCAAGGAGCCGACGGGTTATCAAGGCCATTGGGGTCAATGACATTATTGGCTATTGGAGTAACTCTTTCATAGTTGTGTACATGGCCAGAAACAACAACATCAACACCGTGCTTGACAAGAAGTTCTTCAAAAGCTAGCTGGCAAGTGGTACAACGATCAGAGACCTTGCTTGCAACATACCAAGGACGGTGACCAAGCGCAATTACCCACGGAGTCTTAGATCTATCAACAGAGCTAAGATCTTCGGCTAACCAATCTACTTGCTGGTTAGGATATGATCCCAAGTTTCCATTGCGTCCAGTATCTTCCGGACCTATAAGGCCGTTGCCAAAATCAGTTTCCGTATCGTAGAAAACATAATGAACTAGACCATAATCAAATGAGAACCAAAAGTTACCCTGACCACCGGAGACATCGCTTGGCATGCGGAAATGATTTTTAATTCCAGTAAAGTTTGTTTGGCCAGGCATACAGATTGAGTTATCGTAGACAATGTGATTGATCTTGTCAGTAACACCACCGTTGTCACAATCGGCCTCGTGATTACCAGGGCAAATCAAATAAGGCTTCACAGAGGTTACTGGTTGGATCTCGTCATAAAATGCATTTAGTATCAGTTCGTATACTTTATAACCGTTGGCAATCGTTGTGTTTGGTAAGTAAAGCTGAACTTCCTCCTTCAACCAATAATCAGCGTAAGCAATGTCGCCTGGGTGCAACAAGAAGTCAAAGTTGTCAATGTTTTGTTGTAAGGACTTCATCGTATTCTGTTCTCCAGGGGAGAGTGAACCACTGGCACCCTTTCCTGTAGTGTCACTAAGACCCAAGTCTCCCATGGTCCCCATATCAACAACGACTGCAAAAGAAAACTCATCTTGCTTTCCTGCAGCCTTCGCAGTTTTAAAGTTATATACCTGATTCGCATCACTATTGGAAACGGAATAATAGTAAGTAGTGTCTGGTTCTAAATCACCAATTTTTACATGGTTGTTCCAGGTCAACGAAGTTTGATAAGTAACGGATTCATCACTCAGAGCAACACGATCAAGATTTTCTGGAGACTTTCCAAACTTGACTGTAGGTTGTTCAAGTTTTTCAAAAGTGTTCCAACTGACTACCATGCCTGTCGGACCCGAGTAAGCGAGACGATGTTGCACAGGTGCGACTTTATTCAGAGGAATATCTCTCACCTGGGGCATTCCGTAAGCATCAGCGGCAAAAAGAATAAGTCCCCAAAGAAAGACTTCGACAAATGAGTGGCGCATAGCTTATTGAATTTGACTGAACGAGTGTAATGATTCCAGGGTGGATTCTAAAATTCGATATCTCGAGAGACTGTAAGATTTAAGCGAAACAATGAGATCCACTAAAAAATGAAATAATGCAAATGCTCATATTTAACTACTCTGCCATTCGATTAGCTTCATGGCTTAACTTTCTCTTTCAGTTACTATTCCATCACACGTGGTACTTCTGCTCTTAATTATTGGGTGTATACTTCTTTCACGATCTAACTGGACCAGTTTGACCTCGAAGTCAACCACGTGGTTAGAAATTTACTACTAGTCGAACGGCTGCGAAACCACGTAATAGAGCGGTAAATCATGCTTTTAGAATTCATATAGTCGGCTATGACTGACTACGGCAACAATAGAATCTGCTGTCATAGTTTTGTCATTTAAATGTCCAAGAAACTTTCTTGAGTTATTACAACTGCAGAATGAACAATTTCGCGGAGAACACGAGTTGTTGCCGACTTGCAAACGATTCAAAAACAGTCTTGTCCGTCAAAACTCCCGCACGAAAGCCAGATATGCACATAACCTCGGGAGTTTTGAGACTCAAAATATCTAAAAGGCGAACGATCATTAGGATTTACGTTATTTGGCGTTTGATCGTCGCTTCGTCTAAGCTGTCAGTATTAGTGAAGGCTTAAACAATAGCACAAATTACAATTCGTCAAATACCCTCCAGTAAGAAAACTGAACAGACGAACGCTATGGTAAAAAGTAATTTTGGATATATATTAAGATATAAACACCTGGCATTTGATTGTTAGTGTGAGAGCACTCTTGTGCTACTTGTGAAGTCAGGAATGTTGTTTTGTAGAGTGAAAGAGTCTTTCAAAAAAAAGAAAGGCTATTTAAATTTTAATTGGTCTTTGACACTCCCGATCTGATGAATGATCGGCCATAAATTCCGGGTTTGTAGATCAAAAGCACTATCTATGCATCGTCGGTTTGCTGAATAAGCACTCCGTTCATCATTGTTATCAGACACTAGACACCCTAAAGTTGAAGTGCTTCAAATGGTTATGAGTTGTTATCAGTGATTGTGATTGGTGTATTCGCTTTGATGTTGATAAGAGTGTGTCTTCAAAAATCGTGTCCTTGAAGAGAAATAACCTTTACTTTGACTCTCACTTATCAAACATACAATACCAAACCTGTAAAAGACCCCACATATATTCCCAAAGTAGAATGACAACAGTTGTGTGTCTGCAGTTGGGATAATTCTTGAGAGACGTGGCTTTCTAAGAGCTAACAAAAATAATGGCTTGAATTTTAGTCGTCACCAGCGCACTTCTTGTGGTGGCTTTTTTCTAAGAACTGTGTAGATGCTGAATCAACGCTGGGAATATACAACCACCAATTTTTACATTAACTGTACATCCTTTGAAAGTTGCTCTCATAGAATAAAAGCATTGTTCTTTGATATAAAGTTGTTTTCAAAGGTTGCGCGCTACGTGTTTATTGTACCTGCCTGTCTATTGTGAAAACAAAGAGGATTGTATTTCGCGTTGTAGCACTGATGTAGGAAGCCTTAAAAATACTTTTGATCGCCATAATCGGTCCTTAGATAAGATTCACCGTGTAAAACTTTGGATTCACGAAAGTTAGACAATGAGTTTGATTGTCAATTGAGGCGACCGAGGCGTGAAACTGTGTGTGTTCCTTGATTACAAGCGACTTCATTATCTGGTAGAAAACTATAAAATGATGGCATTGGTTCAACCTTCTAGTTGTCATTCAAATTTGATCCAACAGCTCTCAACTTTTTAATTTGAATATTTACAACTACATTCTTTGAATATGAAGTTTCAAACACAATTATGCGCCTTCCTTGTGGTGCTTTTTTTTGCCGCTTTCCCATCATTGGCTTTCACAATTCTTGCTGACATTGTCACTAAGGTTGAGGATATTGTCAATAAGTTAGAAGCAACCGTTGAGAAGACAGTTGATTTGAAATTGGTTAACGACACTCTTGCCGAGGTCAACGAATTGGCCGACCCAATACTCAACAACCTTGCTACTGGACTTGACAACATACTTGGTCAAATTCTCAGTTAATTTGTACTTTTATATGAAAATACATTTATTCTAAGCGGAATTAACATATAAGAAATGTAATGCTTTTCTCATCTTTTGCGTTATATCGATTTAGTGAAATCGAGATGTGGCTGAAAAAACATCAAAATATACGTCTTCGCCATGCGATGGACATTGGAACTCATTTCTCGATAATAACAAGGATATCTTTAAGTCATCAATAAAGTTGCTACTCTCTCCAGACGATACCGTGATTCTTAGTTGAAACAAATAAGTTGAATGTATTTCTTAATATTTCAGTCAAGACAGTACTCGCAAAAGTCTCAAACTGAGGTTTATGAAGATCGGGTTGCAAAAAAATCTTAACAATATATGTATCATTGAATACAAACCCTAATGACTTTTTCAGTTATCTTCGTGAGATTTACAGCTCATTAGAGCACATTTTTGAAAGTCGAGACGTGGGCTAGCACTGATTTCATAGAATTATCTCGTTTCACCTTTTTGACCTGGATGAAAGGGCTGCCCTTGTCAGTTTGAATATTATGACTTTTCACGAACAATTTTCAATCTTTTTGGTGAATTCAAATAAAGAAAAGATTTCACCAGAATAACATTGTGATATGCTCGTATAAAGTTGATCTTTACTCCCAAAAATTCCAACTCACGAACACTATAACAAAAAGAACAACGGATGCTAGTTAGTGGTACAGGCGCGATACAAGTTATTGGTTGTCTCAGTGTGTCATATATATTTGTCTAAAGTTTCTGGCAATGAATGCTATTTTGTAAATCAGCTAAGCACAAACCTGTAGAATCTATTGCTTGATAATCTCTTCAAGAACTGCTGCAGCTTGAACTAATCTTTCATCTTCGTACCTTCTTGCTACTAATTGAACACTTAAAGGAGCATTTTTGAATGTTTCCTCGTCATATAATCCATATTCATAAGTTTCAAACTCATTTCTTGGCTTGTACGAGTTATCTTTGAGGTCGATGGCAGGATCTTGATGTAAGCCAGTTTGAAAAACAATACCAGGCATATCTAATATATTCCACAAAGAACAATAATTCCAGTAATGAATTGTACCAGGCTTTGGAGCTGTTCCTGTAGACGTAGGACCTAAAATGAAATCGACCTCTTTTTCATTCATCAACTTGAGATATTCATCTCTTAATGTATCTCTGAATACATTCAATTGATGGTTTTCTTCAACACTGATACCTTCATCACCCAGTCCCATACTCAAAGCATACTGACTCAACGGTAAAACTGGCTCGCCTGAGATAGCCAATGCTTTCCTTTGTTGGCGAGTACCGTCTGATGTGTACGCTTTGAAACATGCATTGTAAGCCTCCAAGCATTTATAAGGCTCCCAGATTACCAATTTTACACCAGCTTTACGCAATTTCTCCTCTGAAAACTTAAGAGCCCTTTCTATGGGGGGATGTGGACGAACAATTCCATCTTGAAGAAAAATTCCTACAGTCAATTCGCTGGGTTTTGGACGACTGACTTGTCTCCAAGGCAAGGGTATCAATGATGCGTCAAGTTTCCAAGGCTCCATTTCAATGTATGATTTCATAAAGAGATCGATATCAGCAACACTCCTTGCGAGCGGACCCATGGAACAGTATACCGTCTCTTGCCCCTCAATACTTGACTTGCCCCCAGCTAACGAAATCCTTTTGTTCGTGGGCCTCAATCCCCAACAGCCGTTAAATGCTGCTGGAGCTCTAATTGATCCACCGATATCGGTTCCTACTCCAATAGCCGAACCTCCCATAGTTACCAAGGCTCCTTCGCCACTTGAGCTTCCACCCGGGCTTAATGAGGTGTTGTAAGGATTAGCAGTTCTTCCGGTGATATTATTGTCAGAACATTCGTGCATCAAAGTTTGTGGCTCAGTAGTACGAACGTAAAAAACAGCTCCAGCCTTTTCCAATACTTGAGTAGTAACTGCATCTTCGTCACAAATATCCTCAATAAAAGCTACCGTCGCAGCGTGGCATACTCTTCCTTTCTTTTTGAGATGTTCCTTCAAAGAAATTGGAATTCCATGCAAAGGACCTACAGTTTTTCCTGTCTTAGAAAAGTATTCATCCAATTCTTTCGCTTTCTTCAATCCTTCTTCGACGAAAAAATCTGTAGCGCAATGGGTGACTTGATGGGCAATTGTAGATCTCTTTATGAATGCAGTAAGTGTCTCTACCGCAGTTAACGTTCCACTTGCAATTTTTTTGGCTAGTTCGGCGGCGGGTGTATCAGTAATTTCTATCTCTTTTTCACTCAAAACCTTATAAGGAATTTTTGTCACATCAGCACTTTCGTCTAATGAAGAAGGTACTAATGAGTCAGGGGCGTAATATTCTTTTTTGATAGACTTTTCAAACCTATCCAAATATATCTTGACCTTGGGGAGCCATTCCTTCTCATATTTCAACTGATCACTTGTGGTGTCAATGTAAGTTGTTGTAGACATTGTGAGATTTATTGCGAGACTTATTGTATAAGCTGACAAATTATTTGCAATAATATGTTCAAGAAAAGAGAGATCCACGGAACAAACTATCCTCTTTATATATTTCTTATCTTTGCGGGTTGAAATCGATTATAACCAAAGCCACATTATAGAAATCCAATCGTCACTTGAAGGGGCTCGTTTCCAATCCCTTACGTGCTAGGTTCTATTCACTTTGAAGATAGGCGTTTATCAACTTCTCGAAATGGAAGACTTTAGCGCCAATTAATTTTGCCTGAGCACACTACCTCTCAAATTTGCAACATATGGCAGCAAGACTGAAAAAGTCTAAGGAAATTGCAATTTCTACTTTTCGGTAAGAGGAATAATGTACTCATGATCTGTGTCCATCCTCGATTCAAATATGAAGGTAATAAATGTGGAACGTAAAAATTTCCCAAAAGTTTCGAACAAAGAAAAGGGATCTTTGTTCTCTAGTCCCTTTCGAAATTTTCTCTTCAGTTCATTTGCTCTAGGAGTTGGGGTGATATGTAAAGTAAGGTGTAGGATTGCAACACGCTGGTTATACTAAATCCGCACTGAGGGTTGTACCGAGGATTTGACCTTTGGGTACTCTAAATAGAAAAACGTGAGATAAAAACAGATCAAGGTAGTGTACTTAGGTTGGAAACAAGTTTTGAAGTTATGACCTGGGTAAATAAGTACTTCTTGGTACTATCCCACAAAAATATCATTCACCATCATCAAAAGTAAAAGTAAAAGTAAACACTCAGTTGAAGGTTGTCATTATCGTATTGGCTAATGAGACCAAAGATAAGACAGAGTAGAATTCAACTTCTTCCTCTTCAGATGGAACCGAGGTTTTGTCCTGGGCTTGGTGACTGGGAAGTTGAGTTTGAGTCTTTTGTGATGTGTTTGTGAGTGTGCATATCG